>CM055116.1:1075514706-1076114706 GCA_029206835.1 Rana muscosa | reverse complement strand
TAACAGCTGCCACATATCTATCCTGTTCCCAATTTGACTAAGTAAGAGTGAATAACCACTTGCCGACCGCTGCACGCCGATATACGTCGGCACAATGGCGTACCTGTACGTCCCCTTTAATTTGCCTGCTAGCAGGCGTGCGCACCCACCACATACTCCATGACCGTGTCCGCGGTCCCCGCAAACTCGATGTTCACCGGCGGTCTGTGATCGTGACACGGAGAGGCAGAACGGGTAGATGCCTATGTAGGTGATAGTAGCCTTTTGGTAGTAGAGTAGTGGATTAATTCAGAGACCGGGTAAAATGCTTCTTAAAAAAGAGGTAAAAACCACAGAGAGTAATTCCACAGTAAGAGGAAAAAAGATCAAAGTTAGCTTACATCTGTTAAGGATGCGGTCACCCAGCTAGATGGGTGAACATGTGGCCTTCCAGGTGCGTGGGTGGGGAAAACCTGTCTTGATGCAGGATCAGTGTGGTTGCTCTCTGTGCCTTAGGGGTTCCCAACCTGGGTACTCTGTGGTGTTCTCATTCAGGTAAACAAAGCGATAAGAGGAATCGGTGCAAAAAATCCCCCTGGTAGTCCAATCGGCAAAGGCGCCCAATTTGTTTTTTCTAAAGATAGGCACGAGTCATCTTTAAACTGCCACTTCCCCAGTTGAAGGTGATACAATTAATGTAGAGCCCAGGGCAGTGATGTCAGCCATGAAATCCACCCAGATAACATCACTGATTTAAGCTTTGAATCAATTGTATCCCCTTGAACAGAGCAAGTGGCAATTTAAAGCCACAAAATGCATTTTATTTGGTGAAATAAAGTAATTGATTATTTTAATAAAGCCAATGACTTGTGCCTATCCTTAAAAAAAAACTATTTGGGCATCTCTGCAGATCGAATCACCAACAGGCTTTTTGTGCTGATTGCTCTTTTTGATCCCTCTATGGCATGACATGTTAAGCAGGGCAGCCTAGTACCTCAAGCCCAAATTGGGTCACCTCCAGGGAGGGGTCTAGCTTTAACAACCAATATTTTTAATAATAAAATGTAACATGCTGAACAGTGCTAATCTTTCACATTTCATATTTTTTTTTATTTTTTTTTAGAAAATCATAGAGTACATTCTCCAAAATGGCATTCACAGAGTATTAATTAGTGTCTTGTTATTCATCCGTAGAAACATACAAGTATAATTGAATGAAACATGTCAAATTATATATAGTCGACCATTTTACAATGTACTCATAATCAGCATATATCTGTCAATCCTGAAAGATAAATCTGGAGAATGCACTTCCCGAAATAACGTTTGCTATGACTGAATAGTTCCTGTTCTTTGTTCTTACAAACATAAACTTGATAATTAACTGTGTAGTAATAATAGTAAACATTGTAAATCTACATGTCCTGATCTATCTATTAGTTATGTATTTCCCCCATAGGTGCCAGTTATTTGTGAATTCCTTTTGTTTTCCTTCCTTGAAAGCAATAGATTTCTCATAAGAGTTAAGCCCCGTACACACGATCGGATAACCTATGGATTTTCGTCCGATGGATTTGTCCATCGGAAATCCGATGAAACTGTTTTTCATCAGTCTTGGCCACACACCATCAGTCAAAAAACCGACCGTTCCAAACGCGGTGACGAAAACACTCCGATGAGCCGAGAAAAATGAAGTTTAATGCTTCTGAGCATGCGTCAACTTGATTCTAAGCATGCGTGGGTTTTTTAACCAATGGACTTGCCCATAGACGATCGGAAATTCCCATCGGTTTTTTATCCATCGGAAAATTTTAAAACAAGTTCTATTTTTTACAACCGATGGAAAAAAGACCGATGGGTACCATACACGATCGGTTGGTCTGATGAAAACCATCCATCGGACGGTTTTCATCAGTCAAACCGATCGTGTGTACGGGGCTTAAGAGTCATCAACTAATTTCAGTACTTCCCCTACCGTGGGAGATATTGAAGATTTCCATTTACGGGCTATTACTAGTCGAGCCGCGTATAAGATCTGCATTACTAGTGTGCGGTAATGTTTTGGGTAAATGTCCATGTCAATGCTTAATAAGGCTTGTTCCACTTTTAATTTGTTAAGTATACCCGTTAATTTAGCTATTAGTTGTGCTATTGCAGCCCAGAAGCTGCGCAGAGATACACAGAACCATAGCGTATGAGCCAACGTGCCTACTTGTCCGCAGCCTCTCCAGCAGAGGTTGGATGAGTGTCCTTGAAATTTTGCTAATATGTATGGGGTTCTGTACCACCTCAAGTGTATCTTCTGGGCTATCTCCCTAAAATTTGAACATTTAGTGTGAGTGTAGTTAGTTTTAATTGCGCGTTTCTACTGTTCCTGGGAGAAGGTTGTATTTAAGTCTGATTCCCATTTTAAGAGCTGCTTCGGGGTTTCAAAGTGAAGCTTACTATGTAGTAGATTGTAGAATTCCGTTATCCCTTTCTTGGGTTTAGGGGAGGAATGCCATAAACTGTATATGGTTTCTGGGATTTCTATGTGTTGTGCCTTAATAGCAGATATTATACTACTGATCCTTGCATATGTCATAAATTCCTTCTCAGGGATAGAATTTTTAGTTCGTAGCTCTGAGAATTGTTTGATACGGTCCTGGTCAAACATATCTGATAAATTATCAATGCCATATCCCCTCCAGTGTCGTATATCTAGATTTGGAGAAAGGAATGAGAGCACTGTCACTGGGATTGGTACTTTTTTATGAACCACGTAGGGGTTCTTATATGCTATGAAATATTCCCATGCTTGTAATGTAGCCGCTACTGTTGGAAGTGACCTATATGGTGATTTTTTATCTAGATGCGTGATTAGCAATAGGTTTTTAATGTCCCCATGTCCTATCTGGGCCTGTTCTGCCCTACACCAATGAATTGGATCTGAAGTGCTGAACCATGACTTGGCCTGATCTAGGATTGCCGCCATGTGATAATCTTTAATATTAGGGACCCCCACCCCCCTTGTTTTCCTGTGTTTCATGAGAATGTTGTGATGACATCTGGCTCTTTTTCCTTCCCAAATGAATTGAGATAAGGCTCTCTGCATATTTGCATAAAATGAGTTAGGTAGTTGAATCGGGAGTGCTCTGAAGTAATACAGCAGTTTGGGAAGTAAAATCATTTTTAATGCCGCTAGTTTACCTGACCAGGTGAGATAATTTTTTTTAAATCTAAGAATTTCCTGTGCGAATTTGTTTAACAGGGGTTCAAAGTTAGAACTGTAAAGTTGGGAAGGTGAGTGAGTCAGTGTGATGCCTAGATATTGAATTGTGTTTTTTGCCCAGGGATATGGTAACATCTCTTGAATGTGGGATCTCGTTTCGTGGTCTACTCCTAAGCTTAATATGCTAGATTTAGTAGCATTCACCTTATAATATGACACTGTATTAAACATTTCTAATATTTCATGAACTACCTTCAGGGACTGAGCCGGATTGGAGAGCGACAGAATCACGTCGTCCGCGAAAAGTGTAATTGTGTGATCTTCTTTTCCTAAACGGATTCCATTAATTTGGGGATGGGTTCTTATCTTCTCAGCCAAAGGCTCCATCACAAGGGCAAAGATCAGGGGTGACAGTGGGCACCCCTGTCTTGTGCCGTTTGTGATAGGAAACTGCTCAGAGAACATTCCATCTGTAAATACCATAGCTGAGGGGTTTGAATACAAAGCTGAGATTGCTGAGCATATTTGGCCTGAAAATCTGAATTTCGTGAGGACTTTTGATAGATAGCCCCAGTGAATCCTGTAAAAGGCCCTCTCAGCGTCCAATGACAGGAGGACTGAGGGCCCTTTAGAATTGGTTGTAGAATGTGTTAAATTTAATATTCACCTTGTGGCCTGCCCGCCACAAACCCAACCTGGTCAGGTTTAATCAGCGTGGGAAGCAGGCACGCTATCCTGTTAGCTAATATCTTGGCGTATATTTTTAGGTCAACATTTAAAAGCGATATGGGCCTGAAATTCTGTGCTCTGTCCGGCTCCTTCCCTGGTTTAGGTAATGTAACCACTGCGGCCTGTAACATTTCTGGAGGAAATGAGGCAGAGGAGACAGCAGTATGGAACACCCGCACCAATATAGGTGATAGCGTACCAGCAAATCTTTTGTAGTATTCCGAAGAATAACCATCAGGGCCAGGTGATTTGTTATTTGGGAGATTAGATATGGTATCTGTAACTTCTAAAATAGATATTGGAGAATTTAGGGAATTTAAATCAGATTGGGACAGCTGAGGAAGGGAAATGTCCTGCAAGAAACCTTCTATGAGTTTCGGAGTAGGTTGGGGCACTCCTGTATCGTCTTTCAATTTATATAAACTTCTGTAGTAACTACTAAACGCGTCCGCTATTTCTTTGGGGTTGGTCACTTTGGATCCACTTTTGGGATGATATAAGTGTGGGATTTTTTGTTTCGTTATTTTTTCTTTAATTTGGTTCGCTAGTAATTTACCTGCTTTATTACCATGAGTATAAAAATGTTACCTAAATTTGTGGGTATTACGTATATGTTGTGAAAGAAGTAAGGTTCGAAGGTCATCTCGAGCTTTAGCCAGTTTATTGCTGATCTCTACAGAGGGAGAATTTTTGTTTTGAGCTTCCATGCTCGATATGTCCCTCAGAATGGAATCCATGTGCTGCCCCCTCTTCCTCCTTAACGATGCACTATGTTTCATCAATAACCCTCTGATATATGCTTTGTGGGCATTCCACAAAACAAATGGGTTCACCCCTGTTGTATCATTATTAGTAAAGAATTCCAAAAATGAGTCGTCAATGTTTTTTGCAGTTATAGGGTCTGAAAATAAATGTACATCATTTTTCAATCGATTTTCCCGGGTTGTAAACCCATGGCTCCCCACAGTTATAGACACCGGAGCATGGTCAGACCATGTGATGTGACCAATGTTCGAATGCGATATTTTTTGCAGTAGAAATTTGTCCAGTAGAAACATGTCTATCCTCGAATATGACCTGGGAAAAAAAAGTGAAATCCTTCTCGGTGGAGTGTTGACACCTCCAAATGTCATAAAGACTATTTGAGCTGAGAAAATTTGATAAAGTATGTCTGAAACTTTTCCTGATAGTGGCAATTGAGACGTCTAGTTGAAGATCAGATATGGAATTCAAATCATCGCAAAGGATGATGTGTCCTGAGCTTACTTGTCTAACTTTCTTCCAGAGTTTAGTTAGGAAGCATAGTTGTCTGGTGTTCGGTGCATAGACGTTTACTATGGTGTACGCTGTTAATTTCGCATGAAATAATGATATATCTACCATCTTTCACGTAATGACTGGAAATAAGCTTAAATGCTACCGTATTTTTCACTAGAATAGCTACACCTCTCTTTTTGGAAGGGGCACATGCCAGAAAGGTATGTGGGTACAAGTTGTGCGTTAAGGTTGGGTGATTTTGCGCCTTAAAATGAGTCTCTTGGATGCAGAATACATCACAATTCTGAGAACGGGCTTCTTTCCATAGCATATGTCTCTTTTGTGGGCTATTCAAGCCATTCACATTCAGAGATGTAATTTTAAATGCCATTGTCAGGTAAGTAGGTGTATGGAAGGGGAAAATCCGTTACAAAGTCAACAAAGCTGTGGAAAAAAAACCTCCGAAAGGGTGTGGTGTGACACGTGAGGTTCTGTACCTGTTCTTCAGCTGTTTGGTTTTGGCAGTAAGTTTGTGAGTCATTGTTCCAGTCGTTGCTGAGTTGCTGGGATAATAAGCTGTCCGCTGTGCCACTTTAGGTGTCCGCTGGCTGGTAAATGGTTTGGTTCGGACTAGAAATACAATTCAACAGTCTGAAAGAACAATAAAGGTTAAGAAAAAGGAAACCAAACAGGCGTAGATATAAAAGAACAGTATGCACAAAACCAAGCGCACTTTAAAAATTTCTGTTGAAATCTGAGCAGGGATAGAACCTGCTGATTTTGGGGTTCAAAGAAACAAAACAATTAACGCCAGTGGAACATCCGAAATATGTTGAGGTAAGAAAATATGATAGGGCAATATATGCATCCTTGCTTCAAAGTCTCTTAGTAAGTGCATGAGGGGAGTCAGACAGTTGGTGGTCTTCCTCTGTTTCATTAGGGAGAATCTTCCACCTCTCCAATAGTCTGATGCCATCCTCTAAGGTAGTCACCAGGAACTCCTTCTCCCCCTTGGTAATAAGCAGGTTGGTGGGATAATTCCAGCGATAGGGAATCTGGTGATTCCTAAGAGGTTTGGTAATGGTCATGAGGTTACGTCTCCTTTGCATTGTATGTGCAGACAGATCGTCCCTGCATGCAGTCAGGAAGATTATCAGCCCGCCTTGTCACATACATCAATTTTTCTTTAACTTTTTAGTAGTGAATCCTAGCGATGGTGTCCCTGGGCAGCTTCTCAGGAATATGTTTTGGTTTAGGCAGTCTATGTATTCGGTCAATGATTATTTCCTCCAGGGGCAGGTAAGGGAGGGTTTCTTTCATTATGTTGGTTAAGAAAGCTGTCAGCTCTGAATTTTTAACCGACTCAGGGATGCCTCTTATTTTAATATTGTTCCTTCTGGAATGGTCCTCGAGGTCAGCGACTTTTGACTTGAGCCATACAATGTCATCCTCATGGTCATTGTGTGCATCCACCATATTATTAAAAGTCTCAGAGAATTCCCCCATTTTGCTCTCTATGTGGGTCACCCTGTCCCTGGCTTCAGTCACTTCAGATTTGCATTGGTTTACAAACTGCAGCATGTCTGTATGTATAGCACCTCTAAGGGACACTAGCATTTCTTTCAGTGTGGAGTCCATGACAGACTGGTTATTTGTAGGGAAGGCCGCTATGGCGTCCTGAAACTCTAGTGTATCATCTATCCTCATGCCACCCTCCCCGTCAGCGGTGGCCAGAGATGCAGGTTGAGAGAGCTTCTGTTTAGCCTTAACAGGGCTATTAGCTGTGGATGAGGATTGAGAGCTCGGCAGTGTCTGAGCTGGGAAAGAATGGGGTGAAGCGCCCGCCATTTGGCCTCTGTGCTGTCCCAGGCTTTGTGTGTGTGCAGGTCCCTGCCATCTTGGCGGCTGTAGCGGTCTGACAATGAATAAAAGTCCGTCATCTTACCCGGCACTGTTCTTTCCCTTCTCTTCCTCCGCATGCTCCCTTAGTGTCCCCGACTTGGTGTGACCACAAACCGCCATTCTTGAGTGCCCTGTGTCGCTGTAATATGCTCCGGTATGTTTGTTTGGCCGGGAGCTGTGATCCTACGTGGCCATACTCCTTGCTTGCTGGCTCCGCCCCCCATTTCATCTTTTTCAAAATAAATAACATAAAAAATATTGTTGGTGGGTGGGTAAGTGGGTCTTGATGAGTGTTTGGCTCTTAACACTATCAGATATCATATTTCTGCCTTTTGTGTCTAGTTTCAGTAGTGCAGGCTAGTACCCCAAGTGCAGTCCACCTCCAGGCAGTGGTCCAGATTTAACAACAAATAGTTCATGGATATGATCATGTAAGCATTTTTTGACAGCCTTGCCATCCCTATGTTTGTTTTAACCAGGGCAGGGACAGCCTTATGATAAAAAAATGTAATTTAAATAAAAACATATATAACATAATATAATATGCCTTGAAATATTGTTTGAAATAAATGACATAAATAATGATAGCGGGTGCAAAAAGGGCTGGGTCTTGTGTTTGGCACTCAAGGCTAATAGAGGTCATGTTTCTGCCCCCTCTGTTGTGTTTTAGAGACTGTTAGCTCCTCGTGAATAAGAAGCCCTAATCTGGTTCTGTCTGTACTTCAAAAATTGCCTTTTATAACATTAACCCTGTTTTTTTTTTATTTCATCTTTATTTATTTTCAAAGATTATAGTACAAGATAGAGCCTATTGCGCAAACCCAGACTCACCAATGTATATATAAAAACATGAGCAACCCAGGTACCTTGTCTAATGGCATTGCGACAGTTACATACTGTATGCTGCCTGGTCAACCAATTTTAATAGTTGTTTGCCTATGTTCTAACTTTACATAAGGACTACATACTGTATGTGTATACAGGCCTACTGTGGGAGCGATCCCCCAATCTATGGGGTCACGCAAACTCCACAGCACGTCCGCACACCCACTAAACCCCTGGGGCCAGGTGTAGAGCATTTTTCTTTATCTAATTTCCCTTCTTCCTCTCTTCCCCTTTCTTTTTATTTTTTTTAGCCTTGTAGATATCACCTGTTCTTATCATTCAAGGAAATAACTTCTTTTTTTTTTTTTTTGCCTAGGAAAAGTATGGTATTTAGGCCTAGAAGGATTCTCCTGTCAACACTGTCTGTGATGATGGTGGAATCAAGCAAATTTCTTTCCTTCAACTTCTTTCCTCCATTTCTTTCCCCAAGTTGCAGGAAAGATATTTGCTCTATGGCCGGCTTTAGGCTTAGCAGAACTTGTTTCTTAATACAGGGGATCTCTTAACCACTTCCAGAAGGTTTTACTCCCTTATTGAGGTGGTTAATATTGGACAGGCAAAAAAAAAATATGTTGAATGAGGAATTAAAAAAAACAAACTGAAAAATAAATAAAAAGATAAGCTGGCAATAATTGCATTCTGAAACCACAATAAATGTGTACCTGGGAGTAAGCTGGTTGGCTCCAGGCTTTACTCTAGTGGCTAAAACTGCCACAGACAAGCTTGCCTGGGGATTCTTAAAACATCTTCCATTTTAAAATAGCAGTGCAATTGGAAGTACATGCCATGGTGCTATTTATAAGAAAGTAGGTGGGTTTCAGTCATTAGAATAAACCTCTGCCACCAATTTTAAGTACAAGACACTTGTTTAATTCTTATAGTCAGATACCTGCTCACTTTACTGTCTTTTAAATAATCCTACCTTAGCTAAAACAGGTAACTGCCACAAGTTGGCAAGAACATGACTTAACTAAGATAATTATTTTATAATTACACTGCTATTGCCAATTACAGCATTTCCAATTCCTGCCACTCAACAGCATTCCAGTAAGAAAAATGAGAAAAAATCGTTTTTTTTATTAAAATATTTTTTTCTTCTCTTTTAATGAAAAGCCATCAATTACAAATCTGAAGCAATACTTTTCTGATAGAAAGACAGACATGTGTAGCAGTGTAAAATTACGGATTTAATAAATAGAGCAAATTTGAAAGACATTGTTCTCATGATTATACAACAATGTTGAAAGTGCAATGTACTGTAGCAAAGTCTGCATTTTAAGTAGACTGTTGCTGATGCCATACATCTGCAAAGTGACAAAAAATGACAGTTTACAAATGTGCTAGCAGCTGAAGGGTTTTATTTCAATTCAAATTCCTCTATGCCAAGCTTCCATAACAGAAAAGTTTCCAGATGTCAGACTAAGATTTATTAAATTTTGCAGCGTTGAAATTTATCTTTTGAGTGATGTCATAATTAAAGGTGTATTACAACAGAAACAACTTTTGGCTTTGAATAGACTATAGGGCATATTTCACTATTTATTTTCCAGGCTCCATTTTACAATGGCACCTGGTATAAGATGCTGTGATTGTGTACCACCAGTTAGTTGTACTGGAACTGCCTGCTGTCATTGACAAGAACCTGACCCTCCATTCCTACCAATGTGCTCTATTAGAGTGCTCAATAACACAATGGGGGTGATTTACTAAGAACACTGCACTGCGCCGGTTAATACCTTAATCGGTGCGCCGGATAAATCATTGATTGGGCGTGTGAACCGGTGCACGCCAAAGCGCAATGTGATAGTAAATAAAAAAATCCTACCGGCATACGGGATTTTCTCATTAATATCAGCGGCGTTTCTCTGTCTCTATTCAAAATCAACGGTTCCCTATGGAAGCCCATTGATTTAAATAGAAGTCGCACCAGAAATCGGATCAAGATGATCCGACTTGCGGGGCGACTCGTGTGCGGAGAACCTTGAGAGAAGGTTCACACAGGGGCAACACGACTTTGATCGCTTCTTTGCGAAGCATCTTGGACACGACTTGAGCGTGAACCACAGTGCGACTTGGAGCGACTTGAAGTCGCCTCCAGGACAGGCTTCTTTGCCAGTACCTGCCCGCGAGAATGTGTTTCCAGTGCAATCCCATTGCGCTGGTTCTCGGCGACAGGGTACCTCGCGCTCGCTGTCCCCTGTGTTTGGTATGAATCATGAGGGGGAACTCCATGCCAAATTTTAAATAAAAAACCGGCATGGGCTTCCCTCCAAGAGCATACCAGGCCCTTAGGTCTGGTATGGATTTCAAGGTGAATCCCCTATGCTGAAAAAACGGCATGAGGGTCCCCCCAAAATCCATACCAGACACTTATCCGAGCACACAGCCCGGCCGGTCAGGAAGGGGGGTGGGGACGAGCGAGCGCCCCCCTCCTGAACCGTACCAGGCCGCATGCCCTCAACATGGGGGGTGGGTGCTTTGGGGCAGGGGGCGCCCTGCGGCCCCCCCATCCCAAATCACCTTGTCCCCATGTTGATGGGGACAAGGGCCTCTTCCTGACAACCCTGGCCATTGGTTGTCGGGGTCTGCGGGCGGGTGCTTATCGGAATCTGCGAGCCCCTTTTAATAAGGGGACCCCCAGATCCTGGCCCCCCACCCTATGTGAATGAGTATGGGGTACATCGTACCCCTACCCATTCACCTGGGGCAAAGGGTCAATAAAAAAAACACACTAGACAGCTATTTAAAGTAATTATTAGGCAGCTCTGGGGGTCTTCTACCGACTTCGGGGATCTTCTTCCGACTTCGGGGGTCTTCTTCTGACTTCTCCACTCTCTCCGGCCTCTTCTCCTGCTCTCCGGTGCTTTCCGCCTTCTGCCGGGCTCCTCCGCTATCTTCTGCCAGCTCTTTTGCTAGCGGTGGCCCGGTCTTCAGAATCGTCATCTTCTTCCCTCTTCTCTCCTCCCGATGTTGACTCAACGCTCTCTGCCGCTATAATGCTGTGTGTGCGGAGCGCAACAACTTATATAGGCACGGGGCGTGGTCACCGGGTGATGTCACCATGTGACCCCGCCCCTTATGTCGTCACCACCCGGAGCATGATGGGACTGTGACGTCATAAGAGGTGGGGTCACCCGGTGACCCCGCCCCATGCCTATAAAAGTCATTGTGCGCCTAGTACACGGCATTACAGAGGGAGAGACCATTGAGTCAACATCGGGAGAAGAGAAGACCGGGCCAGCGCTAGCAAAAGAGCGGCAAAAGAGCAGAAGATAGCGGAGGAGCCCGGCAGAAGAACCAGAGACTGGGAGAAGAGAGCAGAGAAGTCGGAAGAGACCCCCGAAGTCGGAAGAGACCCTCGAAGGCGGAAGAGACCCCTGAAGTTGGAAGGAAGAGACCACCGGAGCTGCCTAATAAATTACTTTTAAAGCCTGTGTAGTGTGTTTTTTTTACACTTTTTTCCCCAGGTGAATGGGTAGGGGTACGATGTACCCCATACTCATTCACATAGGGTGGGGGGCCGGGATCTGGGACCCCCTTATTAAAGGGGGCTCCCAGATTCTGATAAGCCCCCCGCCCGCAGACCCCGACAACCAACGGCCAGGGTTGTCGGGAAGAGGCCCTTGTCCTCATCAACATGGGGGCAAGGTGCTTTGGGGTGGGGGGTGCAGTGCACCAAAGCACCAACCCCCCCATTGTTGAGGGCATGTGGCTTGGTATGGTCTAGGAGGGTGGGCGCTCGCTCGCCCCCCTTTCCTGACCTGCCAGGCTGCGAGCTCGGATAAGTGTCTGGTATGGATTCTTGGGGAACCCCCACGCCATTTTTTTGGTGTGGGGGCTTCCCCTCAAGATCCATACCAGCCCGAAGTGTCTGGTATCGTCCTGGGGGGAACCTCATGCAATTTTTTTTTTCAATTTGCGGGGTTCCCCTTCAAGGTTCTCCGCACACGAGACGCCCCGCAGGTTGGATCATCTTTTTGGAGTTTCCCCCCAAAAATCCATACCAGACCCTTTATCCGAGCAAGCAACCTGGCAGGCCACAGGAAAAGAGGGGGGGCGAGAGAGCGCCCCCCCTCCTGAACCATACCAGGCTACATGCCCTCAACATGGGGAGGATGCTTTGGAGGTCTGTGCCCACTCAAAGCACCATGTCCCCATGTTGATAGGGACAAGGGCCTCATCCCCACAACCCTTGCCCGGTGGTTGTGGGGGTCTGCGGGTGGGGGGCTTATCGGAATCTGTAAGACCCCTTTAACAAAGGGGACCCCCAGATCCCACCCCCCCCTATGTGAATTGGTAAGGGGTACATTGTACCCCTACCATTTCACAAAGAAAGTGTAAACAATTCTAAAAAAACACACAGACACAGTTGGGAAAGTCCTTTATTAAAAAAAAACAAAAACATTCCAGCGATGTGATCCGATGTCCAGCACTGCAGTCTCCACTCCACACGAAACGTCATTGGCTGAGCGGACCTGATGGGGAACTTCCTCCGAAGTGTAATAAATTAATAGACCCCGCCCCTTCTCAAGTTCCCCATCAGGTCCGCTCAGCCAATGACATCACCCGCCCCCTCGTACCTCAGACCCCGCCTATGTCATTGGCTGCGTGGGCCTGATGGGGAACTTCCTCCACAGTGTAAAAAATGAATAGACCTGCCCCTTCTCACGTTCCCCATCAGGTCCGCTCAGCCTTACACCCAGTGAAGGTGACCCGCCCTCTACATCATTGGCTGAGCGGACCTGATGGAGAAATTGAGAAGGGGCGGGGTCTATTCATTTATTACACTGCGGAGGAAGTTCCCCATCAGGTCCGAGGTCCGCTAAGCCAATGACGTTTTGTGTGGCGTGCAGACTGCAGCGCTGGACATCATATCACCGCGGGACACTGGATTACATCGCTGGAATTGGTTTTTTATTTGTAATTTTTTTATTTTTAATAAAGGACTTTCCCAACTGTGTCTGTGTGTTTTTTACAATTGTTTACACTTTCTTTGTGAAATGGTAGGGTTAAAATGTACCCCTTACCAACTCACATAGGGGTGGGGCTGGGATCTGGGGGTCCCATTTGTTAAAGGGGTCTTCCAGATTCCGATAAGCCCCCCGCACGCAGACCCCCACAACCACCAGGCAAGGGTTGTGGGGATGAGGCCCTTGTCCCCATCAACATGGGAACATGGTGCTTTGAGGGGTCACAGACCCCCAAAGCATCCTCCCCATGTTGAGGGCATGTGACCTGGTATGGTTCAGGAGGGGGGGCGCTCTCTCGTCCCCCCTCCTTTCCTGTGGCCTGCCAGGTTGCATGCTCGAATAAAGGGTCTGGTATGGATTTTTGGAGGGAGCTCCACGCCATTTTTTTTTTATTTGGCGTGGAGTTCCCCTTAAAATCCATAACAGACCTGAAGGGTCTGGTATGGATATTTGGGGGAACCCCACGTCTTTTTTTTTTAATTGATGCAGGTTCCCCTTAATATCCATACCAGACCTGAAGGGCCTGGTAATGGAATTTGGGGGGACCCCCACACATTTTTTTTTTTATTAATTACTTTTCTCTGTATTGCCGGGAGCCGACAATTCATTATAGCGAGTTCTTTTAAATTACTTTTTTTCCTTCAGAAATGACACTTTGTGCAGGGACAGTTCTAAGCATGGGAACGAAATTTAAAGGAATATTTCACTTTTATTGTTTCACTTTAAGCATTATTAAAATAACTGCTCCCGAAAAAACTTTAGTTTTTAAAACTTTTTTTTGCATTGACACATGTCCCCTGGGGCAGGACCCGGGTCCTCAAACCCTTTTTAGGACAATAACTTGCATATTAGCCTTGATAATTAGCACTTTTGATTTTGAACGTTCGAGTCCATTGTATTTAATAGGGTTCTAAAGTTTGCGCGAACTTTAGGTCTGTTCGCAGATTCTGGTGCGAACCGAACGGGGGGGTGTTTGTCTCATCCCTATCAGTGACTCAGTGACCACAGCATGCACGCGAAGGGAGGACATCTATTGACGGACTCCCGGCAATTGAGGACCGTGCTGTGGCCATCGATCAGCTATAGCGCTGATCTCAAGTGGTTAAAGTGGGTCTAAATGAGCCATTGACATGCATCACAATTGAACTTAGGAATGTGTCTTTGCAAAGTTAAACTAAATGAAATCCTTTCTTATTTTTGCTTGGGGATAGAGTGCGGAGGGATTAGAAGTCTGGTCAGTTTTTGGGGATGTCTGCACCCCTGATAGGGTGAAGACAACTCCCAAATTTTGCCACTTTATCCTTTCAAATTATTCACTTCCTGTCACATAGACACACAGGAAGTGAGGGTAAATCCTTACCAATGTCTTTCCTTGAGGACACACAGGTCAATCTAAATAGTTTCCCCATTCGGTAAATTGAACTCCAGCATTTTGCTGTGTAAATCCCAAATTATTAGTTATCTTGGACTTAGTTTTTTTTTTCCTAAAGGCAAATCCACTTTGCACTACAAGTGCACTTGCTGGAGATGCGAGGGGGACATGCAAGGAAAATAACAAAAACCACCATCTTTGCTT
Source organism: Rana muscosa (assembly GCA_029206835.1). Classification (NCBI taxonomy): domain Eukaryota; kingdom Metazoa; phylum Chordata; class Amphibia; order Anura; family Ranidae; genus Rana; species Rana muscosa. Next base: position 1,076,100,197 of record CM055116.1, on the reverse strand, counting down.
CTACATGATTGGATGTTAAAAAAGGGATTTTTATAACAGCTTACCTGTAAAATCCTTTTCTTGGAGTACATCACGGGACACAGAGCGACTTAGTCATTACTAATGGGTTATATAGATTACCTTCAGGTGTTGGCACTGGCCAATTCCAAACCGGAAGTACCCTCCCCTATATAAGCCCCTCCCATCCGGGAGCACCTCAGTTTTGTAGCCAAGCAATAAGTGTCCCAAAAAGAGGGGTGGGAGCTCTGTGTCCCGTGATGTACTCCAAGAAAAGGATTTTACAGGTAAGCTGTTATAAAAATCCCTTTTTCTTTTTCGTACATCACGGGACACAGAGCGACTTAGTCATTACTAATGGGACGTCCCAAAGCAATGCCAAATGAGGGGAGGGATACATTAGCTGGGCGCCATCAGGCATGAGGATCTTTTGCGGCCTGCAACACACTGCGCCCAAAGGCGACATCCTCCTGACTTCTAACGTCTACCTGGTAGAATCTAGTAAACGTGTGTACCGAAGACCATGTTGCGGCCTTACATACTTGAGCCAGGGAGGCCTGGTGATGCACTGCCCATGAAGTTCCAACTGCTCTTGTGGAGTGCGCCCTAACTTTGAATGGAGGCGGTCTCTTTCTCAAGCCATAGGCTTGTATTATGACCTGTCGAATCCACTTGGCTAAAGTAGATTTTGATGCTGCCTGACCCTTTTTAGGGCCTTCCGGCAGAATAAACAAAGTATCCGTTCTGCGAATCTGAGCAGTGGCTTTTAGATAAGCTTTAACTGCTCTTACTACATCCAAGGAATGTAATAACTTTTCCTCTACCGAGCTAGGTTTGGGGAAAAAAGAAGGAAGAACCACATCTTGGTTCAAATGAAACCTCGATACCACCTTAGGAAGAAAGGCTGGATGAGGACGTAATACTACTCTGTCCTTATGGACAACCAGATATGGCTCCTTACAGGACAAGGCGGCTAATTCCGATACTCTTTTAGCCGAACAAACGGCTACTAAGAAAATCAATTTCCTGGTGAGAAGAACCAAGGAAATGTGTTGCAATGGTTCAAACGGTTGTTTCTGTAGAACTGACAGAACCAGGTTTAAGTCCCAAGGACATATGGGAATACTAACCGGAGGGCTAAGACGCATCACTCCTTGTATGAAAGCTTTGACTAGTGAATGCGAAGCCAAGGGCCTTTGAAAAAATATTGACAAGGCCGAAATCTGACCCTTGATAGTACTCAAGGCCAGCTTCCTATCTACAGCCCACTGTAGGAAGTCCAAAATCCTCCCTATCACGTACTTACGTGGATGCCATTTCCTGGCCTCACACCACTTAATGTATGCTTTCCAGATCCTATAATAGATCTGCCTGGATACCAGCTTCCTGGCATTGATCATGGTAGATACCACAGAATTAGAGAGCCCTCTCTTTTTCAGAATGTGGGCTTCAATAGCCAGGCCGTCAAACCTAGGGCTGGTAAGGAAGGGTGATATATCGGTCCCTGCGACAGCAGGTCCGGACGATGTGGGAGGGTCCAAGGACTCCTCACTGACATTTTTACAATCTCCGCGTACCATGCCCTTCGGGGCCACGCTGGAGCCACCAGAATCACTGGTTTCTTTTCTACCCTGATTCTGCGGAGTAATCGCGGTAACAATTGTGGCGGTGGGAATGCATATATCAGCTTGAACCGATCCCAAGGGAACACTAGGGCATCCGAGCCGCAAGCTAGAGGATCCCTTGTGCGAGACACAAATCTGTCCACCTTTGCGTTGAATCTGGATGCTAGCAGATCTACATCCGGTGTTCCCCACCGCTGGCATATTGCCTGGAAAACTTTGGGGTGAAGAGACCATTCCCCCGGGCATAATTGTTGGCGACTTAAAAAGTCCGCTCTCCAATTTTCCACTCCTGGGATGAAAACCGCGGATATGGCTGGGACATATTTTTCTGCCCACTCCAGGATGCAATTTGCTTCCCTCTGGGCTGCACGACTCCTGGTGCCACCCTGGTGATTGATATATGCCACTGCTGTGGCATTGTCTGATTGAATTCTGATAGGGGACCCTTGGAGTTTGGATGTCCATGCTACTAGGGCATACCGGGCTGCTCGTATCTCTAAGAGATTGATGGGCAGGGCCTTTTCTGCTTTTGACCACTTGCCCTGGAGAGACCATTGCTCCAGTACTGCCCCCCAGCCTATGAGGCTGGCATCTGTAGTGACTACCTTCCAAGAAACCGGACTGAAGGGTTTCCCTTTTTCCAGATTCTGGGGCACCAACCACCAATGGAGGCTCTTTGCGAACGGAAGGGGACAGGGACATTGGTAAGTCTAAAGCCTGAACTTTTTTGTTCCAGGCTGACAGTATGGCCCTTTGCAAATTCCTTGAATGGAATTGACCGTAGGGTACCGCTTCGAATGAAGCCACCATTTTTCCCAGCAGCCTCATGCAGACTCGTATGGATGGTTTTCTTTTTGTACCCACTAAGTGGGTCAAATCTTTTAAAGACGACACCTTCTCTGGAGGTAAGAAAATCTTTCTCTGATTTGAATCCAGCCTTAGCCCTAAGTATTCCAGACTTTTGACTGGTCTTAGAGCTGACTTGTCCCGGTTGATAATCCAACCGTGATATTCCAGATACTTGATTGTCTTGTGAATAGCTACTTCCAGCTTTTCCACTGAGTGGTCTATTAGTAGCAGGTCGTCTAGATATGCCATTATCGTTACACCCTGTGTTCTTAGATTGGCCAATAATGGGGCCAGAATTTTTGTGAACACTCGTGGTGCTGTGGCCAGACCGAAAGGTAAGGCTCTGAACTGAAAATGGCGCCCTTCTACTGCAAAGCGTAGAAATTTCTGGTGGGCCGGAAAGATGGGAATATGCAGATAAGCATCCTTTATGTCGATCGAGGCTAACCATTCCTGCCCTTGTAGGGCGGTGGCCACCGATCGGATCGACTCCATCCGAAAAGTCCTGATATTTAGGAACTTGTTTAGCCCTTTTAGATTTAATATGGGCCTCACGTCCCCATTTGGTTTGGGGACTGTGAAAAGGTTCGAGTAAAACCCGAATCCGCTTTCTTCCAGGGGAACCTTCATGATTACACCTTGGAGCAATAGTTGTTCTAGTGCCAGAAGGAGGGATCCTCTCTTCTGGGGATCTCTTGGCACGTTTGACCTCATAAATTGGGCAGGAGGAGTGCCTTTTAACTCCAGCTTGTATCCCAGACTTACTGCGGAGAGCACCCATCTGTCTCTGATGGTGTCCCGCCAGGTCTCTGTGAACAACTGAAGTCTTCCCCCCACCCGATTGAGTGGGGGCAACGCTTCATACCTCTCTTGATCCAGGGCTTCTTGTTACCCTGTGATTGTCCCTGATTTCTGCCCCCTGAATTTGACCGCGGGGGCCGTCGGAACTGCTTCACAGCCGATGTGCCCGGGACTGGAGAAGTAGGCCTCTTAAAAGAAGGACTTCTACCCTTGTTCTTAACCGGTAAGAGTGAACTTTTACCAGCAGAAATTTTCTGGATATATTTGTCCAGATCTTCTCCAAATAAGCGTTCTCCATGAAATGGGAAGCTAACCAGCAGTTTTTTACAGGGAGCTTCAGCAGACCAGTTTTTGAGCCACAGAAGCCTACGCATATGTACTATAGACAGCGTAAAGCGGGAGGCCTGTTGGATTGTATCCTTTATGGCGTCCACCGCAAAACACAAGGCTCTAGGCAGGTCAGCTAGGGCAAGAGCCTGCTGATCTGGTAAGTCCCTTAAGACTTGTTTCAACTGATCTTTCACTGCTTGGCAGACTCCAATCGCTGCTACCGCAGGTTGTGTCACCATGCTTGCTGTAGAGAAAGCAGATTTTAGTAAAGACTCCAATTTTTTATCTATTGGGTCTTTGAACATTGGAACATTATCTACTGGACATGTCAGTGATTTGTTAACAGAAGAGATGGCTGCGTCCACTGTAGGGACCCTCCATTTTTTTATGAACTTATCCTCCATGGGATAGATCACCGGAAATCTCTTGGGGGGAGCAAATATTTTATCAGGATGCTCCCAATCCTGGTAAATAAGCCCCTCTAATAAAGGGTGGATTGGGAAGGAACAGACAGCCTGGGGAGCTTTTAGCGACCCCAGCGAGGAAACCGTAGTGGATGGTGGTTCCGACAGAGGCATTTTAAATGCTGATCGGACCATGTTAGTCAGAGACTGAACCCATAATCTTTCAGCCTGAGATGCTGAGAAAGGTTCTTCCACTGTTGATTCCTGCATAACTGAATCAACCTCATCCTGATCCCCTTCAGGTAGGTCGATCTCTGTGTGGGGCTGTTCCTCCACTAACAGGCACTCTGAAGGAGGAGACGGAGATCGGACGCGCTTTTCCTGTGACAGGGAAGCAGCGATCAATGCTGTTAATCTCTCTTCCAATCCTCCCAGAGTTGAGGATAAAACCTCCTCTGTTATATATACAGGAGCAGGTGGACTGGGGACAGCCGCAGCACCAGGCATTCCTGCGGGGTTTCTACGGCTACTGACCTCTGAATTCTCAGGGGAGATTGGTGCAGTACAAGCATGCCCAATATCCTCAGAGCCCGATGGAGACCCCTTTGGCTTCCTGGAAGACCTATTTCCGGAGCGTCTGGACGACATATCCTTTAAGCACAAAGCTGAGGTATTCCCGTCGTCATACACCAATTTTTGCTGGTAATAGTCTAACACAGTTGCTGCTATATACCAGCTGGTGTCCACTAAAGTGCCTTTCTATGGGGGTGCCTGCATCAACCGCCTCTGTGTGCCACTGTTTGTTGCTAGCTCTGTTTGCATCCAGCTGACACTTGTACTGTGTCTTTTAACCATGCTGGGACGCCTGCACATGCGCAGAAGCGCCGCGGCGCGCATCGAGCGTCATCCACCCGCCCCGCCCCTTTTTTTTCATAGGAGGCGCGTGCACGCGCCCGCGCACGCGCCCGTGCGCCATTGGCGCCCTTTTCGAAATCAAACAGGGACTAGGAGCCAGGGCCCTTTTTGCCGGAGGGCCTGTGCGGTGGATGAGCGCAGCAACAGGGCAGAGGAAGTGGATTCCCACAGAGAAACTTACCAACTGCCTGGATCTTTTGACTTGAAAAAACCAAAGATCCACATGACAAGAAAAATGGACTACAGCGGCCTCTAGTGGTTTAACACAGGTACCGCGGTCCCCCTTTTTTTTTTTTTTTCTTGACTTCTATTAAAATTTTACATTTTCAGTAGTTACAGGCAAACACAGATATTTAGCGGGAATACCGTTAGGTAACAGACAGAAAGACAAATTAGGCTTGGGGGTCCCCAATAGAACCAAGTTCCTGGGGGCCCCCACTTACCTGATCCCCGCCGCAGGACTTTGTTTGGTCCACAGAAGTCCAAACTTCACCTATCACGGCAGGCATTGTAATTAAACCTTCAGGGACCGGGTTCCCAAGGATTCCACTCCCCTGGATCTGTATAGCACCCTGCACAGACAACATCTTGGTCGTGGGTATGACCAGAGCTCTGGATCCCAGGGTCCAGCCCTCCTAAGAGAGGCATTACAGGCAAAACCTTGCTCTTCTGCTGCAAGGCCCGGGTACCGACCGTTTAGCTATGAAGCTTTTTTGGTGGGATCCGGAACAGCTTACTAAGGCCCAAAAGAACCTGTACGCAAGCCCAGTGAAAACACATGTTACTCTTTGGCCAACACCTTAGACACTGGCAAAAAACTGAGGTGCTCCCAGATGGGAGGGGCTTATATAGGGGAGGGTACTTCCGGTTTGGAATTGGCCAGTGCCAACACCTGAAGGTAATCTATATAACCCATTAGTAATGACTAAGTCGCTCTGTGTCCCGTGATGTACGAAAAAGAAATCAACAGTGCTTCCCCTCAGATTTTCAGCAACTACACTTGTATTGCAGAAAGGATTTGCCTTTAACGGTACCTAATAATTTGGGGTAAAAACAACAAAGTGCTACAGTGCAATTTTCTGAATGGGGACACTAGTTAGATTGACCGGTGTGTCACAAAGGAAAGATTGGTAGGGTTTTACTTTCACTTCCTGTTTGTCTATGTGACAGGAAGCAAAGCCGATTTTAAGAACAGGGACACAAAGGCCAACCTAAAAAAATAATAATAATAAAAAAAACACACTTGATTTCCCTCAAATGCCCACAATTAGAATAGGATTGTCTTGAGCTCGATTTTAGTTCAGCCCTTCTCAAGCCTGTCCTCAAGTACCCCCAACAGGCCATGTTTGCAGGTTTACCTTCATCTTGCACAGGTGCTTTAAATCACAGTCAATGGCTTACTATTTTGGATCAGATAAATTCACAAAACATGTCCCGTCGGGGGTACTTGAGGACTGAGGCTGAAAACCACTGCAATAAAAAAGGAAATGTAATACTTACCGCTCTGAAATTTTACTTTCATGGTGACTCTCCATGGAAGCATACATTTAATCCATGCATATGTTACCATGAAGGCACCAGGAACGTAAATTACAAATATACAAAAACAATAAAAACTGATTTGTCGAAGACATGCCAATCAGCCTAGTTAAGATGCAGCTGGGAAATCCATTGCATGAAAAGAACACACATAAAAAAATGAAAAAAAATTTGAAAAAAGCAAGGAAAGCAAAACAACATGTATGTTAATTTGAGACACTAACAGAATCTGTTTTTTGAGGTTTGACGATTTTGCATTGGAAAGTAACAGGAGATAAAAGGACATCTATTAAGGATTATAACATTAGTCACAACATCTTGAGAAAGAATTAGCAAAATAATGCAGCACAGACAATTAAATCAAAGTGAACAACCTAAAAAAGTCACACATCGCCAACATCAACAACATTTCATGTGAAAATATCCCCCACCAAAAAATAAAAGACCAAAGTTAAATAAAACTTGCTGGAAAAATAGGATTTTTATACTCACCGTAAAATCCTTTTCTCTGAGTTCATGGACGGACACAGCCTTAATCTTGACAAAGTGGGTATTAGCCTTCATTCAGGAGTGACTAGGCAGAATGTGTTAACAACTTCAAAGCTGAACAGCCCCGCCCAGGGGGCGGTCCTACTGGCTATATGCCCTCAACCTGCACTAAGCAGCTCAGTTTGTCAAAAGCAGTACAAACTTAAATAGGAGGGGTGGGTGCTGTGTCCGTCCATGAACTCAGAGAAAAGGATTTTAAGGTGAGTATAAAAATCCTATTTTCTCTTTTGTTCATGGACGACACAGCCTTAATCTTGACAAAGTGGGACGTCCCAAAGCAGTGTCAAAAATGAGGGTTGGGAACAGCATTAAAATAACTGCACCCCAAAACAAAACAGAGCTCCTCAACGGAGGAGTTGCAACTCTAAACAGCCTCCTGCAACACCTTGCGGCTGAAAGAAGCATCCGAAGATGCACTCACATCAACTTGTAAAGTTTAGTGAAAGTGTGAACGGATGACCAGGTCACCGCCTTACACACCAGGGAAACAGACGCTTGATGTCAGAAAGCCCAAGAGGCACCTCTTGCCCTGGTCGAATGCGCCGGGAAAGGGAGGCGCCCGACCCTTTATGGCGTAAGCCTGATCACGATCTGTCAGATCCACCTCGAGATGGTGCCCGAGGGGACCGCTGGGCCCTTCTTGGGACCAGCCATCGAAACAAACAGTGAGTCTGAACTCAGGAACGAAGCAGTAACAGACAAGGATAGAACCCCTTACTCACCTCTCTAGGAATGCCCAGCTATGTCTTCCTGCCGAAGCAGGGGATTACTACTTACCCTTCCTGCGTGGATTGTGCTGGAAGCATCCCAGACAGACCACCTTCCGCATGGTGACGGAGGATCCAGCCTGTCGCCCAGTCGGCAGTTGATCAAAGATCACAGAAACAAAAACATTTTTAAAAATAAATAAAAAACAAATAATAAAATTTCAATTTGAAATAAACCTCCAGGCCTATAGGCCCAAAGTGAGCCATGTCTTATCCTTAGCTAGGCGCCTGGGCAGGGCTGTTCAGCTTTGAAGTTGTTAACACATTCTGCCTAGTCATTCCTGAATGAAGGCTAATACCCACTTTGTCAAGATTAAGGCCATCCATGAACGAAAGAGAAACACATCTGTTTTGCAAATACATAACAAATAAAATACAAATCGAAAATACATGTTACAAACTCGATAAGGACAACCAAATGTACTCTCATGCCGGCCACACACACAATCTTGCCTTTTTTCAGGGCAAGGTAGAGAATGCTATCTGCAAGCTTAATATAACCTAGGTTTGTGTGCTAATGAGGCAATTTAAAACACTTGCACAGTCAATGAAACACACACAATGCAAGTTCACCCAATGTAGAGACTGAACTTCAAAGTGGGTACACCTGTTAAGGATGTCCTTCAATTATTAACCCAAAAAAACACACTCTCTGAGCATGGCCAGAAACATCCAGGTGCTGTTCACACACAAAAAGCACAAAAAAAATAAGTCCCTGAGCATGCTCAGACCAACAGAAATACAGCCAGCAGAAAATAAGCCACACCCCTGTACAAAATTAAGCACATCATCCAGCATGCTATTAAATTAGAGATCGGACAAATACCCCCCGGTCTGGGGGGCAAACAAAGAGCCTAACATGAGCAAAAGTTATACAACAAATACCATTGCAGTCTATGGGAACTGACTTGTCAATTTTGCTAGTCCCCACTTGGCTAGCCTCGTACACATGACCGGTTTTCTCCGTTCGTGTGTATGGTTTCTCGTCGAGAAAAATAGAGAACCTGCTCTCTATTTTCTCGTCAGGATTCTCGTTTTTCTCGTCGGGATTCTCGTCGGCCTGTTTCCCGATGAGAAAACCGGCCGTGTGTATGCTTTTCCGAGTCTAAAAAAAACGCGTATGCTCAGAATCAAGTATGAGACAGGAGTGCTCCTTCTGGTAAAACTAGCGTTCGTAATGGAGATAGCACATTTGTCACGCTGTAATGGACTGAAAAGCATGAGGCTGAAAAGCGCAAATCGTCTCTCCCCAAACTTTTACTAACATGCGGTAACACAAGATCAGCAAGAGCAGCCCAAGGGGTGGCGCCATTGGAATCAAACTTCCACTTTATACTGCTGTCGTACGTGTTGTACTTCACCACGCTTCACAACATCGAGATTTGGAATTGACAGTGTGTATGCAAGGAAAGCTTGACAAGAATCCCATCAAGCTTGACAAGAATCTCATTGAGAATAATTGTTCTAAATGGCAGTGTTTGTTCCAGTGCGTTCCAGTTCCAGAAAAAAAAAGTAGAACATGCTGCATTTTACCTGCACTGGACTGTACTGGAACGCTGCAAAACACATCAAAAACGCACCGGAACGCACCTAAATGCACCAAGAACGCACTGGAACACACTTATCTATGGTTAATATAAAAGAGGGGTGAAAAAAAAGTACTGGACTGCATCAAAAATGTACCAAAAACGTACAGGAACGCATCAAAAACTCGCATTCAAAAAAGCACCTGGAATGCATCCAGATTGCATTTCTATGGTGTGAACTGCCAGTTCACACCATAGAAACGCAATTCCGGATGCATTCCAGGTGCTTTTCTGCATGTGCGTTTTTGATGTGTTCCCCCTCTTTTTACTTAACCTTAAATAAGGACAAGTGTGTTGCAGTGCATTTTTAGTGCATTTAGGTACGTTCCGGTGCGTTCAGTGCATTTTTGGTACGTTCCGGTGCGTTTTTGATGCGTTTTACTGCGGTCTAGTACAGTTCTGTACATAAAAAATGCAGCATGACCAATTTTTTTTCTTTCTAAAATGCACTGGAACGGACTGCAGTGGTGTGAACTATGCCATTGGCATTAATGTGATCAACTTTCCTTGCGTTTTTCATGCATAAAAAACACACTGCACTGCATCTGGTGTGAACTGGCCCTAAATATCGTACCTGGGGGGTGTCTATAGTATGCCTGTAAAGTAGCGCATGTTTTCCATGTTTAGGGCCAGTTCACACCATAGAAACGCAATACGGATGCGTTCCAGGTGCTTTTTTGCATGCAGGTTTTTGACGCGTTTTTGATGCGTTCCAGTGTGTTTTTGGTACGTTTTTAATGCAGTCCAGTGCTTTTTTTCACCCCTCTTTTTTATAAACCTTAGATAAGGACAAGTGTGTTTCAGTGCGTTTTTGGTGCATTTAGGTGCGTTTTTGATACGTTTTGCAGCGTTCCAGTACAGTCCAGTGCAGGTAAAATGCAGCATGTTCTACTTTTTTTCTGGAACTGGAACGCACTGGAACTGCAAGCACTGGTGTTAACTATGCCATTGGAAACCATATACAGTAACCTACTTTCCATGCGTTTTTGATGCAGAAAAAAACGCTCTGGACTGCATGTATGTGAACTGGCCCTTATAACAGTCCGAAAGCAAAATGACATTTCTAAAGGAAAATGCCGGTTCCCGTCAATACAGATAAAAGTAATTGAAAGTCTTTGAAAAAAAAATGTGTGGGGGTCCCCCAAAATTCCATTACCAGGCCCTTCAGGTCTGGTATGGATATTAAGGGGAGCTCTGCGCCAAATTAAAAAAATGGCGTGGGGGTCCCCCTCAAAATCCGTACCAGGCCCTTCAGGTCTGGAATGGATTTTAAGGGAAACCCCGCGCAAAACTTAAAAAAAAATGGCGTAGGGGTCCCCCTAAAAATCCACGCCAGACCCTTATCTGAGCACGCAACCTGGCAGGCCGCAGGAAAAGAGGGGGGACAAGAGAGTGCCCCCCCTACTGAACCGTACCAGGCCACATGGGGGGATGTCTCATCCCCACAACCCTTGCCCGCTGGTTGTGGGGGTCTGTGGGCAGGGGCTTATCAGAATCTGGAAGCCCCCTTTATCAAAGGGGACCCCCAGATCCCACCCCCCTGTGTGAAATGGTAATGGGGTACAAATGTACCCCTACCATTTCACAAAAAAAGTGTCAAAAATGTGAAAAAAGACAATAGCCGGTTTTTGACAATTCCTTTATTAATGTTTTCTCCTTTCCCCGCTTCTTCTTCCATCTTCTTCTTTTCTCCATTAGGGTTACTACCTCCATCTTCTTCTTCCTCTGCTTCTTCCTTCAATGTTCACGTCCGCATCTTGCTCTGGCTTCTTCTTCCCCGATTTGTTCTCCGGACGATTCACTTCCATGGAAGGTTCCCGCTGTGTGACGCTTCTGTTCTTCTGACAGTTCTTCTCCAACTGATGGCGGGGCCACCCGGTGACCCCGCCCCCCTCTGACGCACATGGACTTCACGAGGACTTTTCAATGGCTTTCCCCGTGGTGTCAGAGGGGCGCGGGGTCACCAGGTAGCCCCGACCTCAGTTGGAGAATAACTGTCAAAAGAACAGAAGCGTCACACAGCGGGAGCCTTCCATGGAAGAAGATCGTCCGGAAAACGAAGTGGGGAAGAAGAAGCCAGAGCAAGATACGGACGAGAACACCGAAGGAAGAAGCAGAGGAAGAACAAGATGGAGAAAGAAACCCGAATGGAGAAAAGAAGAAGATGGAAGAAGAAGCGGGGAAAGGAGAAGACATTAATAAAGGAATTGTCAAAAACCGGCTATTGCATTTTTTTAAATTTTTGACACTTTTTTGGTGAAATGGTAGGGGTACATTACCATTTCACACAGGGGGGGCAGGATCTGGGGGTCCCTTTTGTTAAAGGGGTCCTCCAGATTCCAATAAGCCCCCCGCCCGCATACCCCCACAACCACCGGGCAAGGGTTGTGGGGATGAGGCCCTTGACCCCATCAACATGGGGACATGGTGCTTTGGGGTCCAGACCCCAAAGCATCCTCCCCATGTTGAGGGCATGTGGCCTTGTACGTTTCAGGAGGGGGGGTCGCTTTCTCATCCCCCCTCTTTTCCTGCGGCCTGCCAGGTTGCGTGCTCGGATAAGGGTCTGGTGTGGATTTTTAGGGGGACCCCCACGCTGTTGTGATCTCAAATATAGTGTCCAGTTGATAATTGATGTTTAGTTATTAGTAATGATGATATAAGTTATGTTCCCGCAGTATCACCCAAGTTCTCCAGAGAGTGCAGTTTATTTAACTTTCAAAACAGAACAAAGTCCAATACTTGCACAGATGACAACGAATCCAATCAGAGTATATATATATATTTCAAAGTCCCATGTCTCCTAGATCATATTCTAGACCTGTGCTTTCCTATCCATGCAGAGTGACAAGACTGACTGACTGACTGCCAGCTTGAATGTCTCAAATACTGGTCTGACACTGGAGGGGGGGTTTCCCATGAATACCCCCTCAAGTCTAATTACCATCAATAAATACCTTTTCTTTGGTCCTAAACAATATACCCTTTGAAATGTTCAATTAGGTTAACAGGCCACCTCACACACCTAGGTAGGCTTGCAAAAGATTAACACTTTAAAGCTGTTATCTGGCCCCTCTGATATGTGTGATCAACAAACACCCTTTGATATGTATAATCTTGAATGCCTGTATGTAACACATATATATTAATATTACAACATATACCCCCACTTGGGTCGGTTCTAACTACTAGAACTGACCCATAAATCAAGCAACAAACATCATTATGATTTGATGTACTGGATGCTTTACAATGGCTCATATGAAATATGATGCTGAGACTGGTTACATCTCTCTTCACCAGCAACTAAAATATTCCCATGAAACAGTTATTAGATAATATAACTTTAGACCATGACTGTAAAAGGATTCGGTAAACATCCGTGGCCTGTATAGCTGTTAGACCTTATTTCAAAGCTTGCTCTTGAGTAAATCACATCACGATCTTGAATATTGCGCAAAAATTAGCTGATGTCACAGTCCATTCTGACTTCATCACATCTCTCACCATGTCACTGAAAGTAAAGCTTGGTATGCTTTGGGAGCTCCAATCCACATAAGTCCAGGATTCTCTCATCTCCAGGCTCAAAGTTTTCATTTTTAAAGATGCTTTTACACAAACACCAGCAAATCCTGAAATTCTGCTTCCATCTTTATAGTAAGAAGAACCATCAATATACCAGCAGTACCTTCCAAGGTCAAAAAGGTTCGGATACGGCGGAAAAAACTCTGTGCTGCAAACTATTTCCTTGCACATTCATGAGCTTCACCTTCAATCATCAATCCACCAATCAGGACACTGGGTTATTTTAACATCGAACCCTCAATATTCTCTGACAACAAAGCTGTAGTCCATCTTGCAAGAATTTCACAATTAACATCTGCTTCTTTCCATTCCCTATTTGAGCAATGATGACCTTTTGTGTACCTGTCAAGTAATTTGCTGATTGACAGCCACAATTTGAATTTGCTGTAGGTCACCCCTCATTGCCTTTAATAGAGCAGTTACTTGTATCATTCAGTCCATAATTCCACCAGAATGGTATACCAACATATATATATATATATACCCCCACACGATGGTTCAAATAGAATCAGCTTGACATCAGTGTCTATCAGATCTTCTATCCCGACAAAGCGGCAGTGGAAATTCTTGTCAGTATCTTTTCATGAAAGGTAGAAAGGTCTTTGTCATCCATATATGTCGTAGCCTTCAGCATATTATAAACAACTGATTCAACAAAATTCAAATCATGACTAGAGTGATGAATTTCACTCACCCCTCTTATAAATTTAGGAAAACCACCCAACATACTATAATTTATGCTATGCCAAGCCATTGTGCTGCATCACCTCAGATGTTAAATCTATTGATATCAATATGCATTATGTCATATGTACAGATGTTATAAAATTATTTTAGGTTTAAATGCTTCGCTCTGGTTTTAAGATAAAGTTCATAAAAAATAGGGCGTTGGGGAAGTCCATTGAAAAAAAAAGAAGAAAAAAATGGAAAAAAATAAATTTGAATGTTCAAGAAAAAGGTCCATTGCTTGATGAATATAGAGCAGGGGTCTCAAACTGGCGGCCCTCCAGCTGTTGCAAAACTACATGTCCCATCATGCCTCTGCCTGAGGGAGTCATACTTGTAACTGTCAGCCTTGAAATGCCTCATGGGACTTGTAGTTTCGCAACAGCTGAAGGGCCACCAGTTTGAGACCCCTGATATAGAGAGAGTGTCCATAGATTCTTTATATATTGTCTTATTCAGCATTTATCCCCCACTAGCCCACTTCTGTTCACATTCAAACGAGTTCCTCCGGGGATCTGAAAGACAAAAATTTTCAGACAAAAACTCATTAGCAAAGTCCTTAGTATTTTTTTTTTTTTTTAAGTTAAAACAAAAGTATTATTTACAGTTTACAGTCTAAAGCTAATTTACCCCCACTGCTAGAGAAGCGTCATTTGCATTCAAAAACAGATCTGGAGAATGTACATTTGCATTTATGACACTCTGTACAACTGTTCTAATAATGTGTCACGTTCTTTTCTCATCTTGTCAGGAGGGGGGGGGTTTCCCATGAATACCCCCTCAAGTCTAATTACCATCAATAAATACCTTTTCTTTGGTCCTAAACAATATGCCCTTTGAAATGTTCAATTAGGTTAACAGGCCACCTCACACACCTAGGTAGGCTTGCAAAAGATTAACACATCAAAGCTGTTATCTGGCCCCTTTGATATGTATAATCTTGAATGCCTGTATGTAACACATATATATTAATATTACAACACACGCCATTTTTTTTAAGTTTGGCATGGGGTTCACCTTAAAATCCATACCAGACCTGAAGGGCCTGGTAATGGAATTTTGGGGGACCCCCGCGCATTTTTATCTGTATTGACGGGAACCGGCAATTCATTACAGCCGCGAGTAGTTTTAAATTACTTTTTTTTTCCTTTAGAAATGTCATTTTGTGCAGAGACTGTTATAAAATGGCAAGTTTGGAGGTGCGCCTGCTCAACTTATGCAAATGCATTTACGTTATTTGACATTTACTAAGATTTTCCCAGTGCAGTGAACCGAGTGCGCATGCGCAGTGCACAAATAGACCTCTCGCAGTTCCAAACGTACTTGCAGGCACAGCAGGCTGGTTCAGAAAAAGTTACTTTCTCATTCTATTTTGGGCATATTTGTTACTTGGGCAATTGTCACTATACTTCCCCACATCACCCCACATCACCCCATAATATTGGTACTTCCAGCTTCTTTTACACTTTAGTAAATGGGGAATAGCACTGCGTTACCGATGGACTTTTTTCATTGGACAAACCGATCGTGTTTGGGCCCCATCAGTCTTTTTTCCATCGGTGAGAAAAAATAGAACATGTTTTAAATTTAATCGATGGAAAAAAAAAAACGATAGCAAATTCAGATCATCTGTGTGGAACTCCGTCAGAGAAAAAACCCATGCATGCTCAGAATCAAGTAGACGCATGCTCAGAAGCATTGAACTTAATTTTTCTCGGCTCGTTGGAGTGTTTTACGTCACGGCGTTTGGGACTGTCAGATTTTGGACTGATGGTGTGTAGGCAAGACTGATGGAAGTCAGCTTCATCGGAATTCCGATGGAAACATCCATCGCATTTTAATCCATAGGAAATCCGATTGTGTGTACAGAGCTTAAGAGGCTTGTTCACTAATGGCAGGAGTCTGGCAGACAAGATGGGAGAACTAGAGCTGCTAATGTATAAGGAGGATTTAGATTTTTGGGGAATTTCAGAGACTTGTTTAAATAGCTCTGATGATTGGCTGGCAGCCATTCAAGGGTATTCCCTATATTGCAGAGATATGGAGGATAAAAAAGGGGGGGGTATGCCTGTATATCAAGAATGATATACAAGTGAATGTGAGGGACGACATCACTAATGGAGCAAGGGAGGAGGTGGAATCCTTATGGATAGAACTACAAAGAGAGGAAACCAAGGGAAAGTTATGTTTTTGGGAGTAGGGATGAGCCGAA
This sequence comes from Rana muscosa, assembly GCA_029206835.1. Taxonomy (NCBI): domain Eukaryota; kingdom Metazoa; phylum Chordata; class Amphibia; order Anura; family Ranidae; genus Rana; species Rana muscosa. The sequence goes on along the minus strand of CM055116.1, from coordinate 1,076,084,315 downwards.
CACCCCCCAGTTCAGTTTGCACCAGAACTAGTGAACAGGCAATAAATTTGTTCGAACATCCGAACACCATTAAAGTCTATGAGACTCGAACATGAAAAATCTAAATTGCCAATTTTAAAGGCTAATATGCAAGTTATTGTCATAAAAAGTGTTTGAGGCTCCCGAGTCCTGCCCCAGGGGACATGTATCAATGCAAAAAAAAGTTTGAAAAACTGAAGTTTTTTCGGGAGCAGTGATTTTAATAATGCTTAAAGTGAAACAATAAAAGCGAAATATTCCTTTAAATTTCGTACCTGGGGGGGTGTCTAGAGTATGCCTGTAAAGCAGCACTTGTTTCCTGTGCTTAGAACTGTCTTGCACAAAGTGTCATTTCTGAAGGAAAAAAAGTAATTTAAAAGCACTCGCGGGTATAATGAATTGTCGGCTCCCGGCAATACAGAGAAAAATCATTGATAAAAAAATTGCCGCACCCGTCACGTGACCCCATCCCCCTCTGACGCAAGGGGAAACCCGGGCTTCCCCAGTGATGTGCGGGGACCCCGCCCCCCTCTGATGCAACGGAAGCCTGCGATACATCAGAGGGGGCGGGGTCACCGTCACATCACTGGGGAAGCACGGGTTTCCCTTTGCATCAGAGGGGGACGGGGTCACGTGACGGGTGGCCCCGCCCTCATCTACTTAAGAGCTGTCACTGGCTGAAGCCGCGTCATCGCAGGATACCGAGAGTGGATTACCGCTGCTGGAATCTTTTTTTAATTTATTTTTTATTTTTAATAAAGGACTTTTCCCAACGGTGTCTGTGTGTTTTTTTAAATTTTTTTACACTTTCTTTGTGAAATTGTAGGGGTACAATGTACCCCTTACCAATTCACATAGGGGGCGGGATCTGGGGGTCCCCTTTGTTAAAGGGGCCGTCCAGATTCCGATAAGCCCCCCGCCCGCAGGCCCCCACAACCACCCCATGTTGAGGGCATGTGGCCTGGTACGGTTCAGGAGGGGGGGGCGCTCTCTCGTCCCCCCCTATTTTCCTGTGGCCTGCCAGGTTGCATGCTCGGAAAAAGGGTCTGGTATGGATTTTTGGGGGGAACCCCACGTCATTTTTTTTTTCAATTTGGCGCAGGGTTCCCCTTAATATCCATACCAGACCTGAAGGGCCTGGTAACTGAATTTGGGGGGACCCCCACGCATTCTTTTTTTTATCAATGACTTTTCTCTGAATTGCTGGGAGATGGCAATTCATTATAGCCGTGAGTGCTTTTAAATTACTTTTTTTCCTTCAGAAATTACATTTTGTGCAGGGACAGTTCTAAGCACTGCTTTACAGGCATACTATACACACTCCATAGGTACAACATTTAAAGGAATATTTCACTTTTATTGTTTCACTTTAAGCATTATTAAAATCACTGCTCCCGAAAAAACAGCCATTTTTAAAACTTTTTTTGCATTGCTACATGTCCCCTGGGGCAGGACCCGGGTCCCCAAATGCTTTTTATGACAATAACTTGCATATAAGCCTTTAAAATTAGCACTTTAGATTTCTCCCATAGACTTTTACAGGGTGTTTCGCAGCTTTTCGAATTTGCCGCAAATTGTTCGCTGTTCGGCGAACGGGTGAACAGGCAATGTTCGAGACGAACATGAGTTCGACTCGAACTTGAAGCTCGTCCCTAATTGGGAGTAGGGATGAGCCGAACACCCCCCAGTTCGGTTCGCACCACAACATGCGAACAGTCAATAAATTTGTTCGAACATTGGAAACCCGTTAAAGTCTATGGGACACGAACATGAAAAATCAAAAGTGCTAATTTTAAAGGCTTATATGCAAGTTATTGTCATAAAAAGTGTTTGGGGACCCGGGTCCTACCCCAGGGGACATGTATCAATGCAAAAAAAGTTTTAAAAACTGACGTTTTTTCTGGAGCAGTGATTTTAATAATGCTTAAAGTGAAACAATAAAAGTGAAATATTCATTTAAATTTCGTAGCTGGGGGGTGTATATAGTATGCCTGTAAAGCAGCGCTTGTTTCCCATGCTTAGAACAGTCTCTGCACAACATGTAATTTCTGAAGGAAAAAAAGTAATTTAAAAGTACTCGCAGCTGTAATGAATTGCTGGTCCCGGCAATACAGAGAAAAGTAATTGAAAGTCATTGATAAAAAATAAATAAAAAAATGCATGGGGGTCCCCCCAAATTCAATTACCAGGCCCTTCAGGTCTGGTGTGGATATTAAGGGGAACCCTGTGCCAAATTTAAAAAAAATGTAATTCTCAGACACTGAGTTAAGCAACGGTGACAAAGTGAAATAAAGGAAATGCTTGGAGGGTACAAGCACCTTGAAGTATGCTGGTAATGGATGAAGTCCGTTTATGGGGAAAGAATAAATATTGATCGATCGATTTGCCAAAACTTCTTGAAATAAAAGGTGTAACTATAGGGCAACTGTTTTCCTTTCACTCTTGTGTCTCAGGCCTCTTACACACGACCGATTTTCTCGTCCAAAACCGTCAAGAAAAGTGCAGCGAGAGCTTTTTTGTCGAGAAAAACGTTCGTGTGTATGGTTTTACGACGAGAAAATTGCCGAGAATCTCGACGAGAAAATAGAGAACCTGCTCTCTATTTTCTCGTCAGGATTCCAGATTTCCTCGTCGTGTTTCTCGTCGGGCTGTTTTGTGACGAGAAAATGGTTTGTGTGTATGCTTTTACGACTCTTCCAAAAGCGCGCATGCTCACAAGCAACTATGAGACGGGAGCGCATCTTCTGGTAAAACAAGCCTTCGTAATGGAGAGAGCGCATTCGTCACGCTCAAAAATATTGCATCGTTTAAATGTTCTGCATTGAAATCTTTGTTAGAATGGTACATTAATCAAAACGAGTGACCTTCTTTTGCTGCTGATATTCACACAGAGTTATGACTTTTTTTTTAACCTTTTTCATGCTGCTCTTAAGAAGATTTATGTGTATTATATTGTGCAAGTTTTTAGGAATAATTTAAATGGTTATATTTTTAAAAATGATGTTAATTATAATTTTGCAATGTTTTGATAGTGATCTCCCATTTAATTTTGGAATCTATATTAGTTAAATTTCCCCCCATGTTTTTTTGCAAATCAGATTTAGTTATTCTTTTGGGGGGGGTGATATCTGTCCCTTTTTTTGTCAGTCAAATGTATTTGCTTACTCCAAAGCTAGATTTTTAATTTTTACAAATACACATAGTCAAGTATGAACTTAAACAAAAATCACATTTATTCATGTTTCGAAATAAAATAAAGAGAAGGCAGCGCTGGAGAACCTGCTGCCATTTGTGCATCCCAGGGACCCCAGAGCACACAGCAACCCTGTGTGGACACTAAAATTGGGAGCTTGAGAAGGCCAACATTTCTGAACACAATCTGATGCTGGCCTCCCAGAGGTCAGGAACAGCAGCAGGTGATATATATGTCCCAAGTGTGTGGTACTACAACAGGCTGCCTTCTGTCCGACCACAATGAAGCAAGGCCATCACTTCCTCTTCGTCCTGGCAACCTTCCCTGCAACCTTCCCTGAAGCCTTCCCTGCAGCCTTCCTTCTTCGTTTGGCTGGAGGCTGGGCCACTGGAGGGGTACTCCTGTCAGGAGGAGGAGGAGGAGATGTAGCAGAAGGGGGTGGGGCAGAAGAAGAAGGTGGAGGTGTAGCAGAAGGGGGTGAGGCAGAAGAAGAAGGTGGAGGTGTAGCAGAAGGGGGTGGGGCAGAAGAAGAAGGTGGAGGTGTAGCAGAAGGGGGTGGGGCAGAAGAAGAAGGTGGAGGTGTAGCAGAAGGGGGTGGGGCAGAAGAAGAAGGTGGAGGTGTAGCAGAAGGGGGTGGGGCAGAAGAAGAAGGTGGAGGTGTAGCAGAAGGGGATGGGGCAGAAGAAGAAGGTGGAGGTGTAGCAGAAGGGGGTGGGGCAGAAGAAGAAGGTGGAGGTGTAGCAGAAGGGGGTGGGGCAGAAGAAGAAGGGGAGGTGGAGGTTGAGGTTGGGACAGTTGTGCCACCTCACATATGGCGGTATTGGGGGTAATTTTCTCCATCACCCCCTTGTTGAGCAAGGTGATGAGCAGGGGCTCGCATAGGAGGCTTTGCTCCATGCTCATCACCTTGAACTTAGCCTCCACTAGGCCGGCAATGGCCTCTTCAGGGGATGTGGGCTCCTGGAGGGTGGCATGGGCCTCACGAATAAGGGCCATTGCTGCCTCACTCGTGCTCCTGTCCCTCCTGCCTCTTTTGGGAAGCCGGATGGGAGGCACCTGGGATCTGGTGCTTCTCCTTTGCCCTGCCATCTCCTGTCTGCCACTGGGCCCTGCCACCTCCTGTCTGCCACTGGGCCCTGCTACCTCCTGTCTGCCACTGGGCCCTGCCACCTCCTGGCTGCCACTGGGCCCTGCCACCTCCTGGCTGCCACTGGGCCCTTCCTCCTCCTGCCTGACAGTTTCCAGACCCTCCTCCTGGCTGATTTCATCCTGTGTATGAAAAAGGGACATAGTTTAATATGTTGGTTTAATCTTTGCATCAAACTTTGTAATCCTGATTGAAGGAATTAGAATGTAAATCCATAAATCCTTGCTTTAAATTTACCACTACATCAGATTGACTATTTAGCACCCAATTAAGTGCAGACTAATGTCTACAGATCTTGATTTCACTTGTGGAATCCAAAATATTTTATGATTGTCATCTTGACATATTTGTCAAACATTAAGTTTATCCCAATACATTTTCAGTTAATACTATACCTGGCTCCAGATGGCCAAATCAGGATCATCCAGGATGGCTGCCTCCTCTTGCTCCAGAGAAGGCTCAGGTTGGCTGCAGGGAAGTCTGGGGGGAAGAGTGGAGAGTGATGGCCTTGTCTCAATGTGGTCATCCAGGAAGGACATCCTGTTGTAGTACCACAAAATCGGGACATAAACATCACCTGCTGCTGCTCCTGACCTCTGAGAAGCCAGCACCTTAGAGCGTTCAGTCCTGTAGGTACCTCTCAAGCTCCCAATTTTAGTGTCCACTTGTATTGCTGTGGCTGTGGGCACCTTGGTATGCACAAATGGGAGCAGCTTCTCCAGCGCTGCTTTTCTCACCCCTCTTTTTTTGTGGATGGGGTTTTTCGTCTCCCACAGAGCCGGCAGCTCCCTTACCCGGTCAATAAATTCCGCCAGGAAATCCTTGTCGCTTATAAAGACATTCATATTGTATCTGCAAGTTAAATAAATTATATATAACTAATATGAGGCAAACAGTCTAACCTCCTTAACATCCTAGTCACCATATATATCCTCCAACATTCTCAAGACAGTATAGGCCAACAATTTGTACAAGTCACAAAATCACATACCTTCGTTCGCACGTCCGTCACTTGAACCCCTCTCTCCGCACACCGAACGTACTATAGTCACATGTGTGTTTGCTATATACACAGCACGCATGCGTCAAAATACGAACACGTCGCTCCGCACACGTCGCCCGCCCATGACGTTCTAACTAACATCTTTTCCCCGCCCCTTCTCTTTCGGCGCGCAGACAGATATGGCGGAGTTACAGCAGGTGTCTGATAATTCCACAACTAACGAGGAGGAGACAAGCCCGGAGACCGAGGAAAATGTAGACTTTTCTGCTATTAATCTTTTTCTAAACTGACATGTTGCTCTTTATTTTGGTTTCTCATATTGGACTCCCTTCCAAAATGTAATATTTTGAACTTGGTTGGGCACAGTAATCGTTCGTTACGTTACCGACACTTCGTTCGGCCACTATCCGCGGTTTTGGCTTATTTTAGAGCCACAAAAGTAATTAGACATCTGCCATTTTTGCTCAAATATTGTGGCAAAATTTTTTGTCTAGATGATGTGTTTGTAAAGAGAATGAAATGCAAACTTTTATCAGTGTAAAGGAGAGGACACTCAGCAGCTGCTTCCACATCTGTACTTTGGAGCACTATAGTGTGGGCCACCAGACCCGCCTTTTTTGGGTGTCCCACACAGGTGCATCAGTGAATTTTTGTTTAACATTGAGATTTACAGTGTGATAAATAGACCTTTTGTTTGATTCTCATAGGGGAGAGAAGACTGGGAGGAGGACACTCCAGGGAGCACATGCACCCCACAACTTCCAAGCAACCCCAAACTCCCAAAGACCCACAACCGAAAGATGTGCAGGAAGTTGAGGTGGAGGAAGTAGAAGTGCAGGAAGGAGAGGTGGATGACGTTGTGGATCTGGTCACCACAACAGGTCAGTATCTGTCACCACAGCTTCAGGTAAGAGATGTAGGCCTGCAGAGTTATAATACCTTTTGTTTTTTGTTTTTAGGGGATATAAATGTTGTGAAGGATAGTACACGGTTCTCTGCTGACAGTGCCCTCCGCCTCATCCAGCAAGTGATGGAATGTAGCACGGAACTGGACCTAATTAAACAAAGAATCCATGTGATGGAACAAACATTTAAAGACATTCTCGATGTTTTGGGGAGAATTCAATAAGCCATCCAAACACATTTGTTTTTACATGTTTGTTTTTGCACCTTTTCGAATATTTTTGACAATCAAACCAGCCAAAAATAGAATCTGCACACAGTGTGTCAACATGTGCTATCTGCCATCAGGGGATATCCATGTACGTCTTTTGGGGGTGCAACCCCTTCCTCGTATCTAAATTCGGTGAACTGAGGAAGGGGTTGCACCCCCAAAACATGTCCATTGATCACCCCTGATGGCAGATAGCACATGTTGACAATAGGGATCAGGATTGTAAACTTCCTAGATGAAAAAAATCCCAAATGTGTGCATATTCAATTTTTGGCTGGGCAAGGGGTGGCAGGACCCCATATTAGGACAGGCACATAGAGACATAGTTTGTGTAAGTGAATGTCTCAGATTGCTCAGAGGTATCCAATGTTATAATTTTTGGAATGCAACTGTTATTTTTGTATTTTCATAAGCAAAAAATTGCCGGGTTGGGGCCAGGCTAACCCAAAAAACAAGAAAAAACTAAAAATGGTGAGAATGTGCACAGAGTAAAATATTTGACCACAAACAACGTGTAGCTTCTTTTTATAATACCCTCTAAGCTTATTTGGTTATTTTGTTAGGTTACATAGTGAAATGGTTGTTAGTTACTAAAGTAAAATACACTTGGCACTACAAATGCACTAAGACAAACTAGGAGACAGGAAAGAACAAATAATTAAAGGTTTAAACAAGCTTTTTATTTGGATCCTTAGTCATAGGCTGGCATAGGAATTGCCCCCCTACCCGTGAAATACTCCATGTATTTGTCCCGAACCTCACGGGCATTTTGGGAGGGCAAGCCAGGACGGGCAGATTCCAGGCCCGGCAGGGGATTTGCAGGGGAAAGTCCAGCCTCTGGCAAAACTGAGGCCATATAAGAATTAGATTTTTGGCTCAGAAAGTTGTGTAGCACACAGCAGCATAATACAACATAGTTTATTTTGTAGTCCGCCAAGTGTATTGAAGTCATAAAAAGGCGGAACCGGCTGGCCATTATGCCAAAGGCATTTTCGACAACTCTTCGGCCCCTGGCCAGCCGGTAATTGAACACCCTCTTGTCTGGGGTCAGGGTCCTCTGTGGAAATGGCCTCATAAGATGCCGTCCGAGTCCGAAGGCTTCATCAGCCAAAAAAACAAAGGGGAGTCCTTCAATATTCCCTGCATCCGGTGGCAATGCAAGGTCGTCACTCTGGAGACGGAGGGCAAACTCCGTCTGGATGAAGGATCCCCCATCGGACATCCGGCCATTCTTCCTTACATCAACATAGAGGAATTCATACCGTGCTGACACCACCGCCATCAGCACAATGCTATGAAACCCCTTGTAATTGTAGTAGTAGGACCCAGAACGGGGTGGCGGCACGATGCGGACGTGCTTCCCGTCTATGGCACCACCGCAGTTGGGGAAGTCCCACCGCGTGGCAAACTCCGATGCCACAGTCTGCCATTCCTGTGGCGTGGAAGGAAGCTGTGGAGTGAAACAAGATGAAATAATATTAGAATACAAAAGTCATACATTACAAGGAAATTCTCTGAAAAAACATTAGAGGCCAACATCAATCAAATTCTACGTTTATTAAGGTGTTTAAAATAAGTATAATGGAAGGCTCATTTATCATATTCATCACCCCCTCTGATGGGCCATTACTAAATTTTTTTTTGGGGGGGGGAGATGTGTTTGGCCACAGGATAGAATTGCAGTGGCGGTGCGTCCAGAGTGGGCGCTGGAGCACTGCCCCCTCTCTCCTGTGCCCATCACTCAGAACAATACATAGGTTCATGCGTTGCATGAACCTATGTATTGTCTATGCCGCCCACTATTCAGGTGGATGGCCTCTTGTAAAGCGACCGACATATGAATAATTGCGGCATTTAGGGGGTTCAAATTGCATAGCAGAAACAGGTAGTAAAATAGTCTTGCACATTACAACCTGAGGGATGTAATTGGCTTCCTAAAAGTAAAATAGGGGACGCAGGGGGGGGGGGCATTCCTTGGGGAAACACTGGCAGGCTGCTCTGACAATCATGTTCACCAAGTCTGTTTAATGGTAACATGATTGGCTGATGCAACATCAAGGGAAGGAGAACACATCCAGGACAGAAGAAGGATGGCGCTGACCACAAGAAGGTAAGTGCAGGGCTGGGGGGAAACTGGCTGCATTAGAGGGGACTAAATGGCTGCATTGGAGGGAACAAAATGGCTGCATTAGAGGGGACAACTGGGGGCGTTTAATAGGCACCAGAGCAAAAAAGGAGGAAGTTTATTTCCTAAATTGGTGTTTGAACCCCCAAACATTTGGAGCAACAGGCGCCCCTGCTGGAAAAGTTAGTGAAGGGAAATATTTATGGAGGAGAAAAAAGGGGCAATCTAAAGCTTCCAGCATGCATGGGGACAAAGGGGACATTCTCAGCATATTACAATCATGGTAATTAGGGAAGGATGAAAGAAATACAATACATTAGCATACATGAAATACATAAAATGTGATGTTAAGGGAGAAAACTTACCCTAATATAGTCCTCCTGCAGGACTTGTATAATGGCAGAACAGGTGTCTGGGATTATGAGGCCCAGAGCCTGGGGGGAGATGCCTGTGGTGAACTTCAAGTCCTGAAGACTTCTCCCTGTCGCCAGATAACGTAAGGTGGCGATGAGCCTCTGCTCAGCACTGATGGCTTCCCGCATAACGGTGTCCTTCCTGGTAATATAGGGAGACACCAAAGCCAACAGTTCCTGAAAAACAGGGTCAGACATCCGCAGAAAATTCCTGTAGTCCTCAGGATTATTCTCGACGATCTCCCGCAGCAGAGGCATATGGCAGAATTGGTCCCGCTGGAGCAACCAATTCTTGGTCCATGAACTCCTCCTCACACCATTCATGGACTGGTCTTGGTCCAAAACAAGCAGACCAACACCGAGCGCACGCACAGCACAAACTTGACGACGAGAACGTCCAGGCGACATGGCTAAGAAACGGTCGTCTTATCAGAACGTACAGAACAGAACGCACTTTAGAACAGCAAGGCCTATGAATAACAAACTGAAAATCAGAAACGAACAGGCAAGAACGCACTGTAAAACAGATACGACCTGCCTAGACGCCCTGAAAGTCAAGATACGAACCCACAAGCACAAACTGAACCGCAGAAAACGATCTGAAAAGTACGAAGACTGAAAAGCGCGAATCGTCTCTTCCCAAACTTTTACTTCACACGCGGTAACACGAGATCAGCAAAAGCAGCCCAAGGGGTGGCGCCACCGGAACACTATTGAAAATATTTATAAGGACTTATGCCGCGTACACACGGCCATTTTTAATGTCATTGAAAAAAACTAAGTTTTTCTCAACGTGATTCTTCTCAAGCCTGCCTTGCCTACACACTATCGTGAAAAAAAATGCTCGAGCAAAGCGCGGTGAGGTACAACACGTATGACGACACTATAAAGGGGAAGTTCCATTCGAATGGCGCCACCCTTTGGGACGCTTTTGCTCATCCTCGTGTTTGGTGAGAGACGATTTGCGCTTTTCAGTCTTTGTGCTTTTCAGTCCGTTACAGCGTGACAAATGTGCTATCCCCATTACAAACGCTAGTTTTACCAGAACGAGTGCTCCCGTCTCATACTTAATTCTGAGCATGCGCGTTTTTTTTCCCTCATAAAAGCATACACACTACCGTTTTTCACGATGTTAAAAAAGAACAACGTGAAAAAATAGAGCAGGTTCTAATTTTTTTCAGGCCATTTTTCACGTCGTTAAAAATGCTCTGGAGCCTACACACGATCATTTTTAATGACCAATTTAAAAAATTGCATTTTTCACATAATGAAAAACGGTCGTGTGTACGCGGCATAACATTTATGGTCACAAGATTCACAAAAAATGTGCACTACTGTGTTAACCACTTAACGACCGCTCACTGTATATATACGTCGGCAGAATGGCACCGACAGGAAAAGTCACGTAAAAAGTAAAATTTATACTGCGCTGTCTAAAAGAAAAAATAACTAGCTATATAGCAACCTGATATGCTTCAGTGACAGATGCTGCAACTTAAATGTGAGACACACACAATAAATCCAAATAAACTTATAAAAGCTGCGCAAAATATGTAAATAGTAAATCCTTAGAGTGAATAAAGGATTATCCAGAATCTAATCCTTATGATTGTAAACAAACAATGATGACAAATTACTCCAAAAATGTGACTAAATATAAATCTGCCAAAATCAAAGAAATAGTCCTGTATATAAAAAAATTAACAGAAAGTGTCCAATAGAAGACCTTGATTCATTTATGTCATTCTATTGGACACTTTCTGTTATTTTTTTTATATACAGGACTATTTCTTTGATTTTGGCAGATTTATATTTAGTCACATTTTTGGAGTAATTTGTCATCATTGTTTGTTTACAATCATAAGGATTAGATTCTGGATAATCCTTTATTCACTCTAAGGATTTACTATTTACATATTTTGCGCAGCTTTTTTAAGGAAAAGTCACGTACCTGTACGTAACTGCCTTTGTATAGTTGGGGGGTCCCATCGGACCCCCCTTCCTATACAGTGAGCGGTCGTTAATTGTTCTTGAGCGATCCGGGATGAGGGGACGGCCGTTCAATTCCGGCCACCCCCTCGCGATCGCTCCCGGCGAATGAGAAAGCTTCTTCTGCCTGTGTAATGTAAACACAGGCAGAGGAAGTGATGTCATCTCTCATGCGGCGCTCACATATACCGAGCGTCGTACGAGAGAAGACACACAGGTTAGTGCACAAACACTACACTAACACCAGGACACACAGGAACATAAATGGCCCCCCAGGCCCCCCCAGATCACCCCCCAGATCAACCCCCAGCCCCCAGTCACAGTGTCACTGATTGCAGTGACCATTTATTTACTGATCACTGCAATCAGTGACATTGTGACTGTAAAAGTGTCACTACAGTTAGTTTTAGGTCCAGTGTAGCCCCCTAACCCCCCCTAATAAAGGTTTAACCCCCTAATCGCCCCCCAGATAACCCTTTCACCCCCTATCACCACTGTTGCTAAGCGATCGTTTTTCTGATCGCTGTTTTAGTGTCGGTGATGCCGATCGGTAGCCAGTTATTTTTTTTAGGTTTGTCGCAGGTTTTTATAGCGTCAGGTACCCCCATATATTACCTAATAAAGGTTTAACCCCTTGATCGCCCCCCAGGTAACCCTTTCACCCCTTTTTGCCAGTGTCACTAAGCGATCATTTTTCTGATCGCTGTCTTAGTGTCGGTGATGCCGATGGGTAGCCAGTTATTTTTTTTTAGGTTTGCTGCAGGTTTTTATAGCGTCAGGTACCCCCATATATTACCTAATCAAGGTTTAACCCCTTGATCGCCCCCCAGGTAACCCTTTCACCCCCTATCACCAGTGTCGCTAAGCGATCGTTTTTCTGATCGCTGTATTAGTTATGCTGGTGCCGGTAGGTGGCCAGTTATTTTTTTTAGGTTCGCTGCAGGTTTTTATAGCGTCAGGTACCCCCATATATTATCTAATAAAGGTTTTAACCCCCTAATTGCCCCTAGTTAACCCTTTCACCAGTGATCACAGTATAAGAGTTACTGGTGACACTGGTTAGCCAGTTAGTTATTTTGTTATTTAGGTTCCCCGTCAGGTTTTTATATAGCGTCAGGTACCCCCATATATTACCTAATAAAGGTTTAACCCCCTGATTGCCCCTAGTTAACCCTTTCACCAGTGATCACCATATAAGTGTTACGGGTGACGCTGGTTTGTTAGTTTTCTTTTTATAGTGTCAGGGCATCTGCCGTATATAACCCAATAAAGGTTTAACCCCCTGATCGCCCGGCGGGTGATATCAATTAGGTTTTGGCATCAGAGAGGGTCTACGTCACACCCCAGGCAGCGTCAGGTTAGTGCCAGTAACGCTAACACCCACACGTGAAGCATACACCTCCCTTAGTGGTATAGTATCTGAACAGATCAATATCTGATCTGATCAGATCTATACTAGTGTCCCCAGCAGTTTAGGGTTCCCAAAAACGCAGTGTTAGCGGGATCAGCCCAGATACCTGCTAGCACCTGCGTTTTGCCCCTCCGTCCAGCCCAGGCCACCCAAGTGCAGTATCCATTGATCACTGTCACTTACAAAACACAACACACATAACTGCAGCGTTCGCAGAGACAGGCCTGATCCCTGCGACTCCAGTGCTGTAGGAGGTGATTTCACCACCACAGTTAAAAAAAAAAGCATATATGCCGAAGCATTGGGGCAGCAGGGGCGGAGGAGTGGAGGAGCGATTTTGCTCCTAATGCCGCGTACATACGGTCGAAATTCAGACAGAGGCTTGCCCGTGGAAAAGTCCGACCATGTGTGTGCGGCATAACTTTTGCGGGAGGATGCCCCCATGCTTCGGCATATATAAATGGTGCATGTATGCCCATCATTAGAAGTGGGTGGATGGAGGGCGTTATTCTAATGGTGGGCATACGCACCGATCAATCTCTTTTTTCGTTCAGCCAACAGGCTGCATGAAAAAAAAGATTACAATACATGTCTAACAAGGACCAGCAACGTACTGGTATGTTGCTGGAATTTGAATGGTTATACCAGATTGATGCCTGCGGGTTTAGGTATCATCTTGGTATCATTCTTTTCAGCCAGTGGCCGGCTTTCATGTAAAAGCAATCCTAGTGGCTAATTAGCCTCTGGACTGCTTTTACAAGCAGTGGGAGGGAATGTCCCCCCCGGATATAAAAAGCGCCATTGGGAAATTGGGAAAGCATTTTATCACACTGATCTTGGTGTTGTCAGATGCTTTGAGGGCAGAGGAAAGATCTAGGGTCTAATAGACCCCAGTTTTTTCAAAAAAAGAGTACCTGTCACTACCTATTGCTATCATAGGGGATATTTACATTCCCTGAGAAAACAATAAAAATGATAAAAAAAATTAAATATGGAAGGAACAGTTTAAAAAAATAAAAAAAGCAAAATAAATAATAATAAAAAAAAAGCACCCCTGTCCTGCCCTGCGCTTGCGCAATGGCGAACGCAAGCGTCGGTCTGGCGTCATATGTAAACAGCAATTGCACCATACATGTAAGGTATCACCGCGAAGGTCAGATCGAGGGCAGTCATTTTAGCAGTAGCCCTCCTCTGTAAATCTAACGTGGTAACCTGTAAAAGCTTTTAAAGGCTTTTAAAAATGTATGTAGTTTGTCGCCAATGCGCGTTTGTGGGAAATTTTAAAGCATGTCGTGTTTGGTATCTATGTACTCTGCCTAAGATCATATTTTTTATTTCATCAAACATTTGGGCAATATAGTGTGTTTTAGTGCATTAAAATAAAAAAAAGTGTATTTTTTCCCCAAAAAATGTGTTTGAAAAATCGCTGCGCAAATACTGTGTGGAAAAAAAATGCAACACCCACCATTTTAATCTGTAGGGCCTTTGCTTTAAAAAAATATATAATGTTTGGGGTTCAACATAATTTTCTTGCAAAAAAAAATGTTTTCATGTAAACAAAAAGTGTCAGAAAGGGCTATGTCTTCAAGTGGTTAGAAGAGTGGATGTAAGCTTCCTAATGTTGTGTATAAAATGCCAGAACAGTTCAAACCCCCCCAAATGACCCCATTTTGGAAAGTAGACACCCCAAGCTATATACTGAGAGGCATGTCGAGTCCATGGAATATTTTATATGTTGACACAAGTTGCGGAAAATAGACAATTTTTTTTTTTTTTTTTTGCACAAAGTTGTCACTAAATGATATATTGCTCAAACATGCCATGGGCATATGTGGAATTACACCCCAAAATACATTCTGTTGCTTCTCCTGAGTACGGGGATACCACATGTGTGAGACTTTTTGGGAGCCTAGCCACGTACGGGACCCCAAAAACCAAGCACCGCCTTCAGGCTTTCTAAGGGTGTAAATTTTTGATTTCACTTCTCACTACCTATCACAGTTTCGGAGGCCATGGAATGCCCAGATGGCACAAACCCCCCCCCCCAATTGACCCAATTTTGGAAAGTAGACACCCCAAGCTATTTGCTGAGAGGTATGGTGAGTATTTTGCAGATCTCGCTTTTTGTCACAAAGTTTTGTAAATTGAAAAAAAATATATATATTTTCTTTCTTCATTTTCAAAAACAAATGAGAGCTGAAAAATACTCACCATGCCTCTCAGCAAATAGCTTTGGGCGTCTACTTTCCAAAATGGGGTCATTTGGGGGGTTTGTGCTATTTTTGTATTTTATGGCCTTCGAAACTGTGATAGGTAGTGAGGAGTGAAATCAAAAATTTGTGCCCTTAGAAATCCTGAAGGCGGTGCTTGGTTTTCGGGGCCCCGTACGCGGCTAGGCTCCTAAAAAGTCCAACACATGTGGTATCCCCGTACTCAGGAGAAGCAGCAAAATGTATTTTGGGGTGCAATTCCACATATAACCATGGAATGTGTGAGCAATATATCATTTAGTGACAACTTTTTGTAATTTTTTTTTTTGTCATTATTCAATCACTTGGGACAAAAAAAAATATTCAATGGGCTCAACATGCCTCTCAGCAATTTCCTTGGGGTGTCTACTTTCTAAAATGGGGTCATTTGGGGGGGGGGGGGTTGTGCTATTTTGGCATTTTATGGCCTTCGAAACTGTGATAGGTAGTGAGGAGTGAAATCAAAAATTTGTGCCCTTAGAAATCCTGAAGGCGGTGCTTGGTTTTCGGGGCCCCGTACACGGCTAGGCTCCTAAAAAGTCCCACACATGTGATATCCCCGTACTCAGGAGAAGTTGAAAAATGTATTTTGGGGTGCAATTCCACATATAACCATGGCATTTGTGAGCAATATATCATTTAGTGACAACTTTTTGTATTTATTTTTTTTGTCATTATTCAATCACTTGGGACAAAAAAAAAATATTCAATGGGCTCAACATGCCTCTCAGCAATTTCCTTGGGCTGTCTACTTTCCAAAATGGGGTCATTTGGGGGGGTTTGTACTGCCCTGCCATTTTAGCACCTCAAGAAATGAGATAGGCAGTCATAAACTAAAAGCTGTGTAAATTCCAGAAAATGTACCATAGTTTGTAGACGCTATAACTTTTGCGCAAACCAATAAATATACGCTTATTGACATTTTTTTACTAAAGACATGTGGCTGAATACATTTTGGCCTAAATGTATGACTAAAATTGAGTTTATTCGATTTTTCTTATAACAAAAACTAGAAAATATAATTTTTTTTCAAAATTTTCTGTCTTTTTCCGTTTATATCGCAAAAAATAAAAATTGCAGAGGCAATCAAATACCATTAAAAGAAATCTCTATTTGTGGGAAGAAAAGGACGCAAATTTCGTTTGGGTGCAACATTGCATGTCCGCACAATTTCCAGTTAAAGCAGCGCAGTGCCAAATTCTGAAAACACCTCTCGTCCTTTAGCTACAAAATGGTCGGGGCTTAAGTGGTTAAGAAGAGGATTCTTACTCATTTTTTTGTTTATGGACATTATGGATTGGTGAACACTATTGTGGCGTTTTATAAGACTGCATTATTAATTTGGTTTTATACAAAGAGGATATTATAGTTTAAAAGGTTCTAAAGGGTATCTAGCATCCACAAAATATTTTCTTTTCAATTTAGGTTGTGTTTGCACACAAAAGGGTGGTAGCAGCAGGGGTAGTCCTCATATTGGTAAACCCTTGGTGCAGTAAAAATACAAATTTTACTTACAAGTACCGTAAAATTCTTCTGCATACGTTACTTTCGGTTCCACGTCTGCCTCCCCTCATGCCCTACGTGTTTTGTCATGGTCATGTGACTTCTTCAGGGGATCAGGGGAGGCTCCACCTAGGAGAGAGGTGTGAGCCAGAGCAGCAAAGGGCTGCAAGCTGTATCGACAAAGCTTGTGTCTGTGAAAGAACAGACTGTAGGAAATAGGGCCTGGAGAGTAAGGCCAGAACCTCAGTGCTGTATGTGCAAGCTCAATGTAATTTTGTTTGGATGGAAGATCAATGCTGAATACCCCTGTGAGGGAAACTCACGTTATGTTTTTGAACTTTTTTTTTATAAAATTGGGCCAGAAAAGCCATTGAAAGCTATATGTCGTGTACACACAATCGAGCTTCACTGTGGTGAAAACACTGCAATGAAACCCGGCGGGAAAAACGAGGACCGGCTTGGTCCCCTACACATGGCCGGTTTTCATGACAGGTTTTCTCTTTGTCGAGAAAACCAGCCGTGTGTAGGCTCCCTAGCAGTGTTTCCCTATGGGAAAACTGCCGCAGAAAAAAATGCCGCGATTCGCGATGAGAAAAATTAGAGCATGTTCTAATTTTTCTCGTCGTGATTCTTGTCGTTTTTCTCATTAGGAAAAATGCTGGAAAGCCTACACACGGCCGTTTTTCTCATCCAAGAGAAGAAAAATTATTTTCCCGACAAGAAAAGTGATTGTGTGTACGCGGCATCACTCTTTGATGCTAGTTCTCACGGCATGAAAAGCCAAAACATTTTATTTATGATAGAGATATGCTTAAACAGATAATACTTTTGAGAGTTAAAGAGCAGCTTAAAGTGAACGATTGGTAAGGCCATGATCATTAGTTTATTTACAATTTCTTAACAAGCAGGAAATGACTTTCAAAACATCCCCACCCCAATTTACAAGCCAGGAGCAACAATTCATCCTCAGATTCACAGCATCGACTCATTCTTTCTTGGCTTCCCCTTCCTAGCAGTAATTCAGCAGCTTTCCAGCCAACTAATATATATTGTATAATGTAAAGACAGAATAGGTGCTCTAGAAGGGGGATTAGGGTGAGCTGAGTTGCTGGGAGAAGGTCTTGGATTACCTTTTCTCAGGGGTCAAGTCCTAGGAAAAAAAGTGTGGGAACTCACCGAAGATTCCCTCCCCACCTCAAAAGTGAAAAAGTGTGTATATATATATATATATATATATATATATATATATATATATATATATATATACTGTATATATACATGTTGCACTTTATTTGTTAAATGTTTTTTTTTTTACAAATAAAGTGCAACATTTATTGTAAAGTGCCAGTTTACGAGGACACCTACAAAATTCACATACATTAAGCAGATGTAACAACAAAACAATTTAACCTGTATGCTATACTAACAAAAAAAAAACACCACAGTGTGTGATAATGGTTCCCTCACAGGGAATTTCTAAAACAAGTTGCAATGACTGGGGGCCCCTTCTGCACCATGTATCTATGCAGGGTCTTTCTGAGGTCTGGAGTTCACTCCTGCACAATTTTTTTATGCACGCTCCGATATGTAGGACCCCTCCTGCTCAAAGGTGTCCGTACACATGTGTTGGTCTGTGCAGAGGAGTGAGGCCGGGAATAATAATTGCACGGGGCCCCTCTCCTCATGTGTGATCAGCCTGATCAGTGCCTGATCAGCACCCCATCGGAGTTGCCCCATCAAAGTGTCCCCATCAGAGTGTCCCCATCAGAGTGTCTGCACCAGAATTTCCCCATCGGAGTTGCCCCATCAAAGTGTCCCCATCAGAGTTCCCACAATCAGAGTGTCCCCATCAACATTCTCCCATCAGAGTGTCCCCATCAGAGTGTCCCCATAAGAGTTTCCTCATCAGAGTGTCCCCTTCAGAGTGTCCTCATAATAGTTCTCCCATCAGAGAGTCCCCATAAGAGTTCCCCATAAGAGTTTCCCCATCAGAATGTCCCCATCAGAGTTCCCCCATCAGAGAGTCCCCATACGAGTTCCCCCATCATAGTGTTCCCATCAGAGTTCCCCCATCAGAGAGTCCCCATAAGAGTTCCCCCATCAGAGTGTCCCCATCAGAGTTCCCCCATCAGAGTGTCCCCATCAGAGTTCCCCCATCAACGTGTCCCCATCAGAGTGTCCCCATCAGAGTTCCCCCATCAGAGTGTCCCCATCAGAGTTCCCTCATCAGACTGTCCCCATAAGAGTTCCCCCATCAGAGTTCCCCCCATCAGAGTGTCCCCATCAGAGTTCCTCCATCAAAGATTCCCCCCATCAGAGTGTCCCCATCAGAGTTCCTCCAACAGAATGTCCCCATCAGCGTTTGCCATCAGAGTGTCCCCATAGAGTACCCCACCAGAATTTTCCCATCAGAGTTACCCCACCAAAGTGTCCCCATCAGAGTTCCCCCATCAGAGTGTCCCCATAGAGTGTCCCCATAATAGTTCTCCCATCAGAGTGTCCCCATCAAAGTGTCCCTATCAGCATTCCCCCATCAGAGTGTCCCCATAGAAGTTCCCCCTTCAGAGTGTCCCTATCAATGTGTCCCCATCAGAGTTCCCCCATCAGAGTGTTTCCATCAGAGTGTCCCCACCAGAATTTCCCCATCAGAGTTGCCCCATCAAAGTGTCCCCATCAGAGTTCCCCCAATCAGAGTGTCCCCATCAGCATTCCCCCATCAGAGTGTCCCCATCAGAGTTCCTCCATCAAAGTTTCCCCCATCAGAGTGTCCCCATCAGAGTTCCTCCAACAGAATGTCCCCATCAGAGTTCCCCCATCAGAGTGTCCCCATAGAGTACCCCACCAGAATTTTCCCATCAGAGTTGCCCCATCAAAGTTTCCCCATCAGAGTTCTTTCATCAGAGTGTCCCCGTCAGCATTCCCCCATCAGAGTATCCCCATAGAGTGTCCCCATAATAGTTCTCCCATCAGAGTGTCCCCATCAAAGTGTCCCTATCAGCATTCCCCCATCAGAGTTTCCCCTTCAGAGTGTCCCCATCAATGTGTCACCATCAGAGTTCCCCCATCAGAGTGTTTCCATCAGAGTGCCCCCACCAGAATTTCCCCATCAGAGTTGCCCCATCAAAGTGTCCCCATCAGAGTTCCCCCAATCAGAGTGTCCCCATCAGCATTCCCCCATCAGAGTGTCCCCATCAGAGTTCCTCCATCAAAGTTTCCCCCATCAGAGTGTCCCAATCAGAGTTCCTCCAACAGAATGTCCCCATCAGAGTGTCCCCATAGAGTACCCCACCAGAATTTTCCCATCAGAGCTGCCCCATCAAAGTGTCCCCATCAGAGTTCTTTCATCAGAGTGTCCCCATCAGCATTCCCCCATCAGAGTATCCCCATAGAGTGTCCCCATCAAAGTGTCCCTATCAGCATTCCCCCATCAGAGTTTCCCCAACAGAATGTCCCCATAGAAGTTCCCCCTTCAGAGTGTCCCCATCAATGTGTCCCCATCAGAGTTCCCCCATCAGAGTGTCCCCACCAGAATTTCCCCATCAGAGTTGATCCATCAAAGTGTCCCCATCAGAGTTCCCCCAATCAGAGTGTCCCCATAGGAGTTTCCCCACCAGAGTGTCCCCATCAGAGTGTCCCCATAAGAGTTCCCCTATCAGAGTGCCCCCATAAGAGTTCCCCCATCAGAGTTTCCCCATCAATGTGTCCCCATCAGAGTTCCCTCATAAGAGTGTCCCCATCAGAGTTTCCCCACCATAATTTCTCCATCAGAGTTGCCCCATCAAAGTGTCCCCATCAGAGTTGTCCCATCAAAGTGTCCCCATCAGAGTTGCCCCATCAAAGTGTCCCCATCAGAGTTTCCCCAATCAGAGTGTCCCCATCAGCATTCCCCCATTAGAGTGTCCCCATAGGAGTTCCCCCATCAGAGTGTCCCCATCAGAGTGTCCCCATAAGAGTTCCCCTATCAGAGTGTCCCCATCAGAGTTTCCCCATAAATGTGTCCCCATCAGAGTTCCCCCATCAGAGTGTCCCCATCAGAGTGTCCCCACCAGAATTTCCCCATCAGAGTTGCCCCATCAAAATGTCCCCATCAGAGTTCCCCCAATCAGAATGTCCCCATCAGAGTGTCCCCATCAGAGTGTCCCCATAAGAGTTCCCTCATCAGAGTGTCCCCATCAGAGTGTCTTCATAATAGTTCTCCCATCCGAGTGTCCCCATCAGAGTTCCCCCATCATAGTTCCCCCATCAGAGTGTCCCATAAGAGTTTCCCCATCAGAATGTCCCCATAAGAGTTCCCCCATCAGAGAGTCCCCTTAAGAGTTCCCCCATCAGAGTGTCCCCATCAGAGTTCCCCCATCAGAGTGTCCCCATCAGAGTTCCCCCATCAAAGTGTCCCCATCAGAGTTCCCCCATCAAAGTGTCCCCATCAGAGTTCCCCCATCAAAGTGTCCCCATCAGAGTGTCCCCATCAGAGTGTCCCCATAAGAGTTCCCTCATCAGAGTGTCCCCATCAGAGTGTCCTCATAATAGTTCTCCCATCCGAGTGTCCCCATCAGAGTTCCCCCATCATAGTTCCCCCATCAGAGTGTCCCATAAGAGTTTCCCTATCAGAGTGTCCCCATAAGAGTTCCCCCATCAGAGAGTCCCCTTAAGAGTTCCCCCATCAGAGTGTCCCCATCAGAGTTCCGCCATCAGAGTGTCCCCATCAGAGTTCCCCCATCAAAGTGTCCCCATCAGAGTGTTCCCATCAGAGTTCCCCAATCAGAGTGTCCCCATCAGAGTTCCCTCATCAGACTGTCCCCATAAGAGTTCCCCCATCAGAGTTCCCACCATCAGAGTGTCCCCATCAGAGTTCCTCCATCAAAGTTTCCTCCATCAAAGTGTCCCCATCAGAGTTCCTCCAACAGAATGTCCCCATCAGAGTTCTCCTATCAGAGTGTCCCCATAAGAGTTCCCCATCAGAATTTTCCCATCAGAGTTGCCCCATCAAAGTGTCCCCATCAGAGTTCCCCCATCAGAGTGTCCCCATCAGCATTCCCCCATCAGAGTATCCCCATAGGAGTTCCCTAATCAGTGTCCCCATAAGAGTGTCCCCATCAGAGTGACCCCATCAGAGTGTCCCCATAAAAGTTCCCCCATCAGAGTGTCCCCATCAGAGTTCCCCCATCAGAGTGTCCCCATCAGAATGTCCCCCATCAGAGTGACCCCATCATAGTGTCCCCATCAGAGTTCCCACATCAGAGTGTCCCCATTAGAGTTCCCCCATCAGAGTGTCTCCATCAGAGTGTCTCCATTAGAGTTCCCCTATCAGAGTGTCCCCATAAGAGTTCCCCCATCAGAGTTCCCCCATCAGAGTGTCCCCATCAGAGTGTTCCCACCAGAATTTCCCCATCAAAGTTGCCCTATCAAAGTGTCCCCATCAGAGTTCCCCCATCAGATTGTCCCCATCAGCATTCCCCATCAGGGTGTCCCCATCAGAATGTCTCCATCAGAGTTTCCCCATCAGAGTGCTCCCATCAGAGTTCCCCCATCAGAGTGTCCCCATCAAAGTTCCTGCATCAGAGTGTTCCCATCAGAGTTCCCCCATCAGATTGTCCCCATCAAAGTGTCCCCATAAGAGTTCCCCACTCAGAGTGTCCCCATCAGAGTTCCCCATCAGAGCCTACCTTGATAGGTCCCTCCAGCAGGCAGGGGAAGGTGCAGAGCTTGAAGTAGGAATGCGCTGCAGGGGGCAGGAGCTGGGCAGATGAACTTGCTAAAGAGGGTGGGGAGCAAAAGTGATGACAACAGCAGTCCTAGCAGCCAACAACAGTAGTGCAGCGCTAGATTGGTGGGCGTGGTATAGTATAGCGACCGATGGAGAAGAAGGACAGAGGAAGGGGAGGATGGGTGTGCCATAAAGACCCCCCAATGTGTGGCACATTTGGGGCGGGCCATCCACCCCTTCCCACATTGGGATGGCTGTCCTCTACTTCCCACACACCCACACTGCCTGCCACAGACAGCTCGCATACTTGAGGTCAGTACTGCAGGATGCGGTTCCTAACAGGAACGGCATTCCTGCTGTGTAAAAACTACAGGAACATTGTTCCCATGCGTTCCTGCAGGACTCGAGCCCTGCCT
Source organism: Rana muscosa (assembly GCA_029206835.1). NCBI lineage: Eukaryota > Metazoa > Chordata > Amphibia > Anura > Ranidae > Rana > Rana muscosa. The sequence continues at coordinate 1,076,061,970 of CM055116.1, read as the reverse complement.
TTTCTGCTAAGAAGTGTGGGGATGAATTGCTTTCCAGTGCCTGCATCTACAGAGGTCAGTTGTTTGTTTTAAAAGTCATTGCCTCGTATTACCAACAAGCAACTGCTTGAATGACCATATCCTTGGTCCAAGTTCATTTAGAGCTGCTCTTTAACATCCTACATCAGGGGTGCCCACTGGTGGCCCGCGAAACCCTCCGATGTGGCCCGCGACCTCCTGCTCTGGGGTGGAATAGAATAGAATACTGTTATTAAAGGTCCGTTTATTACTAAATTCAGAGTGTATACACTGGGCATATCTGTGGTTACTGGGCTGCTTTCAAACTGACCCACAGAAGCAGAGCAGCGCACCTGCGGGTTACCTGCAATGACCATACACTTCTGTTATTACCTGCGAGTTTTGTGAGCTTTCTGAAAGTGCACCAAACCTGCAGAATATAATAGAAGTCTATTGCAAAGTGCAGGAAAGCCAAAGGCACACTGCGTTGGTAAACCGCAGCGCAACTAGTGAAAGCAGCCTTGGGCCCCTTTCACACGGTCAGTCCGACCCAATTGGACCCTCCATTCACCTCTAAGGAGTGGCAGATGTAAACTGACTTGTGTCCTACCTCCAATACCATCTGCTAAAAAAAAAAAGAGTATAGTGGGCTGTGTCCGTGTCCGCTCTGCATATGCAGAGCAGACATGGACCTGCCATCCGCCTGCTCCATTTATTGTGGCCCGCGACCGGTTACCAAGTCGCTTAAGTGGCCCTCGCGCTTCAAAAGGTTGGGCACCCCTGTCCTACATCCATTATCTGTTTAATTACATTAGGTTTTTACAAAAATAGTGAGACATCTGAAGCCTTTCTAATACCTTAAAAAAAATATTTAAAATATTTGCATTCCTGTTGCTTATTGCATAGCCTTAAAATATCTCTGATGTCAATACAGGTATAGCATGAATTAAAAAATGTCTTTATAACATATCGGATGCATTACATGTCCTATAGTAACTGTAAAATATGGTATTGATGATTTTGTAGTATTGTAGCAATGTACTTTCTCTGGAAATAAATATTTTGTTCAGCATCTGTTGCAGTTTTTGATTGTTCTCAAAACAAACCACTATAATTTTGCACCACCGGGGACTAAAAGGAAAGAGTTCTGGTAACATAATAATTTTTCTTTTCCTTTTGCAGCTGCTCGAGCATGCTTTTTAATAGGACAACATTTGGTTCAGGTTTCTTTACCACTCGCTGGAGACAGTCCATGAAAATAAAATTTAATAAAGCAAAAATATAATGGTTTTAGATAAAAGCTAGGTTATTTTCAATATGAATTATTGCTATTTCTTATATAGTATGTGCTTGCTTACAAAATATCTTCATGAATATGGAGCAAAGCACTTTATTAAAGTTTACATTTTATACTGTAAAATCATACTAAATTACTTAGGCAAATTAAAAATAAATAATATAAGTTGTCATCAAAAGAGATAAGCAACTTTGTAGAAATTAGGGATCTTAGACAACAGATATATTTAAGTCTACCAGACCCTATCCACTCTTTTGAAAATGTTGTGTTCCACTCCTAAGAGATACAAGCCTTATGCACCAGGTATACAGACTGTTGCCGCCTACACACGATCGGATTTCCCGTCGGAAAAAGTCGGATGTGAGCTTTTCGTCGGAAATTCCGACCATGTGTATGCTCCATTGGACTTTTGCAGGCGGAATTTCAGCCAGCAAAAGTTTGAGAGCAGGTTTTCTATTTTTCCGATCGTCTGTAGCAATTCCAACGTGCAAAATTCCGATGCATGTTTGGAAACAATTTGACGCATGCTCGGAAAGCATTGAACTTAATTTTCTTGGCTCATCGTAGTGTTGTACGTCACTGCGTTCTTGACGGTCGAAAGTTCGGAAATCTTTTGTATGACCGTGTGTATGCAAGCCAAGGATGAGCGGAAAAACCATCCAAGGTATTTCCGATGGAAAATCCGATCATGTGTACGCAGCATAATAGTCATGTTACAAGAGTATCAATGAGAATAAAGCCCCACTGCCTTCTGACCAATCGTTATGCTTGTCAGAAACTAGAATTAGTCCTGGCACACAAACTCTTTTGCACCCCTTTTGGGCCTCACAATGTGGTTCAGACATTAGATGGGAGGACAAAGGGCAAGTGGGCTTGGATATTTCACTAGGACAGGGACTATCTAGCTTTTCTACCTTGCATGTAATGTCAGATATTTTAGCTATCCAGTAAATGGGTAATTCACCTGCTCTCTGAATAACAACTGAAATAAAAATGGATGCGGGTTATAGAAAACATCTCTTTAACCCCTTGCCGACTAGCACACGATGATATACGTCGGCACAATGGCACGGCTGGGAAAATAGGGGTACCTGTACGTCCCCTTTAAATCGCGGCTTAGTGGGTGCGCGCCCGCCCGCCGTGTACTCTGTGAGCGTGCCCGCAGATCCCGTGGACTCAAACAAGGCATTTCCCCGATCGTGTAAACAAGGCATTTCCCTGTTCTGCCTAGCAACATGACAGGGATCTACTGCTCCCTGTCATTGGGAGTAGTGATTTCTGTCATGTTGTAGTGAGCCCATCCTCCCTACAGTTAGAACACAGTGAGGGAACACAGTTAACCCCTTGATCACCTCCTAGTGTTTAACCCCTTCCCTGCCAGTGCCATTTACACAGTAATAAATGCATTTTATAGCACTAATCACTGTATAAATGTCACTGGTCCCAAAATAGTGTCAAAAGTGTCCGATGTGTTCACCGCAATGTCGCAGTCATGATAAAAATCGCAGATCACCGCCATTACAAATAAAACAATTATAATAAAAATGCCATAAATGTATCCTCTATTTTGTAGACACTATAACTTTTGCGCAAACCAATCAATATACGCTTATTATGATTTTTTTTTACCAAAAATATGTAGAAGAATACATATTGGCTCAAACTGAGAAAGAAATTAGTTTTTTTATATATTTTTTGGGGATATTTATTATAGCAAAAAATATAGCCTTTTTTCCAAAATTGTGGGTCTTTTTTTGTTTATAGCGCAAAAATTAAAATGTGATCAAATTCCACCAAATGAAAGCTCTATTTGTGGGAAAAAAAGGACGTCAATTTTGTTTGAGTGCAACGTCGCACGACCGCACAATTGTCAGTTAATTGATGTTTCCATCAGCTGTTGAGTGCTGCCGCCACCATTGCGGGTAAGGGTACCCGGCAGTCTAGCCTTTCGGCTTCATGCCGGGAACCATACTGCACATGCGCAAGGCCCGCTCCTCTCTCCTACTGGCCTGCCGGCCAGGGGAGGGAGGAAGAGGGAGCCCCGCGCTGACGTCACGGGCCTCGGCCCGGACTCCCAATATCCTGTCCCCCCTCCCCCCAAAAGGTGCCAATTGTGACACCAGAGGGGGGGGGGAATCCGATGAGAGGAAGTTCCACTTTTGGGTGGAAATCCGCTTTAATGGAGAGATGTTTCTATTGTCTTGCCCTAGAAAGTAAGGAAAAACGTTCTAGAGTAGACACAAAAATTGTCTGGCTAGTTGGGCTCTAAGGCATTAATCTGATCTGCTTAAAAAAAAATGCCATATATGCAGGGTATCATGTTCTTTTTGTCCAGAGAGATCTAATAGAGAATAATACTTTCCTAAACCCCCCAAAGAGATCTAATAGAGAATAATACTTACCTTAACCCCCCTCAGAATGTGGGTGGGCTCTTGACATCATCAAGTATAATGCAAGACCAATGATAGCCACTGCTCCTACGTTGTTCATGATGATATCTATGATCGGGAAGATGACACTGCCAGCGAAGAAGATTATTTTCACTTCCAGAAATGGCAGAAAGAAAAGCTTGTGGACTGTAGAGTAAAGTAAGCATTCCTCTCTATTAGATCCCTCCTAGAATAAACAATAACTATACCCAGCATATATGGGAGGGGGGAGGAGCACCCAGAATTTACCCCCTTCCTGACCAGAGCACTTTTTGCGATTCGGCACTGCGTCGCTTTAACTGACAATTGCGCTATTGTGCAACGTTGTAACCAAACAAAATTGACGTCATTTTTTTCCCACAAATATAGCTTTTTTTTGGTGGTGTTTGATCACCTCTGCGATTTTTTTTTGTGCTATAAACAAAAGAAGAGCGACAATTTTGAAAAAAAAATATTTTTTACTTTTTGCTATAATAAATATCCCCAAAAAATACATAAAAAAACTGTTTTTTGCCTCAGTTTAGGCCGATATGTATTCTCCTACATATTTTTGGTAACAAAAATCGCAATAAGCGTATATTAATTGGTTTGCGCAAAAGTTATAGCGTCTACAAAATAGGGGATAGTTTTATGGCATTTTTTTATTATTATTTTTTTACTAATAATGGCGCTCTGCGATTTTTATTGTGACTGTGACATTATGGCGGGCACATCGGACACTTTTGACGCTATCTTGGGACCATTGTCATTTATACAGCGATCAGTGCTATAAAAATGCACTGATTACTGTGTAAATGACACTGGCAGGGAAGGGGTTAAACACTAGGGGGCGATGAAGGCGTTAAGTGTGTCCTAGGGAGTGATTCTAACTGTGGGGGGGCTGGGCTACGAGTGACATGACAGTGATCCCTCTTCCCGATGACAGGGAGCAGTATATCACTGTCCTGTCATTAGACAGAACAGGGAAATGCCTTGTTTACATAGGCATCTCCCCGTTCTGCAGCTCTGTTACACGATCGCGGGATTCCGGCGAACATCGAGTCTGCGGGTCTCACGGGCACGGTGACGGTGCTTGCGGCATACATACATGCGGCAGTCAGCAAGTGCTTAAATAACTGCAGGAGTTGAAATTGATCTCACAGAAATGGACATGTTGCAAATTACACCTAAACTTTGTCAATGCACTAAACTAATGTTTAGTTGAAATTCTTTTTTTATTCAGCTCTCTCATATTCATCAGTGATTCATTAGCTGAATCAAGACAGAAGGTACACAGTTACAGTGACCGTGAAACAATCTATTTTACCCATTGCTAGTTAGAGCAAATTAATTATGAGTGTAATATGTTTGAAGTAGGAGCAGTGCAATCCCTATGTGCTATAAAACATAAATGTGAATACATGAATGTAAAAAACAATTACCTAGCTAATCAAATCCTATCCTGACATGACATACAAATTGGTGCATATGTATGCATTCTAATTTTTTCTCCTTTCCAGTGAACATCTTTAGATATGTATTTAGATTCCTCTCAATATCCCTGACTGCTGACTATAAATGTATTTCAATGAGGCAAATCAATTATATCTCAAAGCTGTATAATATTCCTATTCTTAAATAAAAAAGGACGAAATATGTATTTGAGTCTGAAATATAAAGCTTTAGATCATTTTGCCTTTGCATGAATGGACAGCATTTGCAAATAGTATTCTTGGGATTAAAATGTTCTTCGCATATTTTTGGGCAGTAGAAATCAAAAGGAAAAATCTATGAGTGTAAGATGAAGGATCAGGAAGAAAATTAACATGCTTAACGGAATAACTAAGTGGTGCTTTGTTTCAAGTATAATTTGCAAGGATCATTCTCACAGAATTATTCTTGGAAAAAGTGTTGTCATAAAACAGCAAGGATTTTAGGAACAGCAACATTTTTCAACTTTAATAAATATAGCTGAGTATATTATTACAAAGAATTGCCAAATAATCTACCTAAACGAAGAAGAAAAAAAATCACACTAAAGAACAAAAGTGCGCTAGCGGCTGATATGTGAGCAGCGGTGAGACGGAGCTCAGACCGGTACGATTAATCCTGTAGCTATCCTGAGTGTCAGAGACACAAATATTTCTAAAGGTACACAGAAGGTGGCAGGGAGAACCATTATGGTTAAATACGGACTGGCACCCATGGAATCCACCGCAGAAAGACTGGCCAGATTTGCATGGTGATCCTAAGATGGCGGCGGCCATGCGGAGGAGACACGCGGGGAAGGCAGCACACAGTGGAGCGGAGCTGATCAGTCACACACAGACTCCAGTGCAGTAAGCCCTTTACCCCGCTGAAACCGTGGACTGAGAAGGGGATATTCCCTGGATAGGCTGCCTCAGGGGTATCATGCTGATACTGAGAGACAAGGGGAGGACACTGAACCTACATGTAAAGAATAAAAGGGAAGGGGGAGGTACTCACACTGCCACATCCATATAATTATGGGAAAATATTTTTTTATCTACTCGGGAGGAGCAAGACAAGGGTCGGACTTTGTAGGCAACACACGAAAATGGAATAGAAAAATAGCTTTATTGTCACATAAATGTTAAACAAGGATAAAAACCATACAATGTATATCTATAAGAAGTCCCTTGAACGTCGACGCGTTTCGCCGTAAGGCTTCGTCAGGACCGACAAAATTAGGAAGATTGGGACAGATTTCACTATCTCGAAAGGAGATCCAAGACAGCAAAGTGTTGCCTTACGGCAAAACACGTTGACATTCAAGGGACTTCTTACAGATATACATTGTATGGTTTTTATCCTTGTTTAACATTTATGTGACAATAAAGCTATTGTTCTATTCCATTTTCGTGTGTTGCCTACAAAGTCTGACCCTTGTCTTGCTCCTCCCGAGTAGATAAAAAATCTTTTCCGACACTGAACCTTCCCTGAAGCAGATCATGGAGGCCATCTATACATGCCAAACAACCCTGACTACACTTATAGATGGCATGAGAGCTGAAATGTAATTTTTAAAGCAGGACATGCACAATGCTAAAGACAGAATCACTGAGACAGAGCAGAGAATTAGCAATCTGGAGGATACAACTAGGGCGAGTTCACAGTACAAGATCTGCAAAAAAGAGGTTGCTACATACTCTGATAAGCTGGGAGATATGGAGGACCACCAAAGGCGGAATAATGTTCGCTTTGTGGGCTTTCCTGAGGAGACAGAGGGTAAGCAATCTGAAGATTTCCTGGAAACTTGGCTGAAAGATAACATGGCAGATTCTACCTTCTCTCGCTTATTTTCTATGGAGGGGCACATAGGGTTCCTTCCAGACCCCCACTCCTTTGGGCTCCTCCATGCCCGATGATTGCACGTGTATTACACTTTAGAGATTGTGAAAATATCTTGCGTGCTGCAAGGTCAGGAGGAGACTTACAGTATAATGGTAATTGCATCTCTCTATATCCTGATATTTCTGCAGCTACTCAGAAACAGCGTGCCAGCTTTATACATGTAAAAAAAAATGGCTCCGAGATATGCAACTGACATACAGTTTACCCGGCTAAGCTCAATGTGGCGGATAGAGGCCAGGTCAATACCGGAAGATGTTGATTCTAATCAGAAACCTTACTGAAATATGTAATTTGCAGGGATCAGTGAGATGTACTGGTTATTGTTGTCCCCCCACTTCACTACAATACCTAAACACCTATGTAGACCCTGTTGGTTCCCTTTTTGGACAGAATTGTCCCATCTTCATAAGTTCTGTGTAGATGGAACATAGATTGCTGGGAATCCATGGGATCGTTTGGAGTCTTGGCCAGCATATAGACTTTATCTGACGATCCTAAGAAACTACCAAACCAGTGATAGTCCCGGTGTAAGAGAACTGATAGGAACTCTCCTGCGCAGGCGCGCGTTCGCCAGCAGTCTCGGAATACTGGCGCGCGCACCCCCGGGCTGCAGCAGCCCTTCCAGAGTGCTAGTACACATGCGCGTGCGCGGGGACGACGTGCACGCGCGGGTGCGCGCCCCTAATCTCCTTTGGCGCCAGTCTGCGAGGATCTCACCTGCTGGTGGTAATGCATGTTCCACGGACTGTAGTACCGGTGTCCACCAGCGGGTGTATTCCGGCAGTGTGGGACAGGCAGCACTTCCTGCCCTCAGCTGTGACCTGAAGCCTGATTACAAGACTTCCTATCTATTTAAGGAAGTCCTGACTATCAAGCAAGTGCTGACTGGTCTTCAGCTGTGTCCTGAAAACTTCCTGGTTCCTGTTATGCTGCTTGATAACCGTTGCTGACTGTGGCTTTCCCTGACTCTGTCTTTGGACTCTGAAACACTTCCTGATTACTGGCTTCTGATCCCGGCTTCCACTGACCCTGCTTCCGATTGATCCTTTGTACCGTGCCGCCTGTCTGTTGCTGAACCCTGGCTATCCTCCTGACCTCTGTTCCTGTGAGCTTCGTTCCTAGAACCTGCAAGTGGGTTGGAGTTCCCCTCAAACCTCTACCCATCCTCCAAGTGTTCCTGTGTCCGGTGCCTGTCCGGCTGTCTGGGTCTCCAAGCCACATCTGTTCCAGCAAGTCCTGCAAGCAACTTCCTCAGGCACTCGTGTTCCTCCTGGCCCTAGCCACCATCTGTTCCACCCTCAGTGTGGCTTGGACTGGAGATACAAGAGAGGCCGACCTCATCATATCAGACTCCTACCAGGTACGTGAGAGTACCAGTCAGCCAGGGATGGAGTCTGAAAGGGAGGTCTCTCCACCAGAGGACTTGTTTGAGACAATCTCTACACTCACACATGTCGTGCAGAGTTTACAGAGCGATCTCAGTCGCATGGAGGAGCGACTCTCTGACAAGATAGAAGTCGCATCAGCTTGCGTTTCTCCCTCTGTCGCAGATCCCTCTGCTCAAACCAATTCAAATTCCTTCCATGGAATTATTCCTCTCTCGGAAACCAGAGTGCCTATTCCCGAACGATTTTCCGGAGATCGTACGATGTTCAGAACCTTCCGGAACTCCTGCAAGCTCTACTTCTCCCTGCTGCCCCGGACCTTTAGATCTGAAGACATTAAAGTGGGATTTGTGATCACCCTTCTCGTGAACGAACCACTCTCCTGGGCTCATCACCTTTGGGAGCAGCATGACCCAGTTCTGGCAACCACAGTTTCGTTCTTCTCGGCTATGGCTCAGCTATATGCTGACCCCTTCCGCCAGCAGTCTGCAGAATCCAAGCTTGGCAGGTTACAACAGGGGTCAAGGCCTGTTGAGGAGTATATCACTGACTTCCGTGTCCTGAGTGCTGACACTCGATGGAACGATCCTGCTCTTCGCCATCAGTTTTGGCTTGGTCTGTCTGACACTCTCAAAGATGAACTGGCCAGAATTGAAGTTCCTACATCCTTGGAAAGACTGATTAGCTCAGCCATCCAGATCGACCGGCGACTACGTGAGAGGCAATACGAAAAGACTCAAGGAATCCTTTCTGTGACTTCTACACCCAGCATATCTGCTGCCCCGTTGAGCACATCTTTTGGAAAGAAGGCTCAGCATAAGACATGCCACAGGAGTTTCCCCAGATCGCCTCTTTCCCCGGCAGAACGTCTCAGACGATTACGTGCCAATCTATGCCTCTATTGTGGAGAAGCAGGTCACTTCATACAGACTTGCCCGGCAAAAACCAGTAGAACCTGCCTTCGTCAGCTTCCTGTGGAGCATCCTTCTGGAGAGGTTCGGTCTCACATCTCTCTCCCAAATAATCTTTTTGTTGCCGGAAGGACACTCTTAGTATCCGCCATAATAGACTCAGGGGCCTGCAGCTGTTTTGTGGATTCCTCATTTGTTTCTTTACACCAGCTTTCCGTGTGCCCCAAGAAACAGGGATTCCGGGTTCACCTGGCTGATGGCTCTGGTATTAAATCAGGCCCGGTCACACAAGAGACTGCACCTATTTCCTGTCAAGCCTCCTCTGGTCACCATGAATTCCTTCGGGTGGATGTCATAACCTCACCTATGTTCCCCATCATTCTTGGCATTCCCTGGCTAAAGGCACATAATCCGCACATTGATTGGCTTACAGGAGACGTCACCTTTTCCTTCACCTATTGCCAGACGCACTGTTTCCCTGAAAGGACTGCTAGTACCACTCCTCTCCTGAGTCTACAGCCTGACCCAGAAACCATTAATCTGGTTCCTGCTGCTTACCACAAATACCTGGACGTATTTAACAAGAAGGGTGCGGACACCCTTCCACCCCATAGGACTTATGATTGCCCTATTGATCTCTTACCTGGGGCGGAAATTCCTTTTGGTCGGATCTATCCCCTCTCCGAACCTGAACTGGAAGCCTTACGTGTCTATATCGATGAGAGTTTGAAAAAGAAGTTCATTCGGCCCTCCACGTCACCAGCAGGTGCCGGTATCTTCTTTGTAGAGAAAAAGGACCACTCCTTAAGACCTTGCATTGACTACCGGGACCTTAACAAAGTTACAGTCAAGAACCGGTACCCCCTTCCGTTAATTCCTGAACTTTTCCAGAGGCTGTGGGGGGCACGGATATTCTCCAAGCTAGACTTAAGGGGTGCGTATAATCTCGTCAGAATCAGGGAAGGGGACGAGTGGAAGACGGCTTTTCGAACTCGCTTTGGCCACTTTGAGTACTTGGTCATGCCATTCGGGCTCTGCAACGCCCCAGCTACGTTTCAACACCTAGTAAATGACGTTTTTCGGGATTATCTTGATCTATTCGTCATAATCTACTTGGATGACATCTTGATATTCTCTGAATCCATGGAATCTCATCAAGCTCATGTTAAGAAAGTGCTGGCCCGACTCCGAAAACACTGTCTTTATGCCAAAGCCGAAAAGTGTGACTTTGAGAAACAAACTGTTAATTTCTTGGGACTTGTCATCTCTGCCGACGGTATCTCCATGGATCCGCAGAAAGTTACTTCCGTTCTGGAATGGCCTGCCCCTACAGACAGAAAAGCTGTTCAGAGGTTTGTGGGGTTTGCTAATTTTTACAGAAAATTCATCAAGAACTTCTCTGGTATCATCGCTCCCATCACACAACTAACTAAGCAACACATCCCTTTCTGTTGGACACCAAAAGCTCAAGAGGCCTTTGAACAGTTAAAACTTTTATTTACCTCAGCTCCCATCCTGAAGCACCCTGATCCATCCTTGGCCTATGTATTGGAGGTTGATGCTTCTGAAAGTGCAGTCGGGGCTATATTGTCCCAACGTCAGGGCCCAAAATCCTTACTCTACCCTGTGGCTTTTTTCTCCAAGAAATTAAATCCTTCCGAGAGGAACTATGATGTGGGAGACCGGGAACTGCTGGCCATCAAGGCCGCACTTGAAGAGTGGCGGTACCTCTTGGAGGGTGCTGCCCACCCAATCCTCATATTCACGGATCACAAGAACCTAGAGTACTTGAGAACAGCTAAGCGATTAAGACCTCTACAAGCAAGATGGGCGCTGTTCTTCTCCCGTTTCTCATTTCATATTACTTTTCGTCCTGGTTCTAAGAATGGAAAACCAGATGCCCTGTCCCGTATGTTTAATGATCCTGTGAGTCCCTTGGAGCCTGATACCCATCTCCCGGCCAAGAATTTTTTGCTTCTTCAAGCTGATCTGTTATCTCAAATTAAGACCAGTGTGGTTAACCAACCACCCTCCCAGGACTTGGCTCTTCAATCAATGAATGGCCTTTTCTTCCATAAGGAACAAATCTTTGTCCCGGAGCAGTTTCGAGTGTCCATTCGGAGTCGCTGTCATGACCACCCTCTAGCAGGACATTACGGGATCCGCAAGACTGCCGATCTGGTCTACCGTACCTTCTGGTGGCCCGATTTAATGCAGGACTGTAAAAATTACGTTAGATCCTGTATTACATGCCTTCAAAACAAAACCGACAGAACTAAAACTTGGGGTCTCTTGGAGCCTCTTCCCATACCTCAGAAACCATGGAGTATGATCTCAATGGACTTTATTGTAGAACTCCCTCCGTCTGAAGACTTCACTACCATCTTTGTCGTGGTAGACCGCCTGACCAAGATGGCGCACTTTGTACCCTTACAAGGAACTCCTTCCGCTACTGAGACTGCCTCAGCCTTCATCAAAGAGGTCGTTAGATTGCACGGTATTCCTGATAGCATTATCTCCGACCGTGGGGTGCAGTTCACCTCTAGATTCTGGAGGGCCCTATGCGAAGCACTTAATATTGAACTCTGCCTCTCTACAGCTTACCACCCACAAACCAATGGACAGACTGAGAGGACGAATCAAACCCTTGAACAGTATCTATGGTGTTTTTCCTCTTTTGCTCAAGATGATTGGTTATCCCTCCTTCTGCTTGCGGAGTTCTCATATAATCATACCATCCACTCAGCAACCAAACAGTCCCCCTTTTTTGCCAATTTTGGGTACCATCCCTCTTTTCTGCCGGAAATACCTGTTGAGTCTTCTTTACCTGCTGTGCAAGACCGATTAGACTTCTTCAGTACCAACAATCAGGTTTTACAGGAGACGATCTCCAAGACCCAGGCTAGCAACAAGAAGTTTTTCGACAGAAAGAAGAGGGGTAACCTGGATTTAAAACCTGGGGACAAAGTCTGGCTGTCCACGGCAAATCTAAAGTTAAGCTGTCCTTCTAAGAAACTCGGTCCAAAATTTTTGGGCCCTTTTCCTGTCAAGCGGAGGATCAATGCAGTAGCTTTTGAATTGGTGCTACCCAAAAGCATGAAGATACATCCAGTATTCCACGTTTCTTTGTTGAAACCCACCACGCCTAATCCCTTCCCTAATCGGGTGTCTGGAACCCCTCCTCCGATTCTCATCGAAGGTAATGAGGAATTTGAAGTGGAGGCCGTGCTGGACTGTAGACGTAGGAGTAACCAGATGCAGTTCCTTGTTAAATGGAAGGGCTACGGCCCTGAGGAAAATTCTTGGGAACCAGCTTCTGATGTTCATGCCCCAAGACTGGTACAAGCCTTCTTTCAACGCCACCCGGAAAAGAGAGACCTGAGGGGCATCTGGAGGCTGCCCCTAAGGGGGGGCAATGTAAGAGAACTGATAGGAACTCTCCTGCGCAGGCGCGCGTTCGCCAGCAGTCTCGGAATACTGGCGCGCGCACCCCCGGGCTGCAGCAGCCCTTCCAGAGTGCTAGTACACATGCGCGTGCGCGGGGATGACGTGCACGCGCGGGTGCGCCTAATCTCCTTTGGCGCCAGTCTGCGAGGATCTCACCTGCTGGTGGTAATGCATGTTCCACGGACTGTAGTACCGGTGTCCACCAGCGGGTGTATTCCGGCAGTGTGGGACAGGCAGCACTTCCTGCCCTCAGCTGTGACCTGAAGCCTGATTACAAGAATTCCATTCTATTTAAGGAAGTCCTGACTCTCAAGCAAGTGCTGACTGGTCTTCAGCTGTGTCCTGAAAACTTCCTGGTTCCTGTTATGCTGCTTGATAACCGTTGCTGACTGTGGCTTTCCCTGACTCTGTCTTTGGACTCTGAAACACTTCCTGATTACTGGCTTCTGATCCCGGCTTCCACTGACCCTGCTTCTGATTGATCCTTTGTACCGTGCCGCCTGTCTGTTGCTGAACCCTGGATATCCTCCTGACCTCTGTTCCTGTGAGCTTCGTTCCCAGAACCTGCAAGTGGGTTGGAGTTCCCCTCAAACCTCTACCCATCCTCCAAGTGTTCCTGTGTCCGGTGCCTGTCCGGCTGTCTGGGTCTCCAAGCCACATCTGTTCCAGCAAGTCCTGCAAGCAACTTCCTCAGGCACTCGTGTTCCTCCTGGCCCTAGCCACCATCTGTTCCACCCTCAGTGGGGCTTAGACTGGAGATACAAGAGAGGCCGACCTCATCATATCAGACTCCTACCAGGTACGTGACACCCGGGCTAGTTTGTACTGTATGTTCCTAAACCACAAAGCCCTGTACTATATTTCTAATTTTTTTATTTTCATGTATAGGAGATACTTATCTTGGGCTGCTTCTTCTAGCTGCATTTTCTTTTTTCCTTGTATACACAGTAATGGAACATTTGCTGGTTGCAGAACATTCTGGCGATTTTTATATGCATTGACTCAAAGTTCATTTTAATTTTTTTATTTTTTTTCCCCTTGAAACCTTTGACCCCCAAGGTCATTCAAAATTCAGTTATGTGATACAAGCACTCAACATGTTGGAGTTGTGTGGAGTGGGAGGGAAGGGATGGGCGTTAATGTTTTTTTGTTGTTTGGTGCTGTGTGCTAATATACCCATTTTGTTCTGGCCTGGGCAAAGTGAGGCGGTTACTGGGGCTACAGCAAAAAAATTGAAAAATCGACGGTTCTGCCATCTGTATAATTTGCTAAATACTTATCTATCCTGGAAATCTATGTATAGCATTTATATGTATCTATGGCTAACAAACTAAACTTAATATCATGGACTTTAAGAGGCCTAAACTCAAGGCTCAAACGTTCCTTAGTGATTGACTATATTAAGAGGTTCAAGCCACATATTATCCTGCTACAGGAGACCCATTTACAGGGCTCTAGGGTTTTGGCACTGAAATTAGCAAATATTATGAAGGTTATTTATGCAGAATACTCTGCTAGAGGTGTGGTGATTCTGGTCACAAAAAAGGGGAATGCTCATATTTTGCATATCAAGACTGACGTTAAAGGCAGATATGTTGTTTTGGTTTGTAAAATATTCAATGTATGCTTGACCTTGGTGTGTGTCTATATCCCACCTCCGTTTTCTTTTCAGTTGCTGGAGGAGGTATTGTTGGCAACAGAGATGATAGCACAGGGACCAGTGCTGTTTCTAGGAGACTTTAGTGCATTGTCAGATGTGACTCTGTATAATCATGGCTGTACATTGGGATCTTCCCCGATGATCTCTTCCTGGTTGGAGAGTTATGCTCTTATTGATGTGTTCAATTCCCCCTAGTCCTAACTGCTGCCCCCTTCCAGGATAATATCCGCTGGGGGTAGAGAGAACAAAGTGAGGCAATTAGTCTAAACCATAACAAGCTAATAGAAAAAAAAAGAAAAACAGAGAGTGGAGAAAGATGAGAACTCTTCTCCTCTAAGATCCACCTCCAATGCTATTGCTCTGTTCCTGATCATGGGACGACGCTATCCCATTCTCCTGCCTAAGTGTGACTACTACCTTCCAATATTCCATCTATGGCCCTTATTTGTATTCCATTTCCTTACCCTCCCCTGCCCCCACCCCCCCCCCAAAAAAAACACATAATTTATTTACTTCCCCCCCCCTCGTCCCTACCCCCACCCCCTTTCTAGTTTCTGACGATTCACCTTTTTCCTTCCTAACAATTCCATGGTGACCAAATTTTTTAATAAGTTTCTTTTTTTCCTGGTTGTCCATACTTCCATCCTGTTCACTTCCTCTACCTTTTTAAGCAACATACTCACAATAGGAGGTTGTGTCTGTTTCCACTTAAGCGGTATGCATGCTTTAGCTGACAGATGCAAAAGAAATAACTCTGGATCTTCCCATATTTCTTTTTTTTTTCTTTAGTTACTTTTTATTGTTTGTTTTTCATACCAAGTGTACTTACATACAATTCAAAGTACAGTGAAAAGAGTAGTGGGACAAATAAAAGATAGAAAGAATTGTAACATTGTGCAATGTACAGTCACGCCTTAGCCTATTTGCTCCCACCCAAACCTCCCTCCCTCCCCCACACCACATCACACTTAGAAGTTTATATATTCATACGTTGCCTATACTTTCAAAGGCGGGGAAAAAAGGGGCCAGGAAGAGCAATAGAAAGAAGAAATATAGTGCAGGGGAGGGAGAAAAGAGAAGACAAGCAAAAGAGTAGAAAATGCCGTAAGGAAGGGAAGAAAAAAAAAAAAAGAAGGGGGAAAAGGAGAGGAAGGAAGTGAGGGAGGTCAGCAAAACAGGGGAACAGGAGCAGATGTGGGAGAATCCCCCCCAGAGTAGCAACATCCATGTGGGAGCCGGAGGAGGGTCACCTTATAGCAATGGCCAAGGCCCTCTACCTCCCTACTCAGACCGGGCCTAAAAAAGAAGAGTTCCCATACACCCTGTCCATCCACCTATGGGGGACACCCCACCTCGTCCAACCATCGCCTCCACATTCTCTCAAATTTCCCAATCCTATTCTGCTTGATATATAACACCCTTTCACTCCATATCATTGCGTTTATTGTCTCTACCCAGCTACCCACTGATGGAGGGGTACTGGACTGCCACTTCTGTGCGATTAGCTTGCGCGCTTGAAATAGGCACCTCAACACCACCTCAGCAGTGTCTGGCTGGGCTCTCCTCTCCTCTATTCCTAGTAGGCAGGTCTTGGCCAAAGGTTCTAGCAGGGTCCCAAATGTCTTGTTTAGTCTTGCTATTATCTCCTCCCAATACCTAAATAATTTAGGACATCTCCACACCATATGAATAAAATCCCCCGTCGCTTTACACCTAGGGCATTCGTCATTTTCCCTCCACCCTAGTCTATACATCTTTTTGGGGGTGTAGTAAACTCTGTGGAGAAAGTGTAGGTGAGATATTCTCTGCGCAGGGGAGATCGAAACCAAGGTACCCTGCTGCAACACCCTGTCCCATTGAGCAGTGCTTATTGCCCCTACATCTCTTTCCCATCCTGATTTGCTCTTGGAGGGTCCCGCTCTGCTTATTACTCTTGCCCCTAATCTAGTATACAACTCTGAGATTAGGCCTTTGGATGTATATGTCATAGCTATTTTTGAGAGAACGGGGGACTGAGTCCATGCTAGTGTTAATGACCCAAATTGGGCCTGAACAGCATGCCTGATCTGGAGATAATTATAGAAGGTCTTATTTGATATATTAAATTTGCTACTTAAATCTGAGAATGTTTTCAGTTGGTTGCCCCTGTATAACTGGGTTAAGCGTTTAATGCCCTGCTTATCCCATTCTCTAGGTTTTCCTAAGGCGCTTATTTCTGAAAGTTTTTTGTTGCTCCATATAGGGGTAAACTCGGTTACTGCACTGTATTCCATGGATACCTTTGTTCCCTGCCAGACTTTCTTGACTAATTCTACCGTCGGGCATCTATGGATAAAAGAATCTGCCTCCAGTGCCTCCGCCAGTATGCGGTGTGGAGCCCCCGTTAGCATCATACTAACACTAGAATTGCCCTCCATCAAGAGTCCACAAGCCTCTAAATGTTGGAGTTGGGAGGCCAGGAAGTATGATCTCAGGTGGGGAACTGCAAATCCCCCCTCCTTGTTCGGAAGTTGCAGGGTTTGCAAGCTGATCCTCGGCTGCCGCCATTTCCACATCAGCTCCCTAAAGAGCGATTCTATTTTCTTAAACCAGCTTTGGCCAAGCCAAATCGGAGAGTTGTGAAATAGATACAGTAATTGTGGCAGCCATATCATTTTTATCAAATTGCAGCGTCCTGCTACTGATAGGGGGAATTGTTTCCATATGCCAGCTTTCTGTGTAAATTTAAGTAGTAATGGGGCAATATTTAAGTTTACATACTGGTTTATGTCCCTGCTAATCCAAACCCCCAAATATTTCAATTTTGTGACAACTTTTAACCGGGCTACTCCAAGCAGGGCCTGGCCATCAAGTGGGTCAACCGGCAGCAAGGCCCATTTTTCCCAGTTGATGAAACATCCAAATTCCTCCACCACCTGTATCACTGTATTTAATGAGGACTCGACATCACCCAAGAAAAACAGCACATCGTCCGCGAATAGTGCTATCCGTTCCTCCCCCTCCAGCCTACTAAAGCCCCTTAAAGCCACTTAATCCTGGCATTTGTCTGGTCTTGATAGCCAATGACTCCATTGCAAGGGCAAACAATAGAGGGGAGAGGGGGCAGCCCTGTCTTGTCCCTCTCTCTAATTGGAACTGGTCAGATAGTTTATTGTTTATTTTTATTTTCGCACGGGGTTTGCTATATAGCAATTTGACCCAATTAATAAAAACTGGGCCAAATCCAAACCTCTCCAATATCCTCCACAAGTATTCCCACTCGAGGGTATCGAATGCCTTAGCGGCGTCCAAGGCTAGCAATGCTCTAGTACCGTCCTTGTCTGTAGGGATTTGTATATTTAAAAAGACCTTTCTGATATTGATACTCGTTGACCTAGTTGGAATAAAGCCTGACTGGTCTGGGTGGATGAGGCTCTGGATACATACGTTGAGGCGTGTTGCGAGTACTTTGGCCAAAATTTTTACTTCGGTACATAATAAAGAGATTGGGCGGTAGGAAGAGACGTCCAGGTGGTCTTTCTCCTCCTTGTGGATCGCGATAATCGTGGCTTCCGACATTGAGGTGGGGAGCCTCCCTGAGGCTAGTGTCCACCCTAATGTCTTCAGCAACTCTGGAAGCAGTGTTTCGCCGTATCGCTTATATAGTTTGATTGGGAGCCCATCTGGACCTGGTGATTTTTGGCCGGGCATCCCCGCCACCGCTATCTGGAGTTCCTCCAAGGTAATTGGTGATTCCAAAGCTGCCTTGTCCTGCTCTGACAAGGCCGGGACTGTCACTCCCCAGAGGAAGGCCTCAAAACCACTGTTCTCTGCCTCTCTCCTGGACTTGTACAGGGATTTATAGAAGGCGAAAAATGTATTCAATATCACTGAAGCTTCAGTGGAGATCTCTCCCTTTGACGTCCTGATTGATGTTACATTGGTCGCAGGGGTATTAGATCTAATCAGGCGGGCCAGCATATTACCCACTCTCTCACCTTCACCAAATTGATTTTGTCTTTGAAATATCCGTCTATTTTCGGTCTTTCTTATAATAGCTAATCTATAAATTTGTTGCTTATCCAGCCATTCCCTCTGCCTAGTCACGGTGGGGTCCTCGATTTACCTTGTCTCTGCCTGTACTGCCTCCGATCTAATATCCCCTTCCCATCTCCGGGCCTCGCCTTTCACGCTAGCCACCTGTTGGATCAGAAGCCCCCTTAAGTAGGCTTTCAAAGCGTCCCAGACCACTCCAGCTGACACTGTGTCCTCGTTAATTCGTACAAAGTCCTTTAATCTGTTGAAAAGCTCTACAGAGTAACCAATCAGTTCAAGCCAACATGGACTAATATTCCAATCTCCCCGGTTGGTCGTGTCCCCTGTCTTTATCCTAAGAACCAGCAGGGAGTGGTCTGAGACGCTTCTAGGGTCGTACTCTACCTTGTTAACCAGTGCTACCACCTCATCGTTTCCTAGGGCCATATCGATTCTGGAAAGGGTGAGGTGGGAACTGGAAAAGCAGGAGTACTGGCGTTCATGTGGGTGGTGCATTCGCCATATATCTCTGATTCCCATTTCCCCCAGGTAGCGAGCCAGCCGGCCTACATCCGTTTTTTTGGCCCTATTCCCCGGCGGGAATCTGTCCAGGCTCCTATCTGAAACTTCATTGAAGTCGCCTACCACTAATACTGGGGTGCCCACTTTGTCCAGTGTGAATTCCACCAGTCTATATAAAACTTCAAAGTTAAATGGGGTTGGAATATAGATGTTGGCCAGAACATATGGTTTATTCTCAATGAAACATGACAGAAAGATGTATCGACCCTGCTCATCTATGCAGCTCTCTCTACAAGAAAACACCAGTCCCCTCCTCACCATTATGCTCACTCCTCTCGAGTATGAGGAGTGAAGAGAATGGTATTGGAATGGGAACCTCTGGTTGCGCATTTGTTTCACGCTATCTCTGGTCAGGTGCGTCTCCTGTATACAGAGCAAGCCAGGCCCCCTCCCCTTCAGACCCGCCATGACCAAAGCTCTTTTGGCTGGGTCCCCTAGGCCGCGGACGTTCCATGAGACTATGCTAAACGTCTTATCCTGCATCAAAAATTTTAAGGGTGGCAATAGCAGGTAAGGCTAAGACAGAAAAGAAAAGGACAAAATTTATAACAAATACTAGTCCACCAACCTAGGTCTGTTCCCTCCCCCCCCAGATGGATCCGCCCTCCTGCCCCTCCCTCTCTTCCGCATCCTCCTATAGCCCCTTCCACCCTTGCCCCTAGCAATGTCCATAGTACTATTTTTTGTGGTGTGTATTCCCTATCACCCTCCCCCTCTCTTGCCTATCTAGGCGTCCCTCTGGGGCTACGCCTGTGACCTCTACCTCCCCTCTCAACTTACAACATACATTCCACTCATTCAAAAACCTTAGTGTTGTGCATTTTAATGAACAGTTTGCATTGTGAAAGAGCCACATAGGCTCCCTACTTCATACTCTTGCGTGCATCAACCTCCCCCCTCCCTTAATAAACAAAAGAGGGAGGAGACGAGGGAAAGGGGAAAAAAAAGGGAGCACATTACCCCCCCCCCCCTTCCAAAAAGTGCAGTTACAGTGTGGTTCTAGTGCCGTTATGATGCAATTACAGTGCAGGTACATAGTTACCATTATAGTGTGTCAACCTCCCCCCCTTCCCTTGGTTTATTTAAGTCAACCCAACAACCTAAAAGAGTAAAACTTTCAAAGGTGCAGTTGCAGTTCCATTGCAGTTCTGTTGCAGTGTAAAGATGCTATTATAAAAATAATGTGACGAACTGTAAGAGGAGAAAAAAAAAGGGGGGAAAAAGAAAAAAAAAGAAAAAAGCCCACAGTTCCTCAGGCTGGCAAGTCCTGTAAGTCCTTCCTGTGCTTCTCCAACCACTGATCCACCTCCCCTGGTGAGCTAAAAAATAAAGTGTTCCCCAGTGCTGAGACCCTCAGGTGTGCCGGGTACAGCAGGGCATATTCAACTTTATGCTTCTGTAGAGCTTGTTTAGCTGGCATGAATTCATTCCTGCGCCTTTGGAGGTCTGGAGAGAAATCTGGGTACAAAGATACCCTGACCCCGTTGAACATAATAGTCCCCATCTCTCGAGCCCTCTGGAGAAGGGTTACCTTGTCATTGTAGTTTAGGAGTTTAAGAAGGAGTGGCCTAGGTTGAGCACCTTCTTGCCAGGCTTTAAGGGGGACACGGTGGGCTCTTTCTATCAGAAAGATTGGTGAAAAGGTATTCGGACCAAAGATCTCTCTAAACCATCCTTCTAAAAATAGGATGGGGTTAGAGCCCTCGCTCCGCTCTGGCAGGCCTATCAGTCGCACATTGTTCCTTCGACTTCTGTTCTCCATCTCATTGAGCTCGGCTGCTTGTCTGTCCATTTGTTCCTTCAGGCTCTCGATCTCATGTTTTAAAGGGTACAGGTCATCCTCCACTGAACTTACTCGCTCCTCCAGAGCACTAGTCCTTTGTACGTTTTTTCGCCGGGTATCATGGCCTGTCTGGAGTAGTTCCTCCTTGATACTCTCAAGCTGTAGGTTCAAAATGGAAATTGACTACCGGCAGGCGTTTACAGCGTGTAGTACCTCTCTTAACGTAGGTTCCTCTTTCTCCAATGTGGAGCCCGCTAAGTTAACCGTCCCTGTGGCTGTACCAGGCTTTGTAGAACTTGTTCCATGTTTTTCACTGCCTGACCCTTTAGTACTAACTGGTTTAGCATTGCTTGGGGTAATGGAACTGTAAGTTCCCTGACCCTGGCCCTGGCTTTTCCTGTCTGATAGTGTCCCCGGCTGTGCTTTAGCCTGTACTGGGTTATGTTGGTGGGTACCTTTGGCGGGTGAAATAGGGGCATTGTGAGCGAAACGCTCCAGCTTGGATGCTGCCATTGCTGCTGCAGCTACCACTGCTTCTGCTTGAGCCCCCTTCTCTTTTGCGGACCGTGTTATCTGTGCCCCCTCCTGGGGTAGCTGTTCCTCACCTTTTTTCCCCTTAGCCATATTACCATTTTTAAACAGAATAGGAGTTAATTATGAGTATTGGTGTTGTTGTCCTGAACAGGGGGGGGGGGAAGATGCCCCCTTTTAAGTAGTCCCAGTCCCTTACTTGGTCTCTAGATGGAGTCTGTATGGCCTTCTGTGATCCTCACATGCCATCCATTGGGCCTCAGACTGAGAAGGGAAGAGGAAAGAGAAAGAGAGTTCTATGGCGCTCTATCCAAAGTGATTACCAGGACCCTCTGCAGTAGCTTGTGGACCAATAGGACAAATAGATGGTGATGTTCTTCCCATATTTCTACCTCACTAAATTTCTGAATGATCTCCCGGACCTCCTTCCAGAATTTCTTAACTTTGAGGCAGGACCAAAAAACGTGTAGCAGGGTTCCCTGTTCCGTCTGACATCGCCATCAGTCACCTGATGTATTCGGAAAACAATTTTGAAGTACTTCTGGGGTTTTATACCATTGTGAGATAATTTATAATTTGTTTCCTGTATTTTTGTACATGTTTCTGTCTTAAATATGGATTGTATCATATAAATTCTTTGGTCCTCTGAAAAGGTCCTCCCCAGATCTATTTACCATTTTCGAAGAAAGGGCAACTGAAAGTTCTCCGGGGTTTTAATCAATAACACATACATTTTAAAATACTGCATGCGTGATTGTTTTTTTTCTTCCATACAGTATTTCTCAAAAGGTGTTAAACTACGGTCCAAAGGGCAGATGGTCTCCCTTTCATATCTAATATCAGATATTTGCCAAGAGCAATATCGAACCATTCACTGATAGACGTTACCTTGAACTTACATGTTGGCCAAGGGAGAAAACACCGGGGCATGAATGCTCAATTGCTACAGGAAGATTTTATAACAAGTAAGTGCCAGACTTCTATTTCTAACTACTGGAAGGAGAATGGTGCAGATACCCCTATTCATAACCAGTGGGAAGCATTCAAGGCAACCCTCAGGGGGGTGTTCAATAGGGAAGTGAGAGATTTCTCTAAAGCTTTAGACTCAGATATAAAACAGGCAGAGCATCAAGCTACCACCGTCGAAGGCTTACATGTACAGAACCCTTCCCCTGATACTTATAGGACATGGCAGGAATATGTAAGATGATACAAACTGCTTCTAATGGAACAGACCAACAAAAAAACAATTGCATCAATGCAGGCGCATTTTTTAATTCGGGAAAAGAATGGACATCTGTTGGCTTTTCTAGCGAAACCTTCTTACACCCCGGTTTCTATAATGCGCCTCAACACTCGGAGTGGTGATGTTGTTCAGGAACCTCAGGAGATTTCAAATATCTTTAGGGAGTTTCATGAAACGCTTTACAGGTCCCAATCCCAACAGACGGAGGGGGATATAATGACTTACTTGGGAGCTATAAATTTACCCGCCTTGAGTGAGGAAGATAGCAAAATTCTGGAACAGGCCATAACGCAGGAGGAGATCAATTATGCCCTTACTACTTTTAAACCGCATAAATCACCAGGCCTGGATAGTTACCCAGTTGAATGGTATAACTTTCATAAGGAAACACTGGTACCCCAGTTACATGGAGTGTTCATGGCGGCTGAGAAAGAGGGTATACTCCCAAAATCTATGAGAGAGGCTTTAATAGTGGTATTGCCCAAACCTGGAAAAGACCCATTAGAATGTGAATCCTCTTGACCTATCTCTCTAATTAATTCTAATGTAAAAATATTGGCCAAGGCTTTGGCCAATAGATTGCAGTCAGTAATCACTAAATTAATAAATTCCGATCAAACAGGATTTATTCCAAGGAGGAGTGCTCAAATTAACTTCAGACGGCTTTTTGTTAATTTACAAATACAGCATGATAATACAAAGAGCAGGGTGATAGCTTCTTTGGACACCAAAAAAGCATTTGACTCGGTGGAGTGGGGGTATCTCTTGTCTCTTATGGTTAGATTGGGATTTGGGCCTAGATTCATCTCATGGGTAAGACTTCTGTATACAGACCCCAGAGCATGTGTTAACGTTAATGGACTTATATCTGACACATGTAAAATACATAGAGGAACCAGACAAGGTTGTTCCCTATCACCTCTCTTATTTGCGCTGGCCAGTGAACTGTTGGCTGCTAAACTACAAGAGGATGATGGTATTAAGGACCTGCAGATAGAGGATCTCAAAGAGCACATTTCTCTATACGCTGACGATATGCTCCTATACCTTGGAGATTCGGATGCATCGTTGTCGGACGCTTTTCGTTTTATACAGGAATTCTGAGACTTCTCCGGATTCCGTATTAATTGGTCTAAGTCTACGCTATTTCCATTGAACCCACAACCTAACTTAGTAATTCCTGATCACTGTCCCATCACAGTTTCCTCAAAGTTTAAACACCTAGGAATAAACATTCAAATGCCCGTGGACTCATTTGTGGAGGTAAAATTGTGGCCCATAATCAGAACATTTAGACAGAATACAAAAATGTGTCTAGCGCACCCACCTATCCCCCTCCTGCATTAAAATCGGCTCCTCCCAGGGGGAGACAGGCACACCACGCCATAAGCCCGTACACTCCTATGTAAAGAGGTTAAGCTGTGTTGTTTTTGGGCCTTGTCTGCAGCCAGAGTCCAAAGTCCTCCTGAGAATGATTCTCACCTCTACAGTGTGTAGATGCAAATCCTTGACTTCCCCAGTAATGTAAATGTCCACACCAGCTGAAAGTCCAACTCAATATTTATTCTCACTTGAATAGCAAATAGTCTCTTGGATAGAAGAAAGGTTGGAGCAAAGACACAGGATAGCTCAAGGTGTGGAGGAGGTCCAGGCACAAACGTAGCTCAAACTCTTCTGACTGTTCAGGTTTCTCAAACAGTTTTGGCGCACGGTCTCTGCCACAGACCATGAGGTTGGTCTCTGCCACAGACCCTGTGAATAAGGTCACTGCCACTGACCTGGTGAACAAGGTCACTGCCACTGACCTGGTGAACAATGGTTTCTTCCTAGGACATGGCCCCTTTCAGGGAGAAGACGTCCCCCCAAAGAGTCAACAGACCATTCCTTCACCGTGACCACAGCATCGGTCCTTCGGAACAGATCCTCCCTTCTCTTAGGGCGCAAGTCCCCTCACAAGGCGGCACCCTGGACTCCTCGATCCCTAGTGGACCCCAGCTGAAGATTGCTGGGCCCTGGGCCGTTGCTGCAGCTCCTGGGCCTCCATGCCCAGGCAGTCAGAAACTGTGAGGTAGTACCTCACCTCAGGCTAAAGGTGCCTGAGGTGGAACCGGAACACGGCCTCCGGGCCGAGGGCACCCGGAGATGAGCCACACGCACTTCCAGGCTGAAGGTGCCTGGGGGTGGACGAACTCCGATCAGAAGATGTCTGCCCCTTTTATATCCTCTCCCGGCAAGCACAGCAGGTTCCCCACCCCGCTGTACGGCTGCCGAGAGGGGTAACAAAAGGCACAACACTGTATTGATAGTTCAACCACGGCCCAATATGGCAGCGCCACCTATAGGCCACAGGGAACTCCACACCAATACTATCTCCTGAGGACAAAATGGTTCATAACTTCTAACAATTTAACCACTTAACGACCGCCCACTGTAAATATACGTCAGCAGAATGGCACCGACAGGCAGAATCACGTACATATACGTGATTGCCTTTGTATAGTTGGGGGGTCCGATCAGACCCCCCTTCTTTACAGTGGGTGGTCGTTTAACCTTCGGGAGCGATCCGGCATGAGGGGACGGCCATTCGATTCCGGCCACCCCCTCTCGATCGCTCCCGGCGAATGAGAGAGCTTCCCCTGCCTGCCAGGAAGGAGGAAGTGATGTCATCTCTCCTGGGGCGCTCACATATACCGAGCGCCGTACAGGAGAAGATGCAGGTTAGTACACAAAACAGCACACTGACACCAGGACACATAGGCACATAAATCGCCCCCCAGGCCCCCCCAGACACCCCCAGATCACCCCCCAGCCCCCCGCAGCCCCCAGTCACAGTGTCACTGATTGCAGTGACCATTTATTTAGTGATCACTGCAATCAGTGACATTTGTGACTGTAAAAGTGTCACTACATTTAGTTTTAGGTCCAGTGTAGCCCCCTAACCCCCCCCTAATAAAGGTTTAACCCCCTGATCAGCCCCCAGATAACCCTTTCACCCCCTAGCACCGCCGTCACTAAGCAATCATTTTTCTGATCGATGTCTTAGCGTCGGTGATGCTGATCGGTAGCCAGTAATTTTTTTTAGGTTCGCCGCAGGTTTTTATAGCGTCGGGTACCCCCATATATTACCTAATGAAGGTTTAACCCCCTTGATCGCCCCCCAGGTAACCCTTTCACCCCCTAACACCACTGTCACTAAGTTATAATTTTTCTGATCGATGTCTTAGCGTCGGCGATGCTGATCGGTAGCCAGTATTTTTTTTTAGGTTCGCCGCAGGTTTTTATAGCGTCGGGTACCCCCATATATTACCTAATAAAGGTTTAACCCCCTTGATCACCCCCCAGGTAACCCTTTCACCCCCTAGCACCGCCGTCACTATGCGATCATTTTTCTGATCGATGTCTTAGCGTCGGTGATGCTGATCGGTAGCCAGTATTTTTTTTTAGGTTCGCCGCAGGTTTTTATAGCGTCGGGTACCCCCATATATTACCTAATAAAGGTTTAACCCCCTTGATCGCCCCCCCCAGGTAACCCTTTCACCCCCTATCACCACTGTCACTAAGCGATAATTTTTCTGATCGATGTCTTAGCGTCGGCGATGCTGATCGGTAGCCAGTCATTTTTTTTAGGTTCGCCGCAGGTTTTTATAGCGTCGGGTACCCCCGTATATTACCTAATAAAGGTGTAACCCCCTGGATCACCCCCCAGGTAACCCTTTCACCCCCTAGCACCGCCGTCACTATGCGATCATTTTTCTGATCGATGTCTTAGCGTCGGTGATGCTGATCGGTAGCCAGTAATTTTTTTTAGGTTCGCCGCAGGTTTTTATAGCGTCAGGTACCCCCATATATTATATAATAAAGGATTAACCCCCTGATCGCCCCCCAGGTAACCCTTTCACCCCCTATCACCACTGTCGCTAAGCAATCGTTTTTATGATCGTTGTCTTAGTGTCGGTGATGCCGATAGGTAGCCAGTAGGGATGAGCTTCGTGTTCGAGTCGAACATACGTTCGACTCGAACATCGGCTGTTCGATCGTTCGACGAAGATCGAACGATTTGGGCCGTTCGCGCCAAATTCGAGTGACGCGAACGGCCCACAATGCACTACGCCATCGCAGTGTCATCCAGGCGCTGTGATTGGCCAAGCATGCACTGTGACCCCGCATGCTTGGCCAATCACAGCGCCGGCAGCGAGGAGAGCAATGATTGGCCACAGGCAGGATGCCTGTGGCCAATTATTGCTGAGGGTGTTTAGTACACGCCCCACACTATAAAAGGCCGCCAGCACGGCGGCCTAGTGTAGTGTGTTCCGGAGCAGGGATAGAGCAGCATAGGCAGGGACAGTGACTGTTATTTCTTTCTTGCTTAACCTGGATTCCTTTAGTTTAGGGAAAGAGAAGGATAGGTAGGGAGAGTGTCAGTGTGTTTTGTGCTTGTGCTATAGTGTGCTTAAAAAAAACATTTATTCTAGGGACAGAAAACTGTAGGTAGGGACAGTGTCAGTTTCTTTCACTCTGCAAGTCCTTGTTTCCAGGGACCTGGAAGGACAGTGAGTGAATTGTCCTTGTGCTATATTGTGCTTAAAAAAACATTTATTCTAGGGACAGAAAACTGTAGGTAGGGAGAGTGTCAGTTTCTTTCACTCTGCAAGTCCTTGTTTCCAGGGACCTGTAAGGACAGTGAGTGAATTGTCCTTGTGCTATATTGTGCTTAAAAAAAACATTTATTCTAGGGACAGAAAACTGTAGGTAGGGAGAGTGTCAGTTTATTTCACTCTGCAAGTCCTTGTTTCCAGGGACCTGGAAGGACAGTGAGTGAATTCTCCTTGTGCTATATTGTGCTTAAAAAAAACATTTATTCTAGGGACAGAAAACTGTAGGTAGGGACAGTGTCAGTTTCTTTCACTCTGCAAGTCCTTGTTTCCAGGGACCTGTAAGGACAGTGAGTGAATTGTCCTTGTGCTATATTGTGATTAAAAAAAACATTTTTTCTAGGGACAGAAAACTGTAGGTAGGGAGAGTGTTTTTTTTCTTTCACTCTGCAAGTCCTTGTTTCCAGGGACCTGTAAGGACAGTGAGTGAATTGTCCTTGTGCTATATTGTGCTTAAAAAAAACATTTATTCTAGGGACAGAAAACTGTAGGTAGGGAGAGTGTCAGTTTATTTCACTCTGCAAGTCCTTGTTTCCAGGGACCTGGAAGGACAGTGAGTGAATTGTCCTTGTGCTATATTGTGATTAAAAAAAACATTTATTCTAGGGACAGAAAACTGTAGGTAGGGAGAGTGTCAGTTTATTTCACTCTGCAAGTCCTTGTTTCCAGGGACCTGTAAGGACAGTGAGTGAATTGTCCTTGTGCTATATTGTGATTAAAAAAAACATTTTTTCTAGGGACAGAAAACTGTAGGTAGGGAGAGTGGTTTTTTTTCTTTCACTCTGCAAGTCCTTGTTTCCAGGGACCTGTAAGGACAGTGAGTGAATTGTCCTTGTGCTATATTGTGCTTAAAAAAAACATTTATTCTAGGGACAGAAAACTGTAGGTAGGGAGAGTGTCAGTTTATTTCACTCTGCAAGTCCTTGTTTCCAGGGACCTGGAAGGACAGTGAGTGAATTGTCCTTGTGTTATATTGTGATTAAAAAAAACATTTTTTCTAGGGACAGAAAACTGTAGGTAGGGAGAGTGTTTTTTTTCTTTCACTCTGCAAGTCCTTGTTTCCAGGGACCTGTAAGGACAGTGAGTGAATTGTCCTTGTGCTATATTGTGCTTAAAAAAAACATTTATTCTAGGGACAGAAAACTGTAGGTAGGGAGAGTGTCAGTTTATTTCACTCTGCAAGTCCTTGTTTCCAGGGACCTGGAAGGACAGTGAGTGAATTCTCCTTGTGCTATATTGTGCTTAAAAAAAACATTTATTCTAGGGACAGAAAACTGTAGGTAGGGAGAGTGTCAGTTTATTTCACTCTGCAAGTCCTTGTTTCCAGGGACCTGTAAGGACAGTGAGTGAATTGTCCTTGTGCTATATTGTGATTAAAAAAAACATTTTTTCTAGGGACAGAAAACTGTAGGTAGGGAGAGTGTTTTTTTTCTTTCACTCTGCAAGTCCTTGTTTCCAGGGACCTGTAAGGACAGTGAGTGAATTGTCCTTGTGCTATATTGTGCTTAAAAAAAACATTTTTTCTAGGGACAGAAAACTGTAGGTAGGGAGAGTGTTTTTTTTCTTTCACTCTGCAAGTCCTTGTTTCCAGGGACCTGTAAGGACAGTGAGTGAATTGTCCTTGTGCTATATTGTGCTTAAAAAAAACATTTATTCTAGGGACAGAAAACTGTAGGTAGGGAGAGTGTCAGTTTATTTCACTCTGCAAGTCCTTGTTTCCAGGGACCTGGAAGGACAGTGAGTGAATTGTCCTTGTGCTATATTGTGATTAAAAAAAAACATTTATTCTAGGGACAGAAAACTGTAGGTAGGGAGAGTGTCAGTTTATTTCACTCTGCAAGTCCTTGTTTCCAGGGACCTGTAAGGACAGTGAGTGAATTGTCCTTGTGCTATATTGTGATTAAAAAAAACATTTTTTCTAGGGACAGAAAACTGTAGGTAGGGAGAGTGTCAGTTTCTTTCACTGTGAAAG
This sequence comes from Rana muscosa, assembly GCA_029206835.1. Taxonomy (NCBI): domain Eukaryota; kingdom Metazoa; phylum Chordata; class Amphibia; order Anura; family Ranidae; genus Rana; species Rana muscosa. The sequence goes on along the minus strand of CM055116.1, from coordinate 1,076,032,710 downwards.
TCCTTGTTTCAAGGGACAGAGAAGGACACCTGAAGGTAGCCCTTATTGCTTTTTTCCCATCTCCCTGCAGGCCATCTATTAGAATGTCTGGAAGGCAAACAAGGAGAGGCAGACAGTCAGGAGGCAATAAAAGAGGGCAAGCAGGCTCTGTGTCTGGGGGCAACAGTGCTGGTCGTGGACGCGGTGCATTGTCATCAGCACATGGCCATGGGACATGCTTGTCCTTCTTTTCGGCAGCTGGACATGTTGAGCCACATCATGCCGAAGACTTGGTAGAGTGGATGACCAAGCCCTCCTCCTCCTCCTCATCCTCTCTCACCCAGGCTCAGGGTACTGGAAAAGCAGCTGCCAAAGCGTCGTCTTCCCTGGTATCAATGTCAGACAAATCATCAGTCACTCCTTCCCTAGACCCACCATGTCCTCCTCCTGAGGAGTCCCCCGAACTGTTTCAGCACAGTGTTGGGTACATGCTCCAGGAGGATGCCCAGCGTTTCGAAGGGTCTGATGATGAAACCCAGCTAGAGGAAGGCAGTAGCGTGAGAGCAGACAGAGGGGATGCTCAAGAAGGACACCAATCTGGCAGTCATGTTCCAGCAGCTGCAGCATACTGCCAGATTGGCTCCAGTGATGAGGAGGGAGGGGATGATGAGGTCACTGACTCCACGTGGGTGCCTAATAGGAGAGAGGAGGAGGAGGAGGATGAGGAGGAGGCACATCTCCAACGAGGCAGGATGCCCTTTGGTGGCCAGCGTAAGGGCAGTACACCGACGGAATCACACCGCAGAGCTCCGCCTGTGCAGGGCGCTGCCTCTGCCCGTCATTCAAAAAGTTCTTTGGTGTGGGCCTTTTTTGAGGCTAGTGCATCAGATCGCACAGCTGCTGTTTGCAACATATGTCTCAAGCGTATATCGCGTGGCCAAAACATCAGCCGCTTGGGTACCACATGCCTGACCAGACATATGTTGACCTGCCATGCAGCTCGTTGGCAAGCCTACCTCAAAGACCCACACCAAAGAACAAAGCGGACCTCTCCTTGCACCGCATCAGCTGGGATCTCCAACCCCACTATAACTTCAGTCCTCTCTGAAACATGCACTGAGAGGAATGAAGGTGTAGAATTAGGTGTGTCACAGCCAAGTACTTGCGCCCACTCTGCTAGCAGTACACCGACGTCCGATTCTAGCAGGCAAATTTCCCTGCCCCAGCTGCTGGACCGTCGAAAGAAGTTCACTCCCAGCCATCCACATGCCCAGCGGTTGAATGCTAGCTTGGCTAAATTGCTAGCGCTTCAACTGCTGCCTTTTCAGTTGGTAGACTCGGCCCCCTTCCGTGAGTTTGTGCAATGTGCAGTTCCTCAGTGGCAGGTTCCCAAACGCCACTTTTTCTCACGGAAGGCTATTCCGGCTCTCTACCGGCATGTGGAAGGCAATGTCTTGGCCTCGCTGGACAGGGCGGTCAGCGGTAAGGTGCATATTACCGCTGACTCATGGTCCAGCAGGCATGGACAGGGACGTTACCTTTCTTTCACGGCCCATTGGGTCACTCTTTTGGCAGCTGGGAAGGATTCAGGACAAGGTGCAGTAGTGTTGGAGGTTGTCCCACCGCCACGCCTCCAAAATGCTACTACTGGTTGTGACACACCTCTCTCCTCCACCCCCTCCTCTTCTTCTTCCTCCATGGCCTCTTCCTGTGGTTTGTCCTATGAACCAGCGGTGCTCCGTAGCCGTTCACGGGGCTACGCAAGTACGCAGGCAAAAAGATGCCATGCCGTGCTTGCGCTGGTGTGTTTGGGGGACAGAAGCCACACTGGGGCAGAGGTCCTGTCTGCTCTGCAGGGCCAGGCCGAGAGGTGGTTGACGCCACGCCAGCTTAAGCCAGGAATGGTGGTTTGCGACAATGGCACCAACCTCCTCTCCGCCCTCCGACAGGGACAACTGACCCATGTGCCCTGTGTGGCTCACGTCCTTAACCTGGTGGTGCAGCGCTTCTTGGGCAGGTACCCGGGCTTACAGGATGTCCTGAGGCAGGCCAGGAAAGTCTGTGTGCATTTCCGCAGATCTTATAATGCCAGTGCTCGCCTGGCTGAGCTGCAAAAGGAGTTGAACCTGCCCAAGAACCGCCTTATATGTGACATGCCCACCAGGTGGAACTCAACGTTGGCCATGCTGCAGCGGCTGCACACGCAGCAGAGGGCCATCAATGAGTACCTGTGCGACTACGGCACCAGGACAGGGTCAGGGGAGCTTGGTTTTTTTTCTCCACGCCAGTGGGGCATGATCAGGGATGCATGCACTGTCCTGGCACCATTTGAGGAGGCCACGAGGATGGTGAGCAGTGACAGTGCATGCATCAGTGACACTGTACCTCTTGTCCACCTGTTGGAGCACACGCTGCGTGGAATAATGGACAGGGCACTTGAGGCAGAACAGAGGCAGGAAGAGGAGGACTTCCTTGCCTCTCAAGGCCCCCTTTACCCAGACAGTGTTCCTTCTGTCCCACCCATCGCACAGGAAGAGGAGGAGGAGGAGGAGGAGGAGGAGGAGGAGGAGGATTGTGTCAGCATGGAGGTGGAGGCTGGCACTCAGCATCATCAGCAGCAGTCTTTTAGGGATGATTTACAGTCCCAAGAAACCAGTGGACTTGTACGTGGCTGGGAGGAGGTGGCTGCGGATCATGTCGTCCTTAGTGACCCAGAGGACTCCGGAGCGAATGCCTCAGCAAAACTACGCTGCATGGCCTCCCTGATCCTGCAAAGTCTGCGGAAGGATCCTCGTATTCTTCGGATCAAGGAGAGGGACCATTACTGGCTGGCCACTCTCCTTGATCCACGGTACAAGGGTAAGGTTGCGGACCTTATGTTACCGTCGCAGAGGGAGCAGAGGATGAGACAACTCCGGGAGGCCTTGCAGAAAGGTCTGTGCAACGCGTTCCCAGAGACTGGGAGGTTGCAAACTCCTGGTCCTGGACAACGAGTTGCTGAGGCTTCGGCCAGTCAAAGAAGGAGCGGTGGGGAAGGTGGCCGTCTGACCGATGCGTTCAGACAATTCTTTAGTCCGCAGCCCCAAAGTATGATCGGTTCCAGCAACCATCGCCAGCGTCTGATAAACATGGTGCAGGAATATCTAGGGGCAAGGTCAGACTTGGACACCTTCCCCACCGAAAATCCTCTGGCTTACTGGGTCTTGAGGATGGATCACTGGCCAGAGCTTGCACAGTATGCAATTGAGCTACTGGCCTGTCCTGCATCCAGCGTTCTTTCGGAACGCACATTCAGTGCTGCTGGAGGATTTGTCACGGATCACAGGGTGCGCCTGTCCACCGACTCGGTTGATCGACTGACTTTCATCAAGATGAACCAGTCTTGGATCACCACCAGCTACCACACACCTGATGCTGATATAACAGACTAATTGATTTTAACATGTCACATCCCTTCAAGACTGATGCTGATGCTGAGTGCCTGTGCTGTTATGTTGACTGGCTATCCTCCTCCTCCGAGTCCTCAATGATACGATTGATGATGATAGCTTGTAAGATCATTTTTGTTTATGGGTGCCGCCACCAGTGCCTAACGCCCAATTTTTCAGCCCCTGTTTAACAGGGGCGTGTAATTACAATTTTTGAAGCAATACTTTGCAACAGGGCTCATTGCTGTGCTCCAAGTACAGTATCTGTGAGGAGTTGCAGTGTTGTGCCACCAGTGCCTAAGGCCCAATTTTTCAGCCCCTGTTTAACAGGGGCGTGTCATTACAATTTTTGAAGCAATACTTTGCAACAGGGCTCATTGGTGTGCTCCAAGTACAGTATCTGTGAGGAGTTGCAGTGTTGTGCCACCAGTGCCTAAGGCCCAATTTTTCAGCCCCTGTTTAACAGGGGCGTGTCATTACAATTTTTGAAGCAATACTTTGCAACAGGGCTCATTGCTGTGCTCCAAGTACAGTATCTGTGAGGAGTTGCAGTGTTGTGCCACCAGTGCCTAAGGCCCAATTTTTCAGCCCCTGTTTAACAGGGGCGTGTCATTACAATTTTTGAAGCAATACTTTGCAACAGGGCTCATTGGTGTGCTCCAAGTACAGTATCTGTGAGGAGTTGCAGTGTTGTGCCACCAGTGCCTAAGGCCCAATTTTTCAGCCCCTGTTTAACAGGGGCGTGTCATTACAATTTTTGAAGCAATACTTTGCAACAGGGCTCATTGCTGTGCTCCAAGTACAGTATCTGTGAGGAGTTGCAGTGTTGTGCCACCAGTGCCTAAGGCCCAATTTTTCAGCCCCTGTTTAACAGGGGCGTGTCATTACAATTTTTGAAGCAATACTTTGCAACAGGGCTCATTGGTGTGCTCCAAGTACAGTATCTGTGAGGAGTTGCAGTGTTGTGCCACCAGTGCCTAAGGCCCAATTTTTCAGCCCCTGTTTAACAGGGGCGTGTCATTACAATTTTTGAAGCAATACTTTGCAACAGGGCTCATTGCTGTGCTCCAAGTACAGTATCTGTGAGGGGTTGCAGTGTTGTGCCACCAGTGCCTAAGGCCCAATTTTTCAGCCCCTGTTCAACAGGGGCATGTAATTACAATTCTTGATCTAATAATTCACAGCAGGGCCCATTGCTGCACCCACCAAGAGTAACTGTCAGGGCTTACAGTGTTGTGGCACCAGCACCACCATCAAAGGCCCAATTTTTACTACCACTGTTCAACAATTATATGTAATTAAAATTCCTGATATAATAGTTGACAGCAGGGCGTTCCAGCACCAACCAAGAGTAACTGTGAGTGCTTACAGTGTTGTGCCAACACCAACAACTAAGGGGCCTATTTCTGCAGAGTATATACGGCAGGTCCCTACTTTCAAACATCCAACTTACAAACGACTCCTACTTGCAAACGCAAGAAGACAACAGGAAGTGAGAGGAAATCTACCACTAGGAAGGAAAATTCTCTCCTGTAAGAATAAATATGGGAGAAAGGTGTCTCCTCTGTACTGATGCTTTATCAGCAATCCTTGTTTCAAGAAAAACACCACATTTCAAAAACAGTTGTCATTGGGACGGAAAGTGAGGTGAAATGTTCTGAACAGGGGCACAGACAGCAAAACAAATGTTACAGGGGTGATAACCCTTACCTATGTTTTCCAAAAAGTTTAAAAATAGATTTTTGGTCTGGAGCTACACTTCAACAATGTACCTGTTCAAAATTACAAACAGACTCTACATAAGAACAAACCTACAGTCCCTGTCTTGTATGCACCGCCTGTATAGGGCTGTTCAGAGTATATAGGGCCTTTTTTATTTTATGTGCGGGGTTCCCCTTAATATCCATACAAGACCCAAAGGGGCTGGTAATGGGCTGGGGTAGGGGGGGGGGGTCATGGGGTAGCTATGCCATTTTTCTTAAAGAATTTCATCCATATTACCGGGACCAGACATTACATTAAAGCCGCAAGCAGTTTTAAATGGCTTTTTTTTCCTTTAGAAGTGTCATTTTGTGCAGGGACAGTTCTAAACACGGGAAACACGTGGCACTTCACAGGCATACTTTAGACACCCCCCAGGTACGATATTTAAAGGAATATTTGACTTTTTTTTTCACTTTATGCATCATTAAAATGACTGCTCCCGAAAAACGACCGTTTTTAAAACTTCTTTTTGCATTGATACATGTCCCCTGGTGCAGAACCCGGGTTCCCAAACCCTTTTTAGGACAATAACATGCATAATAGTTGTTATAATTAGCACTTTAGAATTCGAACGTTCGCATCCATTGTATTTAATAGGTTTCTAATGTTCGTTCGAACTTTCGGTCCGTTCGCGGGTTCTGGTGCGAACCGAACCCGGGGGTGTTCGGCTCATCACTAGTAGCCAGTAATTTTTTTTTAGGTTCGCCGTCAGGTTTTTATATAGCGTCAGGTACCCCCATATATTACCTAATAAAGGTTTTAACCCCCTAATTGCCCCTAGTTAACCCTTTCACCAGTGATCATCATATAAGTGTTACGGGTGACGCTGGTTAGTTAGTTTGCTTTTTATAGTGTCAGGGCACCCGCCGTATATAACCCAATAAAGGTTTAACCCCCTAATCGCCCGGCGGGTGATATCAGTTAGGTTTTAGCGTCAGAGAGGGTCTGCGTCACACCCCAGGCAGCGTCAGGTTAGTGCCAGTAGCGCTAACACCCATACGTGAAGCATACACCCCCCTTAGTGGTATAGTATCTGATCAGCTCAATATCTGATCTGATCAGATCTATACTAGCGTCCCCAGCAGTTTAGGGTTCCCAAAAACGCACTGTTAGTGGGATCAGCCCAGATACCTGCTAGCACCTGCGTTTTGCCCCTCCGTCCAGCCCAGGCCACCGAAGTGCAGTATCGATCGATCACTGTCACTTGCAAAACACAACACACATAACTGCAGCGTTCGCAGAGACAGGCCTGATCCCTGCGACTCCAGTGCTGTAGGAGGTGATTTCACCACCACAGTTAAAAAAAAAAAGCATATATGCCGAAGCATTGGGGCAGCAGGAGCGGAGGAGCGATTTTGCTCCTAATGCCACGTATATACGGTCGAAATTCCGACGGAGGCTTGCCCGTGGAAAAGTCTGACCATGTGTACGCGGCATAACTTTTGCGAGAAGATGCCCCTATGCTTCGGCATATATAAATGGTGCATGTATGCCCATCATTAGAAGTGGGTGGATGAAGGGCGGTATTCTAATGGTGGGCATACCCACCGATCAATCTTTTTTTTTCGTTCAGCCAACAGGCTGCATGAAAAAAAAGATTACAATACATGTCCAACAAGGACCAGCAACGTACTGGTATGTTGCTGGACTTTGAATGTTTATACCAGAATGATGCCTGCGGGTTTAGGTATCATCTTGGTATCATTCTTTTCAGCCAGCGGCCGGCTTTCATGTAAAAGCAATCCTAGTGGCTAATTAGCCTCTGGACTGCTTTTACAAGCAGTGGGAGGGAATGTCCCCCCCGGATATAAAAAGCGCCATTGGGAAATTGGGAAAGCATTTTATCACACCGATCTTGGTGTGGTCAGATGCTTTGAGGGCAGAGGAAAGATCTAGGGTCCAATAGACCCCAGTTTTTTCAAAAAAGAGTACCTGTCATTACCTATTGCTATCATAGGGGATATTTACATTCCCTGAGATAACAATAAAAGTGATAAAAATAAATAAATATGGAAGCAACAGTTTAAAAATAAAATAAAAAAGCAAAATTAATAATAATAAAAAAAAAGCACCCCTGTCCTGCCCTGCTCTTGCCCAATGGCGAACGCAAGCGTCGGTCTGGCGTCATATGTAAACAGCAATTGCACCATGCATGTGAGGTATCACCGCGAAGGTCAGATCGAGGGCAGTAATTTTAGCAGTAGACCTCCTCTGTAAATCTAACGGGGTAACCTGTAAATGCTTTTAAAGGCTTTTAAAAATGTATGTAGTTTGTCGCCAATGCGCGTTTGTGCGAAATTTTAAAGCATGTCGTGTTTGGTATCTATGTACTCGGCCTAAGATCATCTTTTTTATTTCATCAAACAATTGGGCAATATAGTGTGTTTTAGTGCATTAAAATTAAAAAAAGTGTATTTTTTCCCAAAAAAATGTGTTTGAAAAATCGCTGCGCAAATACTGTGTAGAAACAAAAATGCAACACCCACCATTTTATTCTGTAGGGCCTTTGCTTTAAAAATATATATAATGTTTGGGGGTTCAACATAATTTTCTTGCAAAAAAAAATATGTTTTCATGTAAACAAAAAGTGTCAAAAAGGGCTTTGTCTTCAAGTGGTTAGAAGAGTGGATGTAAGCTTCCTAATGTTGTGTATAAAATGCCAGAACAGTTCAAAACCCCCCAAATGACCCCATTTTGGAAAGTAGACACCCCAAGCTATATACTGAGAGGCATGTCGAGTCCATGGAATATTTTATATGTTGACACAAGTTGCGGAAAATTTTTTTTGTTTTTTTTTTTTGCACAAAGTTGTCACTAAATGATATATTGCTCAAACATGCCATGGGCATATGTGGAATTACACCCCAAAATACATTCTGTTGCTTCTCCTGAGTACGGGGATACCACATGCGTGAGACTTTTTGGGAGCCTAGCCGCGTACGGGACCCCAAAAACCAATCACCGCCTTCAGGCTTTCTAAGGGTGTCAATTTTTGATTTCACTTCTCACTGCCTATCACAGTTTCGGAGGCCATGGAATGCCCAGATGGCACAAAACCCCCCCAAATGACCCCATTTTGGAAAGTAGACACCCCAAGCTATTTGCTGAGAGGTATTGTGAGTATTTTGCAGATCTCGCTTTTTGTCACAAAGTTTTGAAAATTGAAAAAAAAAAAAGAAAAAAAAAATGTTCTTTCTTCATTTTCAAAAACAAATGAGAGCTGTAAAATACTCACCATGCCTCTCAGCAAACAGCTTGGGGTGTCTACTTTCCAAAATGGGGTCATTTGGGGGGGTTTTGTGCTATTTTGGCATTTTATGGCCTTCAAAACTGTGATAGGTAGTGAGGAGTGAAATCAAAAATTTGCGCCCTTAGAAATCCTGGAGGCGGTGCTTGGTTTCCGGGGTCCCGTACGTGGCTAGGCTCCTAAAAAGTCCCACACATGTGGTATCCCCGTACTCAGGAGAAGCAGCAGAATGTATTTTGGGGTGCAATTCCACATATAACCATGGCATGTGTGAGCAATATATCATTTAGTGACAACTTTTTGTAATTTTTTTTTTGTCATTATTCAATCACTTGGGACAAAAAAAAATATTCAGAAATTTCCTTGGGGTGTCTACTTTCTAAAATGGGGTCATTTGGGGGGTTGTGTGCTATTTTGGCATTTTATGGCCTTCAAAACTGTGATAGGTAGTGAGGAGTGAAATCAAAAATTTGCGCCCTTAGAAATCCTGAAGGCGGTGCTTGGTTTCCGGGGTCCCGTACGTGGTTTCCGGGGTCCCATACGTTTCCGGGGTCCCGTACTCAGGAGAAGCAGCAGAATGTATTTTGGGGTGCAATTCCACATATAACCATGGCATGTGTGAGCAATATATCATTTAGTGACAACTTTTTGTAATTTTCTTCTTTTTTTTTGTCATTATTCAATCACTTGGGACAAAAAAAAATATTCAATGGGCTCAACATGCCTCTCAGCAACTTCCTTGGGGTGTCTACTTTCTAAAATGGGGTCATTTGGGGGGGTTTTGTACTGCCCTGTCATTTTAGCACCTCAAGAAATGAGATAGGCAGTCATAAATTAAAATTCCAGAAAATGTACCCTAGTTTGTAAACGCTATAACTTTTGCGCAAACCGATAAATATACACTTATTGACATTTTTTTACTAAAGACATGTGGCTGAATACATTTTGGCCTAAATGTATGACTAAAATTGAGTTTATTCGATTTTTCTTATAACAAAAAGTAGAAAATATCATTTTTTTCAAAATTTTCGGTCTTTTTCCGTTTATATCGCAAAAAATAAAAATCGCAGAGGCAATCAAATACCATTAAAAGAAAGCTCTATTTGTGGGAAGAAAAGGACGCAAATTTCGTTTGGGTACAACATTGCATGTCCGCACAATTTACAGTTAAAGCAGCGCAGTGCAAAATTCTGAATTCACCTCTGGTCCTTTAGCTACCAAATGTTCCGGGGCTTAAGTGGTTAAGCTGTCTGAGCCTGGTTACCACTCAGACACTTCCCCTAAATTGAACACCCCGCTACATGTGAATGTATACATCTGGCAATAAAAAAACGTTTAAAAAAACAAAAAAAAACAAAAGTGCAGAGGACTCAACTATGATCGTTATGTCACTCTGTTTCTGAGTTTACATTCTGTACAGACAAAAAAGCAGTGTATTCTTTCTTTTCCTTTGCTGTTCTATTATCAGCTCTGTGAGCATCTAGTAGGCTTATATAGATTTTTTTCTTACAATGTTTTTATATTTTAAATTTATATAAGACATGTTCACAAGTATACTATGACCATAGCCACCCCTCTGTCCAAGGTTTTACTTACCTCTTCATAAAAATAAATCAGATTTGTCTGACAACTTCTGTCTTTCATGAATCCATGCTGTCTGTTGCTTAAAAATATTTTTTTCCAGCAAGAACTTATCTATGTGGTCTTTTATTAAACTGTTCAGTATCTTACTAACTACAGACGTTAAATTAACTGGTCTATAGTTACTTGGTTAAGACTTTGATTACTTTTTGAATATAGGCACCACATTGGCTTATGCCAATCCAGTGGTACTATTCCAGTCATTAAAAATTCCCTTCTATTATCAGCTCTTTGAGAATCTGGTAAGCTTATATTTTTTTCCCTTACACTGTTTTTACATTTTCAATTATTATAAGACATTTTCACATGTAGAGCTAATTAACCACTTAACGACCGCCCACCGCCGATTTACGTCGGCAGAATGGCACGGACAGGCAGAATCACGTAGATCTACGTGATCGCCTTTGTGCAGTTGGGGGGTCCATCCGGACCCCCCTTCACTGCAGTGAGCGGCCGTTAAGTGTTCGGGAGCGATCAGGCATGAGGGGGGGCGCTCGATTCCGCCCCCCCCTCGCGATCGCTCCCGGCCAATGAAAATGCTTCCTCCGCCATGTGATGTAAACAAGGCTGGAGGAAGTGATGTCATCTCCCTCGCCGCGGTCTTTTCGTTCCCGGCGCCGAGCAGAGAAGAAGCAGGTTAGTGCACCAACAGTCCACTGACACGTAGGTACACATAGGCACACAAATCACCCCCCAGTCACCCCCAGATCAGCCCCCAGGTCACCCCAAAGCCCCCAATCACAGTGTCACTGATTGCAGTGATCATTTATTTTACAGATCACTGCATTTAGTGTCATCTGTGATTGTAAAAAGTTGCAGGGCAGTTAGGATTAGGCCCCTTTAGGTCCAGGGTAGCCCCCTAACCCCCCTAATAAAGGTTTAACCCCTTGATCACCCCCCAGGTAACCCTTTCACCCCCTAACTTCAGCGTCACTAAGCGATTGTTTTTCCGATCGCTGTATTCGTGTCGCTGGTGTTTTAGATAGGCAGTTATTTTTTTATAGGTTCGCCGCAGGTTTTTATTAGTGTCAGGTACCCCCATATATTATTTTAACCCCCTGATTGCCCCTAGAGTTAACCCTTTCACCAGTGATCGCCGTATAAGCGTCACTGGTGTCACTGGTTAGCCAGTAAGTTATTTAGTTATTTAGGTTACCCGTCAGGTTTTTATATAGTGTCAGGTACCCCCATATTTAACCTAATAAAGGTTTTAACCCCCTGATTGCCCCTAGTTAACCCTTTCACCAGTGATCACCATATAAAGGTTACGGGTGACGCTGGTTGATTAGTTTGCTTTTTATAGCATCAGGGCACCCGCCGTATATAACACAATAAAGGTTTAACCCCCCTGATCGCCCGGCGGGTGAGATCAATTAGGTTTTAGCGCCAGAGAGGGTCTGCGTCGCCCCAGGCAGTGTTAGGTTAGTGACAGTAACGCTAACACCCACGCGCAAAGCATACACCCCCCTTAGTGGTATAGTATCTGATCAGATCTGATCAGATCTATACTAGCATCCCCAGCGGTTTAGGGTTCCCAAAAACGCAGTGTTAGCGGGATCAGCCCAGATACCTGCTAGCGCCTGCGTTTAGCCCCTCCGCCCAGCCCAGCCCAGCCCACCCAAGTGCAGTATCGATCGATCACTGTCACTTACCAAACACAACACACATAACTGCAGCGTTCACAGTGCTTGGTTTTTGGGGCCCTGTACGCGGCTAGGCTCCCAAAAAGTCCCACACATGTGGTATCCCCGTACTCAGGAAAAGCAGCAGAATGTATTTTGGGGTGCAATTCCACATATAACCATGGCATGTGTGAGCAATATATCATTTAGTGACAACTTTTTGTACATTTTTTTTTTCTTTTTGTCATTATTCAATCATTTGGGACAAAAAATAAATATTCAATGGGGTCAACATGCCTCTCAGCAAATAGCTTGGGGTGTCTACTTTCCAAAATGGGGTCATTTGGGGGGGTTTTGTGCCATCTTGGCATTTTATGGCCTTCAAAACTGTGATAGGTAGTGAGGAGTGAAATCAAAAATGTATGCCCTTAGAAACCTTGAAGGCGGTGCTTGGTTTTGGGGTCCCGTACGCGGCTAGGCTCCCAAAAAGTCCCACACATGTGGTATCCCCATACTCAGGAGAAGCAGCAGAATGTATTTTGGGGTGTAATTTCACATATGCCCATGGCATGTGTGAGCAATATATCATTTAGTGACAACTTTGTGCAAAAAAAAAAAGTTTGTCATATTCCCGCAACTTGTGGCAAAATATAAAATATTCCATGGACTGAACATGCCTCTCAGTAAATAGCTTGGGGTGTCTACTTTCCAAAATGGGGTCATTTGGGGGGGTTTTGTGCTATTTTGGCATTTTATGGCCTTCGAAACTGTGATAGGTAGTGAGGAGTGAAATCAAAAATTTGCGCCCTTAGAAATCCTGAAGGAGGTGCTTGGTTTCCGGGGTCCCGTACGTGGCTAGGCTCCTAAAAAGTCCCACACATGTGGTATCCCCGTACTCAGGAGAAGCAGCAGAATGTATTTTGGGGTGCAATTCCACATATTACCATGGCATGTGTGAGCAATATATCATTTAGTGACAACTTTTTGTAATTTTTTTTTGTCATTATTCAATCACTTGGGACAAAAAAAAATATTCAATGGGCTCAACATGCCTCTCAGCAATTTCCTTGGGGTGTCTACTTTCCAAAATGGGGTCATTTGGGGGGGGTTTGTACTGCCCTGCCATTTTAGCACCTCAAGAAATGAGATAGGCAGTCATAAATTTAAAGCTGTGTAAATTTCAGAAAATGTACCCTAGTTTGTAAACGCTATAACTTTTGCGCAAACCAATAAATATACGCTTATTGACATTTTTTTTACTAAAGACATGTGGCTGAATACATTTTGGCCTAAATGTATGACTAAAATTGAGTTTATTCGATTTTTCTTATAACAAAAAGTAGAAAATATAATTTGTTTTCAAAATTTTCGGTCTTTTTCCGTTTATATCGCAAAAAATAAAAATCGCAGAGGCAATCAAATACCATTAAAAGAAAGCTCTATTTGTGGGAAGAAAAGGACGCAAATTTCATTTGGGTACAACATTGCATGTCCGCACAATTTACAGTTAAAGCAGCGCAGTGCCGAATCCCAAAAACAGGCCTGGTCCTAATGGCCCGAAATGGTCCGGGGCTTAAGTGGTTAAAGCACAGTGTTCCCCTATTTACATGAAATTTATAAGTTCATCCATCTTTCCTGTACAGCTAGCCATGCACAGATGGAATTTTGGCCAATTCCTGCTCAGACACTGTTCTAACATTCTGAATTGTTGAAAATCTATTTCAAGTCTTATGCCGCGTACACACGATCATTTTTCCCGTCTGGAAAAATGTCATTTTTTTTCGCCGAGAAAAACGATCGTCTGTGGGCTTTATGCCGTTTTTCTCGTTGAGAAAAACGGCAGGAAAAACGACGAGAAAAATTAGAACATGTTCTAAATTTTCTCATCGTTTTTTCCATCATTTTCTTCCGTGGCAGTTTTCCCATAGGGAGACACTGCCGCAGAGCCCACAGACGGTCGTTTTTCTCGACAAAGAAAAAAATGACGGGAAAAACGGTCGTGTGTGGGGGAAAATGCTGTTCCCTCGTTTTTCATTTAATTTCATGTCGTGATTCACGGCGGTGTTTTCACCGCCGTGAATCACGATCGTGTGTACGCGGCATTAAGGAACTCAGGAGCAACTAAAATGGTACTCAATTGTAACTTAGAAGGCATTTAGCAACAACATGGGGGGGGGCTCAAAAGCATCTTGAATTAATTTTAAATGTGGGCCAGCTACAGTAGGGTGCACAAACCCTTTTCATGTTTATGTGTCTGAATGACTGAAGTGGACTGTAAGCTTTTGGGAAAGTATTGGTCTGAATGTAAAGTATTCTATAAAAATACATTTTGAGAAAATTCTGAGGCCAATTTACTGAAGGAGTTCTATGGTACTTTGTTTGAATATTGATTTCAATTATCTAATTATGTGAAGATGAAAGGGGTAAACAGGAATTCGGTTTTCACATGATTATATAATTAAAGCAAATCTTCACTTATTTTATTGTGCTAACATTCTCAAATCCTTTAGTAAATTGCCTTCAATATATCAGCAGTATGTAATTTTACAATTTAGCATCAGGGCTCTGCACAATCCTAAACACAATTTTGACTCTCTTTACCAAAATTATGTGACCAAAAGGTTTTTTTGTTTACAAACGTTTTATTGAAGGTATAAGAAAATACAATATAAATATAAATAAATACAATGTAAATAAAATTGTCAAGCAGGATTTTTAATGTAGAAGAGACATGCGTTGTCTCTTCTGCATTAAAGCTACCGTATTTATCGGTGTATAACACGCACGGGCGTATAACACGCACCCTAACTTTAAGAGGGAAGTTTCAGGAAAAAAACTTTCCACAGCCCCCTGCGTATAACACGCAGGCACAGTTTACCCTCTATTTTCAGGGTAAAAAAGTGAGTGTTATACGCCAATAAATACAGTGCTTACATGCTTGTCTGCCCTTGTACAGTGAGCCACACACGCACAGCTCACTGTACAAATTTTGCAATGCCAAATCTGAGTCAACTCCCACGCTTGCACGTCATGTCACCCCCACCCAGACAATGACAGCGGTCGACGATGGAGACCAGGAAGATGGACACCCAAAGATGTCAGCTGCCAGACAGGAAGCTCAAGGACGCCACATTGCTGAAGTTGAGGAGAGTATTGTTCTGCTTTAAATCAGTAACATACAATACATTCCAGGTGCATCGTAACAAAAAGTGTGTAAAGTCTTAGTTTGTTTTCTTTAGAAGGGAGCGACAGCCTGAGTATAAGTACCTGTCCCCTGCTGGTATGGTGTAGCCACTTACTATCAGAGGGCCAAAAATACCCCTAAGGGGGAAAGGGGGAATGTGATTTTGTTATTGTATGCAAACACTTTGTGATTACCTATCTATATTGAATACAGTTTTGTTAAATTTCTAAGAGTGATGCAGCTTTGTTCAGAATTGCAAAATTGATTTATGCTAGAGTGCATACTCAAGGATGCTGATCCCAGAGTGTTAATAATAAGATTAAATAACTAGATTTTTTTTCAATTTAGTACAGCTGTGGTATTTTATTAATAGCATTGGCAGTTCACTGTCTGATTTTTCTAATTTCCTGAAATTTCTTTGTAAAATATAAAGGTATGGTTGAGCAAATATAAACAACAGAATGTTCCATAAGAAAAGTAGCACTAATAAAGAAGCAATATAATGTTCTTTCTACAACCTTGCTTAATTAAATTAACATTTTGTTGATCCTTTGATTACTTGTAACTTAATTTTTCTTCCTTTATATTTTATAAATTAGATGGCTACTGTATAAATGAAAGTAAACCTCCTGCCATTTGGTTTTGTTTTTGGGCAGTGATGGGAGGGTTTGGGGAGGTGAAGGGATAGAACCTCTGTATTGATTTTACTGCTTTTACAGTGAAAGTAACAGCTGTAAAATTTTATTTTTTTCTCCTTGTTAATGGAGTTCACTGGACAAATATATAATTACACTTGCTGGGGATTTGTCCCTCTTTAGGATTATTGGCATTGAAAGATTGACTCCAACGCCCATGGGTGGGGACAAAGGTAGGCGACTTTTGAATAGGGAAGCTTGATGGATTTTTAGGCTTAAAACCATTACCCCAGGGGTTAAACCTCAGATGGGACCTGGATTTAGATTTACAGTGATTTTATTATTTTTATTTTTTCCTTCTTCCACCAATTCTCATATTTAGTTGTTTCTATTTTTGACATCCCCTTCCCTGTGGCCATTTGCTTTTATTCATTTTTTTGATTATTTTTATTTCTGTTTTGTGGTTTGCTTCTCCAGAATAATTTTAACCCTCCTTTTTGTCTGGTTTCATTGTTTCAATTTGACAATCATTTGTTTAATTGGAAATCTCTGCGATCAATAAAGGAGGAAGGGGTGTTTTAACACTATATATGTTGTGCTGTTTTTGTACATAACTGTTGTGAACAAGGCCTTTATGGCTGAAACACATTAACTTCTGCTGTACATATTTATCTTTTATGGAGTTACAATAAATTTGGACTTATTGAAGAGCATGTTTAGAGTTGGGGATGGTCTTCTATCCATTTACTTCGTTAGCAGCTGAGTGACTGCACATCCTGCACCCAACAGCTCAGGAGGATCTCTATAGAATCTGGGGTAGTAACACCCTTTTCTTCTATTATTATAATTAAATTTAATCTACAAATAACTAAGTTGCAAATACATTTTTGTTTTGAACAAGATTAGACAAACATTTTGTGTTTTGCATGCTAAACACTCAGTACAAATTAAATTTATTAAAAGGTGTCCTTTTATAAATATGAAACACAACATCAGACTTGCAAAAATGAAAAGTATAAAAACATGTAAATGTGAGAAACCATGACAGTTAAAAGTGTATTGCCTCAACATAAAAAGGAAAGTTTTACTATTTTAGGCAACTATGCAATCCACATAAATTTTATGTAATTCCAATATTAAAAAAAGGAATGCGATATTTCCAGTCTTATAAGCATGTCCAATTTTTGGCCATCCTGTTTGCAATTGCAAATGACTGTATTCGTGAAAATGCTGATTAATGCTCCACCATATGCTTATAACAGATATTCCTTCATTACAGTGGACTCCTCCAGCTGTAAAATTGTCACAGTTAGAAATTGCTCTTGGTGCTTTTTAAGAGCTCAAATATAAGATTAGCATTTATAGTAGCATAGGAGTGTGTAGGCAAATTATGGCTTGGTTCAACGACTTAATACTTAAAGATAAAAAATGACACAAGCGTGAAATAAACTGTTTACGTTTAGGATGGAAAGCCATATCATCTTAGTGCAGGTATTATGTCTTATTTGCATATGATATTTATGCGATATATATATACAATATCTGATGCACAGTTTGCATGCGGTTGAATTTTACAACTTCTGACACTTCTGTTTGCAAAGTCGATTAATAAGCTACGGTGTATTTTAGCAAGGAAACTGGGCAGTTTAAATAGATTTCTAATTATAGCCTCCAAAGAATGCTGTGATGGGTTTGGAATATTTTAAGGAATCAGTATTACTCAAATACAAATTATGTTGAAATAAATGTGTTTAAAATAGTTTTTCATAAAAAAAGTATGTGAAGCTAACATATCTGTTTAACCACTTAAGCCCCGGACCAATACGGACCATAATGACCAGAGGTGATTTCACAATTTGGCACTGCGCTGCTTTAACTGGAAATTGTGCGGACATGCAATGTTGCACCCAAACAAAATTTGCGTCCTTTTTTTCCCACAAATGGAGCTTTCTTTTAATGATATTTGATTGCCTCTGCGATTTTTTTTTTTTTGCAATATAAACGTAAAAAGACTGAAAATTTTGAAAAAAAATGATATTTTCTACTTTTTGTTATAAGAAAAATTGAATAAACTCAATTTTATTCATACATTTAGGCCAAAATGTATTCAGCCACATGTCTTTAGTAAAAAAAATGTCAATAAGCGTATATTTATTGGTTTGCGCAAAAGTTATAGCGTCTACAAACTAGGGTACATTTTCTGGAATTTACACAGCTTTTAATTTATGACTGATATGATATTCTCATTTCTTGAGGTGCTAAAATGGCAGGGCAGTACAAACCCCCCCAAATGACCCAATTTTTGAAAGTAGATACCCCAAAGAAATTGCTGAGAGGCATGTTGAGCCCATTGAATATTTTTTTTTTGTCCCAAGTGATTGAATAATGACCAAAAAATAAATAAAAAATTACAAAAAGTTGTCACTAAATGATATATTGCTCACACATGCCATGGTTATATGTGGAATTGCACCCCAAAATACATTTTGCTGCTTCTCCTGAGTACGGGGATACCACATGCGTGGGAATTTTTAGGAGCCTAGCCGCGTACGGGCCCCCGAAAACCAAGCACCACCTTCCAGATTTCTAAGGGCGCAAATTTTTGATTTCACTCCTCACTACCTATCACAGTTTTAAAGGCCATAAAATGCCAAAATAGCACAAAACCCCCCCAAATGACCCCATTTTGGAAAGTAGACACCCCAAGCTATTTGCTGAGAGGCATGTTGAGTCCATGAAATATAAACTTTTTTTTTTTTGCACAAAGTTGTCACTAAATTATATATTGCCCACACATGCCATGGGCATATGTGAAATTACACCCCAAAATACATTCAGCCTAGCCACGTACGGGGCCCCAAAAACCAAGCACCGCCTTCAAGATTTCTAAGGGCATAAATTTTCAATGGGCTCAACATACCTCTCAGTTAATAGCTTGGGGTGTCTACTTTCCAAAATGGGGTCATTGGGGGGGGGGGGGTTTGTGCCATCTGGGCATTCCATGCCCTCCGAAACTGTGATAGGCAGTGAGGAGTGAAATCAAAAATTTACACCCTTAGAAATCCTGAAGGCGGTGCTTGGTTTTCGGGGTCCTGTACGCGGCTAGGCTCCCAAAATGTCTCACACATGTGGTATCCCCGTACTCAGTAGAAGCAACAGAATGTATGTTGGGGTGCAATTCCACATATAACCATGGCATGTTTGAGCAATATATCATTTAGTGACAACTTTTTGTACATTTTTTTTTCTTCCTGTCATTATTCAATCACTTGGGACAAAAAAATAAAAATATTCAATGGGCTCAACATGCCTCTCTGCAAATAGCTTGGGGTGTCTACTTTCCAAAATGGGGTCATTTGGGGGGGGGTTTGAACTGTCCTGGCATTTTATGCACAACATTAGGAAGCTTATGTCACACATCATCCACTCTTCTAACCACTTGAAGACAAAGCCCTTTCTGACACTTTTTGTTTACATGAAAACATTTTTATTTTTTTGCAAGAAAATTACGTTGAACCCCCAAACATTATACATTTTTTTAAAGCAAAGGCCCTACAGATTAAAATAGTGGGTGTTGCATTTTTTGTTTTTCACACAGTATTAGCGCAGCGATTTTTCAAATGCATTTTTTGGGGAAAAAACACACTTTTTTTATTTTTAATGCACTAAAACACACTATATTGCCCAAATGTTTGATGAAATAAAAAAGATGATCTCAGGCCGAGTACATGGATACCAAACACGACATGCTCTAAAATTGCGCACAAACGTGCAGCGGCGACAAACTACATACATTTTTAAAAGCCTTTAAAAGCCTTTACAGGTTACCACATTAGATTTACAGAGGAGGTCTACTGCTAAAAGTACTGCCCTCGATCTGACCTTCACGGTGATACCTCACATGCATGGTGCAATTGCTGTTTACATATGACGCTAGACCGACGCTTGCGTTCGCCTTTGCGCAAGAGCAGGGGGGACAGGGGTGCTTCTTTTTTTTTATTATTATTTATTTTGCTTTTTTATTTTATTTTTAAACTGTTCCTTCCATATTTATTTATTTTTAAAAAAAATTTGATTATCTCAGGGAATGTAAATATCCCCTATGATAGCAATAGGTAGTGACAGGTACTCTTTTTTTGAAAAAAATTGGAGGGTTAGACCCTAGATCTTTCCTCTGCCCTCAAAGCATCTGACCACACCAAGATCGGTGTAATAAAATGCTTTCCCAATTTCCCAATGGCGCTGTTTATATCCGGGGGGGGCATTCCCTCCCACTGCTTGTAAAAGCAGTATAGAGGCTAATTATCTGCTAGGATTGCTTTTACATGAAAGCCGGCCGCTGGCTGAAAAGAATGATACCAAGATGATACCTAAACCCGCAGGCATCATTCTGGTATAAACATTCAAAGTCCAGCAACATACCAGTATGTTGCTGGTCCTTGTTGGACATGTATTGTAATCTTTTTTTTCATGCAGCCTGTTGGCTGAACGAAAAATAGAGATTGATAGGTGGGTATGCCCACCATTAGAATACCTCCCTTCATCCACCCACTTCTAATGATGGGCATACATGCACCATTTATATATGCCAAAGCATGGGGGCATCCTCCCGCAAAAAAGTTATGCCGCGTACACACGGTCAGACTTTTCCACGGACAAGCCTCCGTCGGAATTTTGACCATATGTACGCGGCATAAAAGGTTATGCTGCGTACACACGGTCAGACTTTTCCACGGGCAAGCCTCCGTCGGAATTTTGACCGTATGTACGCGGCATTAGGAGCAAAATCGCTCCTCCGCCCCTGCTGCCCCCATGCTTCGGCATATATCCTCTTTTTTTTAACTGTGGTGGTGAAATCACCTCCTACAGCGTTGGAGTCACGGCTTTATGTATTGTGGGAGCAAACGCTGTTGCTGTCAAGATAAATAGATCCGCACTGCAACTGAATGGCGTACCTGCTAAGCAAATTATAGTTAACATTAAAACAAAGTAACATTACAGTACAACAGTAAGACCTTACCATACCATACCTGCAAAGCAAATACCAAAAAAAACTAGTAAAAAATAAAACATTTTTTTAATGCAACCTGTGCCTAAAATATATATATGCCGAAGCATGGGGGCATCCTCCAGCAAAAAAGTTATGCCGCGTACACACGGTCGGACTTTTCCACGGGCAAGCCTCCGTCGGAATTTCGACCGTATGTACGCGGCATTAGGAGCAAAATCGCTCCTCCGCCCCTGCTGCCCCCATGCTTCGGCATATATGCTCTTTTTTTTAACTGTGGTTTTATGGCTTTATGTATCGTGGGAGCAAACGCTGTTGCTGTCAAGATAAATAATTCCGCGCTGCAGCTGAATGGCGCACCTGAAAACAAAAAATTACATACCTGAAAAACAAGCATGATAAAACATTGCAGAATAGAATACAGTAAAAAAGAGCAGAACAATAGAGAGAAAATAGAGAGAGAGAGAGAGAGAACAATAAAACGACAACTATTTTTGCTTTTTTTATTTTATATTTTTTTGTGTTTTTTGTTTTTACGTTTTTTTTTCTTTTTTACACTTTTTTTTGTAACTTTAACAACTGTAATGGTTCGGGTCTCTCAAAATGCGATGGCATCTTGGGAGACCCTGTGTAAGTGTGTCCTAGTCTGTGAAATGCTGTACCCTATGCTAAAACTTCACTTTTGAGTGGAAGCGTTCAAAACATTTACCAATGCAAAGACCAGGATTGTTAGGACAGCGTGGACAAAAATAATGGGTGTCACGCCTAAATCCGCGCTTGCTACAGACATAACATCTTTTTTGGAGGGCTCGTTGGGTAGGGGTACTCTCGAGGACATACGGATAATGCCTCTCATGCAGCCGGCTTACTGCATTTGGTTGGAGATGGTGAGGTGCAGAACCGCCTGGATACAGGAGTTCTGTGACTATCTCATCCTGGAATTTTAGGAGAGATAAAGTCCCGCCTGAAGCTCTGTATAGCACATGAGCGTTCAGCAAAGCCAATTGAAATAAGGATAGAAACAATTTTTTGTACCAGCGTCTCGCCTTACGGTCAATTAGATACGGCGCCAACAACTGGTTGTTGAGGTCCACCCCTCCCATATTTTGGTTATATTCGTGGACACAGAGGGGTTTCTCCACAACACCAGTCGCCGTACGAATTTGGACTGTCGTGTCTGCATGAAGGGAGGTAAGAAGGAAAACATTCTTATTATCCCTCCACTTCACAGCGAGCAAATTATTACACTTCAAGCAGGCTCCCTCCCCCAGCCTAAGATGGGAATCTACAAGCCCCTGGGGAAAGCCCCGGCGATTAGGTCGCACGGTGCCACATGCTACAATCTGATGATCAAACATGTGACTAAACAGTGGCACGCTCATGTAATAATTGTCCACATACAAGTGGTACCCCTTTCCGAATAAGAGTGACACCAAGTTCCACACTATCTTGCCAGCGCTCCCTATGTAATCTGGGCAGTTGACCGGCTCAACCTGACTATCTCTTCCCTCATAAACCGTAAAGCTCCATACATAGCCTGTTGCCCTGTCACAGAACTTATAGAGCTTGACCCCATATCTAGCACGCTTGCTGGGAAGGTACTGCTTGAAAGACAAGCGGCCAGAAAATTTAATCAGGGACTCATCAACGCAGACAACTTGATCGGGAATAAACAAGGCTGCAAAACGTTTGTTGAAGTGGTTTATGAGGGGCCGAATTTTGTAGAGACGGTCGTATTCAGGGTCTCCACGTGGACGACAAAGTTCATTGTCGTTGAAATGCATGAACCGCAAGATCTGCTCGTATCGTTTCCTGGGTATGGAGGCAAAGAACACGGGCATGTGGTCAATTGGGTGTGTGGACCAATAAACACGCAATGACGGGAATTTATGTGTGCCCATGTTGAGGGAAAGGCCCAGAAAGGTCTTAAATTCGGAAACCGTAATTGGTTTCCAATCTTTGCAATGGATTAGCGGCAGATGAATTGGGGATTAGCGGCGATAAATTGACCAGCATATAAATTACTCTGGTCCACAATAGATCTATAGAGATCTTCCGTGAAAAACAGCGAATAAAAATCAATTGGCATAAAATCAGCTGTTTCCACCTGAATACCGGGTTGGGCAGTGAATGGGGGAAGTACAGGTTCTGCAGAAGTGGTGGGGACCCAATCAGGATAGGCGAATTCTGCAGTAAGGGCACTATGGGCACGACGGGCCTGCCTTTGTCTTCTTCTTGGTGGCAGCAGGACTCTACTTGTGCTTGCCACCTCGCCAGCTTGAACTGCACTTATGGGACTCGCCATGTCACCACGTGATACTGCAGTGCTGGATGTACGCCCAGGCTGTACTAGGCCGCTGGTGCTTGCCAACTCACCAGAAGGAATAGTGGCGCTAGTACTACTCTGCTCCATGATACGAGAGCCCTGCGGTTCTTGCTCCTCAACAACCTCAGAAGATCGGGATCGGGTACGCCTAACCTTAGCAGGGACCTCATCTTCGTCGTCAGAGCTATCTGACATGGAGCCGCTGAATTCACTTTCTTCTACGGGAAGATATTCTGAGCCTGAATCTGACAAATACGTGACCTCCTCTTCACTATCTGTCATGCTCAGAATCTCATACCTTCGATTTGCCATTTTGGGCTCTAAATTTAGGGGTACACTAGTAAGATTCACAGGTAAAAAAGCACCTGACTGTCAGCAAATGTATCAAACGCTTAAAAAAAAACTGTTAGCGATCGCAGGGATCAGGACTGTCCCTGCGAATGCTGCAGTTATGTGTGTTGTGTTTGGTAAGTGACAATGATCGATCGATACTGCACTTGGGTGGGCTGGGCTGGGCGGAGGGGCTAAACGCAGGTGCTAGCAGGTATCTGGGCTGATCCCGCTAACACTGCGTTTTTGGGAACCCTAAACCGCTGGGGACGCTAGTATAGATCTGATCAGATCAGATATTGATCTGTTCAGATACTATACCACTAAGGGAGGTGTATGCTTTGTGCGTGGGTGTTAGTGTTCCTGGCACTAACCTAATGCTGTCTGGGGCGATGCAGACCCTCTCTGGTGCTAAAACCTAATTGATATCACCCGCCGGGCGATCAGGGGGTTAAACCTTTATTGGGTTATATACGGCGGGTGCCCTGATGCTATAAAAAGCAAACTAACCAACCAGCGTCACCCGCAACACTTATATGGTGATCACTGGTGAAAGGGTTAACTAGGGGCAATCAGGGGGTTAAAACCTTTATTAGGTTATATATGGGGGTACCTGACGCTATATAAAAACCTGACGGGTAACCTAAATAACGAAATAACTAACTGGCTAACCAGTGTCACCAGTGACACTTATACGGTGATCACTGGTGAAAGGGTTAACTCTAGGGGCAATCAGGGGGTTAAAATAATATATGGGGGTACCTGACGCTATAAAAACCTGCGGTGAACATAAAAAGAAATAACTGGCTATCTAGGGCACCACCGACACTAATACAGCGATCGGAAAAACGACCGCTTAGTGATGCTGGCGTTAGGGGGTGAAAGGGTTACCTGGGGGGTGATCAAGGGGTTAAACCTTTATTAGGGGGGTTAGGGGGCTACCCTGGACCTAAAGGGGCCTAAACCTAACTGCCCTGCAACTTTTTACTGTCACAAATGACACTGATTGCAGTGATCAGTAAAAAAATGACCACTGCAAACGGTGCACTGTGACTGGGGGTACTGGGGGTGATCTGGGGGGTGATCTGGGGGTAACTGGGGGGTGTAAGTGTGCCTACATGTACTGGTGTCAGTGTAGTGTTGGTGCATTTACTGTGAGATGTCTTCTCTCCTCGCGCCGGAACGAAAAGACCGCCGCATGGAGAGATGACATCACTTCCTCTGCCTGTGTTTACATGACACAGGCAGAGGAAGATTCTCATTCGGCGGGAGCGATCGCGAGGGGGTGGCCGGAAACGAATGGCCGTCCCCTCATCACCGATGGCTCCCGAACGGATAACCACCGCTCACTGTATAGAAGGGGGGTTCGATGGGACCCCCCAACGATACAAAGGCAGTCACGTACAGGTACGTGATTGTGCCTGTCCGTGCCATTATGCAGACGTATATATACAGTGAGCGGTCGTTAAGTGGTTAAACCTTTAGATATGTGCCGTTCTATTTACAATTGTTAAGAAGATAGGTGTAGTCCATTATTGTCTGAGAAATATCATTTTTGGCTAAAGAAAATTGCCAGAGGCTAGGAAAATGTCACCAAGACTAGAATGGAATGTTAATTACATTCAGTTTAATAAGCTACTAAATCTGTGTAAATAACACTAATGCAGTAAAACATGTTTTCTAGCAAACAGTATAATGATTAGAACATCTGTCAGGTTTGTTTTGGTGTGTGTGTCCTCATAAGGCAAATTTTTCCTTGCTTCCTGTACTGGTAACAGCCTGTAAATCAGGATGTTTAAGGATATCGGGGCAATGGGAAGTGTTCATTAGGGATGAGCCGAACACCCCCCAGTTCGGTTCGCACCAGAGCCTGCGAAAGGAACAAAAGTTTGCACAAACTTTAGAACCCTATTAAATACAATGGGACTCGAACGTTCGAAATCAAAAGTGCTAATTATCAAGGCTAATATGTAAGTTATTGTCCTAAAAAGGGTTTGGGGACCCGGGTCCTGCCCCAGGGGACATTTATCAATGCAAAAAAAAGTTTTAAAAACGTCTGTTTTTTCGGGAGCAGTGATTTTAATGATACTTAAAGTGAAAAGAAAAGTGAAATATTCCTTTAAATATCGTACCTGGGGGGTGTCTATAGTATGACTGTGAAGTGGCACGTGTTTCCCGTGTTTAGAACTGTCCCTGCACAAGATGACATTTCGAAAGAAAAAAAAGTCATTTAAAACTGCTTGCGGCTTTAATGTAATGTCTGGTCCTGGCAATATGGATGAAAAACATTGAGAAAAATGGCAAGACCCCCACCCCCCCCAGCCCATTACCAGCCCCTTTGGGTCTTGTATGGATATTAAGGGGAACCCCGCACCCAAATTAAAAAAAGGCCCTATATACTCTGAACACCAGTATATAGGCGGTGCAAACAAGACAGGGAGTGTAGGTTTGTTCTTAAGTAGAATCTGTTTGTAATTTGGAACAGGTACATTTTTTAAGTGTAGCTCCAGCCAAAAAATCTATTTTTAAGCTTTTTGGAAAACATAGGGAAGGGTTATCACCCCTGTAGAAGGAGGATGGAAAAAAGAAAAAATCGCGCTGACCCATAACCATAAACTATCGAGTGATGGTGTGAATTAATTAAATAAAATTATATCTTAACGGTGTGACACAGTTAATCAAAAATATTAATAAAGTGTATAAAATTAATAGGCAAAAGATTAACATAAGACACATCAATCATAAACACAACAAGTGTGTAAGGTGGTGTGATTTTTTTTTTTTATATATAGTCCATGTATGAGTTTCCTAAATAATGTTCATTAGAGATAACACACACTCCACATCTGCATTAAAGGTTTAAAATGTTTATTTTAGTTAAAAAGTATTGCACTTACAATTATGCAGTTTTGTAAAGCCTTTTTAACCACTTAAGCCCCGGACCATTTGGTAGCTAAAGGACCAGAGGTGAATTCAGAATTTTGCACTGCGCTGCTTTAACTGTAAATTGTGCAGACATGCAATGTTGTACCCAAACGAAATTTGCGTCCTTTTCTTCCCACAAATAGAGCTTTCTTTTAATGGTATTTGATTGCCTCTGCGATTTTTATTTTTTGCGATATAAACGGAAAAAGACCGAAAATATTGAAAAAAAATTATATTTTCTACTTTTTGTTATAAGAAAAATCGAATAAACTCAATTTTAGTCATACATTTAGGCCAAAATGTATTCAGCCACATGTCTTTAGTAAAAAAAATGTCAATAAGCGTATATTTATCGGTTTGCGCAAAAGTTATAGCGTTTACAAACTAGGGTACATTTTCTGGAATTTACACAGCTTTTAATTTATGACTGCCTATCTCATTTCTTGAGGTGCTAAAATGACAGGGCAGTATTCTGCTGCTTCTCCTGAGTACGGGGATACCACATGTGTGGGACTTTTTAGGAGCCTAGCCACGTACGGGACCCCGGAAACCAAGCACCGCCTTCAGGATTTCTAAGGGCGCAAATTTTTGATTTCACTCCTCACTACCTATCACAGTTTTGAAGGCCAGAAAATGCCAAAATAGCACAAAACCCCCCCAAATGACCCCATTTTAGAAAGTAGACACCCCAAGGAAATTGCTGAGAGGCCTATTGAGCCCATTGAATATTTTTTTTTTGTCCCAAGTGATTGAATAATGACAAAAAAAATAAAAAAAAAAATTACAAAAAGTTGTCACTAAATGATATATTGCTCACACATGCCATGGTTATATGTGGAATTGCACCCCAAAATACATTCTGCTGCTTCTCCTGAGTACGGGGATACCACATGTGTGGGACTTTTTAGGAGCCTAGCCACGTACGGGACCCCGGAAACCAAGCACCGCCTCCAGGATTTCTAAGGGCGCAAATTTTTGATTTCACTCCTCACTACCTATCACAGTTTTGAAGGCCATAAAATGCCAAAATAGCACAAACACCCCCAAATGACCCCATTTTGGAAAGTAGACACCCCAAGCTGTTTGCTGAGAGGCATGGTGAGTATTTTACAGCTCTCATTTGTTTTTGAAAATGAAGAAAGAACATTTTTTTTTTTTTCTTTTTTTTTTCAATTTTCAAAACTTTGTGACAAAAAGCGAGATCTGCAAAATACTCACAATACCTCTCAGCAAATAGCTTGGGGTGTCTACTTTCCAAAATGGGGTCATTTGGGGGGGTTTTGTGCCATCTGGGCATTCCATGGCCTCCGAAACTGTGATAGGCAGTGAGAAGTGAAATCAAAAATTGACACCCTTAGAAAGCCTGAAGGTGGTGCTTGGTTTTTGGGGTCCCGTACGCGGCTAGGCTCCCAAAAAGTCTCACACATGTGGTATCCCCGTACTCAGGAGAAGCAACAGAATGTATTTTGGGGTGTATTTCCACATATGCCCATGGCATGTTTGAGCAATATATCATTTAGTGACAACTTTGTGCAAAAAAAAAAAAAATAAATTATTTTTTCCGCAACTTGTGTCAACATATAAAATATTCCATGGACTCGACATGCCTCTCAGTATATAGCTTGGGGTGTCTACTTTCCAAAATGGGGTCATTTGGGGGGGGTTTGAACTGTTCTGGCATTTTATACACAACATTAGGAAGCTTACATCCACTCTTCTAACCACTTGAAGACAAAGCCCTTTTTGACACTTTTTGTTTACATGAAAACATATTTTTTTGCAAGAAAATTATGTTGAACCCCCAAACATTATATATATTTTTAAAGCAAAGGCCCTACAGAATAAAATGGTGGGTGTTGCATTTTTTTTTCTACACAGTATTTGCGCAGCGATTTTTCAAACGCATTTTTTGGGGAAAAAATACACTTTTTTTAATTTTAATGCACTAAAACACACTATATTGCCCAAATGTTTGATGAAATAAAAAAGATGATCTTAGGCCGAGTACATAGATACCAAACACGACATGCTTTAAAATTTCGCACAAACGCACATTGGCGACAAACTACATACATTTTTAAAAGCCTTTAAAAGCATTTACAGGTTACCCCGTTAGATTTACAGAGGAGGTATACTGCTAAAATTACTGCCCTCGATCTGACCTTCGCGGTGATACCTCACATGCATGGTGCAATTGCTGTTTACATATGACGCCAGACCGACGCTTGCGTTCGCCATTGGGCAAGAGCAGGGCAGGACAGGGGTGCTTTTTTTTTTTTTTTTTTTATTATTAATTTTGCTTTTTTATTTTATTTTTAAACTGTTGCTTCCATATTTATTTATTTTTATCACTTTTATTGTTATCTCAGGGAATGTAAATATCCCCTATGATAGCAATAGGTAATGACAGGTACTCTTTTTTGAAAAAACTGGGGTCTATTGGACCCTAGATCTTTCCTCTGCCCTCAAAGCATCTGACCACACCAAGATCGGTGTGATAAAATGCTTTCCCAATTTCCCAATGGCGCTTTTTATATCCGGGGGGGACATTCCCTCCCACTGCTTGTAAAAGCAGTCCAGAGGCTAATTAGCCACTAGGATTGCTTTTACATGAAAGCCGGCCGCTGGCTGAAAAGAATGATACCAAGATGATACCTAAACCCGCAGGCATCATTCTGGTATAAACATTCAAAGTCCAGCAACATACCAGTACGTTGCTGGTCCTTGTTGGACATGTATTGTAATCTTTTTTTTCATGCAGCCTGTTGGCTGAACGAAAAAAAAAGATTGATCGGTGGGTATGCCCACCATTAGAATACCGCCCTTCATCCACCCACTTCTAATGATGGGCATACATGCACCATTTATATATGCCGAAGCATGGGGGCATCTTCTCGCAAAAGTTATGCCGCGTACACATGGTCAGACTTTTCCACGGGCAAGCCTCCGTCGGAATTTTGACCGTATGTACGCGGCATTAGGAGCAAAATCGCTCCTCCGCTCCTGCTGCCCCAATGCTTCGGCATATATGCTTTTTTTTTTTTAACTGTGGTGGTGAAATTACCTCCTACAGCACTGGAGTCGCAGGGATCAGGCCTGTCTCTGCGAACGCTGCAGTTATGTGTGTTGTGTTTTGCAAGTGACAGTGATCGATCGATACTGCACTTCGGTGGCCTGGGCTGGACGGAGGGGCAAAACGCAGGTGCTAGCAGGTATCTGGGCTGATCCCGCTAACACTGCATTTTTGGGAACCCTAAACTGCTGGGGACGCTAGTATAGATCTGATCAGATCAGATATTGAGCTGATCAGATACTATACCACTAAGGGGGGTGTATGCTTCACACGTGGGTGTTAGCGCTACTGGCACTAACCTGACGCTGCCTGGGGTGTGATGCAGACCCTCTCTGATGCTAAAACCTAACTGATATCACCCGCCGGGCGATCAGGGGTACTGATGAGCCGAACACCCCCGGGTTCGGTTCGCACCAGAACCCGCGAACGGACCGAAAGTTCGTACGAACATTAGAACCCTATTAAATACAATGGATGCGAACGTTCGAATTCTAAAGTGCTAATTATAACAACTATTATGCATGTTATTGTCCTAAAAAGGGTTTGGGAACCCGGGTTGTGCACCATGGGACATGTATCAATGCAAAAAGAAGTTTTAAAAACGGTCGTTTTTCGGGAGCAGTCATTTTAATGATGCATAAAGTGAAAAAAAAAAGTCAAATATTCCTTTAAATATCGTACCTGGGGGGTGTCTAAAGTATGCCTGTGAAGTGCCACGTGTTTCCCGTGTTTAGAACTGTCCCTGCACAAAATGACACTTCTAAAGGAAAAAAAAGCCATTTAAAACTGCTTGCGGCTTTAATGTAATGTCTGGTCCCGGTAATATGGATGAAAATCTTTAAGAAAAATGGCATAGCTACCCCATGACCCCCCCCCCTACCCCAGCCCATTACCAGCCCCTTTGGGTCTTGTATGGATATTAAGGGGAACCCCGCACATAAAATAAAAAAGGCCCTATATACTCTGAACAGCCGTATACAGGCGGTGCATACAAGACAGGGACTGTAGGTTTGTTCTTATGTAGAATCTGTTTTTAATTTTGAACAGGTACATTGTTGAAGTGTAGCTCCAGCCCAAAAATCTATTTTTAAACTTTTTGGAAAACATAGGTAAGGGTTATCACCCCTGTAACATTTGTTTTGCTGTCTGTGCCCCTGTTCAGAACATTTCACCTCACTTTCCGTCCCAATGACAACTGTTTTTGAAATGTGGTGTTTTTCTTGAAACAAGGATTGCTGATAAAGCATCAGTACAGAGGAGACACCTTTCTCCCATATTTATTCTTACAGGAGAGAATTTTCCTTCCTAGTGGTAGATTTCCTCTCACTTCCTGTTGTCTTCTTGCGTTTGCAAGTAGGAGTCGTTTGTAAGTTGGATGTTGGAAAGTAGGGACCTGCCGTATATACTCTGCAGAAATAGGCCCCTTAGTTGTTGGTGTTGGCACAACACTGTAAGCACTCACAGTTACTCTTGGTTGGTGCTGGAACGCCCTGCTGTCAACTATTATATCAGGAATTTTAATTACATATAATTGTTGAACAGTGGTAGTAAAAATTGGGCCTTTGATGGTGGTGCTGGTGCCACAACACTGTAAGCCCTGACAGTTACTCTTGGTGGGTGCAGCAATGGGCCCTGCTGTGAATTATTAGATCAAGAATTGTAATTGCATGCCCCTGTTGAACAGGGGCTGAAAAATTGGGCCTTTCGTGGTGGTGGTGGTGGTGGTGGTGTTGCCACAACACTGTAAGCCCTCAGAGTTACTCTTGGTGGGTGCAGGAATGGGCCCTGCTGTGAATTATTAGATCAAGAATTGTAATTGCATGCCCCTGTTGAACAGGGGCTGAAAAATTGGGCCTTTCGTGGTGGTGGTGGTGGTGGTGGTGTTGCCACAACACTGTAAGCCCTCAGAGTTACTCTTGGTGGGTGCAGGAATGGGCCCTGCTGTGAATTATTAGATCAAGAATTGTAATTACATGCCCCTTTTGAACAGGGGCTGAAAAATTGGGCCTTTCGTGGTGGTGGTGGTGGTGGCGTTGCCACAACACTGTAAGCCCTCAGAGTTACTCTTGGTGGGTGCAGCAATGGGCCCTGCTGTGAATTATTAGATCAAGAATTGTAATTGCATGCCCCTGTTGAACAGGGGCTGAAAAATTGGGCCTTAGGCACTGGTGGCACAACACTACAACCTCTCACAGATACTGTACTTGGAGCACAGCAATGAGCCCTGTTGCAAAGTATTGCTTCAAAAATTGTAATGACACGCCCCTGTTAAACAGGGGCTGAAAAATTGTGCCTTAGGCACTGGTGCCACAACACTCCAACCCCTCACAGATACTGTACTTGGAGCACAGCAATGAGCCCTATGGCAAATTATTGCAAAAAAAACTGTAATTACACGCCCCTGTAAAACAGGGGCTGAAAAATTGGGCCTTAGCCACTGGTGGCGGCACCCATAAACAAAAATGATCTTCCAAGCTATCATCATCAATCGTATCATTGAGGACTCGGAGGAGGAGGATAGCCAGTCAACATAACAGCACAGGCACTCAGCATCAGCATCAGTCTTGAAGGGATGTGACATGTTAAAATCAATTAGTCTGTTATATCAGCATCAGGTGTGTGGTAGCTGGTGGTGATCCAAGACTGGTTCATCTTGATGAAAGTCAGTCGATCAACCGAGTCGGTGGACAGGCGCACCCTGTGATCCGTGACAAATCCTCCAGCAGCACTGAATGTGCGTTCCGAAAGAACGCTGGATGCAGGACAGGCCAGTAGCTCAATTGCATACTGTGCAAGCTCTGGCCAGTGATCCATCCTCAAGACCCAGTAAGCCAGAGGATTTTCGGTGGGGAAGGTGTCCAAGTCTGACCTTGCCCCTAGATATTCCTGCACCATGTTTATCAGACGCTGGCGATGGTTGCTGGAACCGATCATACTTTGGGGCTGCGGACTAAAGAATTGTCTGAACGCATCGGTCAGACGGCCACCTTCCCCACCGCTCCTTCTTTGACTGGCCGAAGCCTCAGCAACTCGTTGTCCAGGACCAGGAGTTTGTAACCTCCCAGTCTCTGGGAACGCGTTGCACAGACCTTTCTGCAAGGCCTCCCGGAGTTGTCTCATCCTCTGCTCCCTCTGTGACGGTAACATAAGGTCCGCAACCTTACCCTTGTACCGTGGATCAAGGAGAGTGGCCAGCCAGTAATGGTCCCTCTCCTTGATCCGAAGAATACGAGGATCCTTCCGCAGACTTTGCAGGATCAGGGAGGCCATGCAGCGTAGGTTTGCTGAGGCATTCGCTCCGGAGTCCTCTGGGTCACTAAGGACGACATGATCCGCAGCCACCTCCTCCCAGCCACGTACAAGTCCACTGGTTTCTTGGGACTGTAAATCATCCCTAAAAGACTGCTGCTGATGATGCTGAGTGCCAGCCTCCACCTCCATGCTGACACAATCCTCCTCCTCCTCCTCCTCTTCCTGTGCGATGGGTGGGACAGAAGGAACACTGTCTGGGTAAAGGGGGCCTTGAGAGGCAAGGAAGTCCTCCTCTTCCTGCCTCTGTTCTGCCTCAAGTGCCCTGTCCATTATTCCATGCAGCGTGTGCTCCAACAGGTGGACAAGAGGTACAGTGTCACTGATGCATGCACTGTCACTGCTCACCATCCTCGTGGCCTCCTCAAATGGTGCCAGGACAGTGCATGCATCCCTGATCATGCCCCACTGGCGTGGAGAAAAAAAACCAAGCTCCCCTGACCCTGTCCTGGTGCCGTAGTCGCACAGGTACTCATTGATGGCCCTCTGCTGCGTGTGCAGCCGCTGCAGCATGGCCAACGTTGAGTTCCACCTGGTGGGCATGTCACATATAAGGCGGTTCTTGGGCAGGTTCAACTCCTTTTGCAGCTCAGCCAGGCGAGCACTGGCATTATAAGATCTGCGGAAATGCACACAGACTTTCCTGGCCTGCCTCAGGACATCCTGTAAGCCCGGGTACCTGCCCAAGAACCGCTGCACCACCAGGTTAAGGACGTGAGCCACACAGGGCACATGGGTCAGTTGTCCCTGTCGGAGGGCGGAGAGGAGGTTGGTGCCATTGTCGCAAACCACCATTCCTGGCTTAAGCTGGCGTGGCGTCAACCACCTCTCGGCCTGGCCCTGCAGAGCAGACAGGACCTCTGCCCCAGTGTGGCTTCTGTCCCCCAAACACACCAGCGCAAGCACGGCATGGCATCTTTTTGCCTGCGTACTTGCGTAGCCCCTTGAACGCCTACGGAGCACCGCTGGTTCCGAGGACAAACCACAGGAAGAGGCCATGGAGGAAGAAGAAGAGGAGGGGGTGGAGGAGAGAGGTGTGTCACAACCAGTAGTAGCATTTTGGAGGCGTGGCGGTGGAACAACCTCCAACACTACTGCACCTTGTCCTGCATCCTTCCCAGCTGCCAAAAGAGTGACCCAATGGGCCGTGAAAGAAAGGTAACATCCCTGTCCATGCCTGCTGGACCATGAGTCAGCGATAATATGCACCTTACCGTTGACCGCCCTGTCCAGCGAGGCCAAGACATTGCCTTCCACATGCCGGTAGAGAGCCGGAATAGCCTTCCGTGAGAAAAAGTGGCGTTTGGGAACCTGCCACTGAGGAACCGCACATTGCACAAACTCACGGAAGGGGGCCGAGTCTACCAACTGAAAAGGCAGCAGTTGAAGCGCTAGCAATTTAGCCAAGCTAGCATTCAACCGCTGGGCATGTGGATGGCTGGGAGTGAACTTCTTTCGACGGTCCAGCAGCTGGGGCAGGGAAATTTGCCTGCTAGAATCGGACGTCGGTGTACTGCTAGCAGAGTGGCCGAAAGTACTTGGCTGTGACACACCTAATTCTACACCTTCATTCCTCTCAGTGCATGTTTCAGAGAGGACTGAAGTTATAGTGGGGTTGGAGATCCCAGCTGATGCGGTGCAAGGAGAGGTCCGCTTTGTTCTTTGGTGTGGGTCTTTGAGGTAGGCTTGCCAACGAGCTGCATGGCAGGTCAACATATGTCTGGTCAGGCATGTGGTACCCAAGCGGCTGATGTTTTGGCCACGCGATATACGCTTGAGACATATGTTGCAAACAGCAGCTGTGCGATCTGATGCACTAGCCTCAAAAAAGGCCCACACCAAAGAACTTTTTGAATGACGGGCAGAGGCAGCGCCCTGCACAGGCGGAGCTCTGTGGTGTGATTCCATCGGTGTACTGCCCTTACGCTGGCCACCAAAGGGCATCCTGCCTCGTTGGAGATGTGCCTCCTTCTCATCCTCCTCCTCCTCCTCTCTCCTATTAGGCACCCACGTGGAGTCAGTGACCTCATCATCACCTCCCTCCTCATCACTGGAGCCAATCTGGCAGTATGCTGCAGCTGCTGGAACATGACTGCCAGATTGGTGTCCTTCTTGAGCATCCCCTCTGTCTGCTCTCACGCTACTGCCTTCCTCTAGCTGGGTTTCATCATCAGACCCTTCGAAACGCTGGGCATCCTCCTGGAGCATGTACCCAACACTGTGCTCAAACAGTTCGGGGGACTCCTCAGGAGGAGGACATGGTGGGTCTAGGGAAGGAGTGACTGATGATGAGTCTGACATTGATACCAGGGAAGAGGACGCTTTGGCAGCTGCTTTTCCAGTACCCTGAGCCTGGGTGAGAGAGGATGAGGAGGAGGAGGAGGGCTTGGTCATCCACTCTACCAAGTCTTCGGCATGATGTGGCTCAACATGTCCAGCTGCCGAAAAGAAGGACAAGCGTGTCCCATGGCCATGTGCTGATGACAATGCACCGCGTCCACGACCAGCACTGTTGCCCCCAGACACAGAGCCTGCTTGCCCTCTTTTATTGCCTCCTGACTGTCTGCCTCTCCTTGTTTGCCTTCCAGACATTCTAATCAGGGATGAGCCGAACACCCCCCTGTTCGGTTCGCACCAGAACCTGCGAACAGACAAAATGTTTGTGTAAACTTTAGAACCCTATTAAATACAATGGACTCGAACGTTCGAAATCTAAAGTGTTAATTATAAAGGCTAATATGCAAGTTATTGTCCTAAAAAGTGTTTGGGGACCTGGGTCCTGCCCCAGGGGACATGTATCAATGCAAAAAGAAGTTTTAAAAACGGCCGTTTTTTCGGGAGCAGTGATTTTAATAATGCTTAAAATGAA
The DNA here is from genome assembly GCA_029206835.1 of Rana muscosa. Lineage (NCBI taxonomy): Eukaryota > Metazoa > Chordata > Amphibia > Anura > Ranidae > Rana > Rana muscosa. Next base: position 1,075,997,370 of record CM055116.1, on the reverse strand, counting down.
AAAATAAAAGTGAAATATTCCTTTAAATTTCGTACCTGGGGGGTGTGTATGATATGCATGTGAAGTGGCGCATGTTTCCCGTGCTTAGAACTGTCCCTGCAAAAAATGTCATTTTTGAAAGAAAAAAAATGCATTTAAAACTGACTCGCGGCTATTAATGAATTGTCGGCTCCCGGCAATACATACAAAAGTCATTGAGAAAAAAAAAAAAAAAAAAGCGTGGGGGTTCCCCAGAATTCAATTACCAGGCCCTTCAGATCTGGCATGGATTTTAAGGGGAACTCCACCCCAAGTTTAAAAAAAAAATGGCGTGGAGACCCCCTAAAAATCCATACCAGACCCCTTATCCGAGCACGCAACCTGGCCGGCCGCAGGGGAAAAGGGGGGGACGAGAGAGCGGCCCCCCCTCCCTCCTGAACCGTACCAAGCCACATGCCCTCAACATGGGGAGGATGTCCCCATGTTGATGGGGACAAGGGCCTCATCCCCACAACCCTTGCCCGGTGGTTGTGGGGGTCTGCGGGCGGGGGGCTTATCGGAATCTGGAAGACCCCTTTAACAAAGGGGACCCCCAGATCCCGCCCCCCCCTATGTGAATTGGTAACGGGTACATTGTACCCCTACCATTTCACGAAGAAAGCGTAAAAAAAATGTTTAAAAAAACACACAAACACCTTGAAAAAGTCCTTTATTTAAAAAAATAAATAAATAAACATTCCAGCGGTGAAATCCAGTGTCCCGCGGCGATCCCGATGTCCAGCGCTGTCCTTCATTGGTTGTGCCTGAGCGGACCTGATGGGGAACTCCCTCTCAGTATTTTAAATGTATAGACCCGCCCCTTCTAAAGTTCCCCATCAGGTCCGCTCAGCGGACGAGATGCGTAACATGAGAAGGGGCGGGTCTATACATGTATTACCAAAGTGAGAGCAGTTCCCCATCAGGTCCGCCCCCTCGGTATGTCAGACCCGCCTACGTCATTGGCTTGAGCGGGAAACTTCCTTCACTGTGTAATTTAAATTTACATAGTGAAGGAAGTTCCCCGCTCAAGCCAATGACGTAGGCGGGTCTGACATACCGAGGAGGCGGACCTGATGGGGAACTGCTCTCACTTTGGTAATACATGTATAGACCCACCCCTTCTCATGTTCCGCATCTGGTCCGCTGAGCGGACCTGATGGGGAACTTTAGAAGGGGCGGGTCTATACATTTAAAATACTGAGAGGGAGTTCCCCATCAGGTCCGCTCAGGCACAACCAATGACGGACAGCGCTGGACATCGGGATCGCCGCGGGACACTGGATTTCACCGCTGGAATGTTTTTTTTTTTTTTTTTTTTAAATAAAGGACTTTTTCAAGGTGTTTGTGTGTTTTTTTAAACATTTTTTTACGCTTTCTTCGTGAAATGGTAGGGGTACAATGTACCACTTACCAATTCACATAGGGGGGGGGGCCGGGATCTGGGGGTCCTCTTTGTTAAAGGGGTCTTCCAGATTCCGATAAGCCCCCCGCCCGCAGACCCCCACAACCACCGGGCAAGGGTTGTGGGGATGAGGCCCTTGTCCCCATCAACATGGGGACATCCTCCCCATGTTGAGGGCATGTGGCTTGGTATGGTTCAGGAGGGAGGGGGGGCCGCTCTCTCGTCCCCCCCTTTTCCCCTGCGGCCGGCCAGGTTGCATGCTCGGATAAGGGGTCTGGTATGGATTTTTAGGGGGACTCCACGCCATTTTTTTTTTAATTTGGGGTGGAGTTCCCCTTAAAATCCATGCCAGATCTGAAGGGCCTGGAATGGATATTTGGGGGAACCCCACGTCAATTTTTTTTTTATTTGCGGCGGGGTTCCCCTTAATATCCATTCCAGACCTGAAGGGCCTGGTAATTGAATTCTGGGGAACCCCCACGCTTTTTTTTTTTTTTTTATCAATGACTTTTGTATGTATTGCCGGGAGCCGACAATTCATTAATAGCCGCGAGTCAGTTTTAAATGCATTTTTTTCTTTCAAAAATGACACTTTTTGCAGGGACAGTTCTAAGCACGGGAAACATGCGCCACTTTACATGCATATCATACACACCCCCCAGGTACGAAATTTAAAGGAATATTTCACTTTTATTTTTTCATTTTAAGCATTATTAAAATCACTGCTCCCGAAAAAACGGCCGTTTTTAAAACTTCTTTTTGCATTGATACATGTCCCCTGGGGCAGGACCCGGGTCCCCAAACACTTTTTAGGACAATAACTTGCATATAAGCCTTTATAATTAGCACTTTAGATTTCTCCCATAGATTTTTCGAATTTGCCGCGAACACCCCAATTTGTTCGCTGTTCGGCGAACGGGCGAACAGGCAATGTTCGAGTCGAACATGAGTTCGACTCGAACTCGAAGCTCATCCCTAATTCTAATAGATGGCCTGCAGGGAGATGGGAAAAAAGCAATAAGGGCTACCTTCAGGTGTCCTTCTCTGTCCCTTTACTTAAGGATTTCTAAATATGGTTGAGGATGATTGCTTTTGCACAGAATAGCACAACGACAATTTCCCTGACTGTCCAAAAAAACAAGGATTTCAAAGATGGTTGATGAGGAATGCTTTAGCACACTATAGCACAAGGAGAATTCCCTCACTGTCCTTCCCTGTCCCTAGAAACAAGGATTCGCACAGTAAAAGACACTGACACTCTCCCTACCTATAGTTTTCTGTCCCTAGAAAAAATGTTTTTTTAAAGCACACTATAGCACAAGGAGAATTCCCTCACTGTCCTTCCCTGTCCCTAGAAACAAGGATTCGCACAGTAAAAGACACTGACACTCTCCCTACCTATAGTTTTCTGTCCCTAGAAAAAATGTTTTTTTAAAGCACACTATAGCACAAGGAGAATTCCCTCACTGTCCTTCCCTGTCCCTAGAAACAAGGATTCGCACAGTAAAAGACACTGACACTCTCCCTACCTATAGTTTTCTGTCCCTAGAAAAAATGTTTTTTTAAAGCACACTATAGCACAAGGAGAATTTCCCTCACTTTCCTTCTTTGTCCCTAGAAACAAGGATTATCACAGTGAAAGAAACTGACACTCTTCCTACCTATAGTTTTCTGTCCCTAGAAAAAATGTTTTTTTAAAGCACACTATAGCACAAGGAGAATTTCCCTCACTTTCCTTCTTTGTCCCTAGAAACAAGGATTATCACAGTGAAAGAAACTGACACTCTTCCTACCTATAGTTTTCTGTCCCTAGAAAAAATGTTTTTTTAAAGCACACTATAGCACAAGGAGAATTCCCTCACTGTCCTTCCCTGTCCCTAGAAACAAGGATTCGCACAGTAAAACACACTGACACTCTCCCTACCTATAGTTTTCTGTCCCTAGAAAAAATGTTTTTTTAAAGCACACTATAGCACAAGGAGAATTTCCCTCACTTTCCTTCTTTGTCCCTAGAAACAAGGATTATCACAGTGAAAGAAACTGACACTCTTCCTACCTATAGTTTTCTGTCCCTAGAAAAAATGTTTTTTTAAAGCACACTATAGCACAAGGAGAATTCCCTCACTGTCCTTCCCTGTCCCTAGAAACAAGGATTCGCACAGTAAAACACACTGACACTCTCCCTACCTATAGTTTTCTGTCCCTAGAAAAAATGTTTTTTTAAAGCACACTATAGCACAAGGAGAATTCCCTCACTGTCCTTCCCTGTCCCTAGAAAAAAGGATTTGCACAGTAAAAGACACTGACACTCTCCCTACCTATAGTTTTCTGTCCCTAGAAAAAATGTTTTTTTAAAGCACACTATAGCACAAGGAGAATTTCACTCACTTTCCTTCTTTGTCCCTAGAAACAAGGATTATCACAGTGAAAGAAACTGACACTCTCCCTACCTATAGTTTTCTGTCCCTAGAAAAAAATGTTTTTTTAAAGCACACTATAGCACAAGGAGAATTCCCTCACTGTCCTTCCCTGTCCCTAGAAACAAGGATTCGCACAGTAAAACACACTGACACTCTCCCTACCTATCCTTCTCTTTCCCTAAACTAAAGGAATCCAGGTTAAGCAAGAAAAAAATAAATGTCACTGTCCCTGCCTATGCTTCTCTTTCCCTGCTCCGGAACACACTACACTAGGCCGCCGTGCTGGTGGCCTTTTATAGTGTGGGGCATGTACTAAACACCCTCAGCAATAATTGGCCACAGGCATCCTGCCTGTGGCCAATCATTGCTCTCCTCGCTGCCGGCGCTGTGATTGGCCAAGCATGCGGGGTCACAGTGCATGCTTGGCCAATCACAGCGCCTGGATGACACTGCGATGGCGTAGTGCATTGTGGGCCGTTCGGGTCACTCGAATTTGGCGCGAACGGCCCAAATCGTTCGATCTTCGTCAAACGATCGAACAGCCGATGTTCGAGTCGAACGTATGTTCGACTCGAACACGAAGCTCATCCCTAATCAGGGGGTTAAACCTTTATTGGGTTATATACGGCGGGTGCCCTGACACTATAAAAAGCAAACTAACTAACCAGCGTCACCCGTAACACTTATATCATGATCACTGGTGAAAGGGTTAACTAGGGGCAATTAGGGGGTTAAAACCTTTATTAGGGTAATATATGGGGGTACCTGACGCTATATAAAAACCTGACGGCGAACCTAAAAAAAAATTACTGGCTACCGATCAGCATCGCCGACGCTAAGACATTGATCAGAAAAATTATCGCTTAGTGACAGTGGTGATAGGGGGTGAAAGGGTTACCTGGGGGGGCGATCAAGGGGGTTAAACCTTTATTAGGTAATATATGGGGGTACCCGACGCTATAAAAACCTGCGGCGAACCTAAAAAAAATTACTGGCTACCGATCAGCATCACCGACGCTAAGACATCGATCAGAAAAATGATCGCATAGCCACGGCGGTGCTAGGGGGTTAAAGGGTTACCTGGGGGGTGATCAAGGGGGTTAAACCTTTATTAGGTAATATATGGGGGTACCCGACGCTATAAAAACCTGCAGCAAACCTAAAAAGAATTACTGGCTACCGATCAGCATCGCCGACGCTAAGACATCGATCAGAAAAATTATAACTTAGTGACAGTGGTGATAGGGGGTGAAAGGGTTACCTGGGGGGCGATCAAGGGGGTTAAACCTTTATTAGGTAATATATGGGGGTACCCGACGCTATAAAAACCTGCGGCGAACCTAAAAAAAATTACTGGCTACCGATCAGCATCACCGACGCTAAGATATCGATCAGAAAAATGATTGCTTAGTGACAGTGGTGATAGGGGGTGAAAGGGTTACCTGGGGGTGATCAGGGGGTTAAACCTTTATTAGGGGGTGTTAGGGGGCTACACTGGACCTAAGACTAAACTTTGGTGACACTTTTACAGTCACAAATGTCACTGATTGCAGTGATCACTAAATAAATGGTCACTGCAATCAGTGACACTGTGACTGGGGGCTGGGGGGGGCTGGGGGGTGATCTGGGGGTGTCTGGGGGGGCCTTGGGGGGGCGATTTATGTGCCTATGTGTCCTGGTGTCAGTGTAGTGTTGTGTGTACTAACCTGGCATCTTCTCCTGTACGGCGCTCGGTATATGTGAGCGCCCCAGGAGAGATGACATCACTTCCTCCTTCCTGGCAGGCAGGGGAAGCTCTCTCATTCGCCGGGAGCGATCGAGAGGGGGTGGCCGGAATCGAACGGCCGTCCCCTCATGCCGGATCGCTCCCGAAGGTAAAACGACCGCTCACTGTAAAGAAGGGGGGTCCGATCGGACCCCCCAACTATACAAAGGCAATCACGTATATATACGTGATTGTGCCTGTCGGTGCCATTCTGCTGACGTATATTTACAGTGGGCGGTCGTTAAGTGGTTAAGTCTGGTGTGCCGGAAGAAGTAGGCCCCTGGAAGAAGTACGTTTTTTACAAAACGGACGTAGAGCGGTGCGACGCGCTGACGTCACCTCGAACGCTTCACAGAAGGATGGGTGTCTAAAGTATGTGCAGCGGCCGGCACACCAGACTTAAAAATGTGGAGTGTGTGTTATCTCTTCCATATTGTATGCACTCATTGATGACTGTCGGAAGCTGGTGTCTCAAGAAACCAATGTGTTTGTGCTGATCTGTGGGGAGAGCTGCCTGATTTATGCATTCATCGATCCTCTGTCATGGGGGATCATGACTAGCTGGTAAGGAGGAATTCCTGCTGATTGGTGGTGGAACTTCACAATTTGTTTGGATGCAACATTCACTTTATGGAATTTTTTGATTTACACAGAGCACTGGTGTCATCTAATGGACATTATTTAGGAAACTCATACATGGACTATATAATTTTATTTTATTTTTTTCACACCACCTTATACACTTTATGTTTATGATTGATGTGTCTTATGTTAATCTTTTGGCTATTAATTTTATACACTTTATTAATTTTATTGATTAACTGTGTCACACCGTTAAGATATAATTTTATTTCGTCAATTCACACCATCACTCGATAGTGTATGGTCATGGGTCAGCGCTATTTTTTCTTTTTTCCATTTTCTTATCGTGTATTGTTATTTACATTATAATCGCAGCTCCCAACCACAAACTGAGATATCGGTGAGATACCCGGTTGTTTTATTTCAGCAAGTTTAGCGCAGTTTCTCTTCATATTCTACTTATCACCCCTGTAACATTTGTTTTGCTGTCTGTGCACCTGTTCAGAACATTTCACCTCACTTTCCGTCCCAATGACAAATGTTTTTTTATTTTATTTTTTTATTATTGAAACAAGGATTGGTGATAAAGCATCAGTGGAAAGGAGACACCTTTTTCCCATATTAACTCTTACAGGAGAGAATTTCCCTTCCTAGGGGTAGATTTCCTCTCACTTCCTGTTGTCTCCTTCCGTTTGCAAGTAGGAGTCATTTGTAAGTTGGATGATTGAAAGTAGGGGCCTGCCGTATATACTCTGCAGAAATTTGGCCCTTAGGTGTTGGTGTTGCCACAACACTGTAAGCCCTCACAGTTACTATTGGTGGGAGCGCTGGAATGCCCTGCTGTAAACTATTATATCAAGAATTGTAATTACCTGCCATTGTAGAACAGTGGTAGGAAAAATTGGGCCTTTGGTGGTGGTGCTGGTGCCACAACACTGTAAGCCCTCACAGTTACTCTTGGTGGGCGCAGGAATGGGCCCTGCTGTGAATTATTAGATCAAGAATTGTAATTACATGCCTCTGTTAAACAGGGGCATAAAAATTGGGCCTTAGGCACTGGTGCTGGTGCCACAACCCCTCACAGATACTCTAGTTGGAGCGCAGGAATGAGCCCTGCTGCAAAGTACTGCATTAAAAATTGTAATTACACGCCCCTGTTAAACAGGGGCTGAAAAATTGGGCCTTAGGCACTGGTGCTGGTGCCACAACATTGCAACCCCTCACAGATACTGTAGTTGGAGCACAGCAATGAGCCCTGCTGCAAAGTATTGCATCAAAAATTGTAATTACACACCCCTGTTAAACAGGGGCTGAAAAATTGGGCCTTAGCCACTGGTGGCGGTGCCCAGAAACAAAAATGTTCTTACAAGCTATCAGCATGATCATTGAGGAGGAAGAGGATAGTCACTCAGCATAACAGGATAGTCACCCTGCATCAGTGTAGGCAGTCTTGAAGGGATCTGACATTTCAAAGAAAATTATTTTGTTACATCAGCATCAGGTGCTTGGTAGCTGGTGGTGATCCAAGACTGATTAATTTTTATGAAGGTCAGTCGATCGACCGAGTTGGTGGACAGGCGCACCCTGTGATCAGTTACAAAGCCTTACAGGCCAGTAGCTCAATTGCATACCGTGCAAGCTCTGGCCAGTGATTCATCCTCAAGACCCAGTAACCCAGAGGATTTTTGGTGGGAAAGGTGTCCAAGTCTGATCTGGCCCCTAGGTATTCCTGCACCACGTAAACCAGACGCTGGCGATGGTTGCTGGAACTGATCATACCTTGGGGCTGCGGACTAAAAAATTGTCTGAACGCATCGGCCAGACGGCCACCTTCTTTAAATGACCGAAGCCTCAGCAACACGTTGTCCAAGACCAGGAATTTGTAACCTCCCAGTCTCTGGGAACGCGTTGCACAGGCCTTTCTGCAAGGCCTCCCGAAGATGTTTTATCCTCTGCTCCCTCTGCGACGGCAAGATAAGGTCCACAACTTTACCCTTGTAACGTGGATCAAGGAGGGTTGCCAGCTAGTAATGATCCCTCTCCTTGATCGAACGAATACGAGGATCCTTCCGCAGGCTTTGCAGGATCAGGGAGGCCATGCAGCGTAGGTTTGCTGAGGCATTTGGTCCGCAGTCCTCTGGGTCACTCAGAACGACATGATTTGCAGCCACCTCCTCCCAGCCACGTACAAGTGCATGGGTTTCTTGGGACTGTAATTGTTCCCTTGAAGACTGCTGCTGATGCTGAGTGCTAGGCTCCACCTCCATGCTGACACAATCCTCCTCCTCCTCCTCATCCTCTTCCTGTGTGATAGCCAGGCCAGCAGGAACACTGTCTGGAAAAAGGGGGCCTTGAAGTCCTCCTCTTCCTCCCTCTGTTCTGCCTCAAGTGCCCTGTCCATTATTCCATGCAGCGTGTGCTCCAACAGGTGGACAAGATGGACAGTGTCACTGATGCATGCAGTCACTGCTCACCATCCTTGTGGCATCCTAAAATGGTGCCAGGACAGTGCATGCATCCCTGATCATGGCCCACTGGCGTGGGGAAAAAAATCCAAGCTCCCCTGACCCTGTCCTGGTGCCATATTGCAACAGATACTCATTGATGGCCCTCTGCTGCGTGTGCAGCCGCTGCAGCATGACCAACGTAGAGTTCCACCTGGTGGGCATGTCACAAATTAGGCGGTTCTTGGGCAGGTTGTATTCCTTTTGCATGTCAGCCAGCCGAGCACTGGCATTATATGACTGGCGGAAATGCCCACAGAGTTTCCTGGCCTACTTCAGGACCTCCTGTAAGCCCGGGTACCTGCCCAAGAAGCGCTGCACCACCAAGTTAAGGACATGAGCCAAACAGGGCACATAGGTCAGGTGTCCCTGTCGGAGAGCGGAGAGGAGGTTGGTGCCATTGTCGGATACCACCATTCCTGGCTTAAGCTGGTGTGGCATTAACCACCTCTGAGCCTGCCCCTGCAGATCTGACAGAATCTCTGCCCCAGTGTGGCTCCTGTCCCCCAAGCACACCAGCTCAAGCACCGCATGGCATCTTTTTGCCTGCGTACTTGCGTAGCACTTGAACGCCTACGGAGCACCTCTGGTTCCGAGGACAAAGCACAGGAAGAGGCCATGGAGGAAGAAGAAGAGGAGGGGGTGGAGGAGAGAGGTGTGTCAGAATCACCAGTAGTAGCATTTTGGAGGCGTGGTGGAAGAACAACCTCCAACACTACTGCACCTTGTCCTGCATCCTTCCCAGCTGCCAGAAGAGTCACCCAATGTGCCGTGAAAAATAGGTAACGTCCCTGTCCATGCCTGCTGGACCATGAGTCAGCGGTAATATGCACCTGACCGCCCTGTCCAGCGAGGCCAAGACATAGTCTTCCACATGCCGGTAGAGAGCCGGAATCACCTTCCGTGAGAAAAAGTGGCGTTTGGGAACCTGCCACTGAGGAACCGCACATTCCACAAACTCACGGAAGGGGCAGAGTCTACCAACTGAAAAGGCAGCAGTTGAAGTGCTAGCAATTTAGCCAAGCTAGCATTCAACTGCTGGGCATGTGGATGGCTGGGAGAGAACTTCTTTCAGCGGTGCAGCAGCTGGGGCAGGGAAATTTGCATGGTACAATCTGACGTTGGTGTACTGATAGCAGATTGCCCGCAAGTACTTGGCTGTGACACACTTAATTCTACACCTTCATTCCTCTCAGTGCAGGTTTCAGAGAGGACTGAAGGTATAGTCAGGTTGGAGATCCCAGCTGATGAGGAGCAAGGAGAGGCCTACCTTGTTCTTTGGTGTGGGTCTTTTTTGTATGCTTTCCAACGGACTGCATGGCAGGTCGACATATGTCTGGTCAAGCACGTGGTGCCCAAGCGGCTCATGTTTTGGCCACATGAGATACACTTCAAACATATGTTGCAAATTGCAACGGTGCGATCTGCTGCACTTGTCTCAAAAAAGGCCCACACCAAAGAACTTTTGGATACATATAATAACGCGCAGAGACAGCAGCGCCCTGAACATGCGGAACACTGCGGTGTGATGTAGTCAGTTGGCTGCCCTTAAGCTGGCCCCTGGAGGGCCTCCTGCCTCGTTGGAGATGTGCCTCCTCCTCCCCCTCCTTTCTCCTATCAGGCACCCACATGGAGTCAGTGACCTCATCATCCCCTCCCTCCTCATTACTGGAGAAAATCTGGCAGGATGCTGCATCTGGGGGAACATGACTTCCAGATTGCTGTCCTTGTTGGGCACCCCCTCTCTCTGGGCTCACGTTACTGCCTTCCTCTAGCTGGGTACCATCATTGGAGCCTTCAAAACGCTGGGCATCCTCCTGGAGCATATACCCAACACTGTGGTCAAACAGTTCGGGGGACTCCTCGGGAGGACATGGTGGGGCTAGGGAAGGAGTAACTGATGCCATTGAGCCGAGGATGCACCGTGTCCATGACCAGCACTGTTGCCTCTAGACACAGAGCCTGATTGCCCTCTTTTATTGGCTCGTGACTGTCTGCCTCTCCTTGTTGGCCTTCCAGACATACTAATGGCCTGCAGTGAGATGTAGCTGCACAAAGCTGGGATGTATATATACTGATTATACTGCAGCTAGCAGAATCAACTGCCTGCCTGTGGTATTAATATGATCAGAACACCAGCAATTGTCTTCAGTTATTTTTAGGTGCACACTGTGCAAAGGACACAGTACACTAACTGTAAATACTGAAGCTGCCTGAGGTATTAATATGATCAGAACAGCAGCAATTGTCTTAAGGTATTTTTAGGTGCACACTGTGCAAAGGACACAATACACTAAGTGAAACACTGCAGCTAGCACAATCACCTGCCTGCCTGTCAGTATAGAGAATAACAGAAACAGATCTAGCTAAACTGAATACAGTGTATAAATATATATACAACACCTAGGATGCATATATATCCTCTACACACTGTAACTGCAGCTAACTGACTCTCCTGCCTGCTCTAACTCAATATAAATAACACTGTCTCTCTCTCTCTGTAAGCTCTCTCTTTAACCACCGCAACACACTACACAAGGCCGCCACGGAGGTGGCCTTATATTGTGTGGGGCATGTACTAAACCCCCTGAGACATAATTGGCCAAAGCCACCCTGGCTTTGGGCAATTATGGCTCTCCGTTTTTTGCGCGCTGTGATTGGCCAAAGCATGCGGGTCATAGTGCATGCTTGGCCAATCATCAGCCAGCAATGCACTGCGATGCCGCAGTGAATTATGGGCCGTGATGCGCCACTCGAATTTGACGCGAACGGCCCATAATGTTCGCAATTCGGCGAACAACCGAACAGGCGATGTTCGAGTTGAACATGGGTTTGACTCGAACTCGAAGCTCATCCCTAGTGTTCATACCTCCCAACTGTCCTTCATTTGGAAGAACTATCCCTCATTTGCAACCAAATCCCTCTGTACCTCCTTTTTTCTTCTGTTGTTGTTTTTGTTACATCGTTACATAGTTAGTCGGGTTGAAAAAAGTCCATCTAGTTCAACTAATAAAAGATGAAAAAATACAATCCTAAAGTAGGTATAGAAAAGAATCACCCCCTTTAAAATAATCACATTTTGTTGCTTTGCAGCCTGAAATGAAGACAGACGCGGTTTTTGTTTTATTCAGCTATAATTACTAGTGCAACTTATAACATCCAAGGGAAAGATATAACACCAACGTGTCAGCAAAAAAATAATAATGTAAAAACAGAATCACCGAGTTGGAAAAAGGATCAGCCCACCCCCCTTATGTCAGTATTTTGTTTGACCACCTTTTGCTTTAATTACAGCCTTTAGTCTGTTGGGATATGTCTCTACTAACTTTGCACAAATATATTTGCACACTCTTCTTTGCAGAACTGCTCAATTTCAGTAAAATTTGATGGTGACCATTTGTGGACTGCAGTCTGCAATGGGGAATAAGTCTGGGCTCTGACTAGTCCATGCAAGGACACTCACCTTTTTCTCCTTCAACCACTGTGTGGTTATTTTTGCTGTGTGCTTTGGGTCATTGTAATGTTGGAAGGTAAACCTTCTTCCCAACTTTCTGGCAGAGGACAGTAGATTTTCCTCAATAATTTGACGGTATTTTGTCCATTTATTTTTCCTTCTATCCTGACAAGTGCTCCAGTCCCTGCTGCAGAGAAACACCCCCCATAACAGGATATTACCACCATGCTTTTCTGTAGGAATGGTGTTATTTGGATGGTGACCTGTATTGGATTTCTGCCAGACATATCATTTGGTGTTGAGACCAAATAATAAAATTTTAGTTTCATCTGACCACCTTAAACACACCTTGAGGATTCTGAGGCTGCATGCAAAAAAGTGTTATGGTCAGATGAGACTAAAATTGAATTATTTGGCCTCAACACCAAATGACATGTCTGACACAAATACAAAAAAATCCAACAAAATGCTGACATAAGGGGGAGATCCTTTTTCCAACTCAGTGATTCTGTTTTTGGATTTTGCTTATTTTTTCTGACATGTTGGTGTTATATCTTTCTCTTGGATGTTATAAGTTGCACTAGTAAATGCAGCTGGATAAAACAAAAGAAACTCTTGCCCAAGCTCTACTGCCTATCTCCCATGTGTGAGTTGAGTATTGGTACTCTGGCTGTAAACATTCACTGCAGATATACAATCAAACAAAAAGCTGGCCACTCAATGCTTCTTCCTTAGATAACATTATTTAAGCACAACAGCGATAACAGAGTCCATATGTGCTAACATATTTTGGCCACAGCCTTACTCATAGCATATATAAATCAAAAATAAAATCATTTATATATACTAATACAACCCCTCAAATATATAGGGGTGGTCTGTTCTTAATTAAAACATCATTAAGGGAATTACAAACATGTGGGTATGGTCAGACTGAGATCAAGGAGTCCTACCAATAACAGGATATGCAATAGAAATCACTAATTGTTAATAGGGATGAGCTGCGAGTTCGAGTCAAACCCATGTTCGACTCGAACATCGCCTGTTCGCCGAATTTAGAACATTATGGGCCGTTCGCGCCAAATTCGAGTGGCGCGTCACGGCCCATAATTCACTGCGGCATCGCAGTGCATTGCTGGCTGATGATTGGCCAAGCATGCACTATGACCCGCATGCTTAGCCAATCACAGCGCTGTAAGTACAGAGAGCCATAATTGGGTGGCTTTGGTCAATCATAGCTCAGAGGAGTAGGTACACACCCCACACTATATAAGGGAGAGAGAGAGAGACAGTGTAATTTGATTTGAGTTAGATAGAGCAGGTAGGCGAGTCAGTTAGCTGCAGTTACAGTGTGTAGAGGATATATATGCATCCTAGGTGTTGTATATATATTTACACACTGTATTCAGTTTAGCTAGATCCATTCCTGTTATTCCCTATACTGACAGGCAGGCAGGTGATTGTGCTAGCTGCTTTATTTTCACTTAGTGTACTGTGTCCTTTGCACTGCGTGCACCTAAAGGTACCTGAATACAATTGGTGGTGTTCTCATACCAATACCACAGGCAGGGAGCTGCTTTATTTTCACTTAGTGTACTGTGTCCTTTGCACAGCGTGCACCTAAAGGTACCTGAATACAATTGGTGGTGTTCTCATACCAATATCACAGGCAGGGAGCTGCTTTATTTTCACTTAGTGTACTGTGTCCTTTGCACAGCGTGCACCTAAAGGTACATGAATACAATTGGTGGTGTTCTCATACCAATACCACAGGCAGGGAGCTGCATTATTTTCACTTAGTGCACTGTGTCCTTTTCACAGCGTGCACCTAAAGGTACCTGAATTCAATTGGTGGTGTTCTCATACTAATACCACAGGCAGGGAGCTGCAAGTATTTTCAGTTAGTGTACTGTGTCCTCTGCACAGTGTGCACCTAAAACTAACTGAAGACAATTGCTGGTGTTCTCATACTAGTACCACAGCAGGCAGTTGATTCTGCTAGCTGCAGTATAATCAGTATAGATATATATATATATATATATATATATATATATATATATATATATACATCCCACCTTTGTGCAGCTACATCTCACTGTAGGCCATTAGTATGTCTGGAAGGCAAACAAGGAGAGGAAGACAGTCACGAGCCAATAAAAGAGGGCAAGCAGGCTCTGTGTCTAGAGGCAAAAGTGCTGGTCGTGGACACGGTGCATCCTCATCAGCACGTGGCCGTGGGACATGCTTGTCCTTCTTTTTGGCAGCTGGCCATGTTGAGCTGCAACAAGCCGAAGACTTGATAGAGTGGATGACCAAGCCGTCCTCATCCTCCTCATCCTCTCTCACCCTGGCTCAGGGTACTTTTTCTGGCAAAGCAGCTGCTAACGTGGCCTCTTCCCTCAGCTCAATGGTATCAGTCACTCCTTCCCTAGCCCCACCATGTCCTCCTAAGGAGTCCCCAAAAACTGTTTGACCACAGTGTTGGGTACATGCTCCAGGAGGATGCGCAGCATTTTGAAGGCTCAGATGATGGAACCCAGCTAGAGGAAGGCAGTAACGTGAGCCCAGAGAGAGGGGGTAGTAGCGTGAGCCCAGAGAGAGGGGGTGCCCAACAAGGACAGCAATCTGGCAGTCATGTTCCCCCAGCTGCAGCATACTGCCAGGTTTGCTACAGTGATGAGGAGGGAGGGGATGATGAGGTCACGGACTCTACGTGGGTGCCTGATAGGAGAAAGGAGGAGGAGTAGGCACATATCCAACGAGGCCGGATGCCCTCCAGGGGCCATCTTAAGGGCAGCACACCGACAGCATCACACCGCAGAGCTCCGCATGTGCAGGCCGCTGCTGTCTCTGTGCGTTATTCCAAAAGTTCTTTGGTGTGGGCCTTTTTTGAGACAAGTGCATCAGATCACAGCGCTGCTATTTGCAACATATGTCTCGGGCGTATCTCGTGTGGCCAAAACATCACCCGCTTTGGCACCACATGCTTAATCAGACATATGTCGACCTGCCATGCAGTTCGTTGGCAAGCACACCTAAAAGACCCACACCAAAGAACAAAGTGGACCTCTCCTTGCTCCTCATCAGCTGAGATCTCCAAACCCACTATACCTTCAGTCCTCTCTGAAACCTGCACTGAGAGGAATGAAGCTGTAGAATTAGGTGTGTCACAGCCAAGTACTTGCGGGCAATCTGCTATCTATACACCGACGACAGATTGTACCTGGCAAATTTCCCTACCCCAGCTGCTGCACCGCCAAAAGAAGTTCGCTCCCAGACATCCATGCCCAGCAGTTGAATGCTAGCTTGGCTAAATTGCTAGCACTTCAACTGCTGCCTTTTCAGTTGGTAGACTCTGCCCCCTTCCGTGAGTTTGTGGAATGTGCGGTTCCTCAGTGGCAGGTTCCCAAACCCCACTTTTTCTCACGGAAGGCGATTCCGGCTCTCTACCGGCATGTGGAAGGCAATGTCTTGGCCTCGCTGGACAGGGCGGTCAGCGGTAAGGTGCATATTACCGCTGACTCATGGTCCAGCAGGCATGGACAGAGACGTTACCTATCTTTCACGGCGCTTTTGGTGACTCTGCTGGCAGCTGGGAAGGATGCAGGACAGGGTGCAGTAGTGTTGGAGGTTGCTCCGCCACCACGCCTCCAAAATGCTACTACTGGTGATTCTGACACACCTCTCTCCTCCACCCCCTCCTCTTCTTCTTCCTCCATGGCCTCTTCCTGTGCTTTGTCCTCGGAACCAGCGGTGCTCCGTAGGCATTCAAGGGGCTATGCAAGTACACAGGCAAAGAGATGCCATGCAGTGCTTGAGCTGGTGTGCTTGGGGGACAGGAGCCACACTGGGGCAGAGATTCTGTTAGCTCTGCAGGGGCAGGCTCCAAGGTGGTTGACGCCATGCCAGCTTAAGCCAGGAATGGTGGTTTCTGACAATGGCACCAACCTCCTCTCCACCATCCGACAGGGACACCTGACCCATGTGCCCTGTTTGGCTCACGTCCTTAACTTGGTGGTGCAGCGGTTCTTGGGCAGGTACCTGGGCTTGCAGGATGTCCTGAGGAAGGCCAGGAAAGTCTGTGTGCATTTCTGACGGTCATATAATGCCACTGCTCAGCTGGCTGACCTGCAAAAGGAATTTAACCTGCCCAAGAACCGCCTAATTTGTGTCATGCCCTCCAGGTGGAACT
This sequence comes from Rana muscosa, assembly GCA_029206835.1. Classification (NCBI taxonomy): domain Eukaryota; kingdom Metazoa; phylum Chordata; class Amphibia; order Anura; family Ranidae; genus Rana; species Rana muscosa. The sequence continues at coordinate 1,075,981,033 of CM055116.1, read as the reverse complement.
CAATGTTGGCCATGCTGCAGTGGCTGCACACGCAGCAGAGGGCCATCAATGAGTATCTGTGCCAATATGGCACCAGGACAGGGTCAGGGGAGCTTGTTTTTTTTTTGCCATGCCAGTGGGTCATGATCAGGGGTGCATGCACTGTCCTGGCACCATTTGAAGAGGCCACGAAGATGGTGAGCAGTGACAGTGCATGCATCAGTGACACTGTCCCTCTTGTTCACCTGTTGGAGCACACACTGTGTGGAATAATGGACAGGGTACTTGAGGCAGAACAAAGGGAGGAAGAGGAGGACTTCCTTACCTCTCAAGGCCCCCTCTATCCAGACAGTATTCCTGCTGGCCCGCCTATCACACAGGAAGAGGATGAGGAGGAGGAGGAGGATTGTGTCAGCATGGAGGTGGAGCCTAGCACTCAGCATCAGCAGCAGTCTTCAAGGGATCAATTACAGTTCCAAGACACCCATTCACTTGTACGTGGATGGGAGGAGGTGGCTGCGGATCATGTCGTCCTGAGTGACCCAGAGGACTCCGGACCAAATGCCTCAGTAAACCTACGCTTCATGGCCTCCCTGATCCTGCAAAGCCTGCGGAAGGATCCTCGTATTCGTGCTATCAAGGAGAGGTATCATTACTGACTGGCAATCCTCCTTGATCCACGTTACAAGGGTAAGGTTGTGGACCTTATCTTGCCGTCGCAGAGGAAGCAGAGGATAAAACATCTTTGGGAGGCCTTGCAGAAAGGTCTGTGCAACGCGTTCCCAGAGGCTGGGAGGTTACAAATTCCTGGTCTTGGACAACGATTTGCTGAGGCTTCGGTCAGTCAAAGAAGGAGTGGTGGAGAAGGTGGCCGTCTGACCGATGCGTTCAGACAATTTTTTAGTCCGCAGCCCCAAGGTATGATCGGTTCCAGCAACCATCGCCAGCGTCTGGTTTACATGGTGCAGGAATACCTAGGGGCAAGATCAGACTTGGACACCTTTCCCACCGAAAATCCTCTGGGTTACTGGGTCTTGAGGATGGATCACTGGCCAGAGCTTGCACAGTATGCAATTGAGCTACTGGCCTGTCCTGCATCCAGCGTTCTTTCGCTGGATGCAGATTCAGTGCTGCTGGAGGCTTTGTAACCGATCACAGGGTGCGCCTGTCCACTGACTCGGTCGATCGACTGACCTTCATAAAAATGAATAAGTCTTCGATCATCAACAGCTACCAAGCACCTGATGCTGATGTAACCGAATATTTTTTTTTAAATGTCAGATCCCTTCAAGGCTGCCTATATTGATGCTGAGTGACTATCCTGTTATGCTGAGTGACTATCCTCTTCCTCCTCAATGATCATGCTGATAGCTTGTAAGAACATTTTTGGTTCTGGGCACCCACACCAGTGGCTAAGGCCCAATTTTTCAGCCCCTGTTTAATAGGCGCGTGTAATTACAATTTTTGATGCAATACTTTGCAGCAGGGCTCATTCCTGCGCTCCAACTACAGTATATGTGAGGGGTTGCAGTGTTGTGGCACCAGCACCAGTGCCTAAGGCCCAATTTTTCAGCCCCTGTTCAACAGGGGCATGTAATTACAATTCTTGATCTAATATTTCACCGCTGCGCCCATTCCTGCGCCCACCTAGAGTAACTTTAAGGACTTACAGTGTATGGCACCAGCACAGCCACCAAAGGCCCAATTTTTCCTACCACTGTTCAACAATGGCATGTAATTACAATTCTTGATATAATAGTTCACAGCAGGGCATTCCAGCGCCCACCAAGAGTAACTGTGAGGGCTTACAGTGGTGTGGCAACACCAACACCTAAGGGCAAAATTTCTGCAGAGTATATACAGCAGGCCCCTACTTTCAAACATCCAACTTAAAAACAACTCCTACTTGCAAACGGAAGGAGACAACAGGAAGTGAGAGGAAATCTACCCCTAGGAAGGGAAATTCTCTCCTGTAAGAGTTAATATGGGAAAAAGGTGTCTCCTCTCCAGTCTACTGATGCTTTATCACCAATCCTTGTTTCCTTGTCAAAAATATTTATTGATTACTAGGGCTGTGGAAATTAACTATTAATTCCTCGATTAATCGATTAATTGTTTTGATCGATCAAAATTCTTTTGATCAATCAAAATTCTTTGGGCTTGCCATGTCCATCTGAAGGGCTCCTTTGCTGTGCCTTCATATCTGCATGCCGGCGGGACCTTACTATCTGCCACACGCAAGGGCTTTTACACTTCCCTCTATCACTTCCCTCTATCAACTACAGCCATCCACTGGGAGTTGTGATAGTTCCATTCACGGGACATCTACATGCCGATGGACTGATGTTAGCCCCTCCTCATCTGGATTCAGCAGTGGTATCGTTGTACACATTTTTATACCAGTATCATACTTAGCTACATGTTTTTATGACTGCTTTTGCTACCGTTTGGTATTACTCGCACTATTTTTACAGTTTATGTAGCTACATCGATTTTATCTCCAGTGCAATATTTATTTTGTTACCTACTTGAAGACTATAAAAGTTTTAATGCTATTCCCATCGAGCACTGCCTTTTGTGTGTTTTTTATATCCTGCTATAGATTTTTACAGTGGTTGGTAGCTGCACTGGGAATCAGCCTGCAAGGAGATCAGCTAAAAGTAGTTGGATCTGTATGTGTGTTATAATTAATTGAAATTAGTCAATTAATCGATTTAAAAAAATCGATTAATCGATCACGAAAATTTTAATCAGTAACAGCCCTATTGATTACACAATAATAAGTACATACATTGGTTATTTATGCAAGGATACAGATAATGATGTTTACATAAAGGTTTTTTAAAAATAAATAATGGATAACATAGAATATTTAAAGAGAATTAATTAGATCTTCACTAACTAGATAGCCGGTGAGTAGCATTGTATACATGACTACCGTCTACCGTCATATTAACTACATGAGTTGTGACCTAACAACTTAAACTTATTGTAGTGAAGTACAATATATCTATAATAAATAGGGAGAGTAAAGAAAAGAAAAGAGTAGTGAGAGAGAGAAAGTCCACAAGGGCGATCCAAGAACCAGTACAATGCGTAATGATTACCATTTCTTAGGTATATGGGGTATGCATTGAAGAGCTTAATCAGCTACCATGGCAGAATGACCTCATCATTGAAATCCGGAGGTAAATAGTGTTTTATCCAAGGGAGCCAACGTTTTTTTAATTTTGGGATTTGGTCCCCGTCAGTGGCTATCATTTTGGCATGTGACATTGTGGTGTTCATTCTATGAATTGTTTTTGCCAACCCCAAAGTTGGGGATTTCCATACTTTAGCTATCATTTGTTTTGCTGCAGTTAGAAGTGGAATAAAAAGATTAAATTGAAAAAATGTTAAATTGAAAAAATGGTACCACCGCATCAGGACCTTGTAATTTGTTTCCATCGCCGTGACATTGGGCGAGGATGATTTTATGGTTGACCAAATCTTAGTCCAATCAGCGTTATCTAGGGTATGCCCCGGGTCCTCCTCCCATTTCCACACATAGGTTGGTTTGTCATAATTGGGGTCTATCAGAATTTGGGTGTAGAGGGTTGATCTCATTCCTCTGGCTAATGGATCTTTTTTACAATTTTTTTCAAAATTTGATAATTGGGTCAGTGGTGTTGCAACTTGTAAAAGTGGGGAAAATACATTTTTCATTTGGAGATATCTAAACTGTTCTGTTTCTGGTAAGTCGTGTTTCTCTCTGAGTGTAGAAAAAGGTACAAAGTTTTTTGAAGTGACCAAGTCATGTAACGTCAGTATTCCTGTTTTTGTCCAAGCTTTAAAAGTGTTCGGGAAAATCCATGCCAGATAAAAAGCTGGATTTTTGAGGAAAGATAAGAGGGGATTGTGTTCCGATTGTAATTGGTGTTTACGTTTAAATTTATCCCAAAGGGATGAAAAGTGTTTTGTGATAGGGTTACTGAATTAACGTCGATCTCTGGGCCAAAGCCATAGTATGTTGGAGGGTCACTTTCTGAGGCCACTTTCGATACTCATAAGGGAGATTCCTGTGTTGCGTGGTACTTTGGAAGACTAGCTAAGTGAGCAGCATTGTAATAGGTTGCAAAGTTGGGATAGCCTAGTCCACCTTGTGATTTAGGGAGATGTAGTGTGCGAATCGGTATGCGTGGTTTGGAGGTACCCCATATAAAGGTAGATGTTCTTTTTTAGATCAATCTTAAATAATATGAAGGGATTGGGGCTGGCAGGACTCTAAACATATATAGTAGTTTGGTTAGGATAGTCATTTTAGAAGCATTGATCTTCCCTATCCAGGACAGCGGGAGATGGGACCATTGTTTTAGTAAATTTGTAATCTGTTTTAACCCCCCTGACGGTATTCCCGAGTCTGGCTCGGGTTTAAATTTCAGCACCAAAAGCGGTAACCCCGAGCCAGACTCGGGATTGCATCACAGTAATCCAGGCAGAGTTACTTACCTTGTCCCCTGGATCCTGCGATGCCTCCCCGCTGTGTGATCGAGCTGTCTCCTCGCTCGATTCACACAGTGCCCGAGTGCCGCCGAGCTCCGTTCCCTGCGACGTTACGACGCACGGGGACGCAGTTCGGCGCCAAATTCAAAAAAGTTAAAACACAATACACATACAGTATACTGTAATCTTACAGATTACAATACTGTATAAAAAAAATGACACACCCCCATTGTCCCTAGTGGTCTGCCCAGTGTCCTGCATGCACTTTTATATAATAAAAACTGTTCTTTCTGCCTGGAATTTGGAGATTGTCCATAGCAACCAAAAAGTGTCCCTTTATGTCAAAAGTGGTTTTAGACCAGCTAGAAAACAGCGATAATAAATTAGAATCACTCGCAGAATTGAGCGATAGCGATTTGTGGGGAAATTCGTCATCAAACACTGAAAAACACTTTTATTAATATTATATTATTATTTGTTAAAATTATTTTATAGTTAATTATTATATTATAATTTATGATTTTTTTTTTTTTACTTTATCATACCCGGGATGTCTACTAGACTCTGGTTTGGACAGATTTAAGTGAGTTATTCCTAAGAATTACAGGCCTACAATATAAAATGCCAAATTTCCATACAGAATAATGGTACCGCTTTCAGCACCTAAAATCTGACAGAATCATACTTCCAGGGAGGTTAATAGAGGGGGGTAATTAGCTGAAAATAAATCTGTTATGGCGGCTGTCAGGTTTACTCCTAAATATGGTAGTGATTTCTCTGCCCAAGAAAAGAGTGCTATTTTTGTTGGGATTAATTCTGCTTCTGTAAGTGGCATCCATGGCTGTAGTTTGCAGATCACTTCAGAAACTTCCTGGTAGACAGAGACAGAGGCTATGGATGGAGCCATGGAGTAAGAGAAAAACTCCAGGAAGATATGGTTGGAAGTGGTGGAAAGGCTGCAGCGATCCCTGCTTACTGAATATATACAAGAGTTGGAGAGCATCATCTTTAGTGCTGGAGATTGATCAAGGCTTTATCTGACCCTTTTGGGTCCATCATTAAGGTGAGAGGCTGGTATCATCGGGGGAGGATTGTGAGCATATGCTTGTTATGGTTGATTCCCTATTGATGTGATAAGCTGGACTCCTTCTCCTTCTCCCTCTCTCCTATTCTTGTTTGCTGGGAATTTTTGCCATTTTTTTGGAGATATTACCCTTTGTGTGAACATTCTATTATACACAATTTTTTGGGACACATTAATCTTTTGGATATATTTTTTTATATTTTTTTATATGATTATTGCTTTTTTATGCACATGTACTATTAGACATTTTTATATTTATTGTGTTATTGGACTATTTATAGCACATTTATAGCACGTTTCACTTTAAGCATTTTGCACTTTGACATTTAGCGCTGCTTCGACATTTTTCACTATATTCATTTGTGTTGGTTACACTATAGAAGTTTAGCTGCTGTGTGTCATTCATATATATTAGCACTTATATATTTTAGTTTTAGCTTCACCTATTGGTAGGCACATAGGTATCCTTTTATATCACAGGGGTGATCATGGGCATCCCTGTCGTGTACCTCGCTTAATGTTGAAAGAATCCGATTTATATCCAGCATATTTTATGTATGCTTTTGGATTGTTATAGAGTGCCTCAATCCATTTTATAAAATGAGGACCAAAACCCAATTTTTGTAAAGAATAATACATATAAGGCCAGGATACCGTGTCAAAAGCTCTCTTTATATCAAGGGATAAAAAGCATGAGGGAATACGTCGCTTCCTGGCAATATGCGCAAGAAGCAATGCTCTGCGGACATTGTCACCCGCTTGCCTGTTTGGTATAAGGCCTACCTGCTCTCTATGTATAAGTTTATTCATGATACCATTAAGGCGTTTAGACATAATTTTTGCCAACAGCTTGATATCCAGATTCAAGAGAGAGATGGGACGGTAGTTTGTACACGAGGTGTCATCGATGTGTGGTTTTGGAATCAACCAATCCTTGTTTCAATAAAAAAAACAAATTTTCAAAAAACATTTGTCATTGAGACGGAAAGTGAGGTGAAATGTTCTGAACAGGTGCACAGACAGCAAAACAAATGTTACAGGGGTGATAACCCTTCCCTATGTTTTCCAAAAAGCTTAAAAATGTATTTTTTGGCTGGAGCTACACTTTAAAAATGTAGCAGTTCAAAATTACAAAAAGATTCTACGTAACAACAAACCAACAGTCCCTGTCTTGTTTGCACCGCCTGCATACTGCTGTTCAGAGTGTATAGGGCCTGGGGGCCCCATGCCTTTCCTTTTTTTAATTTGGGTGCGGGGTTCCCCTTAATATCCATACAAGACCCAAAGGGGCTTGCAATGGGCTCGGGGGGGGGGGTACCCATGCCATTTTTCTCAATGATTTTTATCCGTATTGCCGGGACCAGACATTACATTAAAGCCGCAAGCATTTTTTAATTACTTTTTTTCCTTTAGAAATGTCATTTTGTGCAGGGACAGTTCTAAACACGGGAAACACATGCCACTACACAGGCATACTATAGACACCCCCCAGGTACGATATTTAAAGGAATATTTCACTTTTTTTTCACTTTAAGCATCATTAAAATCACTGCTGCCGGAAAAACTGACGTTTTTAAAACTTTTTTTTGCATTGATACATGTCCCCTGGGGCAGGACCAGGGTCCCCAAACCCTTTTTAGGACAATAACTTGCATATTAGCCTTTATAATTATCACTTTTGATTTAGAACGTTTGAGTCCCATAGACTTTAACGGAGTTCTCAAGTTCACGCAAACTTTCGGCCCGTTCGCAGGTTCTGGTGTGAACCGAACCGGGGGGTGTTCGGCTCATATCTCTAATTGTTAACTATCTAGTGTGCAGCAAATGAAAACAGTATAATCCTAGTGTAGCACTACCCCTGTAGGAGCTGCTGGTTTAAGTTTTGGGCTTTGCACGTTACCTCTAGGTTCGTTGTCAGGGGAGTAAAGTCTATAGAAACTGCAATGTCCACACGAGATGTAAAACCTTCAACTGTTGGGTTTTATTTTTGCTTCAGTAACTTGTAGAGAAAGTAGAAGGTATGAGAAGAGAGGGGAAGGTTCAGGTACTCGTTGCAGAACACACAAAAATGTCTAAAGTCATTCACCACTCTCTCTTTCGAGTGGGTATTGCTCACCCGGATAGACCCCTCTCACCTGACCTAGCAGCCGGGATGATGCACGAACCAGTATGAGAACAGTCTCTGCCACAGACTGTTTGATAACAAATGTGGATAGCCAGGAATCCTCTGCCACAGGATTTCAGTCCCGAACTTCCAGCCGTGCAGTAAAATAACCTTTAAGCCGATCCGGCAAACTGCTGGGCTTTTAACGTAGTGGATCCCTTCTTAACAAGATCACCAGGCCTATCCCGAGACATTAGCACTTTTCTGGTCTCCTCCAGGGCAGGTCCTCCCCCAGTTTCCTTCGTTAAGCAGCTTCATCTCTCTTGGTGGACAGCTTGGGATCCCCTTTAGGATTGTAGGCCCCAGTCATCACAACTGGGCCAGAGATGCAGCCTCGGGCCAACGTGGCCCCGGGCTGGGAACACACACACACACCTCGCGCCAGGAGGGCCACGAGGTGAAGAAGAGCCCTGCACAATGGCGACTGCCCCTTAAGTATCCCTCCCCATCATGCACAGCAGGGCACCACTCCCACTGAACTGCTGCCAAGAAGGGACACCTAATACACCATGGTCTGCCTGCATTCCAACATGGACCTGAGGTGGTACCGCCACCTTCAGGCAACAAGGGAAAATACTACCAGGCACCACCTTAGCCAGGACAGAAGCAATTTGTATATAATTACATAAACCTGAGCCCAATTATTGGCTCAGACACCTCCTAAATTTACAATAGCGCCCCAAATCATCGGGGGCAGGGCGCTACATACACCCCCTTCTACAAAAAGACACTGTCCTCAGTGTCTGGGGAAAAAAATAGAAATCCTCAAGCCTGAGGGTTTGGAACCTGAACCCAAAAAACTGGGAGGGGATAAGGGAAAGGAAAAGGAACAAAGTACAAAATGAAATGGATTTCAGATAAAACAGGGATATGCAATTAGCGGACCTCCAGCTGTTGCCAAACTACAAGTCCCATGAGGCATAGCGAGACTCTGACAGCAGCAAGCATGACACCCAGAGGCAGAGGCATGATGGGACTTGTAGTTTTGCAACAGCTGGAGGTCCGCTAATTGCATATCCCTGAGATAAAACATTTGTACATTACACATTTGACATGAACACTACCACCCTTCAATAACTATCTAATCCCACCCCATTCTCCGATGGTCTTGACAGCAGATCTGGTATCTAAAAGAAAACACAAATATGCATAGAAAAATACAGTTTAAAGAATCAGACATATTTACATAGAAGCAAAACTGCATCTTCGAGGAGATGGAGCTTTCCTTCTTTAAGATTTTCTAGGGAGAAAGAAAAAATAATAATCATGTATCCACATGAAAAGTCTTTCCCTACGCTGACAACCACTGCCACCTAGTGTCAGAGGCCTCACACAAATGTCCTTTAAGCAGGGGCTGAAGCAACAACATTTTGAACTCGGCCTTATCAGCAACCCTATCCTGTCTGACTAACTTCCTAAAGTTCAATAGCATAGCAAAGAAAGTTTCCTCTGGTAATGAAAATGCTTTCTCTTTTCTTCCTCTCATGGGAGAATTAAAAAACACCCAAATAACGTCAGTTTGCGGGTTTACGGCAAATAAAATCTGGGATCAGGTAGTGTTACGGGCTTCCCTTGTTTGTCCAGGGTGGTCATGAAGTATACCACATCGTCTTTTCCTGGCCTAGCAGAGAACAACCCGGTCGGCGTGGGGTCCCCGGGGGTTCCCTATGATAAGGACGGGTGACCCCGCCCCCTCTTACGCGTCATGGGGGTTTTGTTCTTGCTGGAGAGGGGAGACTGCAGCGTCGCTGGAGAATGGATCATCATTGGACATCGACGGGATTACATCGCTGGATTTTTTATTATTTTTTTTTTTAAATAAAGGACTTGTCCAACTGTGTCTGTGTGTTTTTTAAATTTTTTTACACTTTCTTTGTGAAATGGTAGGGGTACAATGTACCCCGTTACCAATTCACATAGGGGGGCCGGGATCTGGAGTTCCCCTTTGTTAAAGGGGGCTTCCAGATATCGATAAGCCCCCCCGCCCGCAGACCCCCACAACCACCGGGCAAGGGTTGTGGGGATGAGGCCCTTGTCCTCATCAACATGGGGACAGCCTCCCCATGTTGAGGGCATGTGGCCTGGTACAGTTCAGGAGGGGGGCGATCTCTCATCCCCCCTCTTTTCCTGCTCGGATAAGGGTCTGGTAATGATTTTTAGGGGGGACCCCACGCCATTTTTTTAAATAATTTGGTTTGGGGTTTCCCTTAATATCCATACCAAATCTGAAGGGCCTGATATGGAATTTGGGGGGACCCCCACGTTTTTTTTTGGGTTCGGGGTTCCCCTTAATAGACCCAATGGGCCTGGTAATGGACTGTGGAGGGGACCCCTGACGTTTTTTTCAATGACTTTGATCTGTATTGCCGGGGAGCCAACAATTCATTATAGCCGCATTTTAAATAACTTTTTTTCCTTCAGAAATTTTAAATTCTAAACATGGGAAACATGCGCAACTTTACAGGCATACTTTAGACACCCCCCAGGTATGAAATTTAAAGGAATATTTCACTTTTAGTGTTTCACTTTAAGCATTATTAAAATCACTGCTCCCGAAAAAAATTCAGTTTTTAAAACTTTTTTTTTGCATTGATACATTTCTCCTGGGGCAGGACCCGGGTCCCCAAACACTTTTTATGACAATAACTTGCATATTAGCCTTTAAAATTAGTACTTTTGATTTTTCATGTTCGTGTCCCATAGACTTTAACGGTGTTGGCGTGTTAAAAAATTTTTTGGCCTGTTTGCATGTTCTGGTGCGAACCGAACAGGGGGGTGTTCGGCTCATCCCTAGTCATGAGCTCCCCCATGCTCGTTTGTAAACAAATTGTTGAATTGTTGAAAATATTTAATAAATGTGCCTTTTCTTTGTCCCCAGTCACCCACTTTGTTTGTTTTGTAAAGAACGTACATGCTCAGACCTGATGTTTTTACTAATAATCAATTTGAAGAAATTTAAGGGGTTTGTCCAACTTTTTTTGCAAACTGTCATTTGTTTTGTATTTTTGCGGCCTTGATTTCCTTTTTACATATTCTGTTATATTCTTTGTAACATGATAGTGTTTCTTAAATTTTATATTTTTTAAATGCTCTTTTCTTATTATTTACAGCTTTCTTAACTTTAGCCGTGAGCCACATAGGTTTTATTTGTAGATTTTTAAACAGTGTGTTGACAGACTTTTTGAAGCATTCCTATTTCAGTTCCTTGTTTAGTCAATATTCTCTCCCAGTCTAATGCCGCGTACACACGACCGTTTTTAATGTCATTGAAAAAAACAAAGTTTTTCTCGACGTAATTCTTCTCAAGCCTGCCTTGCCTACACACGATCATGAAAAAAAAATGCTTGAGCAAAGCGCGGTGACGTACGAAATGTACAACGGCACTATAAAGGGGAATTTCCATTCGGATGGCGCCACCCTTTGGGCTGCTTTTGCTGATCCTTGTGTTAGTAAAGTTTGGTGAGAGACGATTTGCGCTTTTCAGCCTCGTGCTCTTCAGTCCGTTACAGCGTGACGAATGTGCTATCTCCATTACGAACGCTAGTTTTACCAGAACGAGTGCTCCCGTCTCATCACTTGCTTCTGAGCATGTGCGTTTTTTTCACGTCGCTAAAGCCTACACACGCCCGTTTTTCATGACGAGAAAAATGACGACGTGAAAAACGACGAGAAAAATTAGAGCATGTTCCAAATTTGTAATGCCCTTTTTTCACGTTGTGAAAAATGCTCTGGAGCCCACACACGATCATTTTTAATGACCAAATTAAAAAAATTTATTTTTCTCGTCATGAAAAATGGTCGTGTGTACGCGGCATAAGTCTTGGAGAGCTGCCCTCATCCTTGGAAAATTTGCTCTCGTAAAGTGTTTCTATCTTTCCAGTATGTGTAAATAACCACATAAAAACATGCAAACAATACATTCTCTTTGGCAGCCTTTTAGAAGCTGAGGAGGACCCAATCAGAACAACTGGCCCTTCATAGCTTTCTCAGCAAATATAACCTCAGTGCACATAATTATTTCCTCCTCTTCTCTTGAAGTGTTTTATTAATCCTTTATGCCCTGTACACACAACCGGTTTTCCCGTCTGAAAAACTGCGATGAGAGCTTTTGGCCGGGAATTCCGATCGTGTGTATGCTCCCTCGCACTTTTTCCGATGGGAAAACTGACGAGAAAAAAAAGGAGAGCAGGATCTCTTTTTTCCCGTCAGGAAAAAATCCTAGCAAGAAAATCGTTCGTCTGTATGCTTTTCCGACGGGTAAAAAAAAAACGTGCATGCTCGGAAAGAAATCGACGTATGCTCAGAAGCATAGATCTTAATTTTCTCGGCTCGTCATAGTCTTTTGCGTCACCGCGTTCTTGGCAGTCAAAAGTTCACCGGACTTTTGTGTGACTGTGTGTATGCAAGGCAGGCTTGACAGGAATTCCGTTGGGAAAACCATTGTTTTTTCTTATCCGACGGGAAAACCGGTCGTGTGTACAGGGCATTAGTCTTGTTCACATTTAAATCCAAGTTATTCTCTTTACATAATATGACAGACAGGTGGTACCCAAAAGAGTTTTGGAATGGCGTTGGTCACAGGCCTGGGAATGGTGCTACCTTCCAAAGTTCCATAGTAGCGATCTGGAATATTATATATGAGCGGCTGACATTAAAATATGCAATACCATATTCAAACAAAATCTAAAATAAGAAGTTGTCAGAATGTTTATACTGAAATAATAAACTAGTATTATTTTCATGAAATTATGCAAATCTTGTTTTGGGAGATTTACAATTTTCACCAATACCAACAAGAAATTCAAAATCGTTTATCCGTGCTATTTTGAAGACAAGTGACACAAATCATATTGCTTAAAAATATATATTTTTTAACTAAAAATACAGTGCAAATTAATATCAGGTATATTTTGTGATAATCCAAATAAATGGATATACTTCTACATATCAAAGATGAATGGTGATGAAGATAATATTATTCACATTTCTATTATTCAAGTTCTTATAACAAAAAAACACATTTCAATTCTTGAATAACTGGGTACGTTGCAGACTTGATAACTTGTGCATATCCTTCCGTGTTTTCACGGAAGGTGTAAACAAATTTTGTTTACCTTAACTACGGTGTGATCTCTTCTCAAAACAAACAGACCTTCTTCTATAGCCTCGTACACACGTTCGGATTTCAAACAAACTTTTACGTGGATTTTTGTCCGAAGGGAGTTGACCCGGCACACCCATAGCATACACACGGCAGGACTTGTTTGCAAACTTTCCCCAAACTTTCCCAACATCACGTGGTTTTTCTGCTCTTTTCTGCTCTTTACCGCCATCCTTTGGTCAATTTCTGCTATTATTGGTTGATTTTAACATTGGTTCTGGGCATGCATATTTGTACTTCGGACAAAAGTCCTATGGATTTCTGTACACATGATAGGACTTTGCACCATCGGACGTTTGTTGCCGAAAAAATTGTCCGTTTGCAGAGCGAACTTTTGTCCGATGAAAACTCAAAAAGTTTGTCCGATGGAGAATACACACGGTCTGATTTTTTTGAAAACTTTCCCGAGTTTGTTGGCAAAAAGTCTGACCGTGTGTACGGGCCTTTACACTCTTAAATGCACAAATAAAAATTGTTATATTGTGCACAGCTTGATAATTTGATCAAAGCTTATATTTTAGATTTAGAATGAATCAATGGTTTAACATATACTATAACCAATCCAATTCTAAAACTTTGAAGTCAGTATTATGAGATATAACAATATATGTATCTCCCTTGTTTTAGAAGCAAAACAAATTCATACTGCAGTTAGAATTCATTTCACTCCAAAACTGAACTAACGATGGATTGGATTAGTCAAGCATATGCTCAACCAAACTTCAATTACCTAAAAAGGTATACATGAAAAGATTTATACTTTACCAGGTCTTAAGGATTCTGTCTGTTTGAGAAGTTTCCTGTGAGGTGATAATGATGATGAGTCCTCAAGGACTTCTGCCAACATTCCTACATTTTACAAATCTCCTCGCCTTACAGCATTTTAAGATCTTTTTAGCTGAGCATCTCTTTCTGCTCTGGGTAGTGAGACATCGAGAGAGCCCCCTCAGCCCGAGAGACAGCAATAGATAGAGCCCCAGAGATCTTCCTTTCAGCTCCTCCCACCTCTCTCTGCTATGAGTGTGTGTCTCATTACTATGTAATTGATGATGTCAGATGATGATATGTTATTGTAGGTGACCATGACAACCAAGTATGCGGCCATCTTGAGTAATTACTATATTCACCACTAGAGGCAGTATTGTATAAGAAATGACTCCTAATGTTATGGTCACCAAGGCCTAATATAATTTATGACCCCTTTTGACCTAAGCTCAGCAAAACACAATTAATTGTCAAAAACTGTCAAACACGTGTTAACTATCCTAGACGTTCTGGCTCTTCTTAAATATATAGACGTGATAACGATGTACCCCCACGTAATTAGCTAATGGCTTGTTAAATTCCTTGAAACTGAATTCATTGGAATGTAACTCTTAACTTTAATTTTACAAATACAGCTTATAATGTCAATACAGCTAGGATCTCACATTTGTAACCATAATAATATATATATGTACTTAACGAGCTTATATAATGTTAAAACAGATACATTTATAAACATATATGAAAGAAAATTATTATATGCAATAGGAATAAGCCCTCTTTTGTGGATAAGCCTTATGGTTTAGTTCGTGCAAAGATAATTCCTGTGAGCTCATATCCAAACAAGAGCTCCTCACCCTTTTCTTATCTTGTTTATTTTACTAAATGTTCAAAACCTATGAATTACAACCTGGGAGATAGTACAACCAAATGTATATTCATGAGCTATGAACTCTGATTCAACTTTTAGAGGGAAAGATGGCTACCCTCATGTTCATTTGAAAAATATACAATATACGGCTTTATAGACATATATGAATATAAATTCCTTTAACCCCAAATGTTCTGACAAAGTGCAGCTTCAAATTATAATAAAAGGATATATATACAGTATATATATATATATATATATATATATATATATATATATATTTATTTATATATACCTAAATGAAATATATATATTTTTTTCAAACAAATAGAACTTTCTTTTTGTAGTATTTGATCACCACTGGGTTTTTATTTTTTCCAATATAAATGAAAAAAGACCAAACATTTTGTAAAACATAAACTATAACTATAAAACATATCCAATAAAAAATAAAAAGTGAAAGTGCGAAAGTTATAGCACATACAAATTGTGGTATATATACTGGAATTTAAATTTAATTTTATGCTACTAATGGCGGCGATCAATGACTTATAATGGAATTGCAATATTGCGGCGAACAATCTGACACTAACTGACACTGGGGGGAACTGACTTACTGCCACGGACATTACCAGTGACATTAATACAGTGATCAATGCTAATACTATATACACTCACTGTACTAACGACACTCTCTGAGGGGGGTTAACATCTAGGGCGATCAAGGGGTTAAGCATGTGCCTAACTATATGTAATGTGTGTACTTTGTGCTGCTTTTACTAACTGGTCTTTCAGTTTTTCATCTCTGCCTTGCAGGGATGGGAAACTGACAGATCTTCTCTTTGTACATAGCTCTGTGTTGTTTACCAACACAAGAACTCTGGGCTGTGATTGCACACAGCTGATCAGCAGGTCCCAGGAATGAATAATTGTCTGGAACTTGCTGACAGGCTCTCGATGTGTACAATCATTGTGCACACATCCTAAATACGGAAGTAGGCAGGGACGTAGGGGCACACCGCTCTGCCTACAGCGGCCGCTTACCCGCAGAACATTGCAGGTGGGCGGTCCTCAAGTGGTTAAGGATCATATAACAAAAACAGCTATTCCTGTGATATTCGCCTTCAATCTAGACATTCCCCCTCCATATTTTTTTCTGTTACTAGATGTCTGTAGGCCAGAATTATTCAGCCCACTTTCTCTGAGTCCAGGCAGTCCTGAACTTGCGGTAGCATGTTACTATACAGTTAAAGGTGAAGCAGTAGAGTGAGGAAGTCATCTCTCTGTCACTCTGATATCACTTCCTATCAGCATGAATCCTGTCAGCACATGAACTGATTGGCTCTTTTTACTGCTACTTCCTCTCACACCACAGCCTTGCTTTATAGAGACTGCAAGGCATTGATACCAGGTCAAATGTGGGTACATGCACTGCCGACCTTTAAAAAAAAAATACATTTATTGATGTATTCACAATTATAGGGCTGCATTATTTTGTGTGTCTTATATCTGACTTTTTTTTATAACAGCACAAACTATACAACAGTCGTCCCCTAATTGTTCTTTTATAAAGTCCAGGTTCTATTTTAAAATGTTGGCCTTTTATATTGCTAGAAAAAAGAAAGAAGAAAGAAAAAAGGAGGGCGCACCGACCTAGTGTATTACCACTTAGACGTTTTATTTAAAATATAAAAAAGCAGTAATCTTACTCACAAACAGAGCTTAAATAAAAGCTTATCGGACAAATCAGCTGGAAATTCTTTGGCACCTGCCGACTGGACTCGATGACAGAGAGGGTCGGACAGTACTTCAGACAACTGGATAGCTGACGCGTTTCTGGGGCACACCCCTTTCCTCAGAGCCTAGATGGTCCATGGACCATCTAGGCTCTGAGGAAAGGGGTGCGCCCCCGAAACGCGTCAGCTATCCAGTTGTCTGAAGTACTGTCCGACCCTCTCTGTCATCGAGTCCAGTCGGCAGGTGCCAAAGAATTTCCAGCTGATTTGTCCGATAAGCTTTTATTTAAGCTCTGTTTGTGAGTAAGATTACTGCTTTTTTATATTTTAAATAAAACGTCTAAGTGGTAATACACTAGGTCGGTGCGCCCTCCTTTTTTCTTTCTTTTTTCTAGCCACATGAACACCCATTGTTCTGAGGAGGGCTGCAAGACTTTAGACTTTGCCTTTAGACGGAACCACACTACCCGTGTTTTGACGATACACCGAGAGCGCAGGAGATTTTTTGTCTTTTTGGCCTTTTATATTGTGCAGAGGTTGCTGTTGGAACTAGAATGATCGTGTTCAGTTAAGATGTTCAGTCACTGGTACTAAGCATATGCCAGCAATTCCTTTAGAACAAATGCTTCACTGAGCATGATGCAAACATAAGAATCATCCAAAATCATAATATATTCAGATGTACTTTCTGTAATCAATATGTACTCAGAGCAGACAGAAAGCCAAAAAAACAATACTTCAAGAAAATATGAACATCTATCAGAGCCATGGCTTCTTTTATTACGGATAACTAAGCTGAGAAAGAAGCTGCTGGCTGTAGAGTTTACTTTGTGATGCCGGATTTGAAGAACATTGCCTATGTTTTCATAACTTGAGAGGAAATAAAGCATGAACTGGAACTGAGAAATGATAAATCTATACAAAATAGTTTAGTAAAGTAAGCCAAATAAATATATATATATATATATATATATATATATATATATATATATATATATATTTAAACTTAAATTTTTTTATTAGTTTTTGTGAAGAATACATTCCAATATAAATGATTACAGTTATTTGGTATTGCGTATCATAGTGCATAGAACAGATTATAACAATAAGTAAGAAATGAATAACAAGAAGTAATACCGTTAAGGTACAATATCTGAATTTTGATATCCTACTACCGCCTACCCCATGTGGGATTATACTGTACGCGGGAACTGGCCATCAAATACTCAAGTTCTTAGGAATGAAAAGAAGAGGGGTCTTAATGATATTCATTATCTTGGTGTATCATATAACGCTATTCTTTAAGTAATTGGAGGCTCTCGGGTTGTTTATCCAAGCTTGATATTTTTATTTATTTTTTGTTAATGATAGAGAAACAGAAAGGGAGTTTCAAGGCTCCCCTTTAGTTTAATTGGTCAGTTAGGTAGGTGGGCGGGGCTAGGATTTCAGTTAAGGATTAACAGTAATGTTTATGAGGTAAAAGTCAGGTAACCAATAAAAGGTCAGGTGTCTAGGGAATAGGTCAGCTGATCACTGGGAACATTCCAGAAGATCAGCTGACCTTTAGGAATATTCCAGAAGGTTATGTCACATGACCTCCTGAAATTTTCAAGAAAGGGTAGAAACCCTATTTAAGGCAGCTTCAACAAGCCCGCTCTGGCAGTCCTCAAGACCTCTGCCTGTGTGCTCCCCTCCGCCCCTCCCTTGTCGCGGCCTATAATATTATGTGTTTTTCAGCCCTTTTTCAACATAAAAAGGGGATAGTTAATTTAAAATGGTTCTAATTGTATGTCAACCTGAGTCGTAGTGGCTGGGTTGCTTACTGTAATGTTGTTTTGAGTTATTAAGTTATTTGTGAATTAGTTTATTTAACTGTGAATGGTTACATGATTAAAGAATAAATAAAATTGAATACCAATAATAAAGGCTGTGGCAAATTTTACTTCACTATTTGTTTGTTTGTAGTAATTTCTAGGGTACTATTTCTGTGTACAATCCCATTAGGAATCCTGATTAGGAAAGCATTGTTTGAATTTTTGCAAAATACAATATGTGGTCAAAATAATAAGGCAGATAATGTGAAAACAATGCTTTAAAGTGAAACTAAACCTTCCTGTCCTTTTTAGCCAAGAAGGTTGCCAACTTTTAGCCTCTGTTTGATTTGCAACTGCCATGATGCTGCGCTTGTGATCAGTTATGACACCAGCCATTTAATGGTTTGACAGGTTGGTTTAAAGCTCAACCAAACTGTTAGCATTCCCAGTATGCCTGGAATATGACTGTTTTTTACTTTCAATCGTTTTTTATTTAATTTTTAGTGCACAAAAGATAAAGTAACATAAAGCAAGATAAAATAAGACAAAATAAAGTAAAGTTCGGAAAGGAACACAGTCCCTTGATACAGTAGTTACCTTGTTGTACAAGTATAGTGACTCTTTTCATACTTTGTAATGGGATATTGGTTGACTCCCGCAATGGGGCACATGCTATGGTCAATCACGTGCGATCTCTCAATATGGTCGCAGTGATCAACCCCCAAGTATAATAGTATCCCTGCGTTTACATAGTAACAGTATTGGTGCTCTACGACAGCTGTCATATGCAATCTATGTAGTAGGATTTCAAATCACCAGGACTTAAGAAATACAATTAAAATAAATAAAATAGCCGTAACAGTAACCATAACTATAACTATTGCCCTGTTTAGTCAATACAATGCTGTTCTCCTATCAAATGTCCCTTCTCCCTGCGTAACAATTTTGCCAAGGTGCCCACATTTTGGATGCTATTTCAAATTTTCCCATTGCCGATGCATGGAGAATCTCGTATGTGCTATGCATTTGTACTGCATTTATAACTTCTGGGAGTTTTGGAGCTTCAATATTCTTCCAGTGTCTGAGAATAGTCAAGCGTGTGGCCATCAGTATGTGTGAGACTACAGTTCGGTATGGTGTAGGAACCAATCCCAATTCCAAAGGAAGTATGGAAATACCAGGATGCAATGGTTTGTTAAGGGGTGATATATCATCTAACAGCCTCTCAACCTGAACCCAAAGTGATTTAATTTTTGGACAGCCCCATAATATGTGAACCAATGTACTGTGAGGGGGTTAGCTCGGCAGCGGGTGTGTGTGATCCCCTGGATGGGCTCCCCACACAAAAACAGGCCCAGCAGATGGAGGTTGTGGTTTTCAAGATCAAAAAGGTGCGGTTTATTTCTCTATTTACAGTGACAAAAAACACAGCAAAGCAAAAAGAAACATAAACAAAATAAACCCTGGTCAGCTTGACCTCTGACTAAACATGCAGGTTTCCTAACTAACAACTGGGATCAGCCTGGTGCTGTCCTAGTCCCTAAGTCCCTGGTTTAGTAAATGTCCAAACAAATAGCCACACAGGCTTTGTCTCACCGCACAGGGGTTCACTCTCCCTAGACAGTCCACACAGGTCTGGTTCCAGGCATGATCAAACACCTAATGAACCTGGGAGTTTTTATAGAGGCCTTAAACGAGCTGACAAGCTTCAGCTGGTCTCATCAACTCCCTGCCTGCACGACGCCCAGCACTCTCCCTAGAGGTATGAATCATCCATGAGCCCACTAGCCTCAGCTGGGCTTCATCAACTCTCTCCCTAGTTGTATAAGTCGGCATAAAGCCTGAATCTGGGAGAAATATACCTACCCCCCTGGATGCAACCAGGTGACTTTACCTTCCTGCTGTCACATACCCCCCCCTCTTGTTTTAACCTTGGGGTTGGAACACCAGCAATCAGGCATTCATGTACTCGAGACAAAGCATCCACATTCCCCATTTGAACGCCAGGGCGATGCTTTACTGTGAAGTTGAATTCCTGTAGGGCCAGGAACCACCTATTTACTCTTCTATTTGTCTCCTTGTTTTGAGCCATCCACTTTAACGGAGCGTGATCCGTAACCATGTCAAAGTGCCTACCTAGCAGATAGTACCGAAGGGAATCTAGAGCCCACTTCACCGCTAAACACTCCTTTTCAACCGTGGCGTAATTTACCTCATGGGACTTCAACTTCCTGCTGAGGTAAATGACTGGGTGCTCTTCCCCGTTCCAGACCTGGGACAATACTGCTCCTAACCCCACATCTGACGCATCACTTTGTACGACAAAGTCTTTAGAGAAGTCGGGTGAGTACAACACTGGCTGGCTACATAAGGCTTGTTTCAAGAATTGGAACGCTGCCTCAGCCTCGGGGGTCCATTTAATCATGACCGACCCTTTCCCTTTCGTCAGGTTGGTTAGGGGCACAGCCTTAGAAGCAAAGTGGGGAATGAAGCGCCGATAATAACCCGCGATTCCCAGAAAGGCTCGTACCTGCTTCTTGCTGTTGGGACGTGGCCAACTCTGGATGGCCTCGACTTTGTTGAGTTGGGGTTTTATTACTCCCCTGCCAATGGTGTACCCAAGATATTTGGCCTCCTCCTGCCCAATGGTACACTTCTTGGGGTTAGCCGTAAACCCCGCTTCCCGGATAGAGTCTAGGACTGCTTGCACTTTTGGCAGATGTGAGGCCCAATCTGTGCTATGGACAATTACGTCATCCAGGTAAGCCGCAGCATACTTCCGATGGGGCCTCAGTATCTGGTCCATTTTCCGCTGGAATGTGGCCGGCGCATTCTGTAACCCGAACGGCATTCTCTTATATTGGAACGCCCCGTCTGGGGTTACAAATGCGGTTTTCTCTTTGGCCGACTTGGCCAGGGGAATTTGCCAATACCCTTTTGTGAGGTCAAGAGTCGTCATGTATCGGGCTGTTCCCAGCCGGTCGATCAACTCATCTATACGTGGCATGGGGTAGGTGTCAAATTTTGTAACTTTGTTCAACTGACGAAAATCGTTACAAAATCGCCAGCTCCCATCCGGTTTAGGCACTAACACAATGGGACTAGACCAATCACTTTGGGACTCCTCTATCACCCCTAAGTTCAGCATTTTCTGTACTTCCTCCCGTATTGCCTCCCGTCGGGCCTCTGGGATCCGATAGGGTTTTAACTTCACCCTTTCACCGGGCGGGGTAATAATATCATGCTCTACCCCAGATGTTTGTCCCGGCAGCTCAGAGAACACCTCCTTGTTGCGAAGCACAAACTCCTTAACCTCCTGTTGTTGGGGTTGTGACAAGGTGGCTGCTATTCCAACCTCCGGAATCATGCAACCAGTTTGAGCTGGTGACCAAGTTTCTGCGACTAGGGACTCTCTATCCCTCCAGGCTTTCAACAGATTAACGTGATAGATCTGTTCGGGCTTTCGCCTTCCTGGTTGTCTGACCTTGTAATTCACTTCGCTCACTTTTTCCATTATCTCGTAGGGGCCTTGCCATTTGGCAAGGAATTTACTTTCAACCGTAGGGACAAGTACCAATATCCTATCCCCCGGGGAAAAGGTACGGGTCTTGGCTCCACGGTTGTACACTCTCTGCTGTGCCAACTGCGCTTGGGCCAAATGTTCCTTCACGATGGGCATTACCTGTGCAATTCGATCTTGCATCAGGGCGACATGCTCAATCACACTCCTGTGGGGAGAACTCTCACTTTCCCAAGTTTCCTTGGCAATATCCAACAGCCCTCTTGGGTGTCTCCCATACAGTAACTCAAAGGGGGAGAATCCCGTAGAGGATTGGGGCACCTCCCTAATAGCAAACATCAAATAAGGAAGTAGACAGTCCCAATCCTTTCCATCTCTATCCACCACTTTCTTCAACATTTGTTTTAGGGTTTTGTTGAATCTTTCAACCAGCCCATCGGTTTGGGGGTGATACACAGACGTACGCAATTGCGTCACTTTGAACAATTTACACAGCTCTTTCATAACCCGGGACATAAAGGGTGTGCCTTGGTCCGTAAGCAGTTCTTTACAAATACCCACCCGGCTAAAAACAAGAGATAGCTCTTTGGCTATGGTTTTGGCCGAGGTATTTCGGAGAGGGATCGCTTCTGGATAACGGGTGGCATAGTCCATTATAACTAATATGTACTGGTGCCCCCTAGCGGACTTGATTATAGGACCAACCAAATCCATTGCGATCCTCTCAAACGGGACCTCAATGATGGGTAGAGGGACCAGCAGGCTACGGAAATGTGGCATCGGGGCCGACCTCTGACACACAGGGCAGGAGGAACAATAATTTTCTATGTCCTTCATCACCCCAGGCCAATAGAATCTCTGTAATACCCTCTCTCGGGTTTTCTCTGTCCCCAGATGACCTCCAAGAATGTGCCCATGGGCCAACTCCAACACCAACTTCCTGTAAGGTTTGGGCACCACAAGCTGCTCAACGGTTTCTTCTGCCCTTTTTGCCACCCGATACAGTAGGTCCTTCTCTACGCTGAAGTATGGGTAAGTGCAGGTATTATCTGGGTTCACTAACTCGCCATCTATTTCCACTACGTTTTCCCGTGCCTTTATTAGGGCGGGGTCTTTTAACTGTTCTGTGGCAAAATTTTCCCTGTGAACCTCAAGATCAGAAAACTCCACAGACGGTAGGTTTTCGTCTGAGGAGGTGGGCTCCTCTCCAGTTTCTTGAGTCTCGCCTGCCAATACTGACAAGGGAAATTCTGGAGAGTCCTCACCACTCTCAGAGGAGTTCTGGCTATCACCTTCCTGGTACATAGGGGCACCAGTGGGGGGCTCAGGATCATCCCACAGTTCCCAGAACTTCGGAAAATCCCTTCCCACAATGGCATCATGCGGTAATTGAGATACTAACCCCACTGGATGAGAGAGGGTACCTTTGGGGGTCTTGAAACACACTGTAGTCACTGGATACTCTCGGGTGTCCCCATGCACACAAATAACAGCTACCTTGCTATTCCCAGAGACCTCTGTTTTAACTAATTCAGCCTTTATCAGGGTCACAAGGCTACCTGAATCCAGTAATACCACAACATTTCTACCATTAATACACATTTTGCATAAATGTTTCTCAGTTCCCCGAATGGCAGTGCATGCGACTGTCGCACACAGCGACTGACGTCTGTCCGTCAGAAAGTCACATTGCATGGGTTCCTCCACAACCGGGCAATTTGCTGCAATATGTCCCGCTTGCCGGCAGCGGTAGCAAACAATCCATTTGTCTGCCTCTTGAGCCCCTGACTTCCCAGGCTGTTCTCGCCAAACTTTGGGTAGAGCTCCCACCCTCTCACTCTCTCCACCCTCACCCCTTGGAATCCTCTTATCCGCCCCTGGGGATGGTCTGGTCTTAGGGTGGAAAGTCCGAGAGTCTCTGGAAGAGGCCGTCAGGTTCTCTGTAGCCAAGTATTTCTCTACACGATCCACAAGACCACCGGCCGTCTCTGGGTCTCCATGGCTTACCCACTTTTGGATGGCAGTAGGAAGAGCTCTCAAAAACCGATCCATTACAACACGTTCCACAATCTCTGGTGCGGACAAAGTCTCTGGCTGTAGCCACTTCCTGCTCAGGTGAATGAGATCATACATTTGAGACCTGGGGGGTTTTCCAAGCTGGAAAGTCCAGTTATGCACACGCTGAGCCCGGACAGCCAGGGTGACACCCAGCCTTGCCAATATTTCAGCTTTTAGCATCACATAGTCTTTTGCTTGGTCAGGCTCTAGGTCATAGTAAGCCTTCTGCGATTCACCAGTTAACAGAGGAGCCACCAGTCCAGCCCACTGCTCCTCAGGCCACTTTTCTCTTTCAGCAGTCCTTTCAAATGTGGTCAAAAATACCTCTGGATCATCCTCTCCAGTCATTTTTGTCAATAAACGACTCACCCCAAAGGACGCGGTATTAGTGGGATGGCTTTCCTCACTGGTCTGCGGACGTTGCTGCATTACTGCTTCCATTTGTTGTAGTCTCTGCTCTTGCTTCTGTAACAGGTCTATGAAGCGGGCCTCAGATTGCTGCTGGGCTGCAAGGCTCTGTTGATGAGCTTGCTGCTGGGCTGCGAAGCTCTGTTGTTGAGCTGCAAGGCTCTTTTGCAAACCTGCATTTGTCTGCTGTTGATTGGCATTTGCTAGAGCCAGCTGTTTCAGTATCTCCTCCATGCTGGCTTAAAAAAAACTGCCACTGGTTCTCCACCAACTGTGAGGGGGTTAGCTCGGCAGCGGGTGTGTGTGATCCCCTGGATGGGCTCCCCACACAAAAACAGGCCCAGCAGACGGAGGTTGTGGTTTTCAAGATCAAAAAGGTGCGGTTTATTTCTCTATTTACAGTGACAAAAAACACAGCAAAGCAAAAAGAAACATAAACAAAATAAACCCTGGTCAGCTTGACCTCTGACTAAACATGCAGGTTTCCTAACTAACAACTGGGATCAGCCTGGTGCTGTCCTAGTCCCTAAGTCCCTGGTTTAGTAAATGTCCAAACAAATAGCCACACAGGCTTTGTCTCACCGCACAGGGGTTCACTCTCCCTAGACAGTCCACACAGGTCTGGTTCCAGGCATGAGCAAACACCTAATGAAGCTGGGAGTTTTTATAGAGGCCTTAAACGAGCTGACAAGCTTCAGCTGGTCTCATCAACTCCCTGCCTGCACGACGCCCAGCACTCTCCCTAGAGGTATGAATCATCCATGAGCCCACTAGCCTCAGCTGGGCTTCATCAACTCTCTCCCTAGTTGTATAAGTCGGCATAAAGCCTGAATCTGGGAGAAATATACCTACCCCCCTGGATGCAACCAGGTGACTTTACCTTCCTGCTGTCACAGTACCCTTGTCCCCACATAGTCTCCAACACTCAGAGGAAGTGGCCGAGAAAATTTTTGACAGTCGGTGTGGGGTAAGGTACCAGCGCAGTAGTAATTTCTGGTGCATTTCTCACAGGTTTGTACTTTTCGTGGTGGCGAGTTGCATTTTGATTGCTTTCTCCCAATGTGGAGCAGTATAGACTATCCCAATATCTTGTTCCCAGGCTAGTATGTTCGGGGTTTTAACCAATATGTCTTTACTCTGCAACCCCTTTTATATAATTTATATACGTTTGGTCCTTTTTGTGTCTTGTTGATAGAATTTGACTATTTTCTCTGGAAGTTGGGTGAGCAAGTGAGAGGTCTTTTTTATCATTTGAGTTAATTGTATATACTTGTATTGCTCGCTCGCTGGCAATCTGTACTTTTGCTGCAGTGTGTGGAATGGCCGTATTTGGGAATTAACAAGGATATCTTCTAGATAATGTGTGCCATGTTCCTTCCATAGAGTAAGATTAATGTCTGGGATTATATGTTGGACTTCTGTAATATTAAGGTTGAAAGAAATTGTCTTATCTTCCCATTTTTGTGCTGTGCAAAGATGAGCCCAAGCTCTCAGCGAGGCGAGTATGGGTGGTGCTAGATTTTTATCTAGTGATTTATAATGACGAGCTGTCATTAAAAAGTTCTGCAAATCTCCTTTCGGAATTTGCGCTTGTTCTAACTCTTTCCATAATGTATTGGAACCAGGCTCTAACCACTGTCTAATCTGGGCCAGGATGGATGCAAAATAATAGTCTTGCACGTGAATGTGGCCTATGCCCCCTGCTGATCTACTCTTAGTCAGTTTACCGAAGGCGCATCTGGCTTTTTTCCCCTGCCACAAAAAACTATTGAGAATGGATTGTAGAGAGGTAAAGTAGGCATTGGGTAGAGGGATTGGAAGGGTTCTGAATATGTACAACAGTTGAGGCAAGATCATCATCTTAAAGGCTGCTAATCTGCCTAGCCAGGATAGTTCAGATTGGGTGATTTTATGTAGTTTGTTTTTGAAAGAGTTTAAGAACGGCGTGTAATTGGCAGTGAGTAAGTCAGCTGTGTCTGGAGTCAAAGTTATACCCAAATAATTGATACCTTCATCCTTCCATACATAAGGAAATTTGTTTTGTAAGGCTTTCCTGGTTTCTGCATCTATGCCCAGACCCAATATATAGGATTTTGTTTCGTTAACTTTATAATAGGAGATTGAAGAAAAGGTCTGCAATGTTTCATGAACAGCGGCCAACGATGTGTCAGCTTTGGTTAGAATTAGAATTATGTCATCAGCAAATAGGCTTATGATATGGTTTCTAGTACCCACCTTCAACCCTGTGATATGAGGATGATTTCTCATATAAATGGCTAGTGGTTCCATCAGTAAATTAAAAATTAGCGGTGACAGGGGGCACCCCTGGCACGTACCATTTGATATGGCAAAAGGGGTTGAAAGTGCTCCTGCAATGTAAACCCGGGCTGAAGGTTGTGTGTATAAAGCCATAATGGCTGTGAGTATGAGGCCACTAAATTCAAATCTACTCAGCACCTCTGTGAGAAATCCCCAGTGTATCCTATCGAACGCCTTCTCTGCATCCAAGGAAAGGAGCAGAGAAGGCGTTCCCCTCCGTTTGGCAATGTGAATCAGATTGACCAAGCGCCTGGTGGCGTCAGCCGTCTGCCTCCCCTTGGTAAACCCAGATTGATCTACATCCACAATATCAGGCAAAATATCCACCAATCTTGTAGCCAAAAGTTTAGCGTAGATCTTGACATCATTGTTCAGCAATGAAATAGGTCTAAAGTTCTGTGGTATATCCGGTGGTTTCCTCGGTTTTGGCAGGGCTATAATTGTTGCTGTAAGCATCTCTGGGGGGAATGAGGAAGACGCAGCAGCAGAGTTGAACGTTTTAGTCAGATGTGGGCAAAGAATGTCCTGAAATGTCTTGTAATACTCCCCTGTATAACCATCTGGACCCGGGGATTTGTTTAGGGGAGGAGACTGTGATAGTGGAATTAAGGCTCTGAAGGTTTTCCTGCGTAAGCTTGGGAAATTTAAGTTTGTCTAGGAAGGCGTCAATAGTATCTTTGGTTGGCTGTGTAGTGGCCGGGTCATCTTATAAGTTGTATAGCGAGTCGTAATATTGGCTAAACGCGTCAGCTATTGCCTGAGCGTGAGTTTGTTTGATACGTGTATTTGGTTGTATTATATGGGATATTTGAGTTTTGGTTCTGTGACCCTTTAATTTGTTGGCCAGCAATTTCCCTGCTTTGTTGCCACTAGTGTAGTAATCTAGTTTTAATCTCCTGGAGGTTTTTTCAAAATCTTCAAGAAATTTTAAGTTCTGTGCTTAATTGTGTTACTTGGTCAGACAATAATTGGGATAGATTACCCATGTTTTGCCTGTCTAGAGCTTCTATTTTGGAGATTAGTTGAATGGTCTGCTGCTGCCTTTCCCTCTTGTTTCTCGCCCCCTGTTGTATCATGATACCCCTTATAACCGCCTTGTGGGCGTTCCAAATAGGGATGAGCCGAACACTCCCCTGTTCGGTTCGCACCAGAACCTGCGAACAGCCAGAATGTTCGTGTGAACTTTAGAACCCTATTAAATACAATGGACTCGAACGTTCGAAATCAAAAGTGCTAATTATAAAGGCTAATATGCAAGTTATTGTCCTAAAAAGGGTTTGGGGACCCGGGTCCTGCCCCAGGGGACATGTATCAATGCAAAAAAAAGTTTTAAAATGGACGTTTTTTCGGGAGCAGTGATTTTAATAATGCTTAAAATGAAAAAATAAAAGTGACATTTTCCTTTAAATTTCGTACCTAGGGTGTGTGTATAGTATGCATGTAAAGTCGCGCTTGTTTCCTGTGCTTAGAACTGTCCCTGCACAAAGTGTCATTTCTGAAGGAAAAAAAGTAATTTAAAACTCACTCACTATAATGAATTGTGGGCTCCCGGCAATACAGAGAAAAGTCATTGATAAAAAAAAAAGCGGGGATGGGGGGATGAGGCCCTTGATGAGGCCCCACCCGGCAAGGGTTCTGGGGATGAGGCCCTTGTCCCCATCAACATGGGGACATCCTCCCCATGTTGAGGGCATGTGGCCTGGTACGGTTGAGGAGGGGGGGCGCTCTCTCGTCCCCCCTCTTTTCCTGCGGCCTGCCAGGTTGCGTGCTCGGATAAAGGGTCTGGTATGGATTTTGGGGGGAACTCCACGCGATTTTTTTTTTATTTGGGGTGGAGTTCCCCTTAAAATCCATACCAGACCTGAAGGGCCTGGTATGGATATTTGGGGGAACTCCACGCATTTTTTTTTAATTTTGCGGCAGGGTTCCCCTTAATATCCATACCAGACCTGAAGGGCCTGGTAATTGAATTTGGGGGGACCCCCACGCTTTTTTTTTTCTTTTATCAATGACTTTTCTCTGTATTGCCGGGAGCTGACAATTCATTATAGCCGCGAGTGAGTTTTAAATGACTTTTTTTCCTTCAGAAATGACACTTTGTGCAGGGACAGTTCTAAGCACGGGAAACAAGCGCGACTTTACATGCATACTATACACACACCCTAGGTACGAAATTTAAAGGAATATTTCACTTTTATTGTTTCACTTTAAGCATTATTAAAATCATTGCTCCCGAAAAAACGGTCGTTTTTAAAACTTTTTTTTGCATTGATACATGTCCCCTGGGGCAGGACCCGGGTCCTCAAACACTTTTTAGGACAATAACTTGCATATAAGCCTTTAAAATTAGCACTTTAGATTTCTCCCATAGACTTTTCGAATTTGCCGCGAACACCCGAAATTGTTCGGTGTTCGGCGAATGGGCGAACAGGCAATGTTCGAGTCGAACATGAGTTTGACTCGAACTCGAAGCTCATCCCTAGTTCCAAACGATAAATGGGTCTGTCACTGACCCTTGGTTGTCATCAAAAAAATCTATTAGCTTTTGTTCAATGTAAGACCTGGATGGACCTTCCTGAAAGAGACGAGGATTAGCTCTCCACATAAATGTGGATTTTTGGAGGGATGGATCCCCTACAGTTAGACACACGAGGCGTGGTCCGACCAGGTGATACTATTGATTGACCGACTTACACTTCAGCAGCAACAACCTATCAACCAGGAATAAGTCAATTCTGCTATAAGACCTATGACAGTTAGAAAAAAAAGTATAGTCTTTCTCATTAGCATTCAAGCATCTCCAAGAGTCGTATAGCTCATAATTCTTTAGGGACGCTTTCAGAGATGGTGGTGGCCTCTTTGGGGAGGAGGTTGAATCCATACTTGGATCCGGTGTAACATTGAAATCTCCACATACCACCAACAGTCCTTTCTGCACCAACCAAACTTTTTTAATAAGCCTGTGAAGAAATCTAATTTGTCTGACGTTCGGGGCATATACATTTGCCACGGTATACGTGGTGGAGTTAATGTCACAAATCAGTATAAGAAAGTGTCCCTGTGGGTCACATACAACTTCATGGAGTTGAAAAGTGACCGAGACTCTTATTGCTATCATCACCCCCTTTTTTTTTTAAACAGCATTTGCTTGATATATATGGGGAAATTGGGGGTTTGTGCATCTAGGAGGCGAACTCTGCTCAAAGTGGGTCTCCTGAATGCACAATATATCACAATGTTGTTGCAATGCCTCTTTCCAGAGAGATCTCCTCTTGGCTGGATGGTTAAGGCCTTTAGTATTTAAGGTCAAAAAATTCACTGCCATGTATAGGTGTTAAAGTCACGTTTGAGTGTACATGGTGTATCTGATCACTTACATGTGGTATCGGTGGGTTCCGCAGGGGATTGCGTGCGAATATTTGGTGCAGGTTCATCTTTCTGTTTGTGTGCTTACACACGACTTCATCATCCTGGAGGGGATAATAGTGCTTCTGGCTAACAGGGCAAAAAAAAATTAGTTCAAGAGTGAGTGAGTGAGTGAATAACTTGTATAGCGCTACAAATGCGAACTAAATCAAGAAAAACATGTAAGAACAAAACAGTGGCTGAATGCCAAGTAACAAATTTTAGAAGGGTGTGACTCATAGTCACTCAAGAGGTAGGTGGGGAAAAGGAAAGAAAACTCGGAACAAAGAACATCCTCCCCAGCGGACAAACTTGTGTAGAATCAAAGTCTCAATCCAGGTCAGTTGTGAGAGCGAGCATTTCTGCGGTCAACTGTGCGCCACTCAGGTTCTGGGCTTTTTGTGGCGTTTCTCTGATGAGGTTGAGATTGAGGGTCAGGGACAATTCCCCAGGATTGTAGCAGTGCCATTCCTTTGGCAAGGGAGTCCATAACATACTCCTTGTCATCTTTCGTAACTATCAGTTTAGTTGCTATGATAGCTATGAGTAAGCATCTATCTTTTGATGTGAAACGCATCAGCTATCCACCCCTGCATGCCAGTTTTCTGTTTTTGTCTGTTTTTGGACTTTTGAATCTATGGATTAACTTTGGATTTTAATTTTGGAATTTTGAAAATAAATTGTTTATACAGAGTGCGGCAGTCCAGGGCTCTTTTCTTTCCCATGCATTAGTGCAGAGCCAGCACCTGTTCCAGTATCAGGGCGGGAGCATTCCTTGGAGCTTCACAGCTTGGAGCGGTACACACCTTTCATTATCAGTTTAGTTGGGAAGCCCCATTTGTAACTCAATTTGTGGTTTCTGAGGGCCTTTGTAACAGTGTTGAGGTTCCTGCGTTTTTTAAGTGTATACTGCGATAGGTCCGCATAGAATTGGAGATTGGAATATGGTGTAGGGATCTGCTCTGTTTGCCTTGACACTGCCATTAACTGCTCCTTAGTAGGATAAAAATGCAATCTGAGGATGACATCCCTAGGTATGTTTTAAGAGAGGTAGGCGGGTTTAGGGAGCCTGTGTATCCTATTGACAGTAAAGTCCAAGTTGGACAGGTCTGGCATGACTGCAGCAAACAAATGATCAGCATAACTGCGTAGATCTTGTTGTTTAACAGATTTAGGGATCCCATAATATTAACGTTGTTCCTCCTAGACCTGTCCTCCATTTCCGCCATTTTAGCTTTAACAGTCTCAATGTCATCCTCTGTTTTCTCATTAGCATCAACTAAATCGTTAATCGTGGTGGCATACTCCCCCATCTTGTTCCCTATGTGTGAAACTCTGTCAGCCACATGTAGCAGATCTGTACTAAATCTGTGCACACATGATACCATGTCAAATTGGAGCGAGCTCCTGAGGGACACTAGCATCTCCTTCAGAACTGTGTCTAAGACGGGTTTATTGTTGGTAGGGAATAGGTCAATAGAGTCAGGCAGTTCCCTAGTGTCATCCCCTGATTCGGTGGGAGAGCTCACCTCATGGCCAGCATCCGCGGCATCCATCCGGAATCTCGCCTTCTCCGGGCTTCCTGATGAAGGAGTAGCCAGTGGGGAATGTAGGCTTTTAGGAGGGCTGCTTCTTTTTAGTGTTGTCCCCTTCTGCGAGGAGCGCTGAGAAGCTCCGTGCAGTGGCATGGAGGATGAGCCGGCGCCATCTTGCTTGGCTTCCAGGGTGAAGAACTGAGTGAGTTTGGTAGGCCGGTTCCCTTCCTTCTTGTGCCATGTCATGCTGGCTATCGTCTCCTCGGATGTTGGGGAGATAGATCGCCGTGTTTGGGCAATTTTTAGGTGCCTGGATGAGCCGCAATGAGCCGATATAGTGCCGCTGGAACTGGAGCTCGGCTACTGCACGTCCATTCCGGTCTCCGGCTAGCTCCGCCCCCCATATGACTGTTTTTTAAACCGTTTAATCAACGGGATTAGTTGCTTTTTAAGGTCCAGGGAATGGACATTTGAATTGCATATATTTATATCATTATCTTAAAGGAGATATTTTCTAAAAGGAATACAAAAGCTGGCTTGTTGACCTTCTGAAGAAGTCCAAAAGCCGTGCAAAGCTTTTTGACTTAAAGAATAATTACACTGTATCTGAGCACCACAAACACTATTTCAATTCATTTTTAATATTCAAAGCAAACCCACCAATTGATTCATGTCTCCTCTTTTACTTTGTTGAGATTTTACTTTGAGAAACACCCCCTACCAGTTCTAGCTTCTGCCATGTTGAGTAAGGGCAGAAGATTCATGTAACTTTACTTCCTGAAAACCATCTGCTTTTAGCTCAGGTATGCGGACATGCGAACAGAGAAAGCCCCTCCTCACCTCTTCCAGATGAAAGAAAAAATGTGTCCATGAAAACTAATGAGATGTATGATATAATTTTTTCCTAGGCCAGAAACAATACTACTGCTGAATTACCGTATTTATCGGCATATAAAACACACTTTTTCCCCCTTAAAACCAGGGGATAATCATGTGTGCGTGTTATACGCTGATATAGGGCTGCCTCGGAGGGGAAGGAGGGAACGCGTGCCGCTGAAATAGACAGAGTCGGATGTCCTGGATAAAGTATAACCTCCAAATGTTGGGATTTTTAAGGCAATTTTGAAAAAAAAAATCATTCTATAAAATATATATATTTAATAATACAAAAAGATCTTAAAAACAGTGTCCTATGGAAGAAACCAAAGGCAATGCAAAGGCAAGGGGAGGAGCCACCGTGCGGACACACAGTGAGGTTGCACCTCCCCCCATGCACCACCGTGCGCCCAGCTAATGTGACCTCCACAGGATAAGACCACCCTATCCGCAATGCAGAATGTGATCCATCCTGGAGCTGGCAAAAGGCACAGAGAGATCAGGCAAAATTAAGCCCGAAACAAGCCTGTGACCAAACCACCAGGGAGACCCGGCTTTGGGATAAGTAGTCTGATTTGTCATTAGACTCAAACCATATTTTTTCATTTGTTTACTTATAGGTCTCATTGTTTCTTCCCCCCCCTGGAATTCAATATGGTGGAGCCTTGTGGGCTTGACGTCCTCATTGAGTTTTTTATTGATCTCGGTGGATTGCCTGGGATGGAGGAGCTTTCCTTTCCAAGACTGACATATTGACATGTAAGTTTTCTAATTGATGTTGTTCATAGGCCCAATAATGTTTAGAGTATGGTCTAATGTTTGTATTTCATGCATTTATATTGTACTCTGTATTTGCAGAAGTGTTTTTTGTACCTGATGAAGAATTTATATGCACTTTTTTTAAACGCGTCGGACTTCTCAACAACCTACCACTTAGAGCTATGTTGCATTATGGTCTCTTTGTCTATATGTAGTTCATATTGACCACCTGTCACATATGTACATGTATATTTATACATCAAACATTGCATTTCCTTTGGTTTCATCCATAGGACACTGTTTTTAAGATCTTTTTGTATTAATAAATATATTTTTTTTTATAGAATGAATTTTTCTTTTTTTTCAAAATTGCCTTAAAAATTCCAACATTTGGAGGTTATACTTTTTCTATTACAACCAGGGATGATGGCAATGACATGCCAACTCACATGAGTCTAATTAATTTCTAGAGTCGGATGTCCTGTGTACTGTACGGCTCGGCTCGCAGTCACGCCCAGTCCCGCCTCCTAGCATTGACGTCCCCCCATTGGACCGAAGTTATGTCAATCATAGGAGCCGGGCCAAGGGGCGGGACTGGGCGTGACTGCGAGCCAAGTACACAGGAGATCCGGCTCTGTCTATTTCGGCAATAACAAGGCTGCAGATGGGCACTGATTAGGCTGAAATTATGGGCAAGGCTGCAGATGGGCACTGATTAAGCTGCAATGATGTGCAAGGCTACAGATGGGCACTGATCAGGCTGCAATGACGAGCAAGGCTGCAGATGGGCACTGATCAGCCTGCAATGATGGGCAAGGCTGCAGATAGGCCCTTATTAGGCTTCAATGATAGGTAAGGCTGCAGATGGGCACTGATCAGGCTGCAATGATGGGCAAGGCTGCAGATGGGCACTGATCAGGCTGCAATGATATGCAAGGCTGCAGATGGGCACTGATCATGCTGCAATGACGGGCAAGGCTGCAGATGGGCACTGATCATGCTGCAATGACAGGCAAGGCTGCAGATGGGCACTAATCAAGCTGCAATGATGGGCAAGGCTGCAGATGGGCACTGATCAGGCTGCAATGATAGGCAATGGCTAGGCTGCAGATGGGCACTGATCAGGCTTCATTAATGGGCAATGGCGAGGCTGCCGATGGGCACTGATAAGGCTGCATTGATGAGCACTGACCCTTATTTTGTTTCAAAATTCTTTATTTAAAATTTAAAAAAATCCTGAAACTTCTCTCTTAAAATTAAAGTGTATTATACGCCGATAAATACGATAATTAAAAAAAATTTGAAGGAAGAAAATATAATACACCATCCTTATTCTTTACTGAGGCTAGCAGCAAAATGGTTAAAAATAGTTAATGCTGATTGAAAGAGTTGAAATCCTCTTTAACTATAAGCAGCACTGAAAACTCTTTGTAGCATCCATGCAACCCCCTCGGAATCCCTAGACAGCCGTCCATTCTGCCTTTATTATAATCTGCCATTGCAAATACCTTTGAACCCATGTGTCTGCAAAGCAAGCTAAATAACCTCATCATATTTACAAACAAAAAGATGTGCTTGGAGATGGGAACAATAGTTACAGCTAACATACAAACAATTCACTAACAATTGTGATTTGATAAGAAAAACACACTCCAACATCATAATGTACAGTTAATTGGTGTACCTAGAATCAATCACTGTTTTGTGTCCATATTACATCAATTAACCATTTTTCAAGTGCTTCATACGTCAGAACACCAAAGCGTGGAGCATTGACAAAAACAATGAAAGTGAACAATGAAAGTCATAGTGTAAGGGTTTCATAGTGCTGCAGATCATAATGATAATTGCTCTTACTTACTTTTGAATTTAAAGTAAATCTATGGTCAAAATGTAAAATCATATATTAATTTCCAGACTAAATTGCAAATATTTTTAACCTACTCCTATTAATTATTATTATACAGGATTTATATAGTGTCACCAGTTTACGCAGCACTTTACAATATACAGGTAAAGGGGGACAGTACAATTACAGTACTGTTTGAAACAGAAGGAATAGGAGGGCCCTGCTCATGGAGCTTACAATCTAAATGGGGGGGGGGGGGTAGGTGGTACAAAAGGTACAAAAGGTAATAACTGCAGGGGATGATCTGATGAAGGTGACTCGGGTACAGTTCTTAGTGGTTTAGGCTTCCCTGAATCAATGAGTTTTCAAGGATTTCCTAAATGCAGACAGGTTAAAAGCTGACTGAAAATACTGGGGCAGGAAGTCCCAGAGGATGGGAGAAGCTCTGGGGAAGTCCTGGAGGCGAGCATGGCAGGAGATAATGAGAAAGCTCGGAAGCAGGAGGTCTTGGGAGGAGCGTAGAGGACGATTTGGGTGATATCTGCAGATGAGATTGGTGATGTAGCAGGGGCGATGTTGTAGATGGCCTTGTATGTAGTGGTTAGTAGTTTGAATATTATATGATGGGGTAAGGAAAGCCAGTGAAGAGATTGGCAGAGAGGGGCAGCAGTCACAGATTGGTTAGTAAGGTGTATTAGTCTAGGAGCAATAATTTGAATGATTTTGAAGTTTGAAGATGCATCTTTTAAAAAACGCCAGACATTTTCTGCGTCAATGACACATATCCACTATGTCATGTAAATATGCACCCATTTCGCAGAGCCTGCAACTATACTGCAGAGATGCTGAAGAGAAAGCATTTTAGGATGCACAGCCAGTACAGGAAACACAGCAAAAGGCAACAAGGAACGGTGTAGGCAACAAGGAACGGTGTGATATGTAGTCTTTTGAAATCAAAAGTAAACCAAATAAAACAGCAGAGGAGAAGCCACAAAGTATACAGGGAATCCAGGAATTGTTGACACTCACCACATAAAAGGACATTTTTCAAGTGAGCTTCTACTGGATTGTGATACCGTATATACTCGAGTATAAGCCGACTTTTTCAGCACATTTTTTTGTGCTGAAAAAGCCCCCCTCGGCTTATACTCGAGTCTCCCGCTGTGTCATGCAGTTAGTCGGCGGCTGTCCAGTTGAACAAAGCCCCGCCTCCTCCTCATCCTCGTCCGTGATAGATCGAACACTGAACACTGGCTCACTGCTGGGAAACTGAATCAGTGTTTCGTCTATCACAGACGAGGACGAGGAGGAGTACATGTATATTCTTTGTTACACTGGCCAGCCGCCGACTGCAGTTAAGACTGCACGACACAGTGGGAGATCAGGCACATGAGACATGCAGATGGGCACAGTGAGGCATGCATATGAGCACAGTTAGTCATGCAGATGGGCACAGTGAGGCATGTAGATGGGCACAGTGAGGCATGCAGATGAGCACAGTGAGGCTGCAAATGGGCACAGTGAGGCTGCAAATGGACACAGTGAGGCTGCAAATGGGCACAGTGAAGCTTAAAATGGGCACAGTGAGGCTGCAAATGGGCACAGTGAGGCTGCAGATGGGCATTGTTGACCTTCTTTTCCACTTACAGTAGCTGCTGCATTTCCCACCCTAGGCTTATGCCGCGTACACATGACCGTTTTTAATGACGAGAAAAATGCAATTTTTTAAAATGGTCATTAAAAATAACCGTGTGTCGGCATCATAGCATTTTTCACGACGTGAAAAATGGCCATAAAAAAATTGGAACGTGCTCTAATTTTTCTCGTCGTTTTTCACCTCGTCGTTGTGGTCATGAAAAACGGCCCTGTGTAGGCTTTAACGACGTGAAAAAAAATGCGCATTCTCAGAATCAAGTATGAGACGGGAGCGCTCGTTCTGGTAAAACTAGCGTTTTCGTAATGGAGATAGCACATTCGTCACGCTGTAACGGACTGAAAAGCATGAGGCTGAAAAGCGTGAATCGTCTCTCAACAAACTTTACTAACATGAAGGGTGGCACCATCCAAATGGAACTTCCCCTTTATAGTGCAGTCGTACGTGTTGTACGTCACCACGCTTTACTCTTCATGATAGTGTGTAGGCAAGGCAGGCTTGAGAAGAATCACGTCGAGAAAAATGCTGTTTTTTTCAATGACATTAAAAACGGTCGTGTGTACGCGGCATAATACTCGAGTCAA
Source organism: Rana muscosa (assembly GCA_029206835.1). Lineage (NCBI taxonomy): Eukaryota > Metazoa > Chordata > Amphibia > Anura > Ranidae > Rana > Rana muscosa. The sequence goes on along the minus strand of CM055116.1, from coordinate 1,075,944,010 downwards.
TATGTTTTCCCAGTTTTTTATGGTAAAATTAGGTGCCTTGGCTTATATTCGGGTCGGCTTATACTCGAGTATATACGGTAAATAACTTTTGTTTATATTAATATTACAATGCTGTTATAAAATGAATGTGTATTCTGCAACTTTAGATCTCCTTTAAATGCTTTTTTAAAACACTTTGACAGATAGTTAACATAGTAGTTGTAATTCTCTGGTTTCTTAGTGTTCACTGTAATTTGGAGAACCATACAAAATATATCAAATTACATGTAAAAATAAATGAATGTTACGCAAATTGCTTCGAAATTCTTTCCTTGATAAATTATTTATTGGTATTTCAAGGGTCATAATAATAGATAATATTGTCCATGGCACCAATATAAAAATTAATCATGTTATTACTCATTCTGTTGCTCTGTAAGAGGAACAGGTTTAGGGCCATATTTATAGATACTTCTGTCCTTGGCACACATCAATAACAATGTATTTTATGCAGATTCCTCTTTGTTATGTAATTGTTAAAAGGGGTAAAAGGAGAATGCACTACTTCAGAATGTATGTTGCTTGCTTTATATGCAGGGATACTGTCATGTTGCACAATGCAAGACCTTGCAGATGACAGCTTCTGAATGACGCTTAAGAGGAAAGTGATTCTTGTGAGTTAAAAAGAAAGACAATGCAAATCCTATGGGTTGTGTTTCAGTGCTTCCTCCATTTATTCTCCTGTGATGAATACGGCTGATGTGCTTTATTATAACGTCTCCACTGACTGCTCAATTATTGATGGGCTGACCATTTAAAAAAAACTTGTAATGTGTGAGCAAGAAGGTTGCCATTGTTTACCACTCCTTCTGAAAATGCTATGTTTTTGACAGTCATGTTGATCCAATACCTTCAATACTTTCTGAGTAGGTGGGCTGTAAACCTGGAACAATAATGCAGATTAGCATTTCTGACATCTCTCGATCTAATCTTCCTGTACTTTCAATGAATCATGGATTATCACAGTCAGAGACAGCTAGGCAAAATGTATTTTTAGAAGTAGATCAGCAATGGCAGCCCCTATAGTCTTTCAGTAGATGTTTACTTTAAGCTCATGTTACATTGGTACATTATATTTTAATATCTCCCACAAAACAAAGGAAAGACAGATTCATCTCGCTGGGTCAGACAGTTCCGACTGCATGAATGTGGTATTAAAAAGCTGTATAGGTATTTGTCCTCAGTTTCTATAAAACAATGGAAAAAGAAAGGGTTGCTTTGAAGGACCTTTAAAAGCTGATTTGTTATTATTATACAGTGCCAGAAGATTTAAACTCCCACAGTATCAAAACAATAGTGAAAAAGTTAATGACTTACCAAGGACAAATGTGCATATTGTAATATAGCTAATTGCCCCAATTTTTTGTATTTATTTTATACAATTTCAAAGCACAACAAATTCCACAGCATTTTGCAAAGGGATGTAGATGCCAACATTCTGTTTTGGATGCTATCCTATTGTTCTGTTGTGTGAAAGAGAGTATCTTCTAGAAATCTTTTAGATGTACATGCTCATTGTTTGTCCCTGCAGGAGAATGGGACCTGGGAACAAGCATAACTACACAAATGCCTAAAGGGCCGTACACACGGGCTGAATGCCAGGCAGCATCGGCTGGTTTAATAGGACCATCTAACATTTGGCCTGTGTGTACCGCAGCCGGTCCGACAGAGGCTGGCCATATGGCCGGCTTTTGTCAAAGGAGCATGACCGAATAAGGTCTGCCGATCGGCACCTGATCAGCGCTCTCAGCCAATGGCTGATAGCACTGACCAGGGTGTTCTGGCTGGGGGGCCATCCCCCTAGCAGAACACAATAGCTCAGCGGAGAGAATGATGTACTAACATCAGATTGTTAGTACAGCAGCTCCTCCTGAGCTTTTCTGGGGGCTTTTTTGTCTTGCCCACTGGGTTGAATGAAAAAACTTAGTGTGTACCAGGCTACAGGCTGACCATACAGTGATAGATTTTTTTTCATTCAGCCTATAGACGTAACAAATAAATCTAACAGTTTCTTCCATCCTCACTATACAGTACAGATGGACGGATTCCCCTGCCAGGCAATTGTATTCTGACAGCCGCCAGTGGCAGCTATATCACAGGCTGCATCTGATTTGAGACAGCTATAGTTCAGCTAACAAGTTACTGGCAGGCTCCTTTGATCGGGCAGGAGGGAGGCCAACAGGGCTACCAATAAATAATCATGAATTGTCTGAAATCTATACAATGTATGGCCAACCTGATGCTGGCCATACATGGCTCCGTTTTTTCATTCAGCCAGCTAAACCAAATTATGTTGAACACAGAGGGCTACACATGGATCAAAATTCAGACAGTTCCTGCTCAACCTAATAAACTCTGAAGCCTCGTACACACGACCAAGTTTCTCTGCAAGAACCAGCAAGAAACTTGCTGGCAGAGCTTTCTTGCCGAGTAAATCGGTCGTGTGTACGCGGCTTTCAGTTTTCTAGTCAAGAAAACTGGCAAGAATCTCAACGAGAAAAATAGAGAACCTGCTCTCTATTTTCTCGTTGAGATTCTCGTCGGCATGTTTTTCGACGAGAAAAGTGTGTGTGTGTACACTTACCTGTCACCGTGGAAACCCGTGCATGCTCAAAATGACTTTGACGCATGCGCAGTAGCTTCCTAGGCATAGGTAGGGTGTAGCAAGATGGCGGCGACGGCATCGAATGTGACGAGCGCACGCTCGTCGTAGTCGATAACGTCACTGCGTTCGCTAAATTCAAAGAACCGCGGGTTCTTTGAATCGAGCGTGTGTACACTCGGCCGGGACAAGTTTCTTGTCCAAGAATCTCGTCAAGAAAAACAACAAGTTTTTTCTTGACAACATTCTCGACCGTGTGTACGAGGCCTGAGCCTCAGCTGTAAGACTTTATTAGCTATCCCACAGAGGTTCAAACTGGATAGGCTATTGAGGTTTTCAGCAGAGCTTTCACTGAAGGTGAAGAAAAACATAAAATATATATTTTTAACTTACTAATTTTCCTTAATATAATTAGGCTAAAGTGCATTTTCTTTCTTTGTAAGTGAAAGGTTCTGATTCTGTTGGACCTTCTTGGCTCGAGCTGGACTCAGGATCTGTGGAAGTCTCTCTGACCGGTCGGATATTCAAGACACCAATAAACAGTGAATGGGTATACAAGAATATGTCGTTTAATGGTTACATGTCCTTTTTTATACACAGCGAGAAAAGTTGCCTCCCTCCTATGGACCTATCAGCAATAAGCAAAAACCTCATGAGTTAGACATAAATAAATTCTAACAGGTTTTTTGACTTCTGCAAAAGCGGTCAGTTAACATACGTCAATTGTGGTCAAACTAGACATGTTCTGACATTTGAAACAGGAAGATAAGAAACGCCAGATGTCAGTGCGATCAACCTGTCAGTTAAAAAGCAGAAGTGAGATAAACTTTTTCCCGGAAAAGACCTAACCACAAAGTCACATTTCAACCTAAATATACATGCCTGTTACACAGAAGAAAGATTAGCTTGACCACAAAAGTCACATCTTGTTCACACTCATGTCAGAGAAACATTTTCTGTAAAATATATATTTGAGGAGAACTCTAACCATGAATATTGGTTCATGATCTTCTTATACCTTACAACCCCTCCTTATGATCATGGCTTCAAGAATTGAAGCCCATCGATCATTGGATTATTAAGGACGACAGGTGGTGTGCCGTTTAGGAGAGGGGTGAGGTTTAGAGGTACTGCCATTAGGGGGATCCTAGCAGTGCTAGGATGGAGTTTACTACATATCCAACATTTTTCATATCCTGATTTTTGAGCATAAGCATACTTAAATTTAAGCAGCAGCATTTTACCACTAAAATTGTCTTCCATACTTCTTTTTGGTCTGTTAGAATTATCTGACCAACAGTGTCCTATGATTATGAGCATTAAAATAAACAATGTAATCATTAAGGAAAAAATAAAAAGTTTTGACAAAGTGACCCCTCCTTTTTGACCATTAGTGTCTATGGGTATGGAACTCTGAGTTTCTTGTTTTTTATGGTCCACTAGGGAGTATTTTCCAGATCCTTTTCTGGAATACTCTCCAGAACAGAGGTCTTTGTCTTCTCCTTCACCTTCTTCCAGTTTCCCTTCGGAAATGTCTTTAGTCTGGATGCATGGATCCATTGTGGTCCTTGATCTGTAAGAACGGCTGTTCTGGCAACCTTCAGAATTTCAAATGGTCCTTGGAAGATAGGGCCTTGTTGTTTCCGGACGGCAAGTTGTTTTATCAATACTTTGTCTCCTGGGATATACGGATGTGTAGGCTCTGTGGAGAGAGGAGGAAAAGTGACAGCAACCTTGTCCTCTGTTTCACTAAGGCTACTTACCAGTAGTGATGAGCCGAACACCCCCGGGTTCGGTTCGCACCAGAACCCGCGAACGGACCGAAAGTTCGTACGAACATTAGAACCCTATTAAATACAATGGATGCGAACGTTCGAATTCTAAAGTGCTAATTATAACAACTATTATGCATGTTATTGTCCTAAAAAGGGTTTGGGAACCCGGGTTCTGCACCAGGGGACATGTATCAATGCAAAAAGAAGTTTTAAAAACTGACGTTTTTCGGGAGCAGTCATTTTAATGATGCATAAAGTGAAAAAAAAAAGTCAAATATTCCTTTAAATATCGTACCTGGGGGGTGTCTAAAGTATGCCTGTGAAGTGCCACGTGTTTCCCGTGTTTAGAACTGTCCCTGCACAAAATGACACTTCTAAAGGAAAAAAAAGCCATTTAAAACTGCTTGCGGCTTTAATGTAATGTCTGGTCCCGGTAATATGGATGAAATTCTTTAAGAAAAATGGCATAGCTACCCCATGACCCCCCCCCCCTACCCCAGCCCATTACCAGCCCCTTTGGGTCTTGTATGGATATTAAGGGGAACCCCGCACATAAAATAAAAAAGGCCCTATATACTCTGAACAGCCCTATACAGGCGGTGCATACAAGACAGGGACTGTAGGTTTGTTCTTATGTAGAATCTGTTTGTAATTTTGAACAGGTACATTGTTTAAGTGTAGCTCCAGCCCAAAAATCTATTTTTAAACTTTTTGGAAAACATAGGTAAGGGTTATCACCCCTGTAACATTTGTTTTGCTGTCTGTGCCCCTGTTCAGAACATTTCACCTCACTTTCCGTCCCAATGACAACTGTTTTTGAAATGTGGTGTTTTTCTTGAAACAAGGATTGGTGATAAAGCATCAGTACAGAGGAGACACCTTTCTCCCATATTAATTCTTACAGGAGAGAATTTTCCTTCCAAGGGGTAGATTTCCTCTCACTTCCTGTTGTCTTCTTGCGTTTGCAAGTAGGAGTCGTTTGTAAGTTGGATGTTTGAAAGTAGGGACCTGCCGTATATACGCTGCAGAAATAGGCCCCTTAGTTGTTGGTGTTGGCACAACACTGTAAGCACTCACAGTTACTCTTGGTTGGTGCTGGAACGCCCTGCTGTCAACTATTATATCAGGAATTTTAATTACATATAATTGTTGAACAGTGGTAGTAAAAATTGGGGCTTTGATGGTGGTGCTGGTGCCACAACACTGTAAGCCCTGACAGTTACTCTTGGTGGGTGCAGCAATGGGCCCTGCTGTGAATTATTAGATCAAGAATTGTAATTGCATGCCCCTGTTGAACAGGGGCTGAAAAATTTGGCCTTTCATGGTGGTGGTGGTGGTGGTGGTGTTGCCACAACACTGTAAGCCCTCAGAGTTACTCTTGGTGGGTGCAGGAATGGGCCCTGCTGTGAATTATTAGATCAAGAATTGTAATTACATGCCCCTTTTGAACAGGGGCTGAAAAATTGGGCCTTTCGTGGTGGTGGTGGTGGTGGCGTTGCCACAACACTGTAAGCCCTCAGAGTTACTCTTGGTGGGTGCAGCAATGGGCCCTGCTGTGAATTATTAGATCAAGAATTGTAATTACATGCCCCTTTTGAACAGGGGCTGAAAAATTGGGCCTTTCGTGGTGGTGGTGGTGGTGGCGTTGCCACAACACTGTAAGCCCTCAGAGTTACTCTTGGTGGGTGCAGCAATGGGCCCTGCTGTGAATTATTAGATCAAGAATTGTAATTACATGCCCCTTTTGAACAGGGGCTGAAAAATTGGGCCTTTCGTGGTGGTGGTGGTGGTGGCGTTGCCACAACACTGTAAGCCCTCAGAGTTACTCTTGGTGGGTGCAGCAATGGGCCCTGCTGTGAATTATTAGATCAAGAATTGTAATTACATGCCCCTTTTGAACAGGGGCTGAAAAATTGGGCCTTTCGTGGTGGTGGTGGTGGTGGCGTTGCCACAACACTGTAAGCCCTCAGAGTTACTCTTGGTGGGTGCAGCAATGGGCCCTGCTGTGAATTATTACATCAAGAATTGTAATTGCATGCCCCTGTTGAACAGGGGCTGAAAAATTGGGCCTTAGGCACTGGTGGCACAACACTACAACCCCTCACAGATACTGTACTTGGAGCACAGCAATGAGCCCTGTTGCAAAGTATTGCTTCAAAAATTGTAATGACACGCCCCTGTTAAACAGGGGCTGAAAAATTGGGCCTTAGGCACTGGTGCCACAACACTCCAACCCCTCACAGATACTGTACTTGGAGCACAGCAATGAGCCCTATGGCAAATTATTGCTAAAAAAATTGTAATTACACGCCCCTGTAAAACAGGGGCTGAAAAATTGGGCCTTAGCCACTGGTGGCGGCACCCATAAACAAAAATGATCTTCCAAGCTATCATCATCAATCGTATCATTGAGGACTCGGAGGAGGAGGATAGCCAGTCAACATAACAGCACAGGCACTCAGCATCAGCATCAGTCTTGAAGGGATGTGACATGTTAAAATCAATTAGTCTGTTATATCAGCATCAGGTGTGTGGTAGCTGGTGGTGATCCAAGACTGGTTCATCTTGATGAAAGTCAGTCGATCAACCGAGTCGGTGGACAGGCGCACCCTGTGATCCGTGACAAATCCTCCAGCAGCACTGAATGTGCGTTCCGAAAGAACGCTGGATGCAGGACAGGCCAGTAGCTCAATTGCATACTGTGCAAGCTCTGGCCAGTGATCCATCCTCAAGACCCAGTAAGCCAGAGGATTTTCGGTGGGGAAGGTGTCCAAGTCTGACCTTGCCCCTAGATATTCCTGCACCATGTTTATCAGACGCTGGCGATGGTTGCTGGAACCGATCATACTTTGGGGCTGCGGACTAAAGAATTGTCTGAACGCATCGGTCAGACGGCCACCTTCCCCACCGCTCCTTCTTTGACTGGCCGAAGCCTCAGCAACTCGTTGTCCAGGACCAGGAGTTTGTAACCTCCCAGTCTCTGGGAACGCGTTGCACAGACCTTTCTGCAAGGCCTCCCGGAGTTGTCTCATCCTCTGCTCCCTCTGCGACGGTAACATAAGGTCCGCAACCTTACCCTTGTACCGTGGATCAAGGAGAGTGGCCAGCCAGTAATGGTCCCTCTCCTTGATCCGAAGAATACGAGGATCCTTCCGCAGACTTTGCAGGATCAGGGAGGCCATGCAGCGTAGGTTTGCTGAGGCATTCGCTCCGGAGTCCTCTGGGTCACTAAGGACGACATGATCCGCAGTCACCTCCTCCCAGCCACGTACAAGTCCACTGGTTTCTTGGAACTGTAAATCATCCCTAAAAGACTGCTGCTGATGATGCTGAGTGCCAGCCTCCACCTCCATGCTGACACAATCCTCCTCCTCCTCCTCCTCCTCCTCCTCCTCCTCTTCCTGTGCGATGGGTGGGACAGAAGGAACACTGTCTGGGTAAAGGGGGCCTTGAGAGGCAAGGAAGTCCTCCTCTTCCTGCCTCTGTTCTGCCTCAAGTGCCCTGTCCATTATTCCACGCAGCGTGTGCTCCAACAGGTGGACAAGAGGTACAGTGTCACTGATGCATGCACTGTCACTGCTCACCATCCTCGCGGCCTCCTCAAATGGTGCCAGGACAGTGCATGCATCCCTGATCATGCCCCACTGGCGTGGAGAAAAAAAACCAAGCTCCCCTGACCCTGTCCTGGTGCCGTAGTCGCACAGGTACTCATTGATGGCCCTCTGCTGCGTGTGCAGCCGCTGCAGCATGGCCAACGTTGAGTTCCACCTGGTGGGCATGTCACATATAAGGCGGTTCTTGGGCAGGTTCAACTCCTTTTGCAGCTCAGCCAGGCGAGCACTGGCATTATAAGATCTGCGGAAATGCACACAGACTTTCCTGGCCTGCCTCAGGACATCCTGTAAGCCCGGGTACCTGCCCAAGAACCGCTGCACCACCAGGTTAAGGACGTGAGCCACACAGGGCACATGGGTCAGTTGTCCCTGTCGAAGGGCGGAGAGGAGGTTGGTGCCATTGTCGCAAACCACCATTCCTGGCTTAAGCTGGCGTGGCGTCAACCACCTCTCGGCCTGGCCCTGCAGAGCAGACAAGACCTCTGCCCCAGTGTGGCTTCTGTCCCCCAAACACACCAGCGCAAGCACGGCATGGCATCTTTTTGCCTGCGTACTTGCGTAGCCCCGTGAACGGCTACGGAGCACCGCTGGTTCATAGGACAAACCACAGGAAGAGGCCATGGAGGAAGAAGAAGAGGAGGGGGTGGAGGAGAGAGGTGTGTCACAACCAGTAGTAGCATTTTGGAGGCGTGGCGGTGGGACAACCTCCAACACTACTGCACCTTGTCCTGCATCCTTCCCAGCTGCCAAAAGAGTGACCCAATGGGCCGTGAAAGAAAGGTAACGTCCCTGTCCATGCCTGCTGGACCATGAGTCAGCGGTAATATGCACCTTACCGTTGACCGCCCTGTCCAGCGAGGCCAAGACATTGCCTTCCACATGCCGGTAGAGAGCCGGAATAGCCTTCCGTGAGAAAAAGTGGCGTTTGGGAACCTGCCACTGAGGAACCGCACATTGCACAAACTCACGGAAGGGGGCCGAGTCTACCAACTGAAAAGGCAGCAGTTGAAGCGCTAGCAATTTAGCCAAGCTAGCATTCAACCGCTGGGCATGTGGATGGCTGGGAGTGAACTTCTTTCGACGGTCCAGCAGCTGGGGCAGGGAAATTTGCCTGCTAGAATCGGACGTCGGTGTACTGCTAGCAGAGTGGCCGCAAGTACTTGGCTGTGACACACCTAATTCTACACCTTCATTCCTCTCAGTGCATGTTTCAGAGAGGACTGAAGTTATAGTGGGGTTGGAGATCCCAGCTGATGCGGTGCAAGGAGAGGTCCGCTTTGTTCTTTGGTGTGGGTCTTTGAGGTAGGCTTGCCAACGAGCTGCATGGCAGGTCAACATATGTCTGGTCAGGCATGTGGTACCCAAGCGGCTGATGTTTTGGCCACGCGATATACGCTTGAGACATATGTTGCAAACAGCAGCTGTGCGATCTGATGCACTAGCCTCAAAAAAGGCCCACACCAAGGAACTTTTTGAATGACGGGCAGAGGCAGCGCCCTGCACAGGCGGAGCTCTGCGGTGTGATTCCGTCGGTGTACTGCCCTTACGCTGGCCACCAAAGGGCATCCTGCCTCGTTGGAGATGTGCCTCCTCCTCATCCTCCTCCTCCTCCTCTCTCCTATTAGGCACCCACGTGGAGTCAGTGACCTCATCATCCCCTCCCTCCTCATCACTGGAGCCAATCTGGCAGTATGCTGCAGCTGCTGGAACATGACTGCCAGATTGGTGTCCTTCTTGAGCATCCCCTCTGTCTGCTCTCACCCTACTGCCTTCCTGTAGCTGGGTTTCATCATCAGACCCTTCGAAACGCTGGGCATCCTCCTGGAGCATGTACCCAACACTGTGCTCAAACAGTTCGGGGGACTCCTCAGGAGGAGGACATGGTGGGTCTAGGGAAGGAGTGACTGATGATGAGTCTGACATTGATACCAGGGAAGAGGACGCTTTGGCAGCTGCTTTGCCAGTACCCTGAGCCTGGGTGAGAGAGGATGAGGAGGAGGAGGAGGGCTTGGTCATCCACTCTACCAAGTCTTCGGCATGATGTGGCTCAACATGTCCAGCTGCCGAAAAGAAGGACAAGCGTGTCCCATGGCCATGTGCTGATGACAATGCACCGCGTCCACGACCAGCACTGTTGCCCCCAGACACAGAGCCTGCTTGCCCTCTTTTATTGCCTCCTGACTGTCTGCCTCTCCTTGTTTGCCTTCCAGACATTCTAATAGATGGCCTGCAGGGAGATGGGAAAAAAGCAATAAGGGCTACCTTCAGGTGTCCTTCTCTGTCCCTTTACTTAAGGATTTCTAAATATGGTTGAGGATGATTGCTTTTGCACAGAATAGCACAACGACAATTTCCCTGACTGTCCAAAAAACAAGGATTTCAAAGATGGTTGATGAGGAATGCTTTAGCACACTATAGCACAAGGAGAATTCCCCTCACTTTCCTTCTTTGTCCCTAGAAACAAGGACTCGCACAGTGAAAGAAACTGACACTCTCCCTACCTAGAGTTTTCTGTCCCTAGAAAAAATGTTTTTTTAAAGCACACTATAGCACAAGGAGAATTCACTCACTGTCCTTCCCTGTCCCTAGAAACAAGGACTTGCACAGTGAAAGAAACTGACACTCTCCCTACCTAGAGTTTTCTGTCCCTAGAAAAAATGTTTTTTTAAAGCACACTATAGCACAAGGAGAATTCACTCACTGTCCTTCCCTGTCCCTAGAAACAAGGACTTGCACAGTGAAAGAAACTGACACTCTCCCTACCTAGAGTTTTCTGTCCCTAGAAAAAATGTTTTTTAAAGCACACTATAGCACAAGGAGAATTCACTCACTGTCCTTCCCTGTCCCTAGAAACAAGGACTTGCACAGTGAAAGAAACTGACACTCTCCCTACCTAGAGTTTTCTGTCCCTAGAAAAAATGTTTTTTTAAAGCACACTATAGCACAAGGAGAATTCACTCACTGTCCTTCCCTGTCCCTAGAAACAAGGACTTGCACAGTGAAAGAAACTGACACTCTCCCTACCTAGAGTTTTCTGTCCCTAGAAAAAATGTTTTTTTAAAGCACACTATAGCACAAGGAGAATTCACTCACTGTCCTTCCCTGTCCCTAGAAACAAGGACTTGCACAGTGAAAGAAACTGACACTCTCCCTACCTAGAGTTTTCTGTCCCTAGAAAAAATGTTTTTTTAAAGCACACTATAGCACAAGGAGAATTCACTCACTGTCCTTCCCTGTCCCTAGAAACAAGGACTTGCACAGTGAAAGAAACTGACACTCTCCCTACCTAGAGTTTTCTGTCCCTAGAAAAAATGTTTTTTTAAAGCACACTATAGCACAAGGAGAATTCACTCACTGTTCTTCCCTGTCCCTAGAAACAAGGACTTGCACAGTGAAAGAAACTGACACTCTCCCTACCTAGAGTTTTCTGTCCCTAGAAAAAATGTTTTTTTAAAGCACACTATAGCACAAGGAGAATTCACTCACTGTCCTTCCCTGTCCCTAGAAACAAGGACTTGCACAGTGAAAGAAACTGACACTCTCCCTACCTAGAGTTTTCTGTCCCTAGAAAAAATGTTTTTTTAAAGCACACTATAGCACAAGGAGAATTCACTCACTGTCCTTCCCTGTCCCTAGAAACAAGGACTTGCACAGTGAAAGAAACTGACACTCTCCCTACCTAGAGTTTTCTGTCCCTAGAAAAAATGTTTTTTTAAAGCACACTATAGCACAAGGAGAATTCACTCACTGTCCTTCCCTGTCCCTAGAAACAAGGACTTGCACAGTGAAAGAAACTGACACTCTCCCTACCTAGAGTTTTCTGTCCCTAGAAAAAATGTTTTTTAAAGCACACTATAGCACAAGGAGAATTCACTCACTGTCCTTCCCTGTCCCTAGAAACAAGGACTTGCACAGTGAAAGAAACTGACACTCTCCCTACCTAGAGTTTTCTGTCCCTAGAAAAAATGTTTTTTTAAAGCACACTATAGCACAAGGAGAATTCACTCACTGTCCTTCCCTGTCCCTAGAAACAAGGACTTGCACAGTGAAAGAAACTGACACTCTCCCTACCTAGAGTTTTCTGTCCCTAGAAAAATGTTTTTTTAAAGCACACTATAGCACAAGGAGAATTCACTCACTGTCCTTCCCTGTCCCTAGAAACAAGGACTTGCACAGTGAAAGAAACTGACACTCTCCCTACCTAGAGTTTTCTGTCCCTAGAAAAAATGTTTTTTTAAAGCACACTATAGCACAAGGAGAATTCACTCACTGTCCTTCCCTGTCCCTAGAAACAAGGACTTGCACAGTGAAAGAAACTGACACTCTCCCTACCTAGAGTTTTCTGTCCCTAGAAAAAATGTTTTTTTAAAGCACACTATAGCACAAGGAGAATTCACTCACTGTCCTTCCCTGTCCCTAGAAACAAGGACTTGCACAGTGAAAGAAACTGACACTCTCCCTACCTAGAGTTTTCTGTCCCTAGAAAAAATGTTTTTTTAAAGCACACTATAGCACAAGGAGAATTCACTCACTGTCCTTCCCTGTCCCTAGAAACAAGGACTCGAACAGTAAAACACACTGACACTCTCCCTACCTATCCTTCTCTTTCCCTAAACTAAAGGAATCCAGGTTAAGCAAGAAAGAAATAAATGTCACTGTCCCTGCCTATGCTGCTCTTTCCCTGCTCCGGAACACACTACACTAGGCCGCCGTGCTGGCGGCCTTTTATAGTGTGGGGCGTGTACTAAACACCCTCAGCAATAATTGGCCACAGGCATCCTGCCTGTGGCCAATCATTGCTCTCCTCGCTGCCGGAGCTGTGATTGGCCAAGCATGCGGGGTCACAGTGCATGCTTGGCCAATCACAGCGCCTGGATGACACTGCAATGGCGTAGTGCATTGTGGGCCGTTCGCGTCACTCGAATTTGGCGCGAACGGCCCAAATCGTTCGATCTTCGTCGAACGATCGAACAGCCGATGTTCGAGTCGAACGTATGTTCGACTCGAACACGAAGCTCATCCCTACTTACCAGATGTTTCACGTACTCTTCCTGTAAAGAATAAAGATTAACCTCCTCTCCCTCATCAGGTTTCCTCTGTGCTGGCCTACCCATAAGTATCTCAAAAGGAGATATTCCTGTTCTGTGGGGGGGTAGTCCTGATTTGATATAAGACTGCTGGCAAGTAATCTAACCAGTTTTTCATTGTGCCACCTGTTGCTTTTTTCAATTTGTCTTTTATGGTTCTGTTCATGCTTTCCTCTACTCCTGAGCTCCTTCACTAAGGCCGAGGTAAATGCTGGACCTTGATCTGACCATATAGTGGCCGGAAGGCCAAACCTACAGATCCACTGATTTATTAGTACTCTAGCTGTCTCTCCTGTGGTAGGGATTGCTTCTACCCATCCTGTAAATCTGTCAACTATAACCAAATTGATATTCTAAATTGCCCTTCTGTGTGGGGACTTGTGTGTAATCTAGTAGGATCTTTTGTCAACCCGTGTACCCATATCTGCTGTTAGTGTAAATGTTAACATCTTCTCCTTCAAAAATCTGACAAACCATAGTTATAGCAATGAGTTCTGCAATCTGGACTGAACTAGCATTCAGAGATTTGGCTTCAATCATTACATCTGGCAATTGAACAATGGCATAACCAGTTTGATAAGTTTTGTCATCAGGTCGGGAGCAGCTGCCATCTACATAAACATTTTCCGCATTTGGATACGGAACATCTGTGAGGTCTGGTCTAGGGAGGGTAGTTTCTGCAAGTACCTCAGTGCAATCGTGTTCCTGAATGTAAAAACCTAATGGGCTTTGAGGTTTCTGAACATGATTTTATGGTTAGATTATGTGTTTTTAGCAAGATAATCTCATAGCCGCTGCACCTTTGCGTTGTCATGTGTTGTGTGTTCATGTTTGTCATGAGGTGTGTAGTATACAGTGTGAGGTCATGTCCCAGAACCACCTTTGAAGCCTCTTGTACTGCCATTGCACAGGCTGCTACGGCCTGTAAGCAATGTGGCATACCTTGAACTTGATCTGGAAGTTTCTTTGAGATGTATGATACGGGTCTCAGAGAATTCCCATGTGATTGTGCTAGGACCGCTGCAACCGTAGGTCCAGATACCACACAGTACAATGAAAAAGGCCCTGCGCACTTTATAAGTCCCAATGCAGGGGCTTGCCTTAGAGAGCTGATTAATGCTGTGAAAGCCTTAACCCTCTCTGTTGTCCAATCAATAAACTTTGGGGCATCCTGCAGGGTAGCAGACCTTAGGATAGAATCATAATAAGAGCAATCAGGTATCCACTGCCTGCAGTATATTATGGACCCTAGGAAAGAGAGAAGCGCTGACTTGTCTCTTGGTGGACTCCAGGAGGACAGTGCCTTGACTCGAGCTGGTGACACCAAACGTTCGGTTCGGATTATACACCCCAAGTACTCAACCTGCGACCTGCACCACTGGATCTCTTTGCGAGACACCAAGTGACCTTTTGAGGCGAGGTGAGTTAGTAGGTGCTCTGAGTCCTCCGCACAGCTGACCTCATTTTCATTACACAGCAATAGGACATCCACATACTGAAGCAACACTGAGCCTTCTTTTGGTACCCAATCGCTCAAAGATCGATTCAAGACCATGGAGCACGCTGCAGGACTGTTCGCAAAGCCTTACGGGAGCCTAGCCCAGGTTTAAAGTAATTTTGGGCTTCCTCTGCAACAGGTATGGAAGAGAATGCGATACTTAAATCAATGACCATGTAGATCTTGGACGTTGCCGGTATCTCACAAAATATTGTAGCAATATCCGCAACAAAAGGTGGAAGGGGGACAATAGCTTTGTTCAGGGCCCTTTGGTCCTGTACAAAGCGCCATTCACCACTGGCTTTGACTGGGTGAATGGGGGTGTTCCAGGGACTGATTGTATGTTTCAGTATTCCTTCTGCTAAATATTGCTTTATTTGTGGTGCTATGCCTGCAATTTTTCCTTCTGACAGGGGATATTGTTTTTGGTAATGTACTACTGCTCCTTCCCCAATGATGGGCTTGTATCGTGTACAATGTATGCAGTGCCCATATAGGGTGTGCTTTAAGGTGTGCCGATAATAACATAAAGTACCCTCTAAAATCCTGTCTTTTTTTTTTTTTGGTTAGACAAATCACAGATTTATGATGTAGCTAGCAGGCCCCCATCTTTTGTAAATTTGATGTGAATGTTTAAACTTGACATTAAGTCTCTTCCCAGAGGAAGTGGTCAGTCAGAATGGCAAAACTCATTTAAAAAGATGTTGGTCATGAACTGTACCAACGGGCAATCTGCCTCTTCCCATATTACCCCTGCGGTTAGCTGCCCTACTTGTTCCTCTCCTAAGGGGGCATTCTGACTTCCAATGTCCCATGTCCCTGAATGTGAAACAACCCTGCTGGTTATCCTGGGGATATGCTTGGTATTGTGCTTGTTGGGATTGTTGGGGAACTGGTTTTGTATAAGGGACAACCATTTATGCAGCAGCTAACTGCAGCATTTCTATCTGTTCGGGGTTAAATGAGGGAAATACCCCTCTTTTTGTAGTGAATAAGCCAGAGGATGTACGCTTTTTTTAATGTCTTCGAGAAAGGCATCAGGTTTTAATGTTGACCAATTGGGGGTAATTAATTTAAGTAACTGTGTTGTTTTGGGATCTCCCCCGGACATGACTGTGCTCACATACAGTTCAGGGTTCTCCATTCCTGTATCTTTGTATAACTGGTGTACCCGTTTACAAAATGAATAAAAGTTTTCTCCCGGTCCCTGCTTTGCAGTGCACATTATCTGCAAAGCGCTCTCTCCTTTGTAACTTTACTGCCAAACAGCTGTCACAGCTGCCCAAAATGATTCCCATCCCTTTGCCTTTTTAAAGGGGTCATTATCAGCAAATAATGTCTTAACTTCTACATCGCAGATGGGATCTGGATCCACTGTCTGTATTATTATTGCACAGTCATCGGCATTCATGCCAGTGCCCGCGCAATGTCTCTGTAAGAACAGAGCTGCCTCTCTGGGGTGTTTGCGTGGCTTTGGGCAAAGATCTTTAATATCCCTTAATGTCCCGAGGGGGAGTGGGATATGGACCGGGGTTTCTCCCATGTGAATAATGGGGAATTTGAGGGCTTCTATCCCCGAGGTCAAGCCACCCACTGCCTCATCATCCTTATCCTCCTCAGCTTTCCTTCTATCACTTTTTCTTCATCTTCCTCTTTTTTAATACACTGTTCTTCCTCCTTTACTAATTGACTTAAACGTTCCTGTATCTGTCTTCTATCTTCCCCCTCCCGTAACCAATTAGTTCCCTTTTGTTTAGCTATGGTTAATACTCCTGCTATAACATTTGGATCTAACAAGGGGTATATTTTCTTTGGGACAAGGGATTCATCTTTTACCATAGCATATGGAGGGGGTTTTTCTTGATAAAAATTAGGGGGAGCTGATGGACTTCCTATTGCGTCTTCTAATTGCTCTTTCTTTTCCATTTTTACACTTGTATATTTCTTTCTATATTCCTTCATACCCTTTTGCCCAAATCTTACAACATTTAGTCATGTAATCTTTGTCAAGGTCTTTTATGGGATAATTATACTGTTTATGTTGGCCACATATTCTGGTCACTTCCTCCCACTCTTCCTCGGGAACATGGTCCGTATTCCCCCAAACATGGCACTTCTAACTGATGTGCTCTTTTTAAAACTAGTGACCAAAAAGGATCAGTATAATTTTTCCCATAATTGACTTTAATGTAATCAATCGGAGAGGGTTGGTGCTGCTTACCTTCAGCTTCCTTTCCTGCTTGATTACCCATTATAGCAAACAATAATACTTATACTTTAAAATAAAAAAAATTCTGTCTTGCTTTCTCTATTTCGTTCCAGGGGCGGAAAATGTCCTTAAACTTATGACAATTTATAGATTTATGACAAGGAACCCAGTGTTCTCCTTTTTTAAATACAACCAGACACTGTATTTCTGCTACACTTAGTCCCTCGAACACCGGACTGGGGGGTAGTATGTTGTGTATATTAAACCTTAACATATGTTGTTTTGATCCCTGGAACATAGGACCCTTGCCAATTTTGACATGATACCCCCTGGAACAATTGCCACTAATGAAGTGGTTTTCCCTTTATAAGCAAACAATAAACCAGTTTTACATTCAGGACAACAATATACAGTTAACATTTAAAAAGGTAACCCTTTTTGTGTACACCTTTAGATATAGAGTTTCCACAGATCCGTCCTATGTAGAGAAGAATTTAAGATTCTTTCTCAATCTAATACCCTGGTCTGGCCAACCTAGCGAGACCCTCTGTATCTATTCTAAATCTACCTTTCAATCTTAACAGAGTCCCAGAAAACTTGTAGTTTTCTCGAGAGTCTACTTTATGGTGAACCAATTGACAAGGCAAGACTGTTGTTCCCAATAATAATTAAAGGGGTTCTTACCTGTTCAATTGGATCATCCCACTTCTGATACCACTGAAAGGTTCTGGTTCTGTTGGACCTTCTTGGCTCGAGCTGGACTCAGGATCTGTGGAAGTCTCTCTGACCGGTCGGATATTCAAGACACCAATAAACAGTGAATGGGTATACAAGAATATGTCGTTTAATGGTTACATGTCCTTTTTTATACACAGCGAGAAAAGTTGCCTCCCTCCTATGGACCTATCAGCATTAAGCAAAAACCTCATGAGTTAGACAAAAATAAATTCGAACAGGTTTTTTTACTTCTGCAAAAGCGGTCAGTTAACATACGTCAATTGTGGTCTAACTAGACATGTTCTGACATTTGAAACAGGAAGATAAGAAACGCCAGATGTCAGTGCGGTCAACCTGTCAGTTAAAAAGCAGAAGTGAGATCAACTTTTTCCCGGAAAAGGCCTAACCACAAAGTCACATTTCAACCTAAATATACATGCCTGTTACACAGAAGAAAGATTAGCTTGACCACAAAAGTCACATCTTGTTCACACTCATGTCAGAGAAACATTTTCTGTAAAATATATATTTGAGGAGAACTCTAACCATGAATATTGGTTCATGATCTTCTTATACCTTACAGTAAGTATGTACAAAAGAACCCATACCTACTCATCATCTATACAAATTAATTAAAATGTACTATATAGATTAACCAATAATAATTTAATGATATAACACAGACTTTTCAGACTATAAAGTCTTTGAAAATGAAACGTTTATTTTAGTATAAATTAACAGGAATTACTTCTAATCGATTCAATTTTTACCATTTTAATGGTCACTGTATGTATAATGTAACACGCATCCAAGAAGCTATAAATATGTGAGGATTAATATGACCAAGTTCGGATGAAAGATCAAATACCACTAAAGACATATATTAAACTTCCTTTCTCCTTGTAGCTTAAAAGTTGACTTTGAATTGAAGGTCTTTTATTATATTAACATTTGTCATTATCTTGGTTGCTTTCTGTGTGTGCCATAAGGAATAATTACTTTCAGTACTCCTAAGTTTGATATAATCTCTAGAAGTAGTGTGCTGGATTATATAGATTTAAATGCAGTATGTACATGAAATAAATTATTATATTTCTTGGAAAAGCATTGAAGGACAACCACAAAAGAAAAAAATGAAGTAGAAACACAAGCATGGGAGGTTAATACTGTTAATGAATAGTAAACATGATACGCAATATTAATCTGTTTTCTCAGTGGCTTTTGACTACTTGACACCATTCCTAAAGCCAAAAGACGTGCACATCGGTGCGTATCAGTGAAGGAGAAAAATTACCTCTTTGCAAAATTTTGTAACAAAATCTGAAAAACATTATTTTTTTTTTTAAATGTGGTCTTTTTTGTTTATTTAGCAAAAAAACAAACAAACCCAGTGGTGATTAAATACCACCAAAAGAAAGCTCTATTTGTGTGAAAAAAAAATGGTAAAAATGTTATATAGGTAGTGTTGCATGATCACGCAGTTGTCATTCAAACTGTGACAGCATTCACAGCTGAATATTGGCCTGGTTAGAATAAGTGTCTAGTAAGCAAGTGGATAAAGAGGCATTCTGCACATTTAGCAGGCTTTTCATGGGTTTTTTGGGTAGGACTGATGCCTCTTTGTTGTACCTTGTACTCTTCCTGATTTAAGCCATGTCTCTGCACTTCTATTTTGCTATCATTACTATGCTCTCTCTAGCTGATATCTCGCCCCTTGCATACCTGCTGTCCTTAACTTTGATACCACTCATTATCGACCCCTGGCTTGTTCATCGACAATGCTTCTGTCTGATCCCTTCAAGCTATGACTTGTTACTGGCCTTTTGACTTGTTCAGTGACTGCACTTCTACTTTTTCCTTATCTGTTTCATCCGTTACCTGACCTCCACTTGCTATTTCACTGCTGGGCAATCAGTCATGACCTGGCATTAGCATGCAGAAAAACCCATCTCCACCATCAGAAGTTCTGGGAAAGACTGGCTAGTGGTATTTGTTTGTGTATTTCCAGATGCTTGCTTATGACCCTCTTTACTGCTACAACCACTGGTCCCCAAGCCTGATTCCAGACTGTGACAGAATATTCTAATCCAAAACATAGAGGCTGTTGTAGCCGCTTCTGTGACTCCTCTCATACAGCAAATCATTGAGTTTCAAGCATTTGGTGTTAGCTACTAGGAACATTCTTCTGAATTACAAATTAAAATGAAAGGGCTACAAGAGGACATCTTTGATCTACATAAACAATTTTGGGACTTATGTTCCAGCAGTTTTGTGACTGCTATGGATCAAGGTTTCAATGAGCCTAACCGCTGTACTACAGGCAAAGTTGAACAACTTACGGCAGGGTAGACGCTCTGTTACTAAGTACACAACTAAATTCTGTCGTTGGATTTCAGATACCACTTGGAATACCGCAGCACAAAAAGTAGGTGCTGTCAAGGGTTCTTTGAACAAGTAAAAGACAAGCTTGCCATGACAATCTTTGGCTTTTAAGTTATATATTCAAATTGATCAAAGGTTTACAGAATGAGGAAGGAGAGACTGAGAGTTCTAGGAAGTAATGGAGGCATATATTTTTCTACTAGGCAGTTCACTCCAATAGTTCATCCAGATTCCAAAACTTCTGAACCTATACAGGTGGATGCTATTAAAACATCTATTCATACCCAGAAGAAAGACAGACAATGTACAAAGAACGTATGTCTTTATTGTGGAGACTCTGGATATTAATTGGTTAAATTTAAAAGAACCATTGTGGCATCTGTCGTTACAGTGTCTGAACAAATAAACCCCATTTCTCAGTCTGTCTCTCCTTTGATTCTTGAAGTAAAAAATGTTCATTCTTTATCATTTTATTCTGTCATCCCTAATAAACTTATCATTGAAAGCTCTGAAATCCCTTGCTCCACTATGCTGAACTCTGGGGCTGGGGAA
Source organism: Rana muscosa (assembly GCA_029206835.1). Classification (NCBI taxonomy): domain Eukaryota; kingdom Metazoa; phylum Chordata; class Amphibia; order Anura; family Ranidae; genus Rana; species Rana muscosa. The sequence goes on along the minus strand of CM055116.1, from coordinate 1,075,923,535 downwards.
ACTTCACAGACATTGAGTTTGCCCAAGACACTATCATTCAAATGAGAATATGATATTGAAACAGTGGATTGTTCACCTTTATCTTCAGGACCTGTTACCCATGAGATCTTCTTGCTTGAACTCCAAATTTAGGCTGACCATCATGAGACTAACCCTGGGCATTCCTTGATTCTCTATCCAAAATCCTCCCATCAACTAGGCAAGATGGGCAATAAAGTTTACATCTGACCATTGCAAAGAACATTGTAAAGAATCTTACCAGATAAGCCCTCCACCAACCAGGATTTCATGAGCATTTTTGATAAAAAAGAATGCCAATCAGTTACCTCCTGATTGCCCATATGACACGTCTAATTAAATTGCTTACAGGGACATAAGTACCCTTTGGACATATTTATATTCTATCAGAACCCAAATTGAAGGTGTTCAGGGAGTGGCTTAATTAAAATTTAGAGGAGGGCTTCCTCCCTTCAAAGAGATGAACACTATCTTGGTAGTCACTGACCTTGTCAAAAAGATGGCTCCTTTTATCATTTTATACTAGTTAAGGAGGGTACCCACTGCTGAACAAACTGCAGAGTTGATTATTTAAGAAGTTTTTAACCCTTTCACTACCAGAACTGCTTTTGCATTTTTTTTTAGGCCTGAAGATTGCATAAAACCCCCAAAACATTATATATTGTCTGAAAGCCGACACTCTAATTTTAGTATAAAATACACTAAAGTTAATTTTTTGGCAAACAGATGCAATAAGTTACCCAATTTTGGAAAATATAAAAGATGTGGTTGCACAGAGTAAACAGATATCCAACATGTCAAACCCTAAATTTGCGTGTGCTCGCGAAATGGTAACAAACTTGTATTTTCTACAGATGACAATTTAAAACCCCCCTATAGGACATCTATTTAGCATTATAGAAAAGGGTCTGGTGCTACAACAATTTCTCTCACTCTGGTATGCATGGCAATATGTAACATGTGTGTTGCAATCAACATTTTCATGCGTATATGTCCCAGAAGCATGCATTTATGCTCATACATGCGTATATGTGTGGGTTGGGGGCTGCAAAATTTGTTGGGGGGGGATTGTATATGCTTGGGTGTGACTTACATTTTTTAAAATTAAAAAAATATGTTTTTACTTAACTTTTTTCCATCACATAGGAGACAAAAATCCCCAATGTCATGATTTTTAGGTGACAAGTAGTCTTTAATGAGACATTCGCGGTCTTTTAGTCTCCCCTGTGCGCCACTGAATGTAATGCAATGTTGATCGTATTATATTGCATTCTTTTCCAGCCGTGCAGGTCAGGACACTGACAAGTGGACCTTGAAGTGACATCAAAAACAATGCTTCTGGGTCACCAACAAGAAAGGAAGGAGGGCAGAGGTGTGTCCACTTTGCTCCTTCCGCCATACTCGGTGCTATGCCGATTCTGGGCCTACAGATGGGCAAGCTGAGCCTGAGATACATAGAGGGGTCACGTGCATGGGGGGGCACCATTACCAGGGTGTGTAAAAAGCAATCCACCTGCTTTCATTTGACAGGTAGCAGTCTGCTTGCTAGATTTGGACACAATTTTGGTGGCTACAGCCACCAGGAGTGTGTGTAAACTGTCAGGTCCTCGGCAGTGAAAGGGTTAAACTACATGACATTCCTGATAATGTGCTGTCTGAACAGATGAGTACAGTTTACTTCAAAATGTAAAAAAAATAATTTTTGCTCAGATTTAGCTGTTACAATTAATCTGCCCTGTTTTATCAATTACTTTCAGCCTATCTTCCTATGGCAGAGTTTTCTTACAACAATTCTGAACATACTGTAACTCAAAGTGGATGTAAAATCTCAACAGCCCCCCCAATACTTAACTGGGCCCCATCTCGATCCAGCGATATGCACAAGCCCATCGGCTCTCCAGGGTCTCTTCCTCCTCATTGTCCGAGACAGCAGTGGGAGCTATTGGCTCCTGCTACCCTCAATCACAGCCAGTTAGCCAAATAGGAGAGCAGGGGCAGGATTGAGCCACGCTCCGTAAATTAATAGGCACATAGAGAAGTGGCTTGGGAGTAAGCCTGCTCGAGTTCCCCCATGGAAATCTGCTTGCTATGGGGGGCACTCAGAAGGAGGGAGAAGCCAGGAGCACTGGCGGGGAACAAAAAAAAAAGAGAAGGGGTGGGGAGGCTCTGTGCAAAACCACTGCACAGAGCAGGTACGTATAACATGTTTGTTATTTAAAAAAGAATATGCCTTTTATATCACTTCAATTACCCAAAGCCCTTTTTTCTTAAACAGCAAGTATGATCCAGTTTTTATTCCTGATCTCCAGTTACTGCCATATCCAACAGATTAACTACTTTACAGGAGATTCAGGAGACGTTGATTGATACATTGAAGGAAGCTCAGGATCAGGAAAAGTAGGATTTTTAAAACAGCTTACCTGTAAAATCCTTTTCTTGGAGTACATCACGGGACACAGAGCAGCATAGTCATTACTATGTGGGTTATATAGAATTACCTTCAGGTGCTGGCACTGGCAACTTCCAAAACAGGAAGTACCCTCCCCTATATAAGCCCCTCCCATCCGGGAGTACCTCAGTTTTGTAGCAAAGCAATACGTGTCCCCAAAAGAGGGGTGGGAGCTCTGTGTCCCGTGATGTACTCCAAGAAAAGGATTTTACAGGTAAGCTGTTTTAAAAATCCTACTTTCTTGTTCATACATCACGGGACACAGAGCAGCATAGTCATTACTATGTGGGACGTCCCAAAGCAATGCCACATGAGGGGGGGGATACACCATACATAAGCTGGGCGCCATCAGGCATGAAGATCTTTTGCGGCCTGCAACACACTGCGCCCAAAGGCGACATCCTCCTGACTTCTCACGTCCACCTGGTAGAACCTAGTAAACGTGTGTACTGAAGACCATGTTGCGGCCTTACAAATTTGCGCCAGGGAGGCCTGGTGATGCACTGCCCATGAAGTTCCAACTGCTCTCGTGGAGTGCGCCCTAACTTTGAACGGAGGCGGTCTACTTTTCAAGCCATAGGCTTGTATTATGACCTGTCGAATCCACTTGGCTAAAGTAGATTTTGATGCTGCCTGACCCTTTCTGGGGCCTTCCGGCAGAACAAACAGAGAATCCGTTCTACGAATCTGAGCAGTGGCTTTTAAATAAGCTTTAACTGCTCTTACTACATCCAAAGAATGCAATAACTTTTCCTCTACCGAGCTTGGTTTGGGGAAAAAAGAAGGAAGAACCACATCCTGGTTCAAGTGAAACCTCGATACCACCTTAGGAAGAAAGGCTGGGTGAGGACGTAATACTACTCTGTCCTTATGGATAACCAGATATGGCTCTTTACAGGACATGGCGGCTAATTCCGACACTCTTCTAGCCGAGCATATGGCTACTAAAAATATCAATTTCCTGGTGAGTAGAACCAAGGAAATGTGCCGCAAAGGTTCAAATGGCTGCTTCTGCAGAACCGACAGAACCAAATTTAGATCCCATGGGCATATGGGAGCCTTAATCGGTGGAATAATACGAGTCACACCTTGCATAAAGGATTTGACAAGTGAATGCATAGCCAGGGGCCTTTGAAATAGTATTGACAAGGCCGAAACCTGACCCCTGACAGTACTTAAGGCAAACTTCCTGTCTACAGCCCACTGCAGGAAGTCCAGAATTCTGCCTATAACGTACTTACGTGGATGCCATTTTCTGGCCTCGCACCAAGTGATGTACGCCTTCCAAACTCTATAGTAGATCTGCCTGGATACAGGCTTCCTGGCATTGATTATAGTTGATACCACAGAGTTAGAGAGACCTCTCTTCTTTAGGATGTGGGACTCAATAGCCAGGCCGTTAAACTTAGAGTTAGTAAGGAAGGGTGGTATATCGGTCCTTGCGAAAGCAGGTCCGGACGACGTGGAAGGGTCCAAGGACTCCCCACAGACATTTTGATGATCTCCGCGTACCAGGCCCTTCGGGGCCACGCTGGAGCCACCAGGATCACCGGCTTCTTCTCCAACCTGACTCTGCGAAGGAGTCGAGGCAACAATTGTAGCGGAGGGAATGCATATATCAGTCTGAACTGATCCCAAGGGAACACCAGAGCATCCGAGCCGCAAGCGAGGGGATCCCTTGTCCGGGAGACAAATCTGTCTACCTTTGCGTTGAATCTGGATGCTAGCAGATCTACATCCGGTGTTCCCCACCGCTGACATATTGCTCGGAAGACCTCGGGATGAAGGGACCATTCCCCTGGGCATAACTGTTGGCGACTCAGAAAGTCCGCCTTCCAATTCTCCACCCCTGGAATGAAGACAGCTGATATACATGGGACATGCTTTTCTGCCCATTCCAGGATGTGACTTACTTCCCTCTGGGCTGCACGACTCCTGGTGCCTCCCTGATGATTGATATATGCCACTGCTGTGGCATTGTCTGATTGAATTCTGACAGGGGACCCTTGGAGTCTGGATGTCCAGGCTACTAGGGCGTACCGGGCTGCTCGTATCTCTAAGAGATTGATGGGCAGGGTTTTTACTACATTTGACCATCTGCCCTGGAGAGACCATTGCTCCAGTACTGCCCCCCAGCCTGTAAGGCTGGCATCTGTAGTGACCACCTTCCAAGATATCGGGCTGAAGGGTTTTTCCTTCTGGAGATTCTGGGGGATCAACCACCAGCAGAGACTCTTCCGAACGGAAGGGGACAAAGCCATCGGGAAGTCTAGAGCCTGAACTTTTCCGTTCCAGGCTGACAATATGGCCCTTTGTAAATTCCTTGAGTAGAATTGGGCGTATGGCACAGCTTCGAATGATGCTACCACCTTTCCTAGCAGCCTCATGCACAGGCGTATGGACGGCTGTCTTTTTGCACAAAGCAGACGGACCAAGCCCCTCAAAGAGGATACCTTGTCTAGAGGTAAGAAAATCTTCCTCTGGTCTGAATCCAGCCGTAGCCCTAGATATACCAGGTTTTTCACTGGCTGTAGGGCTGACTTGTCCAGGTTGATGACCCAACCGTGAGATTCTAGATACTTGATTGTATCGACAATTACCACTTCTAGCTTGGCAACTGAGTGGTCCATCAACAACAGGTCGTCTAGGTATGCCATTATCGTTACACCCCGTGTTCTTAGATCGGCCAACAGTGGGGCCAGAATTTTTGTGAACACTCGTGGTGCTGTGGCCAGACCGAATGGTAAGGCTCTGAACTGAAAATGGCGCCCTTCTACTGCAAAGCGTAGGAATTTTTGATGACCTGGAAAGATGGGAACATGCAAGTAAGCATCTTTGATGCCGATCGAGGCTAACCATTCCTCCCCTTGTAGGGCAGCGGTGACCGATCGGATCGACTCCATCCGGAAAGACCGGACGTTTAGAAATTTGTTTAGACTCTTTAGGTCCAATATGGGTCTTATGTCCCCGTTTGGCTTCGGGACTGTGAAAAGGTTTGAGTAGAAACCCAACCCCCACTCTTCCATAGGAACCTCCATAATTACTCCATGGAGCAATAGTTGTTCTAACGCCAATAGGAGAGACCGTCTTTTCAGAGGGTCTCTTGGCATGCCTGACCACATAAAATGGGATGGAGGAGACTCTTTTAACTCCAACTTGTATCTCAGAGTTACTGCGGAGAGCACCCATCTGTCTTTGATCGTCTCCCGCCAGGTCTCTGCGAACAACTGAAGTCTTCCCCCCACCCGTTTGAGTGGGGGCAGCCCTTCATAGGCTTGACTTGGAGGCTGGTTTAGTACCTCTTCGGATCCAGGGCTTTTTATTACCCTGTGGCTGTCCCTGATTTTTACCTCCTGAGTTTGACCGAGGAGGCCGTCGGAACTGCTTAGTAGCAGACGTCGCAGGGATAGGAGAGGTAGTCCTCTTAAAAGATGGACCCCTAGACCTCTTCTTACTCGGTAAGAGAGTACTTTTACCACTGGAAATCTTCTGGATATACTTATCCAGGTCTTCGCCAAAAAGGCGTTCCCCATGAAATGGGAAGCTAACTAAGAGCTTCTTACAGGGAGCTTTAGCAGACCAGTTTTTGAGCCACAGAAGCCTACGCATATGTACCAAAGACAGCGTGAGGCGGGAGGCCTGATGGATAGAATCCTTGATGGCGTCAACCGCAAAGCATAATGCTCTAGGCAGATCAGCCAGAGCCTGGGCCTGTTGGTCTGGCAAATCCCTCAGGACCATTTTCATTTGATCCTTTAAAGCTTGGCAGACTCCAATAGCTGCCACTGCTGGCTGTGTAACAGCCCCTGCTGTGGAAAAAGCAGATTTTAATAAAGATTCCAATTTTTTATCCACTGGATCTTTGAACATTTGAACATTATCTACTGGACATGTCAGTGATTTGTTCACAGAAGAAATGGCTGCGTCCACCGTAGGAACATTCCATCTCTGGGTGAACTTTTCCTCCATGGGATAGATCACCGGAAACCTTTTAGGCGGAACAAATAGTTTATCAGGATGTTCCCAGTCCTGGTATATAAGTCCTTCCAATAATGGATGTATTGGAAAGGAGCAATTAACCTGGGGAGCTTTTAGCGACCCCAATGAGGAGACAGCAGTAGTTGATGGTTCAACAAGAGGCATTTTAAATGCAGATCGAACCATGTCAGTTAGGGTCTGGACCCACAATCTTTCAGTCTGTGATGCTGAAAATGGTTCATCTACTGTCGATTCCTCAAAAACAGAGCTAACCTCCTCCTGATCCCCTTCAGGTAGGTCGGTCCCTTCCTGGGACTGTTGCTCTGCCAACAGGCACTCTAATGGAGGTGATGGAGATCTGGCGCGCTTTCTTTCCTGTAGAGAAGAAGCGATCAATGCAGCCAATCTCTGCTTCAATCCCTCCAGAGTTGAGGAAAAAACCTCCTCTGTTATATATGCAGGAGCAGGTGGACTGAGGACAGCCGCAGTACCTGGCACTCCCGGGGGTTCCTTATGGGTATTAACCTCTGATTTCTCAGGGGAGGAGGGTGCAGATGACTGCTCCAGATCCTCAGAGCCCGATGGAGACCCCCTACACTTCCTGAGAGGTATATCTCGGAGTTTTTTAGGCGGCATATTCCTTAGTTCAAAGCTGAGGTATTCCAGCCGCAATACACCCCTTACTGAAATAGTCTAATGCAATTTGCTGCTATGTACATCAGTGGGTGTCTACTAATGCGTCTTTCTGGGGATGCCTGTATCAACCGCCCGCTGTAAGCCCCTATACCATGCTACCAGCTCCTTTTCATGCTCTGTGTCCATAGCAAGCAGCGTGGACTGAGTCCTTTTATCTTGCTGGGACGCCCGCACATGCGCAGAAGCGCTGGGCGCACAGAGCGCGTCATCCGCATGGCTCCGCCCCCTTTTTTGAAGCTAAACCTTATAAAAAGAAAGCATGTGTGCGCGCGCGCGCGCGTGCACGTGTGTGCTCTTGGCGCCATGTAGGGAGAGGAGCCAGGGTCCCTGTTTCACCAGGACTCGGGGATGGAAGGAAACTACTTGGCAGCATGACAGAGGAATGCAGCTTCCCTGATAGAGAGCTCACTCATCTGCCTGGACTTTCACCATGGAAGGAATAGTCCCAAGAAAAAAGATGTTCCACAGCGGCCTCTAGTGGACAAACACAGGTACCGCACTTTTGTCTTTTTTTTTTTTTTTTTAAAACCTCCTTTATGAAAAACATTTCCAGGTTTACAGTTTTTTTAAAACTTCCCTTATGAAAAAACATTTCTAGGATTTCTTAGGCATATACAGCTATTAGCGGGAATACCCTTTAGGTAACAGGCAGAAAGACATATTAGGCTTGGGGGTCCCCTCAATAGAACCAAGTTCCTGAGGGGCCCCCACTTACCTTTTCCCCGCCGCAGGACTTTGTTTGGTCCACAGAAGCCCAAACTTCACCTCTCACGGCAGGCATTGTACTAGACCTTCAGGGACCGGGTTCCCAAGGATTCCACTCCCCTGGACCTGTATAGCACCCTGCACAGATAGCCTCTTGGTTTTGGGTATGACCAGAGCTCTGGATCCCAGGGTCTAGCCCTCCTAAGAGAGGCATTACAGGCAAAACCCTGCTCTTCTCTGCAAGGCCCGGGTACCGACCGTTTAGCTATGAAGCTTTTTTGGTCGGATCCGGAATAGCTTGCTAAGGCCCAGAGAACCTGTACACAAGCCCAGATGAATACATGTTAACCTTGGCCAACACCTTAGACACTGGCAAAAAACTGAGGTACTCCCGGATGGGAGGGGCTTATATAGGGGAGGGTACTTCCTGTTTTGGAAGTTGCCAGTGCCAGCACCTGAAGGTAATTCTATATAACCCACATAGTAATGACTATGCTGCTCTGTGTCCAGTGATGTATGAACAAGAAATTACAGGAAGGCTGCTGACAGACATCACAGATCACTCCCTATTTTTCATGTGGATGACAAAGTTAGGTTATCTATCCAAAATTTGAAGTTTCATGATCCAAGTTGGGTCAAAGGTATGTGGGACCTTTCCAGATCACTGCTTAAATAAACCCATTTATCTTTTACTTAAAACTTCCCTACAGTATAAAGTTTTACCATGTGACGCTTGTGTTTTATTGTTTAACCACTTGTCCCCCGCCCACTGTCAATTGACGGCGGGCGGAGGACACTCTCATTCTGGGAGGACGTCATATGACGTCCTCCCTTTAAAACGAGCTAGGGCGCGCGCGCGCCCTCCGCGTTCCCAAGGCCCCAATGCGCGTGCCCGGTGGCCGCGATTGCCGCCGGGCACCCGCGATTGCCCGGGAAACGAGCAGGAAAGTGGATCTCTGTGTGTAAACACAGAGATCCACGTCCTGTGAGGGAGAGGGGACCGATGGTGTGTCCCTTGTACATAGGGACAACCATAGGTCACCTCCCCCAGTCAGTCCCCTCCCCCACAGTAAGAACACATTGAGGGAATATATTTAACCCCCTCCCGCCCCCTAGTGGTTAACCCCTTCCCTGCCAATCACATTTATACAGTAATCAATGCATTTTTATAGCAGGGATCGCTGTATACTGTAAATGTGCATGGTCCCAAAAATGTGTCAAAAGTGTCCGATGTGTCCGCCGCAATATCGCAGTCACAATAAAAATCACAGATCGCCGCCATTACTAATAAAAAATAAAATAAAATAAAAATGCTATAAATCTATCCCCTATTTTGTAGACGCTATAACTTTTGCGCAAACCAATCAATACGCGCTTATTGCGATTTTTTTTTTAACCAAAAATATGTAGAAGAATATGTATCGGCCTAAACTGAGGAAAATTTTATTTGAAAAAAAAATGGGTATTTATTATAGCAAAAAGTAAAAAATTTAGTTTTTTTCCAAACGGGACGCTCTTCTTTTGTTTATAGCGCAAAAAATAAAAACCGCAGAGGCGATCAAATACCACTAAAAGAAAGCTCTATTTGTGGGAAAAAAGGCGCAAATTTCGTTTGGGAGCCACGTTGCACGACCGCGCAATTGTCATTCAAAGTGTGACAGCGCTGAAAGCTGAAAAATGGCTTGGGCAGGAAGGGGGTTTTCGTGCACAGTAGGGAAGTGGTTAAAATTGGAAATATAAAAATGTCACACATTTGCACCACAACTATTAATCCTTTTTGGAAAGGCTGCAATTTCTAAGCAATTGCATCTGAAACTTAAAAATGAGTGCTTGATTTGGAGACTGAAGATGGAAAAATGTTGCAGTCTTAAACCACAGCTATTAGACCTGTATGGGTAGGTTGCAATTTCTGAGCAATTAGACGGGTATATTACATAAAAAAAAAAAAAAAAAGATTCTCTATTTATTTTAAATTGAAAAGCAAAAACACTGTACAATTTGGCAGCCCACCTGTGAAGCCTTTATTGGATATAAGCAGAAGATGCAGCTCAACCGCACAATTTAAAAATACTTGCTCAGGCTGGGGGATCGCCACTCACCTGTTCAAACACCCAAAGTATAAATTTAGCTGGCAACTCGATAACCCCATGGTGTTATCCTTTATTTGGCCACATCATGTGCACAGGATCAATGCTGACATGTCACGGCTATTACAGTCTTACTCATAGCATAAATCCTCTTTTGGAAACCCCAGGCCCTTTTTGTGTGGTGATCCCCCATTAACTAATATCATCTAAGATAAGGGTCTGGGATACATGAAGGGAATCTCTGGCTGTTTGTTTAAAAGCACAACAAAGTGGCCAGGAACTGTCATTTTCCTGGCAATCCTTCCGGGGCTGAAGTGGTTTAAAAGTTTTATTGTGCCAAACAGTGGAGATATACTCATGCCACGTACACACGACCGCTTTTCTCGACGTGAAAAACGGCTTTTTTTTTTTCGCCGAGAAAAACGATCGTCTGTGGGCTTTATGTCGTTTTTCTCGTTGAGAAAAACGGCAGAAAAAACGACGAGAAAAATTAGAACATGTTCTAAATTTTCACGCCGTTTTTCAGGTCGTCGTTTTTTTCATCATGAAAAATGATCGTGTGTAGGCTTTAACGACGTTAAAAAAGCGCGCATGATCAGAAGCAAGTGAGGAGAAGGGAGCGCTCGTTCTGGTAAAACTACTGTTCGGAATGGAGATGGCACATTCGTCATGCATGAAATTATTACATCGTTTAATGCAGCACATTCTTTTCTTCGTTCTAATGCTGCAATATTCCAATTCTCTTGCTGCTGATATTCTCCCAGAGTTAGGACAATCTTTGGTCTTTATGATTTATTGTTTTATCATGATTAATCTCTATTTTGGGGAGCCAGATCTCCCTAAATACCCAAAACTTTTAAAATTTATTTTTATAATTTTTTTTTTTTGCTTTAATTTGTGGTCTTAGATTTTAGACTGTTTTTACATATTATTTGCTATTTTGAAGTGTGTCAAGTTACCACAACATTATTCTTTATTCTAATTTTGCCTCAATGAGGTTAGTGTCCCTTGTTAATTTCTCAATTTTTTATCCACTGTCCCTGCCTACTCACTTACAAACTGGCTATTTAGAAGAAAAACACATGTTAATTTTGTATCTTCAAAAACAATTCCAATTTATTATGGCCTAATAACAAATTAAAAGGTAAGCCAAAACAAAACCATATGTAAAACTACAAATCAAGAAGCCAGGAAGACAGCACTGGAGACCCTGCTGAAATTAGTGCACACCCAGATCACCACAGCAAACACCAAAGCATCTGAAGACCAAAACTAGCCCCATGTGAGGCACATATCCTGGGTTCATTTTCCTATTTTTTGTTTGACCTTCCCTGCAGCCTTCCTTGGAGGCTGTGTCCATGGAGGAGGGACTGGAGCAGGAGCAGGGTCTGGAACAGGAGCAGGGACTGGGACGGGAGCAAGGCCTGGGACAGGAGCATGGAGTGGGGCAGGAGCATGGAGTGGGCCAGGAACTTGGGCAAAAAAATAGGAAAGGTCCACAACATCTGTGAACTCCTTTAGTTTGTTCAACAGGCCCATATTGACCACCTTCAATATAAGTGTTTCACACTTCAGCCTCTGGTCCAGTCCCATTTGTGGCAGTTTCTCCCCAATAAGGGCAGCAAATCCCTCTGCAGCGGTGGGGGCTCTCGGAGTGCAGCAGTAGCCTCCCTAATTAGGGCATGTGTCTCCTCCTCCATTTGAACCAGCCTCCTAGATCTTTTGGCAGGAATCCGCAGCAGAGGGATCTGGGGCCTGGTGTTGTGCTGGGTCCCACTGGGGCCTGCCTCTTCCTGGGTCCCACTGGGGCCTGCCTCTTCCTGGGTCCCACTGGGGCCTGCCTCTTCCTGGGTCCCACTGGGGCCTGCCTCCTCATCCTGTAAAAAAAAGGTACATCGAGTTAGTTTTGCCTTCATCTTTCACACACATTTGTCACCTCATGACATTTGGTAATTGAATGCTACTAAATATTAAAGTCAATCATTCTGACACCAGTATATATCTTTTTGGTGCCCTTAATTTGTGGCCACTGCTGTCTATTGATATGTCAGACACTTTTTTTAAACTGTTAACATTTTACACACTTTTTTTGAAACGTTTACAACATTCAACTTTTATTACTCTAAATATTTTGTGAAATATTATACCTGGCTCCAAATATTTAAATCCGGCTCCTCCAGGACTTGAGGTTGTTCCTCCAAAGAGACCTCAACTTGGCTGGAGGCTTGGCTGCATGGAATGCTGGAGGGAAGGCTGGAGGGTTGGCTGGAGGGTTGGCTGGAGGGTTGGCTGGAGGGTTGGCTGCAAGGAAGGCTGGAGGTCGTTCTGGGTGGAAGGCTGGAAAGGGATTCCCTGGATTCCAGATGTTCATCAAGGAAACTCAGGTGCTGATAGTACCACAGATTTGGTATGTATCGGTCCTCTGCACCTGCTCCTGACCGCAGGGATTTTTGAACCTTATTCCTTTGAGCCCGGTATGTGCCCCTAATGGTCCCAATTTTGTTCTTCAGATCCTGTAGTGTTGCTGTGGGGATCTGAGTTTTCACAAATTCCAGCAAGGTCTCCAGTGCTCTCTTCCTGGCTTCTTTATTTTTATTATTTTTATTTTTAGTCTCCCATAAAATTGGAAGATTTTTCCATCTTTGGAGGAATTCCAGCATAAAATCGGGGTCCTTAAATGCCTTCATTATCTGTGCAATTCAAAACCAAAAACCAAAAAAGGAATGTCAGTCAGGACTACTCCAAATCTTTCTAACCATATATAGGCCACTAACGTAGCAATTGATCAGTCATCATAGAGTTGAGTGGACACCTGGATGTTTGTGGTGAGCTCTTTTTAGCTAACTTTGTAAAAAGCTAGAGTTCGTGACCTGACTTTACCCGAACCCAAACCACATTTAAGTAAATTAAGCCCTGTAAATAGGGTGAATAAAAGGACTCCCCAAAAATAAAGGAGTACCTCGAACTGTCCCTGCACCAAGTGTCATATTTTATTAAATTTTAATTAACCCTAAATTCACTCCTGGGTATAATTAATTGTTGTCTCCTGTCAATTGCAATACATAGAAAAGTCATTGATACAAACATTGGGAAAGCATTGTGGTTCCCCCAAATATCCATATCAGGTCTGTCAAGGATTTTAAGGGGAACTCCCCCACAAATTCCATAAAAAAATGGCGTGGAGTCCCCCCCCCCAAATCCATAACAGACCCTTATCCGAGCACGCAACCTGGCCGGCCGCAGGGGAAAAGGGGGGGATGAGAGAGCGGCCCCCCCTCCCTCCTGAACCATACCAGGCCACATGCCCTCAACATGGGGAGGATGTCTCCATGTTGATGAGGACAAGGGCCTCATCCCCACAACTCTTGCCCGGTGGTTGTGGGGGTCTGCGGGCGGGGGGCTTATCGGAATCTGGAAGACCCCTTTAACAAAGGGGCCCCCCAGATCCCGCCCCCCCTATGTGAAATGGTAATGGGGGACATTGTACCCCTACCATTTCACCTTAAAAAATGGCATTATCTGAAAAATTACACTTCACGGTTTTTGACAATTCCTTTATTATTGGTTTTGTTTTTCAACCATCTTCTTCCTTCTTCTTTTCTGCATTGGAGTTTCTTCCTCCATCTTCCTCTTCATCTTCATCTTCCTTCTTGCTTCGGGCTTCTCGTCCGCATCTTGCTTCGGCTTCTTCTTTGTTCTCCCACTGCTCCGTTTGAATTTGAGTTTCCCGTTGTGTGACGCAAAGTTAGGCAGTTCTCCTCTAGGTCCGCTGCGAGCCGGGGGACCCGCCCCCTCTGACTGCACGGGGAAAGTACCTGTGAAATCTCTGTGCGTCAGAGGGGGGCGGGGTCGCCGGACCAAGAGGAGAACTGATGAACTGAGCGTCCCACAGCGGGAACCTCCAATTCAAACGGAGCGGCCGGAGAAAGAAGAACCCGGAGCAAGATGCGGACGAGAACACCGAAGGAAGATGAAGAGGAAGAGGAAGATGGAGGAAGAAACACGAAGCGAGAAAAGAAGAAGAAGGAAGAAGATGGAAGAAAGACAAACTAAAAATTAAAGGAATTGTCAAAAACTGACTCTTGTCATTTTTTACATTTTGTGCGCTTTCATCGTGAAATGGTAGAGGTACAATGTACCCCTTACCAATTCACATAGGGGGGGCCGGGATCTGGGGGTCCCCTTTGTTAAAGGGGTCTTCCAGATTCCGATAAGCCCCCCGCCCGCAGACCCCCACAACCACCGGGCAAGGGTTGTGGGGATGAGGCCCTTGTCCCCATCAACATGGGGACATCCTCCCCATGTTGAGGGCATTTGGCCTGGTACGGTTCAGGAGGGAGGGGGGGCCGCTCTCGTCCCCCCCCTTCCCCTGCGGCCGGCCAGGTTGCGTGCTCGGATAAAGGGTCTGTTGTGGATTTTGGGGGGGACTCCACGCCCTTTTTTTTCATGATTTGGGGGTGGAGTTCCCCTTAAAATCCTTGACAGACCTGAAGGGCCTGAAACTCGAATTTGGGGGAACCCCACTTTTTTTTTTCAGGTACAAATCAGTTTTCAATGTCTTGCCATTTGCCGGGAGGCAAGAATTCATTTAGAGCCGCGATTGACTTTTCAAAGTTTATAGTCCCAATTCAAAAATGACACTTTGTGCACGGCCAGTACTAACAGCATGGGAAGCAAGCGCCAAGTTACATGCATATTGCCCAACTCCGGCCCCGAACATACAGTGAATGAATGTTTATAGGTTTAATGCTCCTGGACACAGCCATATCAAGTAAGAAAAATGTTACGTACCCGCGATCTACACGTTCGTCTCCTCCGACCTTCTTCCACTCACTGAACGTCGCTTTCAACAATGTTTTTTGGAGTTATATACAGTGCGCATGCGTGACGCTCCGCACGCTTTCCCGCCCCTGACGTTCGTTACACTACTTTCCCCGCCCCTTCTCGCTACTCCTTAATGACGGAGAGTGTAAACATGTCGGCGAATCACCAACATGATGTGGAAAGTGGGGAAGAAAGCAGGCCCCGACACAGAAGGTATAAAGCCACTAACATGAGCTTTGAGGAGATGGTGGAGATGGTCACCATATTGCTCCGGGATGATTACGACGCCAAACATGGGCCCTACAAAAAGCCAAATCAAGTGAAGTCCAAGATCATGGATAAAGTGGTCAAAGCGCTATGGCAGAAATGTGGTGTTCGCAGGTCGCGGGAACAGATCCGGAAACGATGGTCGGACATTAAGTTGCGTGAGCCGGATCAATATAAAAAGATTAAAAAAGTCATCAAAAAAAGTAAGTAGATTAACATTAAATGTGATTTTGCCTAATAACGTGGTGTTGTTATTTTTAAATAATGTATGTATTACAGTGAAAAATGTCATGTTTCATGTTTTTGGCCACACGAATTGATCGTATAAATGGTCGTTCAAACGTTCACTCAATCACAAGCTTTTGCCACGATTCATCATTGTTCGCACGACATTTTATCAATCACAAAATAATAGGCATGTTCGAATGTTTTTAGCAATGTATTCCACCAAAACATCGTTTGGGTGGTTTTGAACGAGGATTTCAACGTTGGATTCTTGTGCCCAAGAACATGAAACAGGACATCATGAAATGTTTATGTGAGAAGTAATTATAAACATGTTTGTGTAGTTGTTGGTAATTATATTTGGCTAATGTAACTAGATTCAGTGTACGTTTACAGGAGTATATGCTCAGCAGCTGCTTACACATCTGGACTCATTAGCACAAGTGTGGGCCACAAGAACAACCTTTTGATGGTGTCACACACAGGTGATCCAGTGGATACCTGGTGTGTTTCCATGTGTGAAACATGACCTAAAGAGATTAATCTACCATCTTGGGAAATGGATACAATCATGTGTTCATCTTCTCCAAAATTATCAGTAATACAATTGTAACACACTTCCCAAGAATGATTAATATTCCTCTTTCACGCCTAAATATATTTAGTTACACAAGTCGACCTTTTGGTTATATCTCCTAGGGCTTCAAAGAGCTAAGAGACACGAGGCTGCAAACCCCGCACCACCAACTCAAGACCCACAACTGCAGGATGTGGCAGAAGAGGGAAATGGCAACTCACCAGGTCAGTGTCATACACCACAGCCTCACGTAATAGATGTTTGCCTGTATATTTAGTAAGACATTTTCTTTTCACAACTTAAAGGGACTTTAATGCCTGCGGCAACAGCAACCTTCACCAGAGCCACTGCCCAGATGTTGCTTCAAGAAGTGAGGGTCTGCTCTCGGGAGGTTGAAACCATCAAACACAACCTGGTCCAGATGTACCAAACAAACAAAATGATGGAGAAAAAATTACTAAAAATTGAGCATATTCTTGGGAGTGTTTAAAACTTGTATATATTTTTTTTAAAAAAAAAATTTTTGGGGGGGAAATGTTTTATTTCTATAAAGGGATATTGTTTGTGTTGTACAGTTTTGTACTGAGTTGTAAAAAGCAAATATTTTTGAAATTCCTCCAAAAATTGGGGTTATATTTTGATACAAACCTTACCAATTTTATACTCATAACATTTTTTAAACAGTAAACAATGTGTGGCTTCTTATATCAATGTTGACCCCCCCCCCCCCCCCAACAAAAATGTGTGTGTTTAGACTCTATAAATGCTTGTAATTTACTTGTTAGGAAAAAACATGGGACTACAACTGCACTAGTATAACCGAGGACAGTGATGGTGAACCTTGGCAACCCAGATGGTTTGGAACTACATTTCTAATGTTGCTCAGGCACTCTGCAGTGTAGTTGAGCATCATGGAAAATGGAGTTGAAAAACATCTGGAGTGGCAAGGTTCACCATCACTGACCTAGAAGAAAGAACAAATACAACAAAAGAAAAGCAAACAAGATGTTTTCAAGATATTATTTTTTATTATGAGCAACATTGATTTAAAACTGATCAGGCATTGCAATGGCCCCCCTACTCATAAAATATTCGACATAGCGTTGCCGCACATCACGGCCGCTTTGGGGGGCCAAGCCTGTAGGGCCAGCTAACTGGGCTGGCAATGGTCCATCCAAACCCTGTGTGCCCTGAAGGTCAAGTGTAGCAAGATAATTTGTGGAGTGTTTGATTAAAAAATTGTGCAGTATGCAACAACACATGACCAAATGGTTCCATTTATACTCCACCATGTTTATTGCAGTCAGAAAAAGCCGGAGCCGACTGGCCATGATGCCAAAGGCGTTTTCCACCACCCTTCGCCCTCTGGCCAGACGATAATTAAACACCCTCCTCTCAGGGGTGAGGGACCTTTGGGGAAAAGGCCTCATCAAATGTGGTCCAAGCGCAAAAGCCTCATCTGCCAGGAACACAAAAGGGAGGCCATGTTCATTATCTTCAGCAGGTGGCAATGCCAGGTCGTCTGAAAGAAGCCGGTCTGCAAACTCGGTCTGGGCGAAAACACCACCGTCAGACATCCGCCCATTTTTCCCAACATCAACAAATAGGAATTCATAGTTCGCAGACACCACCGCCATGAGCACAATACTGTGGAAGCCTTTGTAATTCCAAAAAAAAGACCCAGAATGGGCTGGTGGCACGATGCGGACGTGCTTGCCATCAATGGCTCCTCCACAGTTGGGAAAGTTCCACCGCTGAGAAAAATCAGATGCCACATTCTGCCATTCCTGTGGCGTCGATGGTAACTGTGGAGTCAAAGGAAAAAAAAACAAATATATACTTTACTACCTATACATTGCAAGCATGTTAGCACAAAACACTCTGGGCAAAACATCAGGATAGCATTAATTTGGAAGGAGGATTTTAGAGCAGAGCTACGCAGCCCAAATAATATAAAATAACACAGCAGCTCCAGCTACAGCAGCTGCAGAGGTTTGCTAATTGTACACTTACCTGTCCTGGAGTCCAGCAACGTCCGCAGCAGAGGACGAACAATTGCTCGTCACTCTGCTGCCCCCTCTGCCATCCTTGGTGAGGGAACCAGGAAGAGAAGCCTTGCGGATCACTGCCCGGTTCCCAAACGCACATGCACGAGAAGCGCTGCACAGTTCAGACTGGTCCTCCTGTGTTCTGTGAGACAAGTGTTTCCAAGAACACTACGGGTCTTCTGCGGGAAGTGACTTGGCTCAGGCAGATTTGCCGCAGAGATGACTCCCGGATGTGGGTGAATATACCTGTCTTAAACAGGTATCTTCACCCCCCTCCCCCCTGAAAGGTGTCAATTTTGACACCGGGGGAGGGTTACAATGAGCGGACCCACAAAATTTAGGATGGAGGTGCGCTTGAATAAGATAGAAAAATAAGCAACAAAAACATCACCCACTCTGATGGACCTAAGAAATTCGGAGAGGGTGGAGGGTTTGAGATGAGTTGGGGACATCATATTTAAAATCTATAGTACGATGTAATTTATTTGGGTAGATTAGACAAACTTAAAAAATTAGGGGGGGGGTGGGAATCAGGCAATCTAAGCACTACAATGGAGCATACAAAACAAAAATGAGGATTGACTAGGCTAGGTGTGTTTGGGCCCAGGATCTAATGCTGGAGATTGCTTGACCAAAAAATATGCATGTAGCCCAAAAACATAGAACATTCAAAGCTTACAACATGCAGGGGGACAAAGGGGACATTCACAGCATATTCAAATCATGGTAATTAGAGACAGTTCAAAATATACTATACATTATCAAGCATAAAAAAAACATAGATTGTGATGTTTATAAAGGAGAAAACTTACCTTAAGATAGTCCTCCTGAAGGACCTGGATAATGGCAGAGCAGGTCTCTGGGATAATGACGCCCAGAGCCTGGGGGGAGATGCCTGTCGAGAACTTGAGGTCCTGCAAGCTTCTCCCAGTCGCAAGGTATCGCAACGTGGCGATGAGCCTCTGCTCAGCAGTAATGGCTTCCCGCATAACGGTGTCCTGCCTGGTGATATAGGGGGACACCAAAGCCAAGAGCTGCTGAAAAACGGGGTCAGACATCCTAAGAAAATTCCTGAAATCATCAGGGTTATTCTCCCGGATCTCCCGCAGCAGAGGCATATGACATAATTGGTCCCTCTGGAGCAACCAATTCTTGGTCCATGAACTCCTCCTCACCCTCCTCATGGACCGGATCTGGGACATAGCAACAAGCCCAGCAGCAAGCACAGCATGATCTCGGCGACAAGAACGTACGCGCAACATGGCTTAGAAACGGTCGTCTAATCAGAACGAACTAAAAGAACGCACTGAAGAACAGCAAGGCCTATGAAGAACGAGCTGAAAAACAGTAACGCGCGGACAAGAACGCACTGCAAAAACAGACACGAACTCACTACACGCACTGAAAGCCAGATACGAACCCACAAGCACAAACTGAACTCCCGAAAACGATCTTTAAAGCACGAAGACTGAAAAGCGCGAATCGTCTCTTCCCAAACTTTTACTAACACGCGGAAACACGAAATCAGCAAAAGCAGCCAAAAGGGTGGCGCGAACAGAATGAAACTTCCCCTTTATAGTGCCGTCGTACGTGTTGGACGTCACCGCGCTTTGCTAGATCAGTTTTTTTCACGATCGTGTGTAGGCAAGGCATGCTTCAGAGGAAACAAGAAAAATAACGTCGAGAAAATCGACGTTTTTTTTCTTGACATGAAAAGCGGTCGTGTGTACGCGGCATCACAGTTACACTGTGTATTAAAAACTAGTAACAAAACAGGAAGCCGGGGTAATCCAGAATCCGCTGCTTTAACCGGAACTGACGCAAAGACATGCAGAAACTCCGCCCTATGCATTTTGTCATCAAGACGTCAATGTGAGTATATTTTCACTGTTTGTCATTTTTTGAAGAGCACCGGTCACTTTTTGGATTATTTTCATTTATTGAAGGAATGCATATATATATATATATATATATATATATATATATATATATTTTTTTTTTTTCAAGGACTGCATCATTTGGCTAATTCAAGTATTGAAGTCACTTTGAATTCCTATTTTATTTATTTCTTTATTACAGTCACTTTATTGTATATTACAGTCACATTTTTTATTTGAGCATAGTTTGCACATGCAGCACAATGGACACAATTTTATTTAAAGCAAAATAGTAAGTGAGTTGGGAACACACACATTATAAAACACGTGAACAGCGCCACACCTACACCCTTTGCCACTATAATGTCTACATGCATTTGCTCCAGCACTGGCTGCCCATCATGGTTTACGGGCGCCTACTGACAGCAATAATAGCTGGCCAAGATGTGTCTGCATAACTATTTGAAGTCCCCACCAGGGACGTACAGGAGCACATTTTGGAGACTATTGTCAACCTATAATGAGTAACTGAACAAGGACATTCATGGTGGTAGCACCAAGTATTATTTTAATTAAATAGATTTAAAAAGATTTAAAACAACTTCTGAGATTCCACTACATGTTGAATTCTTTATGAAATATGCTGTACATTGTAACTGTGAAAAGTAGGTGAAAGGATGGAGATGTCTCTAGCTGCATTTCTTGAAAACGCATCATAAGAACTCTCCATCCTAAAAGTCCACTATTGTTTCGTCTCTCAATAAAGGTTTTCATATTTCAGATGTGGTGCCCCTAATATAAAAACCCTCTTCTCTTGTTAAATATATGGTTTAGATTACCTTTAACATTGGTCTAGGTCACGCAGGGGTTAATAACTGCCAGTACCTAAGGAGTTAAGTCTGCTAATAATACTATAAAAAGTATGTATATTTGTGAGATCTATTCATTAAAAGTTATTTATCACAATTTTCTCCAGGGATGCACAAAATATACATGTCCATTAGGGATGAGCCGAACACCCCCCTGTTGGGTTTGCGCCAGAACCTGCGAACAGCCAGAATGTTCGCGTGAACTTTATAACCCTATTAAATACAATGGACTCGAACGTTCGAAATCAAAAGTGCTAATTATAAAGGCTAATATGCAAGTTATTGTCTTTAAAAAGTATTTGGGGACCCGGGTCCTGCCCCAGGGGACATGTATCAATGCAAAAAAAGTTTTAAAAACTGCATTTTTTTTCAGGAACAGTGATTTTAATGCTTAAAGTGAAACAATGAAAGTGAAATATTCCTTTAAATTTCGTACCTAGGGTGTGTATATAGTATGACTGTAAAGTCGCGCTTGTTTCTCATGCTTAGAACTGTCCCTGCACAAAGTGTAATTTCTGAAGGAAAAAAAGTCATTTAAAACTCACTTGCGGCTATAATGAATTGTTGGCTCCTGGAAATACATAGAAAAGTCATTGGTAAAAAAAAAAATGCATGGGGGTCCCCCCAAATTCAATTACCAGGCCCTTCAGGTCTGGTATGGATATTAAGGGAAACCCTGCTGCAAATTTAAAAAAAAATGCGTGGGGTTCCCCCAAATATCCATAACAGGCCCTTCAGGTCTGGTATGGATTTTAAGGGGAACTCCACCCCAAATTAAAATAAAAATGGCGAGAAGTTCCCCCAAAAATCCATACCAGACCCTTTATCCGAGCACGCAACCTGGCAGGCCGCAGGAAAAGAGGGGGGGGATGAGAGAGCATCCCCCCTCCTGAACCGTACCAGGCCACATGCTCTCAACATTGGGAGGCTGTCCCCATGTTGATGGGGACAAGGGCCTCATCACCACAACCCTTGCCTGGTGGTTGTGGGGGTCTGCGGGAAGGGGGCTTATCGTAATCTGGAAGACCCCTTTAACAAAGGGGACCCCTAGATCCCGCCCCCCCATGTGAATTGGTAATGGGGTACATTGTACCCCTACCATTTCACAAAGAAAGTGTAACAAATTGTAAAAAAAAAACACAGACACTGTTGGGAAAGTCTGTTGTTCCATGTCCCTCCACAACTCCTGCGCGGTGTGGAGTTTTTCCCCCAAATAGGAAAGTTTTAAAATTGCCTGCTGTCGTTTACCCCTGGCTGTGCTGAAGTTGGTGGTGAAGGTGCAACGCTGACCGGATGAGGAGGAGGTAGAGGATGAGGAAGCGGAGTAGGAGGAGTTAGCAACAGGAGGCAAACTGAAGCACCCTGCAATCCTCGGTGGTGGAAGGACACGCGCCAAACTGCTATCCGCCTCAGGCCCAGACGCCACTGCATTTACCTAGTGTGCTGTTAGGGAGATATAATGTCCCTGACCGTGCTTACTGGTCCACGTATCCATAGTTAGGTGGACCTTTCCACAGATGGCGTTGCGCAGTGCACACCTGATTTTGTCCCCCACTTGGTTGTGCAGGGAAGGGATGGCTCGCTTGGAAAAGTAGTGGCGGCTGGGCACGACGTACTGTGGGACAGCCAATGCCATCAGGCTTTTAACCACTTGCCGCCCGCCCTATAGCGGATTGACGTCGGCAAAGTGGATGCAGAATCCTGACTGGACGTCATATGATGTCCTCACGATTTTGAGCCGCTGCGCGCCCCCGGGGGCGCGCATCGCGGCGATCGTTGCTGCGGGGTGTCAGTCTGACACCCCGCAACACCGATCTAGGTAAAGAGTCTCCGACGGAGACTCTTTACCACGTGATCAGCCGTGTCCAATCACGGCTGATCACAGTGTAAACAGGAAAAGCCGGTCATCGGCTTTTCCTCACTCGTGTCTGTCAGACGCGAGTAGAGGAGAGCCGATCGGCTGCTCCTCTGACAGGGGGGGTTTGTGCTGACCGATTATCAGCACAGCCCCCCCGAGGATGCCCACTGGACCACCAGGGATGCCACTAGACCACCAGGGATGCCACTAGACCACCAGGGAAGCCCACAATAAGGTATGCCACCCTAGACCACCAGGGATAATGGATGCCAATCAGTGCCACAATAGATGCCAATCAGTGCCCACAATGGGCACCACTGATTGGCAGGCATTATTGTTTGGCACTGATTGGCATCCATTAGTACAGTACAGTGCCACCTATCAGTGCCCACCCATGCCACCTATCAGTGCCCACCCATGCCACCTATCAGTGCCCACCTATCAGTGCCCACCCATGCCGCCTATCAGTGCCCACCCATGCCACCTATCAGTGCCCATCCATGCCGCCTATCCGTGCCTATCTGTGCCCACCCATGCCGCCTATCTGTGCCCACCCATGCCGCCGATCTGTGCCCACCCGTGCCGCCGATCGTTGCCCATCCGTGCCGACGATCGTTGCCCATCCGTGCCGACGATCGTTGCCCATCCGTGCCACCTCATTGGTGCCCATCCGTGCCGCCTTATCCATGCCCATCAGTGCAGCCCCATCAGTGCCCATCAGTGAAGGAGAAAACTAACTTATTTACAAAGTTTTGTAACTGAAACCAAAAAAAAAACTTTTTTTTTTCAAAATTTTCGGTCTTTTTTTTATTTTTTAGCAGAAAATAAAAATCGCAGAGGTGATCAAATACCACCAAAAGAAAGCTCTATTTGTGGGAACAAAATGATAAAAATTTAGTTTGGGTACAGTGTACCATGACCGCGCAATTGTCATTCAAAGTGCAACAGCGCAGAAAGCTGAAAATTGGTCTGGGCAGGAAGGTGTTTAAGTGCCCAGTATGGAAGTTGTTAAAACTCTGCGTCTCCACCAGACAGAATGACAGCATTTCAAAGGCCAGGAATTTTGCAATGCTGGCATTCAGGGCCAGGGATCGCGGGTGGCTAGGGGGGTACTTCCTCTTCTGCTCCAGTGTTTGGGAGATAGAGAGCTGAACACTTCCATGGGACATTGTGGAGATGGTTGGTGACCCAGGTCAGGAAAGGATTAAATTAAAAGACTCCTCTGCTGCCACTTCCAGAAATGTCTTCTCATTGCTGGAAGTGGCAGCAGAGGAGTCTTTTCATTTAATCCTTTCCTGCTGAGTTGAATAAGCTCTTAGGATTACACCTGGAAGTTGGAGCGATCCCTATCCCTGCTATTTCTGCTTACCTTTCTTCGTTTGGACCTGGTGTGTCAGACATCTGACCAGCTGGTGGAGTGAGGACAGGCCCCCTGGGACTAAGGAACAGGTGGATACCATCGCTGCGGCAGGCTGATGCACACGCTCTTGAGACCTCTATCATCTGAGGTCCCATCCATCTGGTAAGCGGCTTTATGATTACTTCTTATCGTTGAATATCTACAGAATCAGGCTTCCTTTGGATATTCTTTACTCATATGAAATAAGTGGATTTGACCATTGGAATTCATTTTTGCTGTGGACACTTTTTCATATACCTTTAATTGAACACCTGTTGGTGCACAATTCATATCACATTTAATTCCTTTTCACTATTGGGACTTTTATGTTTTAATTTTTTCACATTTTATTCGTGAAACTTCACACAGTGTTTATTAATATATACTTGATTGATGTGTTATAATTAGTAGTTGCGTGCTTGTCCTTTTGCACAGCTAAAATCATATGATCGCCGCGAGCTGACATTTACTGGCAAATGCTCTGCCCATAGGCTAGAGAAAAATTCGAATGTTGTTTGACTAGTAATAATAATTAATAATTCTAATTATCACTAGTCAAACAACATTAGAATTCTACTATAGCTTGTGGGTGGAGCATTCGACCAGAAATGTAAGATTACGGTGTCGTACAGTTTAGCTGCTTTGTCAAATCTTCTTAGAACATCCGACAGACACCATAAGCCTTCAATTGACAGATTCGACCTTAATTAATTAGAATTTTCCGACAAATGCATTTTTTAACTAAATAAAATAAATAAAAACTAATTTTGGGAGTAACAACATACATTTATTTTTGGGACGAAACCGAAATTCCGAAACAAAATATTTCAGTGTGCACATGTCTAAAGATCAGTTGATGGAAACAGTTGAGTCTGAGCTCAGCTTTTACAATTTAACATTTGCTGCCAATACCTATGAACCTTCTAATAATTTTGGCATGCAGTTTTTACATGCTCAGTACCCAATATTGTGAAAGGTTTACTTTTTTGTTCAGGTGTTCCTTTTGTTTACCTATAATAAACAAGTGCATGTTTTCCCAAGGTCTTCTACCCAGAGCTAACCCATTTTCTGTGCTGAACTATTTTAATAAACAATAAACTCTCTCTATATAGATTAATATTAATACATTATAAATGCTACTCCGAAGTTTTCTTAGTTACTTCAACAAGTTTCTAATTACAAGCCGATGTAAAATTACTTCAATCTTTAAATCATCTTCCTTATTCATGAAAAGGCTGTAAAGTGCCCGTTTCAGACGTTAATAGTTTATTTGATGTCTTGAAACCCATAGGATGCATTTGCATATTAAAGAAATAAAATGTTTAATTAATATATTAGCATGAATATTGTGCTTTTCCTTTCATCTATGGTACTAAAAATGTGCAGGTGATACTGGAGATGTTAATTCTCTTTGCTTGCTCAATAGCACTTCAAAGGGAGTTTAGAGAAACTAGGGTAAAACATTGAACAAAAAGAATACACAGCCCTGACAGAGGCAAACTCTGATATTACAGCAACAATATGACCTTAAAGCAGAGGTTCACCCTAAATATACACATTAGCTTATCCAGATCTATGGAGTACATACATATACATATGGCTATTAATTTTTTATGTGGATTTTTATTTTATTTTTCTTTATTAATTTTTATCAAACAAGAAAAAAAAATACATACATTTAAATACATACATACATACACAAAGTAATAAATACATATTTACAAATATAACAATTATTTGGTCTCAATTTAATCCTTTCCAGCATGTCCCTTCATGAGATTTATTAGTTTATATCTTAGGGGAGCCTCTTGTCCAAATGAGATATGTCCTGTCTTATACCCCCTATGCTCTTTCTCTGTTAATTTGGAGAGTTAACAACAGTAGGATAGGAGTATGTAGAAAAGAGAGAAGAATACAGGGAAACAGGGGAAGGGAGGGGAAGGAGGGGAGGGCAAAAGGAAGAAAGGGGAGGGGCAGAAGAAAGAGAAAGAGAAAAAAAGAGAAAAAAAAAGGGGGGGAGGAAAGAGATAAAAGGACAGGAGGGGAAGGGTAAGTGTTAACTAGACTAATTAACTCATGTGATATAAATCTAATATATACTGGTATATAAAAAAAAAAAAACATTTTTCAAAAAAAGGGGAGAGGAAAAAGTACTGACAAACTTACTACCTCATGTGATATAGATTTAGTGTATTAAAAAATCAGGAAGGCCAAAACTTCCGGCCTAATCGTTCAGGAAGGCCAAAACTTCCGGCCTAATCGTGGGTCCTCTAAGAGGAAGGGAAAAAAAAAAAAAGAAAGAAAGAAAAAAAAAAGGAGGGGGAGTGAGGGAAAAGAGGAGAAAGTACTAGCAAGCTTACTACCTCGTGTGCTATAAATTTAGTGTTTAGAAAGTCAAGAAGGCCGAAACTTCCAGCTTAATTGTGGGGCCTCTAAAGGAGAAAAAAAAAAAAGGGGGGGAAAGGGAGAAGAAGAGAGGGGGAGGGAAAGGTATTAATAATACTAACTAGCTCATGTGGTGAAAATTTTGTGTATATATAAAAAAAAAATTCAAGAAGGCCGTATCTCCCGGTCAAATAGTAGAACCTCAAAAAAAAAAAAGAAAAGGAAAGGGGAGAGAAAAGTGCTGGTAAACTTACTACCTCGTGTGATATAAATTTAGTGTCTATATATAAAAAAAAGGGGGGAGTGGGGGGGAGCCCCCGAAGTGTTAATACTACTAAACGTGACCATTTCTAAATTTCAATGAATACATTAATACCTTTGGAAAAAGAGAAAAAAATAAAGAATTTACAAATCCCCCCATCCTCCCGTCCCTCCCCACATACAGTACCTCCATCTCCCTAAATTCCCTCCATCCCCTCCATATCCCATTGAATTTTTCCCTAGATCCATCATGATTAGACATCAACTCCTCCATCAGTCTAATTCTATCTATTTCTTTTATCCATTCTCCTATTGATGGGGCTTCTTTTTTTTCCCATTTCCTAGGGATTACCGCTTTGGCCCCATTCAATAGGTATGGTATCAAGGTCGTTCTATACTTTTTCCTTGTTATCCCTGTGTTATGAAACAGGCAATACCAAGGATCATATTTCACCTCCAAACCACTAACCCTTTTTATCAAAATTAGTATCTCTCTCCAGAATTCTTGTATCAGAGGGCAATACCACCATATGTGGCATGTGATCCCTCCATCCCACACGCTCTCCAGCAGAGGGGTGAAATCTCTTTGTTTATTCTATGTAGTTTTTTGGGGACAAAATACCATTTAACTAGGAGCTTATAATTCATTTCTTTTACTTTTGCTTCCACTGATGTAGAGTTGACGATTTCTAAAACTTGTCTCTTTTTTTCATCTGTTATAGTTTGGTTTAACTCTAATTCCTAACTTTCCAATACTTTAAATGAGTCAGATCCCCTTGTGGGAGTCAATATCCTATATATATTTGATGTTTCCTGTCTACCTGTTCCTCTATTCTTTACAAGTTTTTCCCAAGCATTTAATTCACTCAATGCTCGCTTTGGGTATAGTGTTTACAAAATTTTGAACTTGTCTATATCTCCAACTGTCTCCTGTCGTGCATCCATATTTCTCCCATAGTTCCAGCATTGAGCACAGAGTGTTCCCTTTAAGTACATCTTTCAATTCTAATGTGCCCACCGTTGTCCATCGTAGGAACGCACCTCCTCCCCTGCCCGGAGGGAAGAAGTCCGTGCCCTTGAGGGGCATCAGTGGGCTATTATATTGCCACTTCTTTACTCTACACACTCCATCCCATATTCTAAAAGTTTATTTTGTTATTAATGGTGTCTCTTGAGTGAGGCCTCTATAAATGTTTTGAAATCCATATCAGCTTACCCACACCTTTTCTACTCATACTTTCTTCCACTTTTACCCATTTTTTTTTCTTCTGTTTATTCTCCTGTAGCCAGTCCAATACCCTCTTTAATACTGCTGCCTCATAGTATCTTCTAAAATCTGGTAGATGTAATCCTCCCTCTTGTCTGGGGCTGGACATGGTCTCGGCCGATATGCGAGGCTTCTTTTCTCTCCAGACAAATCTGCTTATTATCTTCGCCAATACTTTAAAATATGTATCAGGGATCTTTATCGGGAGAGTTTGAAAGATATATAGAACTTTTGGCAATATCATCATCTTAACAGTGCTCATTCTACCCCACCACGAGAGTTGTTCTATTGGATATCCCTTCAGCTCTAATTTTATTTTATTCAATAAAGAAATATAATTATCTTCATATAGATCTCTCTCTGTATTAGACAGGAATATGCCCAAGTATTTCATCCCCCTCTGTTTCCAGGTGAATGGATACCGGTCTCCAAGATCTCTCCGTACTTTCGGATTAAGAGATGAACTCAGTATCTCAGTCTTCTCTTTTTTTATTTTCAAATTTGACATCTCCCCATAACATCATATCATCCGCATACGCAGAGATCTTGTGTTCCCTCCCATCCACCTTTATCCCCTCAATCTCCTGATTAATTCGTATGGTTGCTAATAGTGGTTCTAGTGAAAGTACAAAGAGAAGGGGTGAGAGGGGGCACCCTTGTCGGGTCCCATTAAAAAGTGGGAATCTCTCCAAAAGGGTTCCATTAACCTGAACCTGGGCCGAGCATTTAGAATATAGTGCACCTATCCATCTAAGCATTCTAGACCACAGGCCTATATGTCTCAAAGTTGCAAACATAAAGCTCCAATTCAATCTGTCAAAGGCCTTTTCGGCATCTATTGACAGAAACAAAGCTGGTGTCTTATTTATTTTAACTTTTTGTATCGGGAGTATCGTCCTTAGGACACTGTCCCTGTTTCTCTCCCAGGTACAAACCCTGCCTGATCATTTTCTATCAACTCTGGCATGAGGGGTTTTAATCTTTCAGCCAGTATCTTTGAATAGATCTTTATGTCCGCATTGATCAAGGATATGGGCCTATAGCTGGCACACAATGAATGATCTTTTCCTTCTTTCCCTATAAGAGTTATGTGGGCTCCCAATGCTTCCTCACGTATTGTCATTCCTCCGCCTATGGAGTTCATATACTCCTGGAAGTACAGCAACAGGTTTTCCACATACCTCTTATAGTATAATGAAGTATATCCATCAGGACCAGGGCTCTTTCCCATTTTAATATTTTTAATTGTTTGATTTATCTCCCCCCTAGACATTTCCTTGTTTAATTTATTAATTTCTTCTTCTGGTATTTCCGGCAGCTTAATCTTTTCTAAATATTGTTTGATTTTCCTACTTATACTCTGTGTTTCTAACGGGCCCTTGTCTTTAATTACATTATATCAATTTTGATAATATTCTTGAAAAATTCTTGTTATCTCCCTTGTTGAATGCCTCATTTCCCCTTTCTTATCTTTTATTTTGGATATGAAATTCTGTGTGTTTCTAGGTTTAATTATCCTTGCCAGTAATTTACCTGGTTTATTCCCCATCGCATAGAATTTCTTACTCATGTTATTAAACACCCATTTGGTTTCTTGTTCCAGTAACTCCCTCAACTTCTCTCTTTTTCCAGTTAATATTCTCAGTACTTGATCTTCTTGCCTTTCTTTATGTTTCTGTTCTAGATCCTGGATTTCCTCTAGTGGAGTTTGTCTCTGGGCCTGTCTTATTTTCTTCCTCTTGGCCTTTTCCACAATCATCCTCCCTCTCATATACACTTTATGTGTTTCCAAAAGCGTCGATGGGGCAACATTTTCTGTGTCATTTTCTTTAAAGAAGAGACTCATATCCTTCTCTAAATCATCGGCGGTCTCATTATCATTTATAAGAGATTCGTCCAATCTCCAGATTCTCTGGCCTGCCGGAATTTCCCCTAAGACAAGGGTCAATTCAACTGGCGCATGGTCAGAGAGCATTATTGTTTTAATTACTACACTTCTCAGACCTTCAAGTAACCGATGATCTATTAGGACATGGTCAATTCTAGAATATGACCCGTGTACAGATGAATAATATGTAAAATCGATGTCTCTTGGATGTAATACACTCCAGGCCTCAACCAAATGCATTTGATGAAGTTTATGTTTAATTATTCTAAGATATTTTCCTTCAGACCTTAATGACAGAGGTTGGGTATCTAATACAGGATTAAAGACAAAGTTAAGGTCCCACGCCAATATCACCCTACCCTCTTTAAATGCCTCCAATCTATTCAATATTTTCCTCAGGTATACCACTGACCGTACATTAGGACAATACACATTAACCAGAGTAAACTTCACATTGAATAATAACCCCTTAATAAAAAGGTATCTTCCCTCCGGATCTCATTACATAGCCTCCAATATAAAACGTGTATTCCTATCAAACCCAATCGCAGTTCCTTTAGATCTTTTATTCTGGGAGTAACACTGTATCCAAGTAGGATATTCTTTAGAATTCAGTCTGGTCTTAGATGTTAAATTTAAGTGAGTTTCCTGAAGGAATACTATGTTTGCCGACATTCCCCTCATCTCCTGTAGTATCTGATATCGCTTATTTGGGCTATTTAATCCTTGCACGTTATACGTGACTATTTTTGAAACTGCCATGTTCTGTTTTTGAGTTCCTTTATCCTGTACTCATGGCCATTAATCAGACCCACGCAGGAGAGGAGGGGCCTCGGGATCCCTAGTTCCTTCAGGAGATTTCTATCATACCATAATATAAAAAAAAACGTCTTCAAAATATATTGATCCAGACTTACTGACCAAGCAATACCTTCTATACCAGACTTCAACCAAAACATCATAAAAAAAATTAAACCAAATTGAGACCACATATACCCCCTCCCCCTATAATATTGCAAACCAATGTTGTAGGTCCTTTGGCCTGGGCCCCCCCCAGACCCACTGCCTGGCGAGCCCCACCTCAGGATTACTCATTTGTCCCCCATTCCCCAAGGGTACAGCCCCAAAAAAATTGGGTTGGGTTGGGTTGGGTCCCAGAGCGCAGGTGGGCATTGTTGCTCCAAACCCCCCCCCCAGGTATAGTCAGATTTAACCTTTCATTTTACTATTTTTTCCATTTAATTTTCGGGGTACCTTGTATGTCCACCTATACTCCGGGGCCCCGTCCTCAAGTTTGGGAACGGCCTCCGGGGCTCAGGTGGGCATCAGTACTCCATTACCCCCCCTCTAGGCAAGTTCCTTCCCATACTACTTTCTTTACTACCTTCCATCTACTCTCCCCCCAAAAAAAAAATGAAAAATTCTTTCCATGGGCGGAGAGAGATAAAAAGAAAAGGAAAGGAGAGAGAGAGAACCAAAAAAGTCCTCCCTCTCTCCTTCCCTCCCTTAACATATTGAACCTGACAATCTAAGCTCTACTCCAGTCATGCTCCTTCCACCTTCTCCATGCCGGAGGTCTCTTTTGCCAGTTATCAACTTATATAAATTGTATATTCAGTCTATTACAAAATTCCTTAATATCTTCCGGGAACCGTATATAAGCTGAGACCCCCTGGTTTTTAACCACCAAACATGCCGGGAACCCCCATCTATAGGAAATACCATTTGCCTGAAGATGGCTTATTACTGGCTTTAATGCCCTTTTTCGTGCTAAAGTCTCTGGTGCCAAATCTGAAAAGATAGATAGTTCAATTCCTTTATATTCCATTGGGATAGAATTTCTTGTACTTTGGGAGATTTGATCATTTTGCTCATAGTCATAAAATCTTACTATAGTGTCTCTTGGTGAATCCCTATGTGCATTATATGCTCTTTGAATTCTATGTACTCTTTCAAAGCGCATTAGAGCAGTTGTTTCACGCTTTAAAGCCGCATTGAAGATTGCTCGCAGCACATCTCCTAGTTCTGTATCTTTAACCTCTTCCGGGAGTCCTCTAGTTCATAAGTTTTTCCTTCTACTACGATTCTCTTGGTCCTCAAGTTTATACCGGGCATTTCTAATCTCTATCCAATCCATATCGGCTCTTTCTCTTAATTCTTTTATTGCGTTTTTTTGTTCTTCCAGCTGTTCTTCTATTCCTTCAACCCTTTGTAATACATTTTGTATATCCTTTCTAGTTGCGCTCATTTCACCCCTTATTGTTCGCTCTAGGCGTGATATCATTTCCATCATATCTGTCATATCCTGCTTTGTTGGGGGGGGGCTTGTAGGCCCTCCTCTGATGTTTCTAGTTCCTGTTGTCTCCCAGGTGTCTTCTTACTTTTTGTTTCTGGGGTTTTAACCTTATTGGTTTTACTTTTCCCTGGGGTTGTTTGTTCCCTCTGAGCTGTCTCTGGGTCTCCCTTATTTTTTGCCGGTGACGTTGATAGTGATTCTGCTTTTTTACCTGGGTTCTCCATCCTTTGCTCTGACCCTTCAACAACAAGGTAGGACTTTATTGTATTGTGGCTTGTACTCTCCCCCTGATTAGCTTTGGGACCCTTTTTTCCCATTCTCGCCTTACCAAAAGATCTTAGTTCCAGCAGGCTATGTAGTGTCAAGACAGGACCTTCCAAGCTGTTGAGAATATGGTTAAATACGTTTTTTTATAGAATATATTCAAAGGGTAGTTTGTAAAAATTCAGAAGTGACAGTCTTTATCTTCCATTCTCCTTTTCTATTTTCCACGCTTACAGTCTGTTAAGCCTCACGGCTTAATCTTATGGTGTTCAGTGGAAAATGTATATGGATTTAATGGGGCAACTTGGTGGGAAGTTCAAATGTGTATACTTTTCAGCTATATTCAATTCTATACACAGCAGGGGTTACAAG
This sequence comes from Rana muscosa, assembly GCA_029206835.1. Lineage (NCBI taxonomy): Eukaryota > Metazoa > Chordata > Amphibia > Anura > Ranidae > Rana > Rana muscosa. The sequence continues at coordinate 1,075,890,925 of CM055116.1, read as the reverse complement.
CTGTCCAGATATCAATTTCTTTGTTCGTACATAGGCAGTTTATTATCACAGGTGTTTAGTGGGTAATGTAGCTAGACTTTAATGGGAGAGTCAGGAGAGTGATTCAAATATATATACCGTTCAGCTACAATACGTTCCAAAAAGAGCAGGTATTACAGGCTGGCTGGGTGACAGTTCCTTTTGCTCACAGTGCAACAGTTTATTACTCACAGCCTGTTAAGCATCTCCCGCTCCTCTAAATATACTTTCCTCACTCTCAATAGTTATCAATAGTCAATAATCAACATTTACTGCGGAACACTGCCACATAGTTCAACTAGGAAAGCTAGGGAGGTGGGTAGATAAAGTTTACCCTCATTGGTCCCGGTCCTCTCCAGTAGGGATGAGCCGAACACCCCCAGGTTCGGTTCGCACCAGAACCTTCGAACGGACCGAAAGTTTGCACGAACGTTAGAACCCTATTAAATACAATGGACGCGAACGTTCGAAATCTAAAGTGCTAATTATAATGACTAATATGCATGTTATTGTCATGAAAAGGGTTTGGGGTCCCGGGTTCTGCCCCAGGGGACATGTATCAATGCAAAACAAAGTTTTAAAAACTGCCGTTTTTCGGGAGCAGTCATTTTAATGATGCATAAAGTGAAGAAAAATTGTGAAATATTCCTTTAAATATCGTACCTGGGAGGTGTCTAATGTATACCTGTGAAGTGGAATGTGTTTCCCGTGTTTAGAACTGTCCCTGCACAAAATTACATTTCTAAAGGAAAAAAAGCCATTTAAAACTGCTTGCCGCTTTAATGTAATGTCTGGTCCCGGTAATATGGATGAAAATCTTTGAGAAAAATGGCATGGCTACCCCCATCACCCCCCCCCCTACTCCGGCCCATTACCAGCCCCTTTGGGTCTTGTATGGGTATTAAAGGGAATCCCGCACCCAAAATAAAAAAAGGCCCTATATACTCTGAACAGCAGTATACAGGCGGTGCAAACAAGACAGGGACTGTAGGTTTGTTCTTAAGTAGAATCTGTTTGTAATTTTGAACAGGTACATTGTTTAAGTGTAGCTCCAGCCAAAAAATATATTTTTAAGCTTTTTGGAAAACATAGGGAAGGGTTATCACCCCTGTAACATTTGTTTTGTGCACCTGTTCAGAACATTTCACCTCACTTTCCGTCCCAATGACAAATGTTTTTGAAAAGTGGGGTTTTTATTGAAACAAGGATTGGTGATAAAGCATCAGTAGAGAGGAGACACCTTTTTCCCATATTAACTCTTACAAGAGAGAATTTCCCTTCCTAGGGGTAGATTTCCTCTCACTTCCTGCTGTCTCCTTCTGTTTGCAAGTAGGAGTCGTTTGTAAGTTGGATGTTTGAAAGTAGGGGCCTGCCGTATATTCTCTGCTGAAATTTTCCCCTTACATGTTGGTGTTGCCACAACACTGTGAGCCCTCACAGTTACTCTTGGTGGGTGCTGGAACGCCCTGCTGTGAACTATTATATCAGGAATTGTAATTACATGCCATTGTTGAACAGTGGTGGGAAAAATTGGGCCTTTGGTGGTGGTGCTGGTGCTACAACACTGTCAGCCCTCACAGTTACTCTTGGTGGGCGCATGAATGGGCCCTACTGTAAATTATTAGATCAAGAATTGTAATTGCATGCCCCTGTTGATGAGGGGCAGAAAATTTGGGCCTTTGGTGGTGTTGCCACAACACTGTAAGCCCTCACAGTTACTCTTGGTGGGCGCAGAAATGGGCCCTGCTGTGAATTATTAGATCAAGAATTGTAATTACACGCCCCTGTTGAACAGGGGCAGAAAAATTGGTCCTTAGGCACTGGTGGCACAACACTGCAACCCCTTACAGATATTGTACTTGGAGCACAGCAATGAGCCCTGTTGCAAAGTATTGCATCAAAAATTTTAATTACACGCCCCTGTTAAACAGGGGCTGAAAAATTGGGCCTTAATCACTGGTGGCGGCACCCAGAAACAAAAAAGTTCTTCCAGGGGGGCGTGGCTTAGCGTATGGAGGAGTAAGAAGCTTCCTCCAGGAGCTCCCGCACACACCGGGTTCATCGCGGCCACCAGCGCCTTCCAGACCAGCTAAACAGGTCGGTGATGGGGAGGAAAGGTGGGGGAGAAAGTCGTCATACCCCCGATCCGAGCAAAGAGGGGGATATAGACAGATTTTTTTTTAAAAAGCTGTCGCCGGAGCAGCGCGGCCCCCCTCATCCAAGATGGCGTCGACCCGCTCCTCGGGGACACATGCGGCCTCTCATGGACAGGCTTCCCAGCACCATGCACCTCACACCAGATCTAGGGTGCGAGCCAGCTCTCCCCCTGACTCAGACAACGGCTCCACACGTTCAGCCTGCCATTCTCCTGCCTCGCACCGCTCCTATGGAGCTTGGGACATGGAGGCCTATATCAAAGCCCTCCCCACTAGACATGATTTTGAGGCCTGTGTACAGAGGCTTGAGCGTTCATACAAGCAGGAAATTGCTGAGCTGCGCAGGGATGTCACTAGCAGACTGGAGGAGGTGGAACACACCGTCGAAGAGACTGTAGCTGCCATACAATCACATGACGCCATCCTGGATGAGCACACCCTGCAAATTCAGCACCTTATGTACCATCAGGACGACCAGGAGAACAGGGCCAGACGCAATAACATCCGCATCCGTGGCCTACCTGAGTCTGTGGACGCTAAAGATCTAGCCCCGGCTGTCATCGCTATGTTTAATGACCTGCTCCAGAGAGAGAAAGACGCGCCTCTGGAACTTGATCGTGTCCATAGAGCCCTAGGCCCTAAGAATCCTAATCTGGAACACCCCAGAGATGTTAACTGCAGGGTCCACTTCTACGCGATTAAAGACGCCATCATGCAGGCGGCGCGAAAGCGAGAGAACATTTGTTTCAACGAGTCCCAGATTTCCTTACTACCGGACGTCTCCAAGCTGACCCTTGACATGCGCCGGGCATTGAAGCCCCTCACTGGGGCCTTACAAGCTAAACAAATCAAATATCGTTGGGGCTTTCCCTTCCACCTTTTTGCCTCGCATGAAGGGAAATCGGCAGTGTTTCGTACACTTGGCGATCTCCCCAAATTTCTAGGGACCTTTGAACTGCCTCAAATATCTCTACCTGACTGGCCCCTTCGCGCAGCCACCCCCGGATTCCCGGTCGCCTCCGGATGGCAGAAGCGATCCAAGAAACCCAGGCGTTCCAGATCAGAAACCTCCAAGTCAAACGCTGGATGATTTAATGCTATCAACCCTTCGTGTAGCTGGGCTTTAGACCTGCAAAGTCGCCCCTGTTCTCAGGTTACAGTTTTGTTGGGGCGCTCCCCTACTAACTTCTGTCTTACTTCCTGCTCACAAGGGACATTCCGCCATATTGTGTGTTCCTTCAATTTGTTCTCTCTGAACGTTGACCCCCTGTGAATTTCTCCTTCCCCCATAAGTAATGTCTGTCCTCCATTACCACATTGAATCCCCCCCAGCCCCCCCCCCAATACCTAAAGAGATTTATTATGTTTTTGTTTGGAAGCCTGGTGTAGGACCCCTGCGGCTGTCAGGTGTTCTCGCAGGTTGTCCGGGTCTTATACTCCCGGACTTAAGTACATGAATGTATAACTAACTGCAGCCGTCGGGGGCCCTGTACCGCTTTACTTATGGATATGTTTACATGTTTATTTTTGCAGCCCTGTGTGTGCGGGCACCTCTGTGCACTGTCTACGACCCCCCTCCTAGGTTTACAGCGTCCTATTAGGACTCCGCTGACATGTTGCTTGCAACGTTACTAGTTTGGCCGTTTAGGCCCTATTTTCTACTTCTCCTCTCTTTCTCTCTTTCCCCTCTGTTTCTGGACCTCTCATTTCCTGTGCTTCTTTGTAGTCAATCCTACACCCCTCCCTTTTCCCTCCCTACCCCTTTCCCAGCGACAGCGAGCTCGGAACTAATTAAGATCTATTCCCACCCCATAGTACTACCCTCATGGCAATGCCCGCCTCCCTAAAAATCTCTTCCCTGAATTGTAGGGGCCTTAACGCCCCGGAGAAGAGGAGACATATCCTCTACCATTTCCACAAATTACGAACCCAAATCCTTCTCCTCCAGGAAACTCATTTCCGTTCTGACACCATCCCACAGGTTTTCCATACAAGGTACCCTACCTGGTTTCACAGCACCAACCCTGCCGCAAAATCTAAAGGAGTATCTATTGCCTTTCATGCCTCTTTCACCCCTGACGTGCTTGACACGCTCATAGACCCCGCAGGGAGATATGTTTTTCTTAAATTGTCGTATTTGAATGTGATTTACACTGTAATTAACGTATACTCTCCTAATCAGGACCAACCGCAGTTCATCTCTAAGGTGGTCGCACGTCTGAAAAGATTTAGCACTACTAACATGATCATGGGAGGTGACCCCAACGCGGCTCTGATACCTCGCCTTGATTCCTCGACGGGTAAGTCCTCACTCTCACCTGCTTCTTTGACCAAAATTAAAACCGCTCTATCTGACCTATCTCTGGTGGATGTTTGGAGGGTGTTACACCCTTCCACAAAGGACTATACATATTTCTCCCCAGCACACTCCTCTTACAGCAGACTAGACTACCTATTCATCTCCCAAACCCTATTGGACTGTTCTCCTGACGCCTCGATTGGCCTTACTCTTTGGTCAGACCACGCACCCATTCACTTGAGCTTGGGTAGGTCTCCTTCCCCCAAGACCAGGTCTTCCTGGCGGTTCAACGACAACTTACTCTTAGATACAGTGTGTGCTCAAGACATCATCCGGACCATACAGCACTTTATTGCAGACCACGCACACGACGACACTAACCCTCTTACGAAATGGGAGGCCCTCAAATGTGTCCTTAGGGGCAAGTTTATTCAGCACGGCTCTAGGCTTAAACATGCACGCACGGCAGAGATAACCAGACTGTTAGCTTTAATAGCTTCACTGGAAGAGTCCCACAAACAATCCCCTATGGCCGGGATTCATCTTGAGCTGGTTAATGCCAGGCGGGACCTTCTGCAAATCTTTTCAGAACGTTCCCTGGTGGCTAGGGATAAGGGGCGATTCACCCATTACTCCCAAGCCAACAAGTGTGGTAGACATTTGGCCCATACCCTACAACCTCAGCAAGCCCGAAAACATATCCCCTTTATTCACTCCCCCTCTGATGGGAAATTGAGTTCTAACTTAGCCATAGCCGAGGAATTTCGTAAATATTATTCCAATTTATATAATCTATCCTCCCAAAACCCCTCTCCTAGGTCCCCCCTGTCTGGCTCCGAACAGGACATGTCTTCCTATATTCAAGAAACCTCCCTGCCCCCCATACCATCCTCGGATGTTGAGGAATTGGAGTCCCCACTTTCTGAGGCAGAATTTCTATTAGCCATCAAAGAACTCAAAAATGGTAAAAGCCCAGGACCTGATGGGTTCTCTTCGCGCTTTTACAAGAAGTTTGCTCCTCAGCTTACCCCCTTCCTTGCAAATGCCTTTAACGCCATTAATGATAATCTCTCCCCCTCTTCGTCCTTGCTTCATGCCCAGATCGTGGTGATTCCGAAACCCGGTAAAGACCCCTCCTTATGCGCCAATTATAGGCCGATTTCCTTACTCAATATAGACTTGAAATTGTTCGCCAAGATCCTGTCGAAGCGTCTATCCCCATTACTACCTGACATCATACATAGGGACCAGGTGGGTTTTGTCCCTGGCCGAGAGGCGCGGGACAACACCACTAAAACTGTTCATCTTATAGCATACGCTCACCGTAATCGGGTGCCGGCCTGCCTCCTCTCCTGTGATGCGGAGAAGGCCTTCGACAGGGTCAGCTGGCCGTTTCTCCGAGCCACCCTCACCCAAATAGGACTAGGACCTAAGACGCTCTCGCGCATTATTGCCCTATATGCTACGCCCTCCGCCTCTATCTTAGTAAATGGTACTCACTCGCGTACATTCACGATAGCTAATGGTACCAGGCAAGGATGTCCCCTTTCTCCTCTCCTTTTCGCTCTTGTTATAGAACACTTGGCCCAGGCCATCAGAGCAAACCCGAGCATAAGTGGTATTCAGACCCCCTCCTCACATTGCAAACTCTCCCTATATGCTGACGACCTCTTGCTTTATGTGACACAACCCCACATTAGTATCCCATCCATCCTAGCAGAGATCAACCACTTCGGACGGCACAGTAATTATAAGCTTAACATCTCCAAAACGGAAGCCCTTAACCTATCACTTCCACATCATACCCTTTCCTCCCTCAAGACTAATTTCTCCTTCCAATGGCAAGCGACATCCATTTCGTATTTAGGTACGTCCATCCCAACACGCGCGGCGGATATCTATACTCTGAATTTTGGCCCTCTGCTCACTAAGATCAGACGTCTAACCGAGAACCGGATGGACAGACCGCTCTCTTGGTTTGGTCGCATGAACACCCTAAAAATGGACATACTCCCCAAATTATTGTACTTATTCCAAGCCCTCCCCATTTCCCTCCCGTCCGCATTTTTCCGCACCCTGCGCTCTTTGGCTATACGCTTCGTATGGCAGGGGAAGCACCCCAGATTGAATCATAATCTTTTATGCACCGCCATCTCTAAAGGTGGAATGGGTCTGCCGGATTTTGAGCTTTATCATTCCTCAGCTGTGTTATCACGGATCCTGGAGTGGTTCCCCCGCCTCTTTGTCAAAGCCGCTACCCTGGTGGAACAAGACTTGTCCCCGTTGGATCTTCGGGCCCTCCTATGGGGTTTTGAACATACTCCGGGGTCTTTCGCTGCATTATCTCCCCTCAACAGGGATGCTCTGGTGCTTTGGTACCGCAGGAGAGAGGCCTATGCTTTATCCACTGAACCAAGCCCACTCACCCCATTATTTGACAATCCAGCCCTTCCGGAGGGCAGGTCCATCCACACACTTGACGGCTATGACAGAGCTTCCTGGCCCACGGCACGACAATTCGTTGACTCCACGCAGGGTACCTTTAAGCCAAACCGTAACTCTACGTCTTCCCACTTGACTTGGCTCACCCGACTACACCTGACTTCCTATTGCAAAGGACTTCACAAATCCGCACAGATCCATAGACCCCTGGCCAGTTTTGAACAAATATGTACACTTCCTGACACCCCCCGCCATACCCTTTCCTTGACCTACAAACTGATTCTAGACCACACTCATGACTCCTTACCTAAATTTACAAAAGTTTGGTCGGAGGAGCTTGGGAGAGATATTACAGAGGTAGAATGGAGTAAAGCCTTTCTCTTTACCCACAAATCATCCATCTCTAGCTACTCCCAAGAAAAAAACTATAAGGTGATTGCCAGATGGTATCGAGTCCCGACCACCCTCAGGATCATGTACCCCTCAGCTGCGGACACCTGCTGGAGATGTAACTCGGCAACAGGTACATACAGTCACGTCTGGTGGGAATGTGAGGTAATTCGACCGTTCTGGTCTCAGATTTTTCAAATTTATTCTGAGATTTATGATATGCCTCTTCAGCCTTCTCCTTCTATTGCCCTCCTCTCCATCCTACCGGGTACTATCAAATTCCAAAAACACAATTTTCTTAAATTTTTCCTTAGCGCGGCTCGACGTCTCATCTCTAGGCATTGGAAAACCACCTCCCCTCCTTCGATTGTAGAATGGGTGAATGAGATGAATACTAGTATGCTAATGGAGGAAATGATTGCCAACTCTCTAGACAGACATGCTAAATTCTCCTTTATCTGGAGTGTATGGAGACATTACTCAACTTCGGATAAGTTGAAGGATAGGCTCCCAATAGGGCCTACTCCCTGAGGCCTTACCAGTCCCCTACCTTCGGGTTCCCTGCCATGTCTGGATACCCTTCCATTGATCCGTAGCTCGCTGTCCCCCTCGCCCCCCCTCTTCTCCTTCCATCCTTCCCTGTGCACTACACCCCCCTTCTAAACTCTAGATCTCCTTTTCTATCTTTATTTCTCCCTATCTCTTTCTGGGGCCTCCCCTAAAGTTACTTGGAGATGCTTTCACATGTATGCGGTCCAGTTTCTGTTCACACTGTCATCGCTTGTTAGACTTCACCAATAGGTGTTGGTATGGTGTCGTTTGTACAGATATTCATGTCATCCCCTAATGACTCCTCCGATCCAGGATTGCAGTGGGATCCCACAGGGGCATCCTGGTCGGACGGAGTGGATGATGTATCTTCAGACGACACTGTTTGATTTGTGTATTACTTCACACCTCTTCTAATGAGCTAGTTGTTATTTGTATATTGCCGTATACATGCTGTAACGGGAGATCACCCCTTACTTATCGGTCCAGGTTGCCTCTTGCTGGGCTCCTGGATTTTTGTATTTTTTCTGTACAATTGAAACTTTGATAAACAATAAAAACTAATTGAACCTAAAAAAGTTCTTCCAATCTATCATCAAGAATCGGATCATTGAGGAGGAGGAGGATAGTCAGTCAACATAACAGGACAGTCACTCAGCATCAGCATCAGTCTTGAAGGGATGTGACATTTGAAAATAAATTATTCTGTTATATCAGCTTCAGGTGCTTGGTAGCTGGTGGTGATCCAAGACTGGTTCATCTTTATGAAGGTCAGTCGATCAACCGAGTCGGTGGACAGGCGCACCCTGTGATCCGTGACAAAGCCTCCAGCAGCACTGAATGTGCGTTCTGAGAGAACGCTGGATGCAGGACATGCCAGTAGCTCAATTGCATACTGTGCAAGCTCTGGACAGTGATCCATCCTCAAGACCCAGTAAGCCGGAGGATTTTCGGTGGGAAAGGTGTCCAAGTCTGACCTTGCCCCTAGGTATTCCTGCACCATGTATATCAGACACTGGCGATGGTTGCTGGAACCGATCATACCTTAGGGCTGCGGACTAAAAAATTGTCTGAACGCATCGGTCAGACGGCCACCTTCTCCACCGCTCCTTCTGCTACTGACCGAAGCCTCAGCAACTCGTTGGCCAGGAACAGGAGTTTGTAACCTCCCAGTCTCTGGGAACGCGTTGCACAGACCTTTCTGCAAGGCCTCCCGGAGTTGTCTCATCCTCTGATCCCTCTGCGATGGCAAGATAAGGTTCGCAACCTTACCCTTGTACCGTGGATCAAGGAGAGTGGCCAGCCAGTAATGGTCCCTCTCCTTGATCCGAAGAATACGAGGATCCTTCCGCAGACTTTGCAGGATCAGGGAGGCCATGCAGCGTAGGTTAGCTGAGGCATTCGGTCCAGAGTCCTCTGGGTCACTAAGGACATCATGATCCGCAGCCACCTCCTCCCAGCCACGTACAAGTCCACGGGTTTTTTGGGACTGTAAATAATCCCTAAAAGACTGCTGCTGTTGATGCTGAGTGCCATGCTCCACCTCCATGCTGACACAATCCTCCTCCTCCTCCTCGTCCTCTTCCTGTGTGATGGGTGGGACACAAGGAACACTGTCTGGGTAAAGGGGGCCTTGAGAGGCAAGGAAGTCCTCCTCTTCCTGCCTCTGTTCTGCCTCAAGTGCCCTGTCCATTATTTCACGCAGCGTATGCTCCAACAGGTGGACAAGAGGTACAGTGTCACTGATGCATGCACTGTCACTGCTCACCATCCTCGTGGCCTCCTCAAATGGGGCCAGGACAGTGCATGCATCCCTGATCATGCCCCACTGGTGTGGTGAAAAAAACCTGAGCTCCCCTGACCCTGTCCTGGTGCCGTAGTCACACAGGTACTCATTGATGGCCCTCTGCTGCGTGTGCAGCCGCTGCAGCATGGCCAATGTTGAGTTCCACCTGGTGGGCATGTCACATATAAGGCGGTTCTTGGGCAGGTTCAACTCCTTTTGCAGCTCAGCCAGCCGAGCACTGGCATTATATGATCTGCGGAAATGCACACAGACTTTCCTGGCCTGTCTCAGGACATCCTGTAAGCCGGGGTACCTGCCCAAGAACCGCTGCACCACCAGGTTAAGGACGTGAGCCACACAGGGCACATGGGTCAGTTGTCCCTGTCGGAGGGCGGAGAGGAGGTTGGTGCCATTGTCGCAAACCACCATTCCTGGCTTAAGCTGGCGTGGCGTCAACCACCTCTCGGCATGCCCCTGCAGAGCTGACAGAACCTCTGCCCCAGTGTGGCTCCTGTCCCCCAAACACATCAGCGCAAGCATGGCATGGCATCTTTTTGCCTGCGTACTTGGTAGCCCCTTGAACGCCTACGGAGCACCGCTGGTTCCGAGGACAAAGCACAGGAAGATGCCATGGAGGAAGAAGAAGAGAAGGGGGTGGAGGAGAGAGGTGTGTCACAACCAGTAGTAGCATTTTGAAGGCGTGGCGGCGGAACAACCTCCAACACTACTGCACCCTGATCTGCATCCTTCCCAGCTGCCAAAAGAGTGACCCAATGGGCCGTGAAAGAAAGGTAACGTCCGTGTCCATGCCTGCTGGACCATGAGTCAGTGGTAATATGCACCTTACCGCTGACCGCCCTGTCCAGCGAGGCATGGACATTGCCTTCCACATGCCGGTAGAGAGCCGGAATCGCCTTCCGTGACAAAAAGTGGCGTTCGGGAACCTGCCACTGAGGAACCACACATTGCATAAACTCACGGAAGGGAGCCGAGTCTACCAACTGAAAAGGCAGCAGTTGAATTGCTAGCAATTTAGCCAAGCTAGCATTCAACCGCTGGGCATGTGGATGGCTGGGAGTGAACTTCTTTCAAAGGTCCAGCAGCTGGGACAGGGAAATTTGCCTGCTACAATCGGACGTCAGTGTACTGCTAGCAGAGTGCCCGCAAGTACTTGGCTGTGAGACACCTAATTCTACACCTTCATTCCTCTCAGTGCAGGTTTCAGAGAGGACTGAAGGTATAGTGGGGTTGGAGATCCCAGCTGATGAGGAGCAAGGAGAAGTCTGCTTTGTTCTTTGGTGTGGGTCTTTAAGGTACGCTTGTCAACAAGCTGCATGGCAGGTCAACATATGTCTAGTCAAGCAAGTGGTGCCCAAGCGGCTGATGTTTTGGCCACGCGAGATACGCTTGAGACATATGTTGCAAATAGCAGCGGTGCGATCTGATGCACTCGACTCAAAAAAGGCCCACACCAAAGAACTTTTGGAATAACGGGCAGAGGCAGCGCCCTGCACAGGCTTAGCTCTGCGGTGTGATTCAGTCGGTGTGCTGCCCTTACGCTGGCCCCCCGAGGGCATCCTGCCTCGTTGGAGATGTGCCTCCTCCTCATCCTCCTCCTCCTCCTCCTCTCTCCTATTAGGCACCCACGTGGAGTCAGTGACCTCCTCATCCCCTCCTTCCTCATCACTGGAGCCAATCTGGCAGTATGCTGCAGCTGCTGGAACATGACTGCCAGATTGGTGTCCTTCTTGAGCATCCCCTCTCTCTGCTCTCACGCTACTGCCTTCCTCTAGCTGGGTATCATCATCAGACCCTTCAAAATGCTGGGCATCCTCCTGGAGCATGTACCCAACACTGTGCTCAAACAGTTCGGGGGACTCCTCAGGAGGACATGGTGGGTCTAGGGAAGGAGTGACTGATGATGACATTGATACGAGGGAAGAGGACGCTTTGGCAGCTGCTTTGCCAGTACCCTGAGCCTGGGTGAGAGAGGATGAGGAGGGCTTGGTCATCCACTCTACCGAGTCTTCGGCATGATGTGGCTCAACACGTCCAGCTGCTGAAAATAAGGACAAGCGTGTCCTATGGCCACGTGCTGATGACAATGCACCGCGTCCACGACCAGCACTGTTGCCCCCAGACACAGAGCCTGCTTTCCCTCTTTTATTGGCTCGTGACTGTCTGCCTCTCTTTGTTGGCCTACCAGACATAGTAATGGCCTGCAGGGAGATGGGAAAAACCAGCAATTGGGTAGTGTATATTGTGCTGGAGTATATACGGGTATATACAGGTGTACACTGTGCCACTAACTCCTGCAGATGCCTGTATTAAAGAACAGTAATGACGGGTATATACAGGTGTACACTGTGCCACTAACTCCTGCAGATGCCTGTATTAGAGAACAGTAATCACTGGTATATACAGGTGTACACTGTGCCACTAACTCCTGCAGGTGCCTGTATTAGAGAACAGTAATGACGGGTATATACAGGTGTACACTGTGCCACTAACTCCTGCAGATGCCTGTATTAGAGAACAGTAATGACGGGTATATACAGGTGTATACTGTGCCACTAACTCCTGCAGATGCCTGTATTAGAGAACAGTAATGACGGGTATATACAGGTGTATACTCTGCTGGGGGCACACAACACCCACTAACTCCTGCAGATGCCTGAGAAAACAATAGAACATAGAACACACTGTCCCTGCCTATCTATCTCTTTCCCTGCACGCCGGAACACACTGCACGAGGCCGCCGCGCTGGCGTCCTTTTATAGTGTGGGGCGTTTACTAAACCCCCCTGAGCTATGATTGGCCACAGGCATCCTGCCTGTGACCAATTATGGCTCTCCTCGCTGCCGGCGCTGTGATTGGCCAAGCATGCGGGGTCACAGTGCATGCTTGGCCAATCACAGCGCCGGGATTGCACCTTGATGGCGCAGTGTATTGTGGGCCATTCCCGTCACTCGAATTTGGCACGAATGGCCCATAACGTTCGATCTTCGTCGAACGAGCGAACAGCCGATGTTCGAGTCGAACGTGTGTTCGACTCGAACACCGAGCTCATCCCTACTCTCCAGCTCCCTCCTAGTGATCACAATCTTACCGCTGTGTGGGTGTATGAGCAGTGTAAGGTCCGCCAAGCAGCATCTTATCAGCCCCAATATACGTTGAGACCTTTCTCCTGTTCCCGCTCGCAGCTTCCCAGGCTTCCGAGGCTTCCAGGGTTCTGAGCGTTTTCTTACGGGGTCACATGGGATCTAGGCAGCTTCACCGCTTCCCAGCTTTCTTCGCCGTAGACCCGGCAACTGACAGCCTAAGGCAGCCTCAATCTCAGCCCGGGTTGGTCTGTATCTCCCCGCCTCACTCTCCCCGTCCAGAACGCCACCAGCCAGCCAGCCGTAGCACCAAACACTGGGTTCAGCAAAACCGGAACAGATCCACTAGTTGCTGTGTGGCTCACGGATACTATGTAGGCTAGACTAGACCGCTTCAAAGCTTCCTAGCTGATTGTACGGAGGGATTGTACGAAGGGACATCTCCCCTTCTACCAATTCACCAGGAGGAGTGCATGGAGCTTGCAGCCACACGCTGCACTACAGCGCCATGATGTTGCTCTTTTTTAGTGGATTTAAATACCGTGAATCAGGAGTATTTATTGAGACTTCCGGATATCCCTCCCGCGGGAGTGGGCGTATCTTTTCTCTTCCTCAGTGCCCCAGTGTTTGCTGGGAGGTGTTTGCAATGTCTCCTGGGAGCACAGTGTCGTGCTTCCCAGGAGACAATTCTCAATGCCGACCATCGAAATCTCACGGGATTTCACTCGTCGCGTGACTAGCATTCACTGCTTCCCGGAAGTATGTGCTTGTGGGCTTCACAATGCCCACAAGCAAAATGGCAAATTCCTGCATCATTTTTTATAAGTTTATTTTTTCTAAGAAATCAGACGGGGGATGATTCAAATCATCAAAAACGTGAGTACTAGGTTCCTAACTGAAACAACATTCAATGCAATGATAAAAAAAAAAAACAATGGACCATGGAACCTCCGCTTTAAAGTAAAATAAAATTACTTATAATTAAAGTCTCTTCCTTTTTTTCCAAGCAGTATAATCCCATGTTCTACAGCAGTATACAGTTTCTTGCAAAAGTGAGTACACCCCTCACATTTTTGTAAATATTTTATTATATCTTTTCATGTGACAATACTGAAGAAATTACACTTTGCTACAATGTAAAGTACAACTTGTATAACAGTGTACATTCGCTGTCCCTTCAAAATAACTCAACACACAGCCATTAATGTCTAAACCGCTGGCAACAAAAGTGAGTACATAAAGACGGCCTAGGCTATAAGAAGATTGCCAAGACCCTAAAACTGAGCTGCAGCATGGTGACCAAGACCATACAGCGGTTTAACAAGACAGGTTCCATTCAGAACAGGCCTCGCCATGGTCGACCAAAGAAGTTGAGTGCACGTACTCAGCGTCATATCCAGAGGTTGTCTTTGGGAAATAGACGTGTGGGGTGCTGCCAGCATTGCTGCATGGCTGTCATCCCAGAAGGAAGCCTCTTCTAAAGATGATGCACAAGAAAGCCCGCAAACAGTTTGCTAAAAACAAGCAAACTAAGGACTAGGATTACTGGAACCATGTCCTGTGGTCTGATGAGACCAAGATAAACTTACAGTATTTGGTTCAGATGGTGCCAAGTGTGTGTGGCGGCAACCGGGTGAGGAGTACAAAGACAAGTATGTCTTACCTACAGTCAAGCATGGTGGTGGTAGTGTCATGGTCTGGGGCTGCATAAGTGCTGCTGGCACTTGGGAGCTACAGTTCATTGAGGGAACCATGAATACCGACATGTACTGTGACATACTGATGCTGAGCATGATCCCCTCCCTTCGGAGCCTGGGCCACAGGGCAGTATTAAAATATGATAACGACCCCAAACACACCTCCAAGATGACCACTGCCTTGCTAAAGAAGTTGAAGGTAAAGGTGATGGACTTGGCAAGCATGTTGCCAGACCTAAACCCTATTGAGCATCTGTGGGGCATCCTCAAATTGAAGGCAGAGGAGCGAAAGGTCTCTAACATCCAATAGCTCCGTGATGTCGTCATGGAGGAATGGAAGAGGACTCCAGTGGCAACCTGCGAAGCTCTGGTGAAATCCATGCCCAAGAGGGTTAAGGAAATGCTGGAAAATAATGGTGGCCACACAAAATATTGACAATGTGGGCCCAATTTGGACATTTTCACTTAGGGGGGTACTCACTTTGGTTGCCAGCGGTTTAGACATTAATGGCTGTGTTGAGTTATTTTTGAGGGGACAGCAAATTTACACTGTTATACAAGCTTTACACTGACTACTTAACATTGTAGAAAAGTGTAATTTCTTCAGTGTTGTCACATAAAAAGATATAATAAAATATTTACAAAAATGTGAGGGTGTACTCACTTTTGTGAGATACTGTATATTCTGTAGATATAGTTATGATTTTCCAGGTTCAACTCAACTATTGAATGGATTTAGTTATATAGTGATAATAAGTAGTTACCGATATCATGTCATAGGTGTTAACTTAAGGTAGTGTTAGTTTGACAGTTAAGGTTAGGGGGAAGTTAGTATAGCCAAAGCTCAAAATTTTGAACATACAGTAGTTAGGATTTTTTTAAATACTTTTTTCTTGTTTTTGTGCCTGATAGATTCATTATCTCTATTTTCTGATGATCATTGTTTTTGGAACAGAAAGGGATGAGGATTCCAAAATGTTATAGATGTCGGAGTAACAAAAAGTGAGGGGAAGTCTTCCAAAAAAGGACACCTGATCCAGTGACAACTCAGAAGTAATTTCCTCTTACTTTAGGGAGATGAAGAAAAATCTCCCCAATGGGACACAGACAGCAAGAAAAACCTGACAATGATTTAAACCTTGATCTATCCTTTCTATGTAGAGCTTTTTAGGGTAAAAGGGTACAATTAAGTGTACTGGTGCAAGGATAATTACTTAAGGACCGGAAGCATTTGCCCCCTTAATGACCAGGCCATTTTTGCGATGCAGCACTGCGTCAATTTAACTGACAATTGTGTGCTCGTGCAACGCTGTACCCAAACAAAGTTGACGTTCTTTTTTTCCCACAAATAGAGCTTTCTTTTGGTGGTATTTGATCACCTCTGTGGTTTCTATTTTTTGCGCTATAAACAAACAAAGAGCAACAATTTTGAAAAAATAAATAAATATATAATATATACTGTATATAATACATACCGTATATACTCGAGTATTAGCTGAACCGAATATAAGTTGAGGCACCTAATTTTACCACAAAAAAATGGGAAAACTTATTGACTCGAGTATAAGCCTAGGGTGTCCATCTGCCTGCCTCACTGTGTCTCACTTTGCCTCACTGTGTCCATGCCTCACTGTGCCTTACTGTGTCCATGCCTCACTGTGTCCATGCCTCACTGTGCCCATGCCTCACTGTCACTTTGAAAAATCGGTGCTCCCTGGTCGTAGGTCCCCCGGACAACAACCTTTGCACACTTGTAGCCCCACTCTTCCTCTATAAGTGTGCGAAGTTTGGGGTCCAGGGGACCTACGGCTGGCCGGAATCAGGCGCCCAAAGTTGAAGATGGACACAGACTCGAGTATAAGCCGAGGGGGGCATTTTCAGCACAAAAAAATGTGCTTAAAAACTCTGCTTATACTTGAGTATATATGGCATATACAAAAAATATATAATACATATCCAAAAAAAATATAATTTTTTTTTATCCATCAGTTTAGGCCAATATTTATTCTTCTACATACTTTTGGTAAAAGAAAATCGCAATAGGCGTATATTGATTGGTTTTCTCCAAAAGTTACAAACTATGGGATAGATTTAGAGACTTTAACTTTTTTTATTGTTTTTACTGGTTATGGCGGCGATCTGTGATTTTTAGCAGGACTGCGACATTGCAGCAGACAAATCTGACCCCCAAATGACAATTTTTGGGGACCAGTGACATTATTACATTGATCAGTGCTATAAAAATGCAGTGATCAATGTAAAAATTACACTGGCAGGGAAGGGGTTAGCATTAAGGTGTGATTAAGGGTTTAACTGTGTTCCCTCAGCGTGTTCTAACTGTAGGGGGGTGGATTGCCTGGGACATGACAGAGATCATTGGGAACAGTAGATCTCTGTTATGTCATCTGTCAGAATGGGGATCTCAGCTGCCTGAGACTCCCCTCCTCATTGGCTGAGACAGCAGTGCGGCACCATTGGCTCCCGCTGCTGTCACGTAAAGTCACTCAGCTAAAGAGGAGAGAAAGGGGGCCGCGGCTCTGTGTCTGAATGGACACAGGGAGCTGTGGCTCAGCTCAGGTGCCCCCATATCAAGCTGCTTGCTGTGTGGGCACTCAACAGAAGAGAGGGGCCAGAAACACTGAAGAGAAACCCGAGAAGAGAAGGATCTGAAAGAAAGGTGTACCGCTCGAAGGTTCCAGGTTTCTTCAATTTGCTCCCGCCCTGCTCCACTTCCAGGTGCTGGCTATGCTCTAATGCATGAGGAGAAGAAGTTGTCTGGACTGCCGCACTCTGGTTAAACGCTTTATTAATGAAGAAAATTAAAATGCCAAATAATCCAAAAAGAAATAAATAAACAAAATCCATCCAAAAGCAATCAAAGGTGAAGGGACATGCAGGGTAACGGCTAACGCGTTTCACATCAGGGTATGATGCTTACTCATAGCTAAAGTGTAAGTGACCAGAACTGTGTATATAAAGGTAATCTGAGAAACCTCTCAACCAATGAGAGCTGTTGAACACAGTGGTAGAATATTAAGCACTAATTTGGATCTATTACACTCCGTGTTTGTGAAGCACCTGTTAAATACCAAAACCATTAATAAGGATTGGCACGTAAGATCTTACATATATATGTAGAGTGCATAAAGGTGTATAAAAACTAAGTGGAAAGGAGTGAAAACTCCATATCGAAAAGGATATTAAATATATGTGTGACTGCTTAACGCAGAACAAGTGCTTTAAACAATTGTTTTATCTATAGCGTGAACAAACTATATATGACACGTGTATGGTGCATCCGAAATAAGGATGCTATAGTGAAGTAAAGAACAATAAAACAAAACAAAACAAAACACAACAAAAACCCCAAAGTGCATGAATAGTGTAAGTTGAAAAAAAAAAAGTGGAAGCTGGTCGGAACCGAAAAAAGGGTGAGTTGTACATAAATCTTCATATTGGCATTGAATTCATGAAAATGAATTGAATAGATATAAATATGAATATAAATATCTAAAATCATAAATAATGAAAAAGATGAAAACAATAATAATAATAATGATTCTTTTTGTGTACAGAAACCTATATGTTCCAAATGCTAGAATTAATACAACTAGATACTAAACATAAAACCACAATGAGTTAATGTAGTTGAGATGTATGTTAAAAATATGTGTGTTATTGTTATTTAACTATAGATAAAACTTATTCATCCTGTGTGACCATTCTGCATGTCTATTTGAGGAGGGGCAAGATTATTGAAATGTATATGTTAATCAATATATATGTCTGGTATTGATACTATAAGACATAAATTATGCTAACCTCCAAAAGGCATGCAGATATAGTGGATGAATATGAAGGCGAACCCTACTTGCAGTATATATACATATGAATGATCGAATCGAAACACACACATATATTTTATATATGTGCAAGTTATCGTTTTCTTATTTTATTTAATTAAATTCAAATTTAATTTGATTTAATTCAATTCTAATTTAATTTAATTTTTATTTTGGTTTTTGACACGCACGTTAATATTGTATATGAACTTTTTTAGTTTATGACATGCCTGTCCGGTGGCAAAATATGTCAAAAATATATATACAATATTGTGTGTGTTAGATGGCTGAGATCAGCTATAACCAAAGCCATATTAGAAAAACAAGAAAAAAGAAAGAAGAGGATTCCACTGTATATTAAGATTGAGCAAAAAATGGAAAACAACGAAAAGAAAACTAAGCAATGGTAGTGTCCTATATTAATAAATCAAATTAGTACCAATTTTTAATTCTTAATTTTAATTTTAATTTTAATGTGGTTCAATTTTATATTTGATTAAATAAGGGTTGTTGAGCAGGGCATGGATTCAAGTGTGGAGCCCAGGTGTGGAAAGAAATCCACACATGGGCCTCATCACTCCAAATCAAGTGATGCAATGAGATCCAAGACAACAAAGTGACAGGATAAAAATGCCATGACCATGATCTATATGACTGTCATGATGAACATGGTATCATAAATGTGTAAAGCTGGTGTGGCATTTAAATCCTGTAGAACTGTAGAATGCGCAATGAGCCTTGTGTGCAAGAATGAACACCTTAGATGATTTACAAAAAGGTGGCTACAGCGGACAGCGGGTGCAGTGGAAAACAAAAAGGGGAAAATGACCAAACATGATGGATTAATAAATTAATAAAAGTGGGAAATGTCCCACTCAAAATTCAATCCAGAAGGTCGTTTAGTATTTAGAATAAAAATCCACCGCACTTCTTGTCTGCACAGGAGGTTAAACTTGTCGCCTCCTCTCAAAGGTTTTGCAATTTTCTCTAGGCCTTGTATAACCAAACTGGAAGTGTCCTTGTCATGAACTACATTCCAGTGTCGCGCTACATTTGTTGTGTGGTTTTTGTCAATATCGTAGAGATGATCGTATAGACGATCTTTTAATCTCCTGGTGGTCCTGCCTACATATTGGATTGAACAGAAGTTGCATGTGATAACATAAACAACATATTGTGTGTTACAATTAATGAAAGAATGCAGCTTATGGACTTTTCCTGTAGACTTGGAGGTGACAGTGTCACCCCTCTGTATAAATGGGCAGTAAACACAATTATGACCGCCACATTTAAAAGTGCCTTTGAACGAAAGCCAATTCGCAGGGGTGTTTTTGGTGGAAAAAAGGCTGGGTGACAAAAGGCTGCCTAGGGAAGGTGCCCTCCTGGACACTGTACGGATCCCTTTTTTAAGAATTTCGCCATATATTGGATCGTGTGATAGAATCGGGAGGTATTTTGTGACTATATGTTTTACTTTATGATATTCCATGCTATATGGGGTAGAGAAGGTAGGAACAAAGTTATCTACCCTGTTATTTCTGTTGTTACATTGATTTACACTCATATTTTTAACCCTACCACGTTTGTGTACATTAGTGGATTTTTTGGAGAGCAAAATGTCTCGCGTGGTACCTTTTGCTATCTGCAATCCTCTGTTGATGGCCAATTTAGGGTAACCCCTACTTTCGAATCTAGCTGTCATAGCTTGTGCTTCAATTTCAAAGTCAGAGTCTCTGCTACAGAGCCTCCTGAGTCTGAGAAATTGTCCGACTGGGATGTTCTGTACTGTGTGTCCTGGGTGGCTCGAATCTGCCCTGCCCTGCCCTGCCACTGCACAGAGCAAGTAAGTATAATATGTCTTAACTAAAAGACATACAACACTAAAAGTATTACGATTAGAGAAATACTGGATTAAGTATTAATGTCAGTTTTAAATTCATGAATGATTATATTAGGGGTTAAGTTTAAGGTTTTTTTTGTTTTTTTTTGGGGGGGGCAAAATATGGAAGGGTAAGCATGTAAAAAATGTGAAAGCCACACAACATTTACTTTAAGGTAAACAAGAAAAAATACATACATCCCCAATGGAATTAAATTATATTTAACTTATTTTACTTTTAAAGTTAAAGATGATTTAGGCTCTCTTATTGGATGTGTGGTATCTGCCTGAGGCTCTAATGTGTTCTTCTTACCAGATAAAGCTCAACTTCAGAGAACTTAATTTTCGCTTGTAAAAAGGAAATACCCCAGGCACTGCCTATCTATATTCATAAGACCTACTTTAGACAAAAAAGGGCGGAGTTTACGAAATTTATATGGGCTAGTAGATGCCCTAGAATTAATAGAGAATTGCTGACACTGCCTAAGAAGGTGGGTGGAATTGCGGCATCAGATATGCATAAGTACTATCAAGCAGCTCAGCTTGGCAGGATCATTGATTGGTGTAGGCATACAGAGCATAAACTCTGGACTACTATTGAACAACAAATAAGCCCAGTCCCGCTAAGTAGAGCTATATGGTGCTATACAACTCTACCCTCCTCACTGAAAACGCACCCTACGATAGGACCTACACTGCAAATAGGATATAAGGCAAGCCAGAATCCCAGAATATTCACCAAACATTCACCTTTGTTACCTTATCTGGGAAACCCAGCTTTCCCCTCAGGGCTAGAACCACAAGGGTTTCGGGGACTTAGGGAGAATGGCCACTATCAAGTCTCACACTTCACAACTTTGGATAACTGGCCAACGATGGACTCCATGACACAGCAAGGAGGACAGTTTGAAATGTCTGCTTGGCAGGCACGACAAATTTGTCACTTCTTAGAATCATTGGGTCCCATGGAGAAATACTGTAGGCCACGCACACAATTTGAGACATACTGTGAAGAGAAGGAGCCCCTCCCCCATGTTATCTCCAAAATATATACTCTGTTGGCAACACCCTCAGAGGATTATAATATGTTAAGTTTGATTAAATGGGAGAAGGATCTCGATCAAATATTTACTCCGGCTCAGAGTCGGAATATTGCATATCTGGCACTGAGTTCATCTAGGTGCACTAAGATACAACTACAAACTACTAACACGTTGGTATTATACTCCATCAATCCTGAATAAATTCTCCCCGGAGGTAACAGATCGATGCTGGAGAAGCTATGGGGAGTGTGGGACTATTCTACATATCTTTTGGCAATGCCCAGTGATCAGACAGTTTTGTCAGGAAGTTCAGAGAATTACTCAAATATTTACGGAATATCAAGTTCCTGACGAACCAGCCTTCTTTTTATTACAATGCTCACAAATTCCAATTAAGAACTATAAGAATTCAATACTATGTCATATGGTGAATGCAGCGAAAAGCTGCATCTCCATGTGTTGGTAAGAACCACGAACACCCCTTATTTCTTTGTGGCTTGTAGGAAAGGCTTCACCCGCTGGTGGTGCTGTTGGTCCTTTGGACTGCAGTACTGGTGTCCACCAGCGGGTGTATTCCGGCAGTGTGGGACAGGCAGCACTTCCTGCGGTCAGCTGTGACCTGAAGCCTGATTACAGGACTTCCTATAAATACCCGGCGAGCCCTTACATGCTTGCCCTGGTATCTCTCTCTCTCTCCTGGACCTGTGATCTGGACTTTGAGCTTGCATCCTGCCCGAACCTGATCCGACCTGACCCGATCCGACCTCTACCTTGAGCCCATCCTGCATCTGTCCCTCCTGATTTCCATGGTCCCCTGTCCTCCCGTTACCTGGATACCTTGGATCCCTGCTCTGCAACCAATCCATCCTTCCCTTCCCTGTTCCTGTTTGATTCCCATCCTTACCCATCTGCTCGATCCCCTTGTGTATGACCTCGGCCTGGCTTTCACTACGATTCCGGTATTTCCCCTTATTGTATATATTTTCTGTAAGTCACTGTTATTTGGTTTGGTTACTGCACTGTGTTCTCTTGGAGGTGTTTATTTGTCTGTTACTTCCCTTAATAAATTGTTACACTTTCACCTACACCTGTTTGGTCTCCTCTGTGCAGTCACACAGTCTGATTTGCTAGTATTCCATGACAGTATACCAGGGCCATCCTTAAACCAGACGTGGCGGCATTGAGTTGGTTTGTTAGACCCAGTTGAGATGGATTGTAACGAAATAATTTATTATTCTCTGCTGGCAGCAGAGGATAGTGAATATTGTCGTCAGATTCTAAAAGATTGGACCAGTGACCAGCTGATAGAAACCATTCGATCAGCTTATTCCCTAATGGGGCAGGGTTATATATCTTTTGAGGACATCCAGCCGTTAGTTTGGTTATGTGAAAAGTGAGCCCTGTCATCTATTCCCGATGGGGGTGACGATTTTTCACCCCCTTTCAGTTTTGACCTGGTTGAATCCTTAGTGTGGTTGTTAGAGGATGATCCAGCCTATTTTTGGGAACATTATTCCTCCTGTTCCCAGCAGGTGTTGTCTGATTCCATCCATTCAGTGCAATCCCTGGT
The DNA here is from genome assembly GCA_029206835.1 of Rana muscosa. Lineage (NCBI taxonomy): Eukaryota > Metazoa > Chordata > Amphibia > Anura > Ranidae > Rana > Rana muscosa. The sequence continues at coordinate 1,075,868,153 of CM055116.1, read as the reverse complement.
CGGACAGGCTGTATGTGAGACAGTTTTTGCTCAACCTGTGCTGCAGGCATGGTCAGATCTCCTGCACTTAGCCAAGCCACAACGTTCCAGCCCCGCCATTAATCACCTGCCTCCCCAAGAATGTATCCGCCCGTCGCCTACAGCAACCCCAGCTTCGGCCCAGTTTGCTCAGCCCCCCGCCAAATATTACTACCCACTCTCTACCTGTTGCACCTACCCTGCCTTCAATCCACCTGCTTTTTCCCTCCTATCTGTAGCCAATCCACAAGAACCCCCTCCAGCCACTGTCCCTGTACCTCTGCCATTTTCTTCCATTTGCTCGATCCCAACTTTTTCATACATTCCCCCCGTTATTTGCAAACCTGCAGCGGCTAAGTCTAAGAAGAAGCGGAAGTACTTCCAGAACCCACACTATCCAACCAGTAACCCAGCCTACCTCCACATCCACCAACCCTATGTCTGTTACGCAGTCTGACGTCCCAGTGCCAGCCTGCCAGCCTGAATTTCTTGTACCAGCCTGCCAGCCTGAAGTTCTTGTACCAGCCTGCCAGCCTGAACACCCTGTACCAGCCTGCCAGCCTGAAGACCCTGTACCAGCCTGCCAGCCTGAGGTTCCCATACCAGTCTGCCAGCCTTAGGTTCCCGTGCCAGCATGCCAGCCTGAGCTTCCCGTGCCAGTCTGCCAGCCTGAGGTTCCCGTGCCAGTCTGTCAGCCTGAAGACCCTGTACCAGCCAGCCAGCCTGAAGACCCTGTACCAGCCTGCCAGCCTGAAGACCCTGTGCCAGCCTGCCAGCCTGAAGACCCTGTGCCAGCCTGTCAGCCTGAAGTTCCTGTACCAGTCTGCCAGCTTGAAGTTCCTGTGCCAGCCTGCCAGCTTGAAGTTCCAGTGCCAGCCTGCCAGCTTGAAGTTCCTGTGCCAGCCTGCCAGCTTGAAGTTCCTGTGCCAGCCTGCCAGCTTTAAGCCCCAGTGCCAGCCTGCCAGCTTGAAGCCCCAGTGCCAGCCTGCCAGCTTGGAGTTCCTGTGCCAGCCTGCCAGCTTGGAGTTCCTGTGCCAGCCTGCCAGCTTGAAGTTCCTGTGCCAGCCTGCCAACTTGAAGTTCCTGTGCCTGCCTTCCAAACAGAAGTCCTGATGACAGTGTCCCAGTCGGAAGATCCGGTCTCCCAGTTGGAAGATCCGGTGTCCCAGTCAGAAGATTCGGTGCCTGAGACCCCGCCTGAAGATCCGGTGCCCGTTTCCTGGCCTGTGGTTGTGGTGCCATTTCCCGGCCTGTGGTTGTGGTGCCCGTTTCCCGGCCTGTGGTTGTGGTGCCCGTTTCCCAGCCTGAGATTGTGGTGCCCGTTTCCCCGCCTGAGGTTGTGGTGCCCGCTGCGGTGCCCATTTCCCGGCTTGAGGTTGTGGTGCCCATTTCCCGGCTTGAGGTTATGATGCCCGTTTCTCAGTCTGTGGAGCCTACTACCCAGTCTGACGTGGTCCTGTCTGCTGCCCAGCCTGAGATGTTCCTGTCTGCTGCCCAGCCTGAGATGTTCATGTCTGCTGCCCAGCCCGAGAGGTTCCTAACTGCTGCCCAGCCTGAGAGGTTCCTGCCTGCTGCCCAGCCTGAGAGGTTCCTGCCTGCTGCCCAGCCTGAGAGGTTCCTGCCTGCTGCCCAGCCTGAGAGGTTCCTGCCTGATGCCCAGCCTGAGAGGTTCCTGCCTGCTGCCCAGCCTGAGATGTTCCTGCCTGCTACCCAGCTCAATGACCCGGAGCCTGCTGCCCAGCTCGATGACCCGGAGCCTGCTGCCCAGCTCGATGACCCGGAGCCTGCTGCCCATCTCGATGTGTTCCTGTCTGCTGCCCAGCCTGAGGTGTTCCTGTCTGCTGCCCAGCCTGAGGTGTTCCTGTCTGCTGCCCAGCCTGAGGTGTTCCTGACTGCTGCCCTGCCTGGTGTGCCCCTGTCTGCTGCACAGCTTGATTGGACTGTCTCCTGCCCAGATGTGCCTGCTTCCCAGTTGGATGTACCTACTGTTTGCCCGGATGTGCCCGCTGTCTCCCCGGATGTGACCTTGCCTGTTGCCCAGCTTGTTGCCATGAACTTCCCCCAGGAACAGTTAGTTGGAGCGTCCGGAGGCCGCTCCTTTGAGGGGGGGTACTGTCAGGAAAGGCTTTACCTGCTGGTGGTGCTGTTGGTCCTTTGGACTGCAGTACTGGTGTCCACCAGCAGGTGTCCTCTTGCAGCCAATATCTTTGTTGGAGGATCTCACCTGCTGGTGGTAATGCATGATCCATGGACTGTAGTACCGGCGTCCACCAGCGGGTGTATTCTGGCAGTGTGGGACAGGAAGCACTTCCTGCGGTCAGCTTTGACCTGAAGCCTGATTACAGGACTTCCTATAAATACGCGGCGAGCCCTTACATGCTCGCCCTGGTATCTCTCTCTCGCTCCTGGACCTGTGATCTGGACTTTGAGCTTGCATCCTGCCCGTACCCAATCTGACCCGACCCGATCCGACCTCTACCTTGAGCCCATCCTGCATCTCTCCCTCCTGATTTCCACGGTCCCCTGTCCTCCCGTTACCTGGATATCTTGGATCCCTGCTCTGCAGCCAATCCACCCGTCCCCTCCCTGTTCCGGTTTGATTCCCATCCTTACCCATCTGCTCCGATCCCCTTGTGTATGACCTCGGCCTGGCTTTCACTACGATTCCGGTATTTCCCCTTTTTGTATATATTTTCTTTAAGTCACTGTTATTTGGATTGGTTACTGCACTGTGTTCTGTTGGAGGTGTTTATTTGTCTGTTACTTCCCTTAATAAATTGTTACACTTTCACCTACACCTGTTTGGTCTCCTCTGTGCAGTCACACAGTCTGGTTTGCTAGTATTCCATGACAGTGGCTCAATAAAATCAGAAGAGTATGGATGTTGGAAAATGTATTGCCTATGGCAATAGATAGACAGGAACAAGTTAATAAACTATGGGCCCCATGGGAGGAATTTGTAAAACCGGAAGAAGGGAAAAAGTTACTTGGAGAAGACAGAGAAGAGTAAAGCCACTAGGAGTGGGAGGGAATCAGAGGGTCACGAGCAGAAAAACCCCTCCGCCTGTGGGACCCGGCAGGCAGTGCAGGGGAGTGGAATTATTTCCCCCCCTTTCCCCTTTTTTTTCCATTCGATTTGGGGGTTATTGGGATGGGGAGGGTACACCCGTACCGAAGTAATATTAGGGGAAAAAAACAAGAATAGAGATGTTATACAATATAGACAATAGGGTAGAACAAGGATACTTTTTTTTTTTCTTTGTATATATGACTAGTATTTTTATTACAATGCTCACAAATTCCAATTAAGAACTATAAGAATTCAATACTATGTCATATGGTGAATGCAGCGAAAAGCTTTAAAGCCTTTCCATTAATATCAGCTAAAACTATCTTAACTACTGTCTTAAACAGATCTACAGTATTACAAAAATGTCATAAGTATATAAACAACTGTTTATGCTGTGAACTGTGTTCACTTTAAATACCCAATCATATGCAAGGGAAAAAAGTACTTTTGCTAGCACATCTTCATCTTATTTTCTAAGCTCTGTGACATTTGTTTTGCAAAGTGGACAGTGTCTCCTCCTTCAGTAAATTAACTGCATTATGTATGTGATATGAAAAAATCTTATGTAACCAACCAGGAAAACAACTAGCAACAATCTATATAAATTTTTATAGTTTGGTTGTTATGGGTTACAGCAGAATTTTCTTACCTAAATCCATACATTATTTATCCCTGCACAGTAAATGCATCAGCTTTGCCCCGTCTCATACCTTACTCTCTCTTACACAATATTTAATTAAAGTAAATGGCAAATGACTGTTTTTAGAAATTAGAACCTTCCTAATGATCTTGACTAACTTTCAGTTTCAACGCATATTTAATTAAATTCATTTTTCACTAACAACATTATGTAAATGAAGCCTGGTGTTGAATATTTTAACAGATACATAAATCTGTGTTTTTCTGGAACCACATAATAAATGTTATTCTTGATACAATAGCAGAATAAAAATGCATCGCTTAAAACATTAGTCACTTTGTAGAAGAGTATTACATTATATTATATGACAATGTTTAGAAAAAGGCTTGATATATTTCAATGTCACTTCCAGCTTAAATGTAGGCACTTATTTATCGAACTTAATTGACTAAATAAAGGAATTTTGAAAAAGTTTAAAATTTGATCACTTCAGTTTTGCATAAATTTGTTGCATTGAGATGTAATATTCCAATTTCCTAATCGTGTGTATGTATTAACCACCTTCCACTCACTGGTATGTTATTTAATAGGGGTGAGCTTTCACTTTGGACTAAACACAGGTTTGGACCAAACTTTGCCTGTTTAGGCATTCTTATGAACACTGAACTCTACTTGTTCAGTGGGCACCGAACTTTATATACAGTCATTTTTTTTATTGCTATATATGACAACTTCCTGTCAATGGATATTAAGGAAGCAGCGGGTGCCAGTGCAGCCGCATCCTTAGCAATCGTCGACATCACCCTCTGTCAATGGTTGTTAAGTAAGCACAGGTGACGGCACCCACTGCTTCTTTAGCAACAAGTGACATTACCTGACCCCTTTCATTTGCTGGCCAGGAATCCCCAGCCATGTAAACAAGGGGGCAGGGATAGTGCTGACATCACAGACCAAATATGGGCATATGGATTTTGGTGGTACCTACATTCCCCCTTAAATTCCTTTGGAGTCCATTTGCCAACCATATGCCCTCTTCAAAAATAAGAGTCTGGTATGTATTTTTAGAAGGAACTCTAGGCTTTTTATTTGTGGTATTAACATTCATAGCACATCCTCATGTAGGATAAGAGTCTGGCATTCATTCATCTCCCATTGACTTCAGAAAGGTTCATATTCAACACCCAAACTTGACGGAACCCCCCTCGAATTAAGCCTATGTACGTTTGGCTCTTCCCTGTTTTTGAACACCAGGGTCAATGGGTGATGGAGACAGGCTCAAAACGCAATATTTAGCATTGGCTTTTATTTTTATCAAAATGTTTGTAAATAAAGGTAAGAATGGTCAGAAACAGAACAGCATACAGGACTGATGGTTAGCAATTGAGCTCTGCAATGCGGGGATAAATCCCAGTAGAAATCCCTCTGAATGGAGTTTCTGTGTTCCCTGCTTGTTTGCATTTATAATTACATAGTTACATAGTAGGTGAGGTTGAAAAGAGACACAAGTCCATCAAGTCCAACCTATGTGTGTGATTATAGGTCAGTATTACATTGTATATCCCTGTATATTGCGGTTGCTCAGATGCTTATCTAATCGTTTTTTTAAACTACTGATGCTCCCCCTGAAACCATCGCCTGTGGAAGGCAATTCCGCTCTTACAGTAAAGAACCCTCTATGCAGTTTAAGGTTAAACCTCTTTTCTTCAAATTTTAGTGAGTGGTCACATGTCTTATTAAATTCCCTTCCACGAAAAAGTGTTATCCCTATTGTGGGGTCACCAGTATGGTATTTGTAAATTGAAATCATATCCCCTCTCAAGCGTCTCTTCTCCAGAGAGAATAAGTTCAGTGCTCACAACCTTTCTTCATAACTAATATCCTCCAGACCCTTTATTAGCTTTGTTGCCCTTCTTTGTACTTGCTCCATTTCCTTTACATCCTTCCTGAGGAGTGAAGACTGGTGCCCAGAACTGGACAGCATACTCCAGGTGCAGCCAGACCAGAGTCTTGTAGAGTAGGAGAATTATCGCTTTATCCCTGGAGTTAAACCCCCTTTTTTAATGCATGCCAATATTCTGTTTGCTTTGTTAGCAGCAGCTTAGCATTGCATTCTATATGCTGAGCCTTTCATCTACTAGGACCTCCAGGTCCTTTTCCATCCTAGATTTTCCCAGAGGTTCACCCCCTAGAGAGTAGACTGCATTCATGTTTTTGCCACCCAAATGCATTATTTTACAGTTTTCTACATTAAACCTCATTTGCCATGTAGTTGCCCACCCCATTAATTTGTTTAGATCTTCTTGCAAGGTTTCCAAATCCTGTGGAGAAGCTATTGCCCTGCTTAGCTTAGTGTCATCTGCAAATACAGAGATTAAGCTGTTTACCCCATCCTCCAGGTCATTTATGAACAAATTAAACAGGATTGGTCCCAGCACAGAACCCTGGGGGACCCCACTTCCCACCCATTTATCACCACCCTCTGAACTTGCCCTTGTAGCCAGTTTTCAATCCATGTACTCACCCTATGGTCCATGCCAAAGGACCTTAGTTTGCCCAGTAAACGTTTATGTGGAACTGTGTCAAATGCCTTTGCAAAGTCCAGTCTATGGGCCTTCCTTTATCTAGATGGCAGCTCACCTCCTCATAGAAGGCTAATAGATTGGTTTGTCAAGAATGATTCTTTATGAATCCATGCTGATTACTGCTACTGATAGAGTTTTCATTACTAAAGTCTTGTATATAGTCCCTTATCATTCCCTCCAAGAGTTTGCAAACTATTGATGTAAGGCTAACTGGTCTGTAATTCCCAGGAATGTATGTTGGCCCTTTTTTAAATATTGTTGCTACATTGGCTTTTCTCCAATCAGCTGGTACCATTTCAGTCAGTAGACTGTCAGTAAAAATGAGGAACAATGTTCTGGAAATTACTTGACAGAGGTGCAAGCCATCTTGTCACAGTGATTTAATAATGTTAAGTTTCTCAAGTCTATTTCTAATTCTGTCCTCTGATACCCATGAAGGTGCTTCCTGTGATGTGCCATGAGGACAAACAATGCAGTTTTGGTTACTGAAGCCCGCCAATTTCTTAGTGAAGACTGAGGAGAAGAATGCAATACCTTCGCCATCTCCCCATCCTTTGTAACCAGATGTCCTTCCTCATTCTTTATAGGCCCAATATGGATTGTCATCCCTTGTTTACTGTTTATATACTTAAAGAATTTCTTGGGATTTTTTTTGTTCTCCTCCGCTATGTGTCTTTCGTGTTCTATCTTAGCCACCCTAATTTCACCCTTACATATCTTGTTGCATTCTTTGTAAATTCTGAATGTTGATTATGATCCCTCAGCCTTGTATTTTTTTAAGGCCTTCTCCTTTGCTTTTATATGCATTTTTACATTAGAGTTAAGCCATCCAGGACTTTTGTTCGCTCTTTTAACCACTTTGCAACCACCTGCCGACAAATAACGTCGACAAGGTGGTTGCTTAACTTTGGGAGGATGTTATATAACGTCCTCCCAGAATCGCGCTCCCGCGCGCCCCCTGGGGAGCGCACACGGGAAACTCCGTGGCCGCCAGGTCCAGAGGACCCGGCGCATCACGAATCGCGGTAAATCGCTGCTGATAGCGGCCGTTTACCACGTGATCACTCCGTCAAATGACGGAGCAATCACTTGTAAACAGACCGGCGTCATGTGATGACGCCGGTTCCTCTCTCCCCTCTCTGTACCGATCGGTACAGTGTGAGAGGAGAGGGGAGGGAGCAGATCATGTCAGCTCCCTCCTCCATGTCAGAGCATGTCAGCTGTGGGCTGGATCTGTGACAATTGCAGTCACAGATCCAGCAATCCATCCATCCCTGCTCAGCCATCCCTGCCAATACTCTGCAAAATACCCTGCCAATACTCTGCAAAATACTCTGCAATACCCTGGTGCAATACTCTGCAATACCCTGGTGCAATACTCTGCAATACCCTGGTGCAATACTCTGCAATACCCTGCGCAATACTCTGCAATACCCTGCGCAATACTCTGCAAAATACTCTGCAATACCCTGCGCAATACTCTGCAATGCCCTGCGCAATACTCTGCAAAATACTCTGCAATGCCCTGCGCAATACTCTGCAATACCATGCGCAATACTCTACAATACCCTGCACAATACCCTGCGCAATACTCTGCAATACCCTGCGCAATACTCTGCAAAATACTCTGCAATACCCTGCGCAATACTCTGCAATACCCTGCACAATACTCTGCAATACCCTGTGCAATACCCTGCAAAATACTCTGCAATACCCTGCGCAATACCCTGCAATACCCTGCGCAATACCCTGCAATACCCTGCGCAATACCCTGCAAAATACTCTGCAATACCCTGCACAATACTCTGCAATACCCTGCACAATACTCTGCAATACCCTGCACAATACCCTGCAAAATACTCTGCAATACCCTGCGCAATACCCTGCAAAATACTCTGCAATACCCTGCGCAATACCCTGTGCAATACTCTGCAATACCCTGCGCAATACTCTGCAATACTCTGCAATACCCTGCGCAATACTCTGCAAAATACTCTGCAATACCCTGCGCAATACTCTGCAATACCCTGCACAATACTCTGCAATACCCTGCGCAATACTCTGCAATACCCTGCGCAATACTCTGCAATACCCTGTGCAATACACCCTGTGCAATAACCTGCCATACTCCACAATACTCCGCAATGCCCTGCAATACTCCGCAATACCCAGCAATGCCCGGAAATACTCAGCAATACCCAGCAATGCCCGGCAATGCCCAGCAATACTCCGCAATGCCCGGCAATACTCTGCAATAACCACTTCCCGCCCACCGGCCGTCATATGACGTCCTTGACTTTGTGCGGGGATATCTGAATAATGGGAGCAGCTACAGGCATCGTTCAGATATTAGCTTTTTCAGCCAGCGATTCCCTACACCATAACAACAATCATAGCGGCTGTTCAGCCGCTTGATCATTCTTACGGGAGGCGAGAGGGGATGTCCCCCCCCCGCCGCCCTCCGGTGCTTCTACCGACTCACCGCTACAATCAAAGCCAGGATTTTTTTTCAGGCTTCCCAGCCAAGAGGTGAGATGTGGGGTCTTATTGACCCCATATCTCACTGTAAAGAGGACCTGTCATGCCATATTCCTATTACAAGGGATGTTTACGTTCCTTGTAATAGGTATAAATGTGATCAAAAAAAATTTTGGGGCGGAAAAACATGTCAAACTAAAATAAATAAAGTAAAATGAACAATAAAAAAATATATTTTTTTTAAAGCGCCCCTGTCCCCGTGAGCTCGCATACAGAAGCGAACGCATACGTAAGTCCCGCCCACATATGAAAACGGTTTTCAAACCACACATGTGAGGTATCGCCGCGAACGTTAGAGCGAGAGCAATAATTTTGGCCCTAGACCTCCTCTGTAACTCAAAACATGTAACCAGTAAAAATATTTAAAGCGTCGCCTATGGGGATTTTTAAGTAGCGAAGTTTGGCGCCATTCCACGAGTGTGTGCAATTTTTAAGGGTGACATGTTAGGTATCTATTTACTCGGCGTAAGTTCATCTTTCACATTATGCAAAAAAATTGGGCTAACTTTACTGTTTTTTGGTTTTTTTTAAGCACAACACATTTTTTTTCCGTAAAAAACGCGTTAAAAAAATTGCTGCGCAAATATCGTACGAGATAAAAAGTTGCAACAACCACCATTATATTCTCTAAGGTCTTTGCTAAAAAAACATATATAATGTTTTGGTGTTCTATGTAATTTTCTAGCAAACAAATTATGATTTTTACATGTAGGAGACAAATGTAAGAATTGGCCTGGGTGCTCCAGAACGCCTGAAGGTGCTCCCTGCATGTTGGGCCTCTGTATGTGGCCACGCCATGTAAAAGTCTCACACATGTGGTATCGCCATACTCGGGAGTAATAGCAGAATGTGTTTTGGGGTGTAATTTGTGGAATGCATATGCTGTGTGTGAGAAATAACCTGCTAATATGACAATTTTGTGGAAAAAAAAAGAGAAAAAAAAATCTTGATTTTGCAAAGAATTGTGGGAAAAAATGACAACTTCAAAACACTCACAATGCCTCTTTCTGAATACCTTGGAATGTCTTCTTTCCAAAAAGGGGTCATTTGGGGGTATTTGTACTTTTCTGGCATGTTAGGGTCTCAAGAAATGAGATCGGCCGTCAGTACTTCAGGTGTGATCAATTTTCAGATATTGGCACCATAGCTTGTGGACTCTATAACTTTCACAAAGACCAAATAATATGCACCAATTTGTACTTATTTTTACCAAAGATATGTAGCAGTATAAATTTTGGTCAAAATTTATGAAGAAAAAATAGTAATTTGCTAAATTTTATAACAGAAACGAAAAAAAAAAACATTTTTTTACAGAATTTTCAGTCTTTTTTCTCTTATAGCGCAAAAAATCAAAAACCCAACAGTGATTAAATACCACCAAAAGAAAGCTCTATTTGTGTGAAAAAAAGGACAAAAAATTAATATGGGTACAGTGTTGTATGACTGAGTAATTGTCATTCAAAATGTGAGAGCACCGAAAGCTGAAAATTGGTCTGGTTATTACGGGGGTTTAAGTGCCCAGTGGTCAAGTGGTTAAATGTATTTCCCAATGAGATGCACTGGCTAATGCCCTTATTTAATATGCTCTTAAAGCAAACCCATCTCTCCTCCATGTTATTGGTTTCTAAGATTTTATCCCAATTTATATCTTCTAGCAAGGTTTGTAGTTTCATATTTTCTGTAATTGTTATTGTACTATGCAAAGGTCTTAGGCTCTTTAAATAGTTCTCTAACATGATTGTCTTAGATGGTTTGTCTTCTGCACTAGTGTGTCAATAGAAAATACCCAGGCTTCCAAACATCCACTTTGCAAAAAGTGATGTAATTTAAAAAATATTTGAATGTTCTTAGAACAAAAAAGGAACATAGCAAAAGTCCTCTTTGAAATAAGAAATTCTGAGTTCTTTGTAGGCAAATATAGCAAGCAGGTACTAAAGATAAACTGGTTAAGTTGATTCAAACTGATTAACTGAAACACACAAATTTGGGTAGAGGAAATACATCTAGGCAATCAGCAACCATACTACAAAAGTAAGGTTTCAGAAGATAGTAGCCACGTCACAATTCATGGCAAAAGAAAGCATAATAACATAAAACAAAGTGGTCATCCTGCATCAGGTCTCTCTCAAGCAGAAATTTTACAGCAGGCAGGTATTTCCAGATTTGCAAACTACTAGATGTCCACCACTGCTATCAGCTCTGAACTGGCAGAGATTACAAAGACCCTGATACTGACACACCTGCAGCCTGAAAAAAGGCTTCCTGAAAGTGGTCTTATCAGAACAGTTGCAACCAATTTTTTTTCTACTGAGAAGGAAGCAAAGCAACTCATCTACACACATATAAACAGGTGGGTGCAGAAATATGGTAACAGGCGCATTAGACTGATGAGTTAAAAATCTGAAATAATCAGTTCTAACAGAAGGCAGTTTGCCCATTGGAAGACTGGAGAATGGATGAATGTCTGCAGTGGAGGCTCTCTTCAGATCTTGAGTTGTATTTCTGCAGAGTTCTTGGTTTGATAGAAATGTAGACGACTGATGGCAGAAAGACAGGGTAGTCAATCAAGTTTGTCCCTTGTTTTTTCTGAGTATATATTTATGTGGTTAAATTCAGTTACTGTTCTCTGGCACACTACCTTTGCTGGACGTTTGTTCCAAGCATCATCTCCTCTCTCAGTTTAATAAATACTTCCTGAGGATAGTTTTGAACTTTCCTCCCTCCTAGTTTATGGTCACGTTCAAGTGTTCTTAATTTTATCATCATATTAAAAAAATACTGCCCACCCCCCAAAACTTAAGAGCACCCGTAATGTATTTAAAGGTTTCAGTAATTTTATCCCTTTCCATTCTTTTCTCAAGACTGTACATATTAAGTACCTGCAGTCTTTCCTAATATGTTTTATCCCACAAACCATTCACAATTTTTGATCAATATTGATGGTAGCCTAACTTCTGAGAAGTACAGGCAGTATCCTAGTCATTGTGCAATTCCATAATTTTTTGTTGTCTAGCTAGTTAGTAGTTAGTTGTTATCCAACTATAGTGGCAATCTCCAATGTCTTAATATGTGCTTTACAGTGAATAAAATGGATTATCTTCTATAAAGAATTATTGTCAAGTGCATTTTTGGGTAGTTGGCTTTAGCTCAGGGAATAGGTGCAAAAAGGTATATTTCATGTTGACATATAGCACTTTATAAGCCCACAGGAGAGATAGGTAAAATAATGCGACCAGGCTGTATTATCTTACTATGCATAGTGATTTTGTGTCTATTTATAACATCAGTTTACATACTTTATATAGGCAGCAATCAAAGGGGTCCTCTTCAAAGTTAAACGTATAAGGAGAGTAATGTAGGATATCCAGATGAGACAACATTGTCATATTTTAAATGAGCTGAAGGTTGTTTTTGGCATCATGTCAGTAAAATGGATGGTTACTTAATGAAAAAGTTGTGATTTCAATAATAAGTTCTCCTTTTAGAGAGTCATTACTGAGTCTTGAAACTCACAAACTACTCAGGTTCATGAGATCTCATTAATTATGACTGAGAGTGTATATATTTGGAATCCTTTCCATAATGTAACTCATTTTATCTAAACTACACAGCTGGAAATCTCTAACATCAAATCACAAAGCATTGCTGTTTTATACCCCTGTTGTCTTAAACTGTGTGTAAATCTATAGATTCCAAGTCTGAATGGATTTTGTAAAGCTTTCAAAATATACTTAAATATTTATTTACATGTGTAAAAATTTCATAAGCTGGCAAAAGAAACTGATTGCTATTATGACTTATTTATGAAGCGCCACATTTTCTGCAGCAGTGTACAGCTTGCAGTAAGTGCAATTAAATGAAAACATTAAAATATAGACATAAGATTTCATAATGATTCTAATATAGAACATTTTATTTGTCTTTTGAGCTGTATTAAAGGAGACTAAATGGAAGGAATGTGTAAATTAATGTATAATAAAGGAAGAAAAACAACTATAGTCATCATTCATATCCATAATTATCCGTCATTGTAAAACATTGTGGAGAGCTTGCAGAGAGGTAGTCCAGATGTCAAAGTGCATTTAAGGGCTTCCTGGCCCATTTGTATTAATTGTTGCTGCATTAAACACAAAGCAAAAGAGTTTCCCTCACAAGGGGGTCTGTGTCAGCACAATCCAGTATACAACATTCAGCCTCCTAATTGTGAGACAATCTGCTAAGACATGAAGGTTCCACCAAACTGCATGCAATCTTTCTTTTCTCTAAAATAAACCACCCCACTCATCCCAGAGAAACCTTAAATGATATCCTAGGTGAGGGGGGGTGCAACCCAGTGCTTAATCCCCTGGACAGCATATTGTTAAACAGACCTACGGTTACTACTGCCTTATCTCATAAAACACCACAATTAAGCATCGAGTAAGCCCCATCTGCGACACTGCCTTTGACCTAGTGGGGCTGATGTTACATAACCACCCCCTCTCTTTGTGCCCTTGTTTCCAAACACTAGCCATCAAACAGTGGGCTCTAGAGATAGAGCATCTGCAATTTTCTGACGAAACCCGGCCTGATGCTCAACCTCAAAAGAGAAATCTTGGAGAGCCAGGAACCAACTTAATTTCCTGACCTTTATCACTTATTGTAGAAGAGCATGATCAGTAATTAGTCTAAAGCTATGTAGCGGGGTGTTCCCCTTTAATGCAGAGAGACTACATTACCCAGAACCCCATTCGGGGTGTTTCACCGCAGAGACTCATGGGAGGGGTTATATAAGGAGGAGGCACGGCTGCGCTCGGTCTCTTTGGGACACAAGACTTCTGTGACTGATCCTCCTGTGCGGATGTGCCGTGGGCAGGGCCTAAAGCCTGAGGCCTTGCGCAGCACCAAAGAGCCTTCCACCCCACTGCGAGCCTGGGTGGCACCTGACATCGCTTACCTACAGCCTTAGTTGGATCGGGGAACCAATCGCTGGAGACACTGTGTGTGTGTGACACAGTCGGTGGAAGTTTTCCCCGGACTGGGACCGCGTCCGGATGGGTGAGAGGGCGTATGCCCAGACAATATACTGTTGTTACTAATGGGCCTATAGACTGCCGTGGCCCACAAGTTGTTTCTTATACTCTCATTAGAGAACCTCATCGGAGCTGAACTCAGAGTTTACATAGCAAAGTGTTTATTTCATCTCTACCTTCCTATTGGATTACAAAAAGGGTATTCTGTTAATGTGCACCACCGTTAAAGACCTGCCGGTGAAGAAAACCATCATCCCCTATAGACTAAGTTGTAGATATCTGAGCCAGGCCTGGTCAGCTAGTTAGTTCATTTGGTTACTGCGTCACAGGACGCCTAGATAACGGTCGCCCGCGCGGCGCACCTTTACTGTTCATTCTAATTCATAGTGTGTTATTGCTGTAGGGCTCTGCAATTTATTATCTGTGAACTGTTACCACTGTTAACCTTTCTTATCAAAGCTTAAGTAAATCTTATACCCTTTTCATTGTTGTCTCGGTGTCTGGGTTTACTCATACAGTATAAGAATATAGATATTGCTGCCAATACTAACTGTGCCAGTAGGGGGTCGAGTACATTGCTGGGGGTTGGCGGAGCTGTTTTCAGGGCCCAAACTAAACTTGCGGCCTTCTTAAGTGAAGGTATCGCTACACATGGGGGCTCGGGTCCGGGATCCTGATACAGCAGGTGAACGCCAGAAGTGCCGGCATGGACCCCATGGATCCACAAGCGATAGAAGAATGGTGCAAAGCCGTTAGGGCAGAGCCAAACAACTCAATAGTCATCAGCCTCCCAGGGGAGGAATGGAAGACTGATCACACACCATGGGTGATAGATATACAAGCAGACCCGGACACTTCATATCAGTATGCACTGGTGGAATACGGAGACGGGATACCAGACGCTTGCAAGCGCAAGTGTGTAAAGACGCCAGATAATAGAACCTATAGGTTGGCGCCTGCTTTAACTATAAAGAAGGAACCATCACCGATGGGATCACCGCAGGCTGCAGCCCGCGCCTCACCAGTAAAAGGAGACAGGGTGATGCCCCCGGTGACACCCGCACCTGCCACTGCTATATCACCAGATTTGATAAAGGCGATAGGGGATCTGCTAATCAAATGTCAGAAGACAAGCACGGTGCATGTAGAGACTGGCTACCGGAGGCTGAAGACATTCTCAGGGAAGCTCCCTGTCCCTGCAGGGGAAGAAGATTTTGATACCTGGGTGGAGCAGGCATTGCAGGCAGTAGAGGCATGGGAGGTGCCTGAAGCGCAGAAGAGGCAACGAGTGATAGAAAGCCTTAAAGGCGCAGCAGCAGAAGCAGTGAAAAGTTTTCGTTTTGGGAATGCAGATTGCACGGCTCAAGACTGTCTGGCCATGTTACAGGAAGAGTTTGGCCAATTGGAGAAGGTGACAGAGATGGTATACCAATTTGAACATACTTTCCAACAGCCAAGGGAGAAACTGTCAGAATATGTTAGGAGACTAAACAGGTTGCTGTGCAAGATTGTGTTGAAGAAGGGAATGAAGCCCCAAGATACAGATACAGATGCGGCAAGAATGAAGCAGGTCTTAAAGGGAGCGTTACGCTCAGATCCAGTCTGGTTGCACCTGAAAACCTCGGGAGGAGGAACGTTGCTGACTTATGCTGACTTGATAAAAATCATCAGAGATGAGGAGGCGCTACAACAGGACCAGCAAATGACTAAGGCAAATGTTGTCCCCGCACAGGTGCTAGTCAATCCAGTGATGACCCCTGAAAGAGACTCAGAGGTAGACACTTTAAAAGCACAAATGTCTAAGGTGTTAGAAATGTTGACCTCTCTGATGGCAAAAGACACAGAGGGTCCCAAGAGAGAAGTACCAAGGAAGGAATTATTCCCAATTGCCTCAGCACCCGCATCTTTACAAGAATGGGGAGATATAGTCTGCTTTAACTGTGGAGGAATTGGCCATATTGCAGCTACATGTTCCAGTCCCAAGAAGAAGAAGCTAGACAACCGCAAGCCGGCGGGAAACTCCAGAGGGCCCCGGTGAAGGAGTCAACCGGGTGCCCATCACCTTCAGTGAGCTCCAAGCTGAAAGCAAAGCAGAAGGAAAGAGGAGATAAAACACCTCGGAGGAAACACGCCATTCCTCCACAGAGATACACCCCAGAGAAAGGGGGCAAGACCCCTCAGAAGAGGCACAGCACTCCCCAGAGGGGGTGTACACCTAAGAAAAATAATAGTATCCCTCAGCGGGTCTGTACACCCATTGAGAGGAGGGAAATTAATGCATACCAGGCTCAAGAAAGATTAAAGTCCTAAAGGAACTGGATGAGAGAGAGTCCGAAGGGAAAGGGCCAGAAGAAGACGACCCCTGCCAGGCCATATCCGGAGAGGCTAGTAGGCCCATCTCCTATAGTGCCCATTCAAGTGGAGGGAGTCTACACCAAAGCCATCTTGGATACTGGGGCACAAGTGACCCTGTTATACCGAGATTTCTACGAGAGGCACTTGAGTCACCTGCCCATCCAGAAGATAGAGGGATTAGAGATATGTGGGATTGGGACCCAGAATTTCCCCTACGATGGCTATTTGCCTGTCAAGATGATCTTTGACCCATCCGTGGCTGGAAAAGCCGAAGTGTTTGACACTCTGGCGGTTGTGTGCCCTCGGCCGCCAGGAGCCAACAAGAGTTCCCTTATAATAGGGACGAACACGGACCTGGTCCGAAGACTTCTGACCCCTCTAGTGAAAGAGAAGGGGTCAGCGGCCACCAAGATCCACCCCATGCTGAAGACGGCTTATCAACGGCTAGTCCTAGAGCAGAAGACCCCTGGAGAGGGGATAGGGAAGGTGTGGAGACTTGGAAGAGAAGGGATAGTGTTGCAGCCCGGTGAAGTAACCTGTCTCAGAGCCACTGTGAAGCTTACTTGGGAGCAGCCTGGACCCTTTGTCATGTTGGAGTCTGACCCAAGGGAAGAGTCCCCCGGCCTGGAAGTGATACCAGAAGTGATTCCGCTGAAGGCCCTGAAGAAGGCCCATTGCAGAGTTCCAGTGAGTGTTAGGAACAATACAGATGGCCCCATGGAAATCCCAGCCAGGATGCTGCTGGGCCAGGTGAGCCCTGCTGCCCCGGTCAACTTGTCGGAAGTAAAGGGGGCGGGTGAAGGAGGAGATGCTTGGGAGAAGCTATCCATGGAAAACCCGAACCTGCCCAGGGCTTGGAAGGAGAGAGCCAAGGCCCAGTTGACCAGATGAGAGAAGATCTTCTCCAGAGATGAGTTTGATGTGGGGTGTGCAAGGAGTGCCACCCATCGAGTCCACCTCCAAGAAGATAAGCCCTTCAGAGAGACAGTCAGGCGGGTCCCACTTGCGGATCTGGAGGATCTAAGGGAGCAACTTGCAGAACTAAAAAGGACTGGTGTGATACAGGGGTCCAGAAGCCCCTATGCCTCCCCGATAGTGGTGGTCAGGAAGAAGAATGGATCGTTGAGGCTCTGTATCGACTACAGGACTCTTAACAGGAGAACCATACCCAACCCGTACACCACTCTGAGGATAGAGGATGCCCTACAGAGCTTGTCTGGAGCCAAGTGGTTCAGCGTTATGGATCTCAAGAGTGGGTACTATCAGATCCCTATGCACCCAGAAGACAAGGAGAAGACAGCTTTCATAACCCCAGTGGGATTCTTTGAATTCGACTGGATGCCCCAAGGTCTATCTGGAGCCCCAGCTACTTTCCAACGTCTCATGGAGAAGACTGTAGGAGACATGAACCTTATTGAAGTCCTTGTATACCTGGACGATGTCATTGTCTTTGGAAGAACCCTGGAGGAACACGAGGAGAGGCTGGAAAAAGTCTTGAGGAGACTCAGTGAGGAGGGACTCAAGCTTTCGCCTGAGAAGTGTCGGTTCTACCAATCTTCGGTGAATTATCTGGGGCACATAGTGTCTGAAGAAGGGGTGGCCACAGACCCTGAGAAATTGGAGGCAGTTGCCTCCTGGCCACGACCCACCACAGTAACAGAACTCAGGTCCTTCTTAGGGTTCTGCTCCTATTACAGGAGGTTTGTGGAAGGATTCGCCTGAATTGCTAGACCATTGAATGAACTGCTCAAGACTGAGGGAGAAGATGACGACTCAGGACCCAGGAAGCCGGGAGAGTCAGTCAAAGATCAGTGGAACCAGAAATGTGAAGAGGCCTTCCAGGCATTGAAGAAGAGCCTAACCACTGCTCCAGTCTTGGCCTACGCAGACCCAACCAAACCCTATGAACAAACACGTAGATGCTAGTCATGACGGTCTGGGAGGAGTACTTTATCAAGAACACGAAGGGCAACTGCGGCCTGTTGCCTACGTGAGCAGGAACCTGACCCCCTCTGAGAAAAACTACCCCACTCACAAGCTGGAGTTCCTGGCCCTTAAGTGGGCGGTAGTAGACAAGCTCAAAGACTACCTGTATGGGGCAGAGCTCACTGTGAAGACCGACAACAACCCCCTGACCTACTTATTCACTACAGCAAAGCTGGACGCCACTGGACACCGGTGGCTGGCCGCATTGTCTGGATTCAATTTCAGCCTAAAGTACAGGCCAGGGATTGGGAATCGAGATGCAGACGCTTTGTCCAGAAGATCTCATGATTCCACCCATGCCATGGAAGACTGGACTCAAGTGGCACCAGACGGGGTGCGGGCCCTATGTCAGGGGGCTGAATTGCAAGCTAGAGGAGGCTCAAGGGCGGAAGAGATGGGCGTTACCATGGTAGGAGTCCCCAAACAATACTGTGGAGTAACTCAGCTGGGGGAAGACCTTCTGCCAAAGTTGTCCAAGAAGGAACTGTGTGACCAATTAGAAGATCCCATGGGGAAATTGGTTCTGGAAGCTCTGGAGAATCAGGATCCAAACAAACTCCTGAGTCACTCCTCAAAGGAAGCCCGCCTGTTGAGGAAAGAGTGGGACAGGTTACAGGTACATCAGGGAGTGGTCTACCGAAGGGGCCCCTCTGATGACCTGGAAGATAAATGGCAACTGTTCCTCCCAGAGAAACATCGAGAGACTGTTCTGATTGCCCTGCATGACAATCATGGCCACCTAGGGGCTGAGAGGACCTTTCAACTTGTCAGAAGTTGGTTCTATTGGCCCTGCATGAGGGCAGAAGTAGAAGAGTACTGCCACTCATGTGCACGTTGCATCCAGAGGAAGACTTTACATCATCAAGCTGCCCCAATGGGCCATCTACAAAGTCAAGGCCCAATGGATCTGGTATGCATTGATTTTCTCTGCCTCAAACCCGACCTGAGTGGACTAGGAAATGTTCTGGTGATAACCGACCATTTCACCCGGTATGCCCAGGCTTTCCCAACCAAAGACCAGAAGGCCTCCACCATAGCCAAGGTACTTATGGAGAGGTACTTTGTCCATTATGGGCTGCCACAGCGACTTCATTCAGATCAAGGAAGGGACTTTGAGGCCTCATGCCCACGGACGTTTTTACAGCTGTGTTTTTTACAGCTTAAAAACGCCTGTGCATGTTATTGTATAATTATTATTTTTTTTAATGAAAAAAAAGTCGGAGCGACTGCGGCGTTAGTGCGCGTTTTTGCGCGTTTTTTGACGCTCGCGTTTTTTTCTGCCTAATTCTGACGCTGAGGAACGCACTGGTCCTGGGTTTTTTTTACAGCTTAAAAACGTCTATGCTATTTGCAGCTCAAAAACGCCTAGGTGGGCATGAAGCTATAGACTAACATGGACAGGCGTTTTTAAGCTGTAAAAAACGCTCAAAAACGCAGCTGTAAAAACGTCCATGGGCATGAGGCCTGAGAGTCGACTGATCCGGAAGCTCTTAGATTCATTGGGAATCAAGAAGATTCGAACTACACCTTACCACACACAGGGAGATGCTCAGCCGGAGAGGTTTAACCGAACCTTGCTCAACATGTTGGGGACTCTGGAAAGTGAGAAAAAGCAACATTGGAGCAAACACATAGCAGCCATAGTACATGCTTACAACTGATCCACCAGTGATGCTACAGGTTACTCCCCATATCGACTTATGTTTGGGAGAGAAGCGAGACTACCTGTGGACTTGGCCTTTGGCACCTCTCTGGACCATTCCTCAGCCACATCCCACAAAGGATATGTGGACAGGCTCAGACACAGCCTGAAAGTGGCCTATGAACAAGCTCAAGCGGCCTCAGATCAAAGAGGAGCTCGAAACAAAAGAAACTTCGACTTGAAGGTCCGGATACAAGACCTGCAGCCCGGGGATAGAGTACTGTTACGCAATCTGGGGGTCCCTGGAAAAGATAAACTTGCAGACAGATGGAGATCTGAACCCTATGTCGTCTGTAGGAAGTTGCCGGGCCTACCTGTCTACAAGTTGAAGCCAGAAGGGAAGGTAGGCCCACTGAAGACGTGGCATCGAAACCACCTGCTCCCACTTGCTGAGGCAGTCAGGATACCTCTCGTGAGAGATTCTCCTGAACCGGTCTCTATTCTGGATACTCCCAGGCCAAACACTCGGTCGCAGACCTCTCGAGCTGTAGATGAAGAGGCCTCTCAACTTAGTGAAGATGAAGAAAGAGAGCTTGATTGGTTGTGGCCTTCCCCAACTTCAGGAACTTCTACTATAGATCTTCCACCCACTGAAGACGCTCCAGATGGAACACTGAACCCAGAGGCCACAGAGTTCATCCCATCTAGTCCTTCATCGGATCACTGGGAAGATGCCCGTGATAGTTACTCAGAGGAAGAGGAGCCTGTGGCGCCAGAGCCAGAAGTCCCAAGAGAGCAAAGGGCTCGAAGAGTCATCCGGCCTCCTAAGAAGCTGACCTACCCACAAATGGGGAATAGTTCGGAGGACTCTGTAGTTACTGCTGGGAGAAGTGCTGAAAATCCAGATCCCTCCACTGTCCATTTGGTGGAGGGCAACCCCAACTCACTCTCTGGCACAGTTAGGCAGGCCACCCATGATAATGTGACCTGTGGGCAAGGGAATTCTACCCCTCAGTTTTGGTGGGAATTCCCTATGCCAACTTCGTTTACAGAATTGTCTAGAGTTGTACATAGTCTTTGTTAAGGTTTATCTTTGGGGACCAAAAAGTTCAAGTGGGGGGGAGTGTGTAGCGGGGTGTTCCCCTTTAATGCATAGAGACTACATTACCCAGAACCCCATTCGGGTTGTGTTTCACCGCAGAGACTCGTGGAAGGGGTTATATAAGGAGAAGGCGCGGCTGCGCTCGGTCTCTTTGGGACACGAGACTTCTGTGACTGATCCTCCTGTGTGGATGTGCCAGAGTGCAGGGCCTGAAGCCTGAGGCCTTGTGCAGCACCAAAGAGCCTTCCACCCCACTGCGAGCCTGGGTGGCACCTGACATCGCTTACCTACAGCCTTAGTTGGATCGGGGACCCGATCGCTGGAGACACTGTGTGTGTGTGACACAGTCGGTGAAAGTTTTCCCCGGACTGGGACCGCGTCCGGATGGGTGAGAGGGCGTATGCCCAGACAATATACTGTTGTTACTAATGGGCCTATAGACTGCCGTGGCCCACAAGTTGTTTCTTATACTCTCATTAGAGAACCTCATCGGAGCTGAACTCAGAGTTTACATAGCAAAGTGTTTATTTCATCTCTATCTTCCTATTGGATTACAAAAAGGGTATTCTGTTAATGTGCACCACCATTAAAGACCTGCCGGTGAAGAAAACCATCATCCCCTATAGACTAAGTTGTAGATATCTGAGCCAGGCCTGGTCAGCTAGTTAGTTCATTTGGTTACTGCGTCACAGGACGCCTAGATAACGGTCGCCCGCGCGGCGCACCTTTACTGTTCATTCTAATTCATAGTGTGTTATTGCTGTAGGGCTCTGCAATTTATTATCTGTGAACTGTTACCACTGTTAACCTTTCTTATCAAGAGCTTAAGTAAATCTTATACCCTTTTCATTTTTGTCTCGGTGTCTGGGTTTACTCATACAGTATAAGAATATAGATATTGCTGCCAATACTAACTGTGCCAGTAGGAAGTCGAGTACATTGCTGGGGGTTGGTGGAGCTGTTTTCAGGGCCCAAACTAAACTTGCGGCCTTCTTAAGTGAAGGTATCTCTACAGCTATATCCCATAAGTAAGTATTGCAAAGCCTCCAGTGCCCATTTAATAGTCAGGCACTTTTTCTCCACAATGCTATAGTTCTTTTTGACTGATGTCAGCTTTGAGGGCAATCAAACATACAGGAAATAACCCTATCAGGTAGCAAATGCTTTATTTTCTTTTACCTTCTCCATTAGTGGCACCTCCCAGTATCCACAAGTAAGGTCAACAGAGGTTATGGATCTTACCAGACATCTCAATGGGTTTGTCAAGGATCTGGGGGTAGACATCAAACTTTGATAACTTATAGCTGCTATATCTGCCTGCTGTCAGCTGGTCCTGTTTCCTGGCATCCTCCCAGTGAAGTATCTGCTACTACCAGCGCAGACTTCTGGACCAATCGCAGGCACCCATACCTGGCCACGCTCTCACGGCTACTGTTCCACTATGAGTAGCCCCCAAGCCAGAGCTGTACAATAGCATGTGCAGCAGGTCAGGCTAATACTTCAAACGCATATTGAGTCACTTCCAGTAAGTGGTACTTCCTTGACACTCCATAGTCCATAGATATGATCATTTATAAGCGTTTGAGTTAAAACCTTGCTGTCTCTGCTCATGTTTGCTTAACTAGGGCAAGGGCAACCTTGCAAGGAAAAATAAAACTAACAAAAAAAATATTATGCTCCTGTAACCAGCATTCTGTCCAGGTACATACACTATCGTCAATGCAAACAGAGTTCAATTTGTAAATTAAGTGTTAATGGGGTACTGAATCAAATGCTTTGGTGAAGTCCAGATACACCACATCCACAGAGACTTTCCTCTTCCGTTGGACCCCTTCTTTGTTTTAATTAAAATCTGAGGAGAAGAATGTATTTAAGTTGCCTTCTCCCTGTCTGTTGTAACCAAGTTCCTCTAGCTATCCTTAGGCCGGGTTCACACTGGGGCGACAAACGCTCTGACATTGGGAGCGCATGTCGCATGACGTGTGAAAATCAATGTTTCCCTATGGGAGCCGTCTTAACTGGTCCAACACAAGTCGGTCCGACTTTGAAAATGCTCCCTGTACTACTTTGGTCCGACTTTGATCCTACTTCAGCCCATTGACTATCATTGAAGTCGGATCAAAGTCGGACCGCAGTCTTGCATGATCCGACTTTGGCATGAGACTTGTGCTCTGCTGATCTTGAGGGGGAACTCCACGCCAAATTTTAAATTAAAAAACCGGCATGGGTTCCCCTCCAAGAGCATACCAGGCCCTTGGGTCTGGTATGAATTTTAAGGGGAACCCCAAAGCCGAAAAAACGGCGTGGGGGTCCCACCAAAATCCAAACCAGACCCTTATCCGAGCACGCAACCTGGCAGACCGCAGGAAAAGAAAGGGGGACGAGAGAGCGCCCCCCTCCCTCCTGAACCGTACCAGGCCGCATGCCCTCAACATGGGGGGTTTGGTGCTTTGGGGCAGGGGGGCGACCTGCGGCCCCCCCACCCGAAAGCACCCTTCCCCCATGTTGATGAGGACAGGGCCTCTTCCCAACAACCCTGGCCATTGGTTGTCGGGGTCTGCGGGTGGGGGGCTTATCAGAATCCGGGATCCCCAGATCCCGGCCCCCCACCCTATGTGAATGAGTATGGGGTACATTGTACCCCTACCCATTCACCTGGTGGAAAAAAATGTCAATAAAAAAACACACACAGCTTTTTAAAGTAATTTATTACACAGCTCCGGGGGTCTTCTTCCGACTTCGGGGGTCTCCGGTGTCGTCTCCACGCTCTCCGGTTCTTCTCTCGCTCTCCGGTTCTTTCTTCCTTCTGTTGGGCCTCCGCTATCTTCTTCCAGCTCTTTTGCTAGCGGGGCCCAGTCTTATCCGTCGCCTTCTTCCCTCTTCTCCTCTTCGATGTTGACACGTTGGGCCGGGATCTGGGGGCCCCCTTATTAAAGGGGGACTCCCGGATTCCGATAAGCCCCCCGCCCGCAGACCCCGACAACCAACGGCCAGGGTTGTCGGGAAGAGGCCCTGTCCTCATCAACATGGGGGCAGGGTGCTTTGTGGTGGGGGGCCACAGGTCACCCCCTGCCCCAAAGCACCAAACCCCCCATGTTGAGGAAGATGGAGAAAACCGGAGGAAGATGGAGGAAGAAAAAGCTGGAGGAAGAAGGAGAAGACCGAAGGAAGACTAGAGAAAGATGGAGAGAGAAGCGGGGGGGGAAAGAAGAAGACATTTTTAATAAAGGAATTGTCAAAAAATGGCTATTGTCTTTTGTCACATTTCACTACTTTTTTTTGGTGAATGGGTAGGAGTACAATGTACCCGATACCAATTCACATGGGGGGCCGGAATCTGGGGGGCCCCTTGTCAAAGGGGGGCTTCCAGATTCTTATAAGCCCCCATGCCTGTAGACCCCCACAACCACTGGGCAAGAGCGCCCTCCCCAAGTTGAGGGCAAGAGGCCTGGTATGTTTCAGAAGGGGGTGCCGCTTGCTCATCCCACCCCTTCCCTAGCCTGCCATGGCTGCTTGCTCAGATAAGGGTCTGGTATGGATTTTGGGGGGACCCCACGGAATGTTTTTTTCTACATTTTGGCGCAGGGTTCCCCTTAAATTCCATACCAGATCCGAAGGGCCTAGTATGCACTGGGGGGACGGGACCGTATTTTAGCTGGATTTTTGGAATTCCACACCATAATATTATTGAATAAGTACAAACCATTGGATGCATTTGAAGAGTTAAAATGATGGAATAAACCAAACTGATGTGCAATTGCTAATTATGCTGCTGATTACAATGCACGTTTTTAGGAGGTGATATCATTAGTAGTATTCGAACCTATGGCTTGAATCTTTGAAGGTAGCAGGGCATACCACTATGCTATGGAGCTGCGGCAGCCTCTGATACGTTTGTGTCGGAGCTTTACAGTCCCACCCTTGCCTCCCTAACCTCCCCTGCCTCCTGATACCGAGTCCACCAGTGAAGTAGAACCCCATGCAGTTGGGGTTCACACGTCTCTCTGTGGAGGAGAGGGCCTTTAGGAGGAGGGAGAAATTGTGCTTTTATTGTGGCCAGGCAGGTCACTTTTTAAAGTCTTATCTACCCTTCCGGGGAACGCTTGTACCTGAGGTCCTGCAGGGGACAGACCTTAGGTGGCGCTGTTACGTCCCCAGTTATCAGTTACCCTTTCTTGGTCTGAGTCATCCATCGAGACACAGGCTCTAATCGACTCTGGGGCTGCAGGCCTGTTCATAGATAGTTTTTTTGTGTCTAGGCACTCGATTCCACTGCAGCTTTGTGCCACTCCACTTGCCATTGATGCTATTGATGGAAGTCCTCTACAGCCTGCCCATGTGACTCATGAGGCCGTAGGGGCTCTTCACCATGAGATAATGCAATTTCAAGTAATTTCCTCACCTCGTTACCCAGTGGTCATTGGTTATCTTTGGTTACAGAGGCACAACCCCCCTTTCAATTGGCATCGTTCTGAGGTTTTTTCCTGGTCGCCACAATTCAGTAATACATGTTTTCAAAAAGTGGCCTTGTGCACCTCTTCACTCGTGTTTTGGCCGGCGGTTTTCTCCGAGTTGGCTGCGGTGGCTGTGTTCGGATGTGGGTTTTCATGCCTTCCACCCGGCGCACATAGGCCACATTTGTGTGGCCTATATGACCCGGTGGGCCGGACCATGGGGTTTCCCTTGGTTTTGAGCCTACTTTTGGGTCTTGCGTGCGCCGGTGGGCGTGGAATGTGGGATGCCCTCATCACGGAGCCCTTCCCTTTTGGATGGGTTCGGTGTGGGGGGCTCCCACGCATCCTGCGCTTGGGATCCCATTTGCTGCCTAATCATGGATCATGGTATCCTGCTATGTTACGTCCGCTCACTTAATTTAACCCAATTTAACAGTTCTTCTCCTTTTTTAGCAATTGGCATTATGATCAGTGATGTTCTCATTTTTGCATCGCTGATCAGTGTGACTGTTGCTACTTTGATGAGACAGGTATAGAGATTTTTAGGTTCCAATAGACACACTCCTGGGGAGGATCATGCAAATTTGGTCTGTCCCCTTTGTTTGTGAGATGGGTAGGATTTTGCTAAAGGAAGACCTGCCTAGTGATATGATGGTAGACTTGTTGTCCGCGTGTGTGCGGCTTACAACTGCACGGCGCGGCATGTCCCCGTCATTAACTTCTAAAAAGGGTGGCTAGTTCAAGCCTTGCACCATATAGCGAATGGATTTAGCCATGTAGGACCTTGCATCACATGACGCGCGGTGCCAATGCGTCATGACGTCACGTGACACTGTTCCTGCTTCCGCGATCGGACTGAGCTTTGAGTATCACGCAATGCGCGGCGCCCATGTGTCATGGCATCACGTGACACTGTCCCTCCCCCTTTCTCCCTTCAAAAGCTGGCAGCTTACATGGCGGTCCCGTCGCTATTTTGGACGGTGGGGACTCGCCACGCCAGAATCAAACTCCTTTGCTTGAACACCAAGGTAGGTAATATTGATGGGTAGGGGAGGGGGAGTTCTTCCTTCCTCTCAAACCTAAATCATGCTCACCCTTTGTGTGACACATGTATGTATGCCGCAAGGGTGATCTATTTACTTTGGTCTATTTAGATTTATGTACAGATTGCAAGATAAGCAATATTGCAGATTGCATGACAAAACAAACATTTTTGGAGAAATGGGGGAATATACTGATCAACCTCTGGTCCCCGTCTCTGTGCAAACTTGAGTGTCATTTGGATGCCATAATAAGCTGGTAAAGTGCCTTTTTATTTGTCACTTACTACTATGTCCCGCTTTATAGGGATACACAATTGACAATGGAAGTGTTTCATATATTTGAAACTTACATGTCAACGGCAATTTTCAATTAGAACTTGCAGGACTGTACCATCGTGGCTGCCGTGCCTCCTTTTTTTTGGTGGTGCCTTGGGATTTGTTGGGAGTTGAGGGGATCCACCCTGCTCTTGTGCTGTTTGGCGCGTGA
Organism: Rana muscosa; assembly: GCA_029206835.1. NCBI lineage: Eukaryota > Metazoa > Chordata > Amphibia > Anura > Ranidae > Rana > Rana muscosa. Next base: position 1,075,841,224 of record CM055116.1, on the reverse strand, counting down.
GATACTTCCATGCCGTTAAGCCTTTGGGAGCCCGCCAGTCCAACAGCAAATCTATAGGTTGATAAATTTGGGGTATGTTTTATTGTGCTATGTGATGCTGTGTTTCCATGAACCAATCTGTACAGACAATTAATGTTGAAATATGTGTTTTGTTAAAACCGATTTTATCTGTATTGTATAGTGTGATCCCGTCTGGACATTAGCCCCTGACGAAGGGACGAATCGTGCCCCGAAACGCGTCAGGCATTTTGGACTTCTTCCTGGGACCCATGTACTCTCTCTCTTATCATCAATGGTTTTAAATTTGTACTTTTTTGTATATTTTGTATTATTTGTAATAATAAATTTTATATACATTACTCTGTTGTTGCCCTTAAAGTCCCACCTGGGTTTTTTTTCTTTCTTTGATTGTATCGATTATAGGGGTCTCAATCGCATCACGATTAAGAACGCCTATCCGATTCTGTTTATTATGTTGTTATTTGACCGCCTCAAGGGAGCAACGGTTTTAACGAAGATCGATCTGAGAGGGACATACAATCTCGTGATGATAAAGGGGGTGAGGAATAAAAAACTGCATTTAATACCAGGACAGGACAACGACGTCCTCCAAGATATGTTGCAGCAATGTGTGGTGGTTTATCTTAATGATATTCTCATATATTCCAAATCCCTAGACAGCCACTACACAGATGTCTCCCATGTGCTACAGAGGCTGACAGACAATAACCCGTATTGCAAGTTGGAAAAGTGCCAGTTCCATCGTGAACAGGTTACATTTTTGGGTTATGTAATTTCCACTGCCGGTTTTTCGATGGACCCAGAGAAACTATCTGCAGTTTTACAGTGGCCTAGACCCGTAGGTCTACGTCCGCTACAACGTTTTCTTGGCTTTGTCAATTATTATCAGAAAAATATCTGTAACTTCTCTTCTCTGGTCAAACCCCTGACTGATATGACCAGAAAGGATGGTAACCCACAGAATTGGTCTCCGGATTCCATCAAAGCCTTTGAGTCTCTCAAGGCTGCCTTTGTTTCAGCTCCTGTGCTGGCACATCCTGATCCTATTTTACCCTTCATTAGGGATGAGCCAAACACCCCCCTGTTCGGTTCGCACCAGATAATGTGAACAGGCAAAAAATTTGTTCGAACACGCGAACACCGTTAAAATCTATGGGACACGAACATGAAAAATCAAAAGTGCTAATTTTAAAGGCTAATATGCAAGTTATTGTCATATAAAGTGTTTGGGGTTCTGCCACAGGGGACATGTATCAATGCAAAATAAAGTTTTAAAAACAGCGTTTTTTTTTGAGAGCAGTGATTTTAATAATGCTTAAAGTGAAACAATAAAAGTGAAATATTCCTTTAAATTTCGTACCTGGGGGGTGTCTAAAGTATGCCTGTAAAGTCGTGCATGTTTCCCGTGTTTATAACAGTCCCTGCACAAAATGTCATTTATGAAGGAAAAAAAGTCATTTAAAACCCTGGGGGTTCCCTATGATAAGGACGGGTGACCTCGCCCCCTCTTACGCGTCATGGGGGTTTCGTTCCTGCTGGAGAGGCGAGACAGCAGCGTCGCTGGAGAATGGATCATCGTTGGACATCGAAGGGATTACATCAATGAAATTTTTTTTTATTTTTTTTTAAATAAAGGACTTGTCCAACTGTGTCTGTGTGTTTTTTTACAAATTTTTACACTTTCTTTTTGAAATGGTAGGGGTACAATGTACCCCATTACCAATTCACATAGGGGGGGCCAGGATCTGGAGTTCCCCTTTGTTAAAGGGGGCTTCCAGATTTCGATAAGCCCCCCGCCCGCAGAACCCCACAACCACCGGGCAAGGGTTGTGGGGATGAGGCCCTTGTCCTCATCAACATGGGGACAGCCTCTCCATGTTGAGGGCATGTGGCCTGGTATGGTTCAGGAGGGGGGGCGCTCTCTCGTCATCCCTATTTTCCTGTAGCCTGCCAGGTTGCGTGCTCGGATAAGGGTCTGGTATGGATTTTTGGGGGGATCCCACGCCATTTTTTTAAAAATTTTGGTGCGGGGTTCCTCTTAAAATCCATACCAGACCAGAAGGGTCTGGTATGGATTTTTGGGGGGGACCCGACGCCACTTTTTTAAAAAATTTGGTGCGGAGTTCCCCTTAATATCCATACCAAACCTGAAGGGCCTGATATGGAATTTGGGGGGACCCCCACATTTTTTTGGGGGTTCAGGGTTCCCCTTAATATTCATACCAGACCCAAAGGGCCTGGTAATGGACTGTGGGGGGGACCCCTGCCATTTTTTTCAATGACTTTGATCTGTATTGCCGGGGAGCCGACAATTCATTATAGCTGCGAGTGGTTTTAAATTACTTTTTTTTTCCTTCAGAAATGACATTTTGTGCAGGGACAATTCTAAACATGGGAAACATGCGCGACTTTACAGGCATACTATAGACACCCCCCAGGTACGAAATTTAAAGGAATATTTCACTTTTATTGTTTCACTTTAAAGGGGTTGTAAAGGTTCGTTTTTTCTTTTCTAAATAGGTTCCTTTAAGCTAGTGCATTGTTGGTTCACTTACCTTTTCCTTCGATTTCCCTTCTACATTTTTTTTTCTTTGTCTGAATTCCTCACTTCCTGTTTCTCCTCAGTAAACTTCACACCATCATCCGAGCGGTGTTTAGTCAGCCAGAACAGCTTACTGAACAGCTTACTGAGGAGGAACAGGAAGTGAGAAATTCACACAATGAAAACAAAGAAAAAAAACATTTAGAAGGGAAATCGAAGGAAAAGGTAAGTGAATCAACAATGCACTAGCTTAAAGGAACCTATTTAGAAAATAAAAAACAAACCTTTACAACCCCTTTAAGCATTATTAAAATCACTGCTCTTGAAAAAACAGACGGTTTTAAAACTTTTTTTTGCATTGATACATGTCCCCTGGGTCAGGACCCGGGTCCCCAAACACTTTTTATGACAATAACTTGCATATTAACCTTTAAAATTAGCACTTTTGATTTCTCCCATAGACTTTTAACGGTGTTCCGCGGCTTTTCGAATTTGCCGCGAACACCCCAAATTGTTCGCCGAACGGACGAACAGCCAATGTTCGAGTCAAACTCATGTTCAACTTGAACATAAAGCTCATCCCTACCCTTCATTCTTGAGGTTGATGCATCCAAGACTGGAGTAGGCACCCTTATGTCTCAACATCCTACCTCTGAGAGCACTATGCATCTTTATGGCTACTTTTCTAAGAAATTGTCTCCTGCAGAATGCAATGGGGACAGAGAATTGTTCGCTATCATTGTAGTTCTTTTTTTATTAACCACTTAAGCCCCGGACCATTTGGTAGCTAAAGGACCAGAGGTGAATTCAGAATTTTGCACTGCGCTGCTTTAACTGTAAATTGTGCGGACATGCAATGTTGTACTGAAACTAAATTTGCGTCCTTTTCTTCCCACAAATAGAGCTTTCTTTTAATGGTATTTGATTGCCTCTGCGATTTTTATTTTTTGCGATATAAACGGAAAAAGACCGAAAATTTTGAAAAAAAATGATATTTTCTATTTTTGTTATAAGAAAAATCGAATAAACTCAATTGTAGTCATACATTTAGGCCAAAATGTATTCAGCCACATGTCTTTAGTAAAAAAAATGTCAATAAGTGTATATTTATTGGTTTGCGCAAAAGTTATAGCGTCTACAAACTAGGGTACATTTTCTGGAATTTACACAGCTTTTAATTTATGACTGCCTATCTCATTTCTTGAGGTGCTAAAATGGCAGGGCAGTACAAAACCCCCCCAAATGACCCCATTTTGGAAAGTAGACACCCCAGGGAAATTGCTGAGAGGCATGTTGAGCCCATTGAATATTTTTTTTTGTCCCAAATGATTGAATAATGACAAAAAGAAAAAAAAAGAAAAAATTTACAAAAAGTTGTCACTAAATGATATATTGCTCACACATGAAATGGTTATATGTGGAATTGCACCCCAAAATACATTCTGCTGCTTCTCCTGAGTACGGGGATACCACATGTGTGGGACTTTTTGGGAGCCTAGCCGGGTACGGGGCCCCAAAAACCAAGCACCGCCTTCAGGCTTTCTAAGGGCGTAAATTTTTGATTTCACTCCTCACTACCTATCACAGTTTCGAAGGCCATAAAATGCCAAAATAGCACAAAACCCCCCCAAATGACCCCATTTTGGAAAGTAGACACCCCAAGCTATTTACTGAGAGGCATGATTAGTCCATGGAATATTTTATATTTTGCCACAAGTTGCGGGAATATGACAAACTTTATTTTTTTTGCACAAAGTTGTCACTAAATGATATATTGCTCACACATGCCATGGGCATATGTGAAATTACACCCCAAAATACATTCTGCTGCTTCTCCTGAGTATGGGGATACCACATGTGTGGGACTTTTTGGGAGCCTAGCCGCGTACGGGACCCCAAAAACCAAGCACCGCCTTCAAGGTTTCTAAGGGCATAAATTTTTGATTTCACTCCTCACTACCTATCACTACCTATCACAGTTTTGAAGGCCATAAAATGCCAAGATGGCACAAAACCCCCCCAAATGACCCCATTTTGGAAAGTAGACACCCCAAGCTATTTGCTGAGAGGCATGTTGAGCCCATTGAATATTTTTTTTTTGTCCCAAATGATTGAATAATGACAAAAAGGAAAAAAAAGAAAAAATGTACAAAAAGTTGTCACTAAATGATATATTGCTCACACATGAAATGGTTATATGTGGAATTGCACCCCAAAATACATTCTGCTGCTTCTCCTGAGTACGGGGATACCACATGTGTGGGACTTTTTGGGAGCCTAGCCGGGTACGGGGCCCCAAAAACCAAGCACCGCCTTCAGGCTTTCTAAGGGCGTAAATTTTTGATTTCACTCCTCACTACCTATCACAGTTTCGAAGGACATAAAATGCCAAAATAGCACAAAATCCCCCCAAATGACCCCATTTTGGAAAGTAGACACCCCAAGCTATTTACTGAGAGGCATGTTCAGTCCATGGAATATTTTATATTTTGCCACAAGTTGCGGGAATATGACAAACTTTATTTTTTTTGCACAAAGTTGTCACTAAATGATATATTGCTCACACATGCCATGGGCATATGTGAAATTACACCCCAAAATACATTCTGCTGCTTCTCCTGAGTATGGGGATACCACATGTGTGGGACTTTTTGGGAGCCTAGCCGCGTACGGGACCCCAAAAATCAAGCACCGCCTTCAAGGTTTCTAAGGGCATAAATTTTTGATTTCACTCCTCACTACCTATCACTACCTATCACAGTTTTGAAGGCCATAAAATGCCAAGATGGCACAAAACCCCCCCAAATTACCCCATTTTGGAAAGTAGACACCCCAAGCTATTTGCTGAGAGGCATGTTGAGCCCATTGAATATTTTTTTTTGGTCCCAAACGATTGAATAATGACAAAAAGAAAAAAAAAAGAAAAATGTACAAAAAGTTGTCACTAAATGATATATTGCTCACACATGCCATGGTTATATGTGGAATTGCACCCCAAAATACATTCTGCTGCTTCTCCTGAGTACGGAGATACCACATGTGTGGGACTTTTTGGGAGCCTAGCCGGGTACGGGGCCCCAAAAACCAAGCACCGCCTTCAGGCTTTCTAAGGGCGTAAATTTTTGATTTCACTCCTCACTACCTATCACAGTTTCGAAGGCCATAAAATGCCAAAATAGCACAAAATCCCCCCAAATGACCCCATTTTGGAAAGTAGACACCCCAAGCTATTTACTGAGAGGCATGATTAGTCCATGGAATATTTTATATTTTGCCACAAGTTGCGGGAATATGACAAACTTTATTTTTTTTGCACAAAGTTGTCACTAAATGATATATTGCTCACACATGCCATGGGCATATGTGAAATTACACCCCAAAATACATTCTGCTGCTTCTCCTGAGTACGGGGATACCACATGTGTGGGACTTTTTGGGAGCCTAGCCGCGTACGGGACCCCAAAAACCAAGCACAGCCTTCAAGGTTTCTAAGGGCATAAATTTTTGATTTCACTCCTCACTACCTATCACAGTTTTGAAGGCCATAAAATGCCAAGATAGCACAAAACCCCCCAAAATGACCCCATTTTGGAAAGTAGACACCCCAAGGAAATTGCTGAGAGGCATGTTGAGCCCATTGAATATTTTTTTTTTGTCCCAAGTCATTGAATAATGACAAAAAGAAAAAAAAATTGTCACTAAATGATATATTGCTCAAACATGCCATGGTTATATGCGGAATTGCACCCCAAAATACATTTGGTTGCTTCTCCTGAGTACGGGGATACCACATGTGTGGGACTTTTTGAGAGCCTAGCCGCGTACGGGCCCCCGAAAACCAAGCACCGCCTTCAGGATTTCTAAGGGCACAAATTTTTGATTTCACTCCTCACTACCTATCACAGTTTTGAAGGCCATAAAATGCCAAGATAGCCCAAAACCCCCACAAATGACCCCATTTTGGAAAGTAGACACCCCAAGCTATTTGCCGAGAGGCATGGTGAGTATTTTACAGCTCTCATTTGTTTTTGAAAATGAAGAAAGACATATTTTTTTTTTCTTTTTTCAATTTATAAAACTTTGTGACAAAAAGCGAGATCTGCAAAATACTCAACATACCTCTCAGCAAATAGCTTGGGGTGTCTACTTTCCAAAATGGGGTCATTTGGGGGGGTTTTGTGCCATCTGGGCATTCCATGGCCTCCGAAACTGTGATAGGCAGTGAGGAGTGAAATCAAAAATTTACACCCATAGAAATCCTGAAGGCGGTGCTTGGTTTTCGGGGTCCTGTACGCGGCTAGGCTCCCAAAATGTCTCACACATGTGGTATCCCTGTACTCAGGAGAAGCAACAGAATGTATTTTGGGGTGCAATTCCACATATAACCATGGCATGTTTGAGCAATATATAATTTAGTGACAACTTTTTGTACATTTTTTTTTTTTCTGTTTGTCATTATTCAATCACTTGGGACAAAAAAAAATATTCAATGGGCTCAACATGCCTCTCAGCAAATAGCTTGAGGTGTCTACTTTCCAAAATGGGGTCATTTGGGGGGTTTTGAACTGTCCTGGCATTTTATGCACAACATTAGGAAGCTTATGTCACACATCATCCACTCTTCTAACCACTTGAAGACAAAGCCCTTTCTGACACTTTTTGTTTACATGAAAACATTATTTTTTTTGCAAGAAAATTATGTTGAACCCCCAAACATTATATATATTTTTAAAGCAAAGGCCCTACAGATTAAAATAGTGGGTGTTGCATTTTTTTTTCCACACAGTATTTGCGCAGCGATTTTTCAAACGCATTTTTTGGGGGAAAAACACACTTTTTTTATTTTTAATGCACTAAAAAACACTATATTGCCCAAATGTTTGATAAAATAAAAACGATGATCTTAGGCCGAGTACATGGATACCAAACACGACATGCTTTAAAATTGCGCACAAACGCGCAGCGGCGAGAAACTACATTCATTTTTAAAAGCATTTAAAAGCCTTTACAGGTTACCACGTTAGATTTACAGAGGAGGTCTACTGCTAAAATTACTTCCCTCGATCTGACCTTCGCGGTGATACCTCACATGCATGATGCAATTGCTATTTACATATGACGCTAGACCGACGCTTGCGTTCGCCTTTGCGCAAGAGCAGGGGGGGGGGACAGCGGTGCTTTTTTTTTTTTTTATTATTTATTTTGCTTTTTTATTTTATTTTTATATTGTTCCTTCCATATTTTATTTTTTTTTAATCATTTTTATTGTTATCTCAGGGAATGTAAATATCCCCTATGATAGCAATAAGTAGTGACAGGTACTCTTTTTTTGAAAAAAAATGGGGGGTTAGACCCTAGATCTTTCCTCTGCCCTCAAAGCATCTGACCACACCAAGATCGGTGTGATAAAATGCTTTCCCAATTTCCCAATGGCGCTGTTTATATCCGGGGGGGGGCATTCCCTCCCACTGCTTGTAAAAGCAGTCCAGAGGCTCATTAGCCATTAGGATTGCTTTTACATGAAAGCCGGCCGCTGGCTGAAAAGAATGATACCCGCAGGCATCAATCTGGTATAACCATTCAAAGTCCAGCAACATACCAGTACGTTGCTGGTCCTTGTTGGATATGTATTGTAATCTTTTTTTTCATGCAGCCTGTTGGCTGAACGAAAAAAAGAGATTGATCGGTGGGTATGCCCACCATTAGAATACCTCCCTTCATCCACCCACTTCTAATGATGGGCATATATGCCGAAGCATGGGGGCATCTTCCCGCAAAAAAGTTATGCCGCGTACACACGGTCGGACTTTTCCACGGGCAAGCCTTCGTCGGAATTTCGACCGTATTTACGCGGCATAAAAGGTTATGCCGCGTACACACGGTCAAACTTTTCCACGGGCAAGCCTCCGTCGGAATTTCGACCGTATATACGCGGCATTAGGAGCAAAATCGCTCCTCCGCCCCTGCTGCCCCCATGCTTCGGCATATATGCTCTTTTTTTAACTGTGGTGGTGAAATCACCTCCTACAGCGTTGGAGTCATGGCTTTATGTATCGTGGGAGCAAACGCTGTTGCTGTCAAGATAAATAAATCCGCGATGCAACTGAATGGCGTACCTGCTAAGCAAATGATGGTTAACATTAAAACAAAGTAACATTACAGTACAACAGTAAGACCATACCATACCTGCAAAGCAAATACCAAAACAAAACCTAGTAAAAAATAAAAAATTTTTTTTAACGCAACCTGTGCCTAAAATATATATATGCCGAAGCATGGGGGCATCCTCCCGCAAAAAAGTTATGCCGCGTACACACGGTCGGACTTTTCCACGGGCAAGCCTCCGTCGGAATTTCGACCGTATATACGCGGCATTAGGAGCAAAATCGCTCCTCCGCCCCTGCTGCCCCCATGCTTCGGCATATATGCTCTTTCTTTAAACTGTGGTGGTGAAATCACCTCCTACAGCGTTGGAGTCACGGCTTTATGTATCGTGGGAGCAAACGCTGTTGCTGTCAAGATAAATAGATCCGCGCTGCAACTGAATGGCGTACCTGAAAACAAAAAATTACATACCTGAAAAGCAAGCATGATAAAACATTGCAGAATAGAATACAGTAAAAAAGAGCAGAACAATAGAGAGAAAATAGAGAGAGAGAGAGAGAACAATAAAACGACAACTATTTTTGGTTTTTTTTATTTTATATTTTTTTTGTGTTTTGTTTTTTACGTTTTTTTTTTTCTTTTTTACACTTTTTTTTGTAACTTTACCAACTGTAATGGTTCGGGTCTCTCAAAATGTAATGGCATCTTGGGAGACCCTGTGTAAGTGTGTCCTAGTCTGTGAAATGCTGTACCCTACGCTAAAACTTCACTTTTGAGTGGTAGCGATCAAAACATTCACCAAGGCAAAGACCAGGTTTGTCAGGACAGAGTGGACAAAAAACACGGGTGTCACGCCTAAATCCGCGCTTGCTACAGACACGACATCTTTTTTGGGGGGTTCGTTGGGTAGGGGTACTCGGGAGGGCATACGGATAATGCCTCTCATGCAGCCGGCTTACTGCATTTGGTAGGGGATGGTGAGGTGCAGAACCGCCTGGATACAGGAGTTCTGTGACTATCTCATTCTGGAATTTTAGAAGAGATAACGTCCCGCCTGAAGCTCTGTATAGCACATGAGCATTCAGCAAAGCCAATTGGAATAAGGATAGGGACACTTTTTTGTACCAGCGTCTCGCCTTACGGTCAATTAGATACGGCGCCATCAACTGGTCGTTGAGGTCCACCCCTCCCATATTTTTGTTATATTCGTGGACACAGAGGGGTTTCTCCACAACACCAGTCGCCGTACGAATTTGGACTGTCGTGTCTGCATGAAGGGAGGTAAGAAGGAAAACATTCTTATTGTCCCTCCACTTCATAGCGAGCAAGTTATTACACTTCAAGCAGGCTCTCTCCCCCAGCCTAAGACGGGCATCTACAAGCCGCTGGGGAAAGCCCCGGCGATTAGGTCGCACGGTGCCACATGCTCCAATCTGATGATCAAACAAGTGACTAAACAGTGGCACGCTCGTGTAATAATTGTCCACATACAAGTGGTACCCCTTTCCGAATAAGGGTGACACCAATTTCCACACTATCTTGCCAGCGCTCCCTATGTAATCTGGGCAGTTGACCGGCTCAACCTGACTATCTTTTCCCTCATAAACCATAAAGCTCCATACATAGCCTGTTGCCCTGTCACAGAACTTATAGAGCTTGACCCCGTATCTGGCACGCTTGCTGGGAAGGTACTGCTTGAAAGCCAAGCGGGCAGAAAATTTAATCAGGGACTCATCAACGCAGACAACTTGATCGGGAATAAACAAGGCTGCAAAACGTTCGTTGAAGTGGTTTATGAGGGGCCTAATTTTATAGAGCCGGTCGTACTCAGGGTCCCCACGTGGACGACAAAGTTCATTGTCGTTGAAGTGCATGAACCGCAAAATCTGCTCGTATCGTGTCCTGGGCATGGAGGCAGAGAACACGGGCATGTGGTCAATTGGGTGCGTGGACCAATAAGCACGCAATGACGGGAATTTATGTGTGCCCATGTTGAGGGAAAGGCCCAGAAAGGTCTTAAATTCGGAAACCGTAATTGGTTTCCAATCTTTGGCAATTTTAGGCAACTGGGGGTTAGCGGCGATGAATTGACCAGCATACAAATTACTCTGGTCCACAATAGATCTATAGAGATCTTCCGTGAAAAACAGCGAATAATAATCGATTGGCATAAAATCAGCTGTTTCCAGCTGAATACCGGGTTGGGCAGAGAATGGGGGAAGTACGGGTTCTGCAGAAGTGGTGGGGACCCAATCAGGATAGGCGAATTCTGCAGGAAGGGCACTATGGGCACGACGGGCCTGCCTTTGTCTTCTTCTTGGTGGCAGCAGGACACTACTTGTGCTTGCCACCGCGCCAGCTTGAACTGCACTTATGGGACTCGCCACGTCACCACGTGATACTGCAGTGCTGGATGTACGCCCAGGCTGTACTAGGCCGCTGGTGCTTGCCAATTCACCAGAAGGAATAGCGGCGCTTGTACTACTCTGCTCCATGATACGAGAGCCCTGCGGTTCTTGCTCCTCAACAACCTCAGAAGATCGGGATCGGGTACGCCTGACCTTAGCAGGGACCTCAACTTCGTCGTCAGAGCTATCTGACGTGGGGCCGTTGACGTCACTGTCTTCTACGGGAAGATATTCTGAGCCTGAATCTGACAGATACGTGACCTCCTCTTCACTATCTGTCATGCTCAGAATCTCGTAGGCCTCTTTACTAGTGTACCTTCGACTTGCCATTTTGGGCTCTAAATTTAGGGGTACACTAGTAAGATTCACAGGTAAAAAAAGCACCTGACTGTCACCAAATGTATCAAACGCTACCAAAAAAACTGTTAGCGATCGCAGGGATCAGGACTGTCTCTGCGAACGCTGCAGTTATGTGTGTTGTGTTTGGTAAGTGACAGTGATCGATCAATACTGCACTTGGGTGGGCTGGGCTGGGCTGGGCGGAGGGGCTAAACGCAGGTACTAGCAGGTATCTGGGCTGATCCCGCTAACACTGCGTTTTTGGGAACCCTAAACCGCTGGGGACGCTAGTATAGATCTGATCAGATACTATACCACTAAGGGAGGTGTATGCTTTGCGCGTGGGTGTTAGCGTTACTGGCACTAACCTAAAGCTGCCTGGGGCGACGCAGACCCTCTCTGGCACTAAAACCTAATTGATATCACCCGCCGGGCGATCAGGGGGTTAAACCTTTATTGGGTTATATACGGCGGGTGCCCTGATGCTATAAAAAGCAAACTAACCAAACAGCGTCACCTGTAACCTTTATATGGTGATCACTGGTGAAAGGGTTAACTAGGGGCAATCAGGGGGTTAAAACCTTTATTAGGTTAAATATGGGGGTACCCAACGCTATATAAAAACCTGACGGGTTACCTAAATAACGAAATAACTCACTGGGTAACCAGTGTCACCAGTGACGCTTATACGGTGATCACTGGTGAAAGGGTTAACTCTAGGGGCAATCAGGGGGTTAAAATAATATATGGGGGTACCTGACGCTAATAAAAACCTGCGGCGAACCTAAAAGTAATTAACTGGCTATCTAGGACACCAGAGACAAGAAAAAAGCGATCGGAAAAACGATCGCTTAGTGACGCTGGCGTTAGGGGGTGAAAGGGTTACCTGGGGGCGATCAAGGGGTTAAACCTTTATTAGGGGGGGTTAGGGGGCTACCTTGGACCTAAAGGGGCCTAATCCTAACTGCCCTGCAACTTTTTACAGTCACAAATGACACTGATTGCAGTGATCAGTAAAAAAAATGATCACTGCAAACTGTGCACTGTGACTGGGGGTACTGGGGGTGATCTGGGGGGTGATCTGGGGGTGACTGGGGGGTGATTTGTGTGCCTACGTGTACTGGTGTCAGTGGGCTGTTGGTGCACTTACTGTGAGATGTCTTCACTCCTCGCGCCGGATCGAAAAGACCGACACGAGGAGAGATGACATCACTTCCTCCTGCCTGTGTTTACATTACAGGCAGGGGAAGCTCTCTCATTCGCCGGGAGCGATCAAGAGGGGGTGGCCGGAATCGAACGGCCGTCCCCTCATGCCGGATCGCTCCCGAACACTTAACCACCGCTCACTGTACAGAAGGGGGGTCCGATCGGACCCCCCAACTATACAAAGGCGATCACGTACATATACGTGATTCTGCCTGTCGGTGCCATTCTGCCGACGTATAATTACAGTGGGCGGTCGTTAACCACTTAAGCCCCGGACCATTTCGGGCCATTAGGACCAGGCCTGTTTTTGGGATTCGGCACTGCGCTGCTTTAACTGTAAATTGTGCGGACATGCAATGTTGTACCCAAATGAAATTTGCGTCCTTTTCTTCCCACAAATAGAGCTTTCTTTTAATGGTATTTGATTGCCTCTGCGATTTTTATTTTTTGCGATATAAACAGAAAAAGACCGAAAATTTTGAAAAAAAATGATATTTTCTAATTTTTGTTATAAGAAAAATCGAATAAACTCAATTTTAGTCATACATTTAGGCCAAAATGTATTCAGCCACATGTCTTTAGTAAAAAAAATGTCAATAAGCGTATATTTATTGGTTTGCGCAAAAGTTATAGCGTTTACAAACTAGGGTACATTTTCTGAAATTTACACAGCTTTAAATTTATGACTGCCTATCTCATTTCTTGAGGTGCTAAAATGGCAGGACAGTACAAAACCCCCCCCAAATGACCCCATTTTGGAAAGTAGACACCCCAAGGAAATTGCTGAGAGGCATGTTGAGCCCATTGAATATTTTTTTTTTTGTCCCAAGTGATTGAATAATGACAAAAAAAAAAAAATTACAAAAAGTTGTCACTAAATGATATATTGCTCACACATGCCATGGTTATATGTGGAATTGCACCCCAAAATACATTCTGCTGCTTCTCCTGAGTACGGGGATACCACATGTGTGGGACTTTTTAGGAGCCTAGCCACGTACGGGACCCCGGAAACCAAGCACCGCCTTCAGGATTTCTAAGGGCGCAAATTTTTGATTTCACTCCTCACTACCTATCACAGTTTCGAAGGCCATAAAATGCCAAAATAGCACAAAACCCCCACAAATGACCCCATTTTGGAAAGTAGACACCCCAAGATATTTACTGAGAGGCATGTTCAGTCCATGGAATATTTTATATTTTGCCACAAGTTGCGGGAATATGACAAACTTTTTTTTTTTTTGCACAAAGTTGCCACTAAATGATATATTGCTCACACATGCCATGGGCATATGTGAAATTACACCCCAAAATACATTCTGCTGCTTCTCCTGAGTACGGGGATACCACATGTGTGGGACTTTTTGGGAGCCTAGCCGCGTACGGGACCCCAAAAACCAAGCACCGCCTTCAAGGTTTCTAAGGGCAAAAATTTTTGATTTCACTCCTCACTACCTATCACAGTTTTGAAGGCCATAAAATGCCAAGATGGCACAAAACCCCCCCAAATGACCCCATTTTGTAAAGTAGACACCCCAAGCTATTTGCTGAGAGGCATGTTGACCCCATTGAATATTTTTTTTTTTGTCCCAAATGATTGAATAATGACAAAAAGAAAAAAAAAATGTACAAAAAGTTGTCACTAAATGATATATTGCTCACACATGCCATGGTTATATGTGGAATTGCACCCCAAAATACATTCTGCTGCTTTTCCTGAGTACGGGGATACCACATGTGTGGGACTTTTTGGGAGCCTAGCCGCGTACAGGGCCCCAAAAACCAAGCACCGCCTTCAGGATTTCTAAGGGCGTAAATTTTTGATTTCACTCCTCACTACCTATCACAGTTTCGAAGGCCATAAAATGCCAAAATAGCACAAAACCCCCCCAAATTACCCCATTTTGGAAAGTAGACACCCCAAGCTATTTGCTGAGAGGCATGTTGAGTCCATGGAATATTTTATATTTTGCCACAGGTTGCGGGAATATGACAAACTTTTTTTTTTTTGCACAAAGTTGTCACTAAATGATATATTGCTCACACATGCCATGGGCATATGTGAAATTACACCCCAAAATACATTCTGCTGCTTCTCCTGAGTACGGGGATACCACATGTGTGGGACTTTTTGGGAGCCTAGCCGCGTACGGGACCCCAAAAACCAAGCACCGCCTTCAAGGTTTCTAAGGGCATAAATTTTTGATTTCGCTCCTCACTACCTATCACAGTTTTGAAGGCCATAAAATGCCAAGATGGCACAAACCCCCCCCAAATGACCCCATTTTGGAAAGTAGACACCCCAAGCTATTTGCTGAGAGGCATGTTGAGCCCATTGAATATTTTTCTTTTGTCCCAAATGATTGAATAATGACAAAAAGAAAAAAAAAAGAAAAAATGTACAAAAAGTTGTCACTAAATGATATATTGCTCACACATGCCATGGTTATATGTGAAATTACACCCCAAAATACATTCTGCTGCTTCTCCTGAGTACGGGGATACCACATGTGTGGGACTTTTTGGGAGCCTAGCCGCGTACGGGACCCCAAAAACCAAGCACCGCCTTCAAGGTTTCTAAGGGCATAAATTTTTGATTTCACTCCTCACTACCTATCACAGTTTTGAAGGCCATAAAATGTCAAAATAGCCCAAAACCCCCACAAATGACCCCATTTTGGAAAGTAGACACCCCAAGCTATTTGCTGAGAGGCATGGTGAGTATTTTACAGCTCTCATTTGTTTTTGAAAATTAAGAAAGACATTTTTTTTTTCTTTTTTTTTCTTTTTTTACATTTTCAAAACTTTGTGACAAAATGCGAGATCTGCAAAATACTCAACATACCTCTCAGCAAATAGCTTGGGGTGTCTACTTTCCAAAATGGGGTCATTTGGGGGGGGGTTTGTGCCATCTGGGCATTCCATGGCCTCCGAAACTGTGATAGGCAGTGAGGAGTGAAATCAAAAATTTACACCCATAGAAATCCTGAAGGCGGTGCTTGGTTTTTGGGGTCCCGTACGCGACTAGGCTCCCAAAAAGTCCCACACATGTGGTATCCCCGTACTCAGGAGAAGCAACAGAATGTATTTTGGGGTGTAATTCCACATATGCCCATGGCATGTTTGAGCAATATATAATTTAGTGACAACTTTTTGTACATTTTTTTTTTGGGTCATTATTCAATCACTTGGGAGAAAAAAAAAATATTCAATGGGCTCAACATGCCTCTCAGCAAATAGCTTGAGGTGTCTACTTTACAAAATGGGGTCATTTGGGGGGGTTTTGAACTGTCCTGGCATTTTATGCACAACATTAGGAAGCTTATGTCACACATCATCCACTCTTCTAACCACTTGAAGACAAAGCCCTTTCTGACACTTTTTGTTTACATGAAAAAAAAAAAAATTTTGCAAGAAAATTATGTTGAACCCCCAAACATTATATATTTTTTTAAAGCAAAGGCCCTACAGATTAAAATAGTGGGTGTTGCATTTTTTTTCCACACAGTATTTGCGCAGCGATTTTTCAAACGCATTTTTTGGGGGAAAAACACACTTTTTTATTTTTAATGCACTAAAAAACACTATATTGCCCAAATGTTTGATGAAATAAAAAAGATGATCATAGGCCGAGTACATGGATACCAAACACGACATGCTTTAAAATTGCGCACAAACGCGCAGCGGCGACAAACTACATTCATTTTTAAAAGCATTTAAAAGCCTTTACAGGTTACCACGTTAGATTTACAGAGGAGGTCTACTGCTAAAATGACTGCCCTCGATCTGACCTTCGCGGTGATACCTCACATGCATGATGCAATTGCTGTTTACATATGACGCTAGACCGACGCTTGCGTTCGCCTTTGCGCAAGAGCAGGGGGGGACAGCGGTGCTTTTTTTTTTTTTTTTTTATTATTTATTTGGCTTTTTTATTTTATTTTTAAACTGTGCCTTCCATATTTTTTTTTTTACCATTTTTATCGTTATCTCAGGGAATGTAAATATCCCCTATGATAGCAATAAGTAGTGACAGGTACTCTTTTTTTTGAAAAAAATTGGGGGGTTAGACCCTAGATCTTTCCTCTGCCCTCAAAGCATCTGACCACACCAAGATCGGTGTGATAAAATGCTTTCCCAATTTCCCAATGGCGCTTTTTATATCCGGGGGGGACATTCCCTCCCACTGCTTGTAAAAGCAGTCTAGAGGCTAATTATCTGCTAGAATTGCTTTTACATGAAAGCCGGCTGCTGGCTGAAAAGAATGATACCAAGATGATACCTAAACCCGCAGGCATCATTCTGGTATAAACATTCAAAGTCCAGCAACATACCAGTACGTTGCTGGTCCTTGTTGGACATGTATTGTAATCTTTTTTTTCATACAGCCTATTGGCTGAACGAAAAAAAGAGATTGATTGGTGGGTATGCCCACCATTAGAATACCTCCCTTCATCCACCCACTTCTAATGATGGGCATATATGCCGAAGCATGGGGGCATCCTCCCGCAAAAAAGTTATGCCGCGTACACACGGTCAAGCCTTCGTCGGAATTTCGACCGTATGTACGCGGCATAAAAGGTTATGCCGCGTACACACGGTCAGACTTTTCCACGGGCAAGCCTCCGTTGGAATTTCGACCGTATATACGCGGCATTAGGAGCAAAATCGCTCCTCCGCCCCTGCTGCCCCCATGCTTCGGCATATATGCTCTTTTTTTTAACTGTGGTGGTGAAATCACCTCCTACAGCGTTGGAGTCACGGCTTTATGTATCGTGGGAGCAAACGCTGTTGCTGTCAAGATAAATAGATCCGCGCTGCAACTGAATGGCGTACCTGCTAAGCAAATGGTGGTTAACATTAAAACAAAGTAACATTACAGTACAACAGTAAGACCTTACCATGCCATACCTGCAAAGCAAATACCAAAACAAAACCTAGTAAAAAATAAAAAAATGTTTTAACGCAACCTGTGCCTAAAATATATATATGCCGAAGCATGGGGGCATCCTCCCGCAAAAAAGTTATGCCGCGTACACACGGTCGGAATTTTCCACGGGCAGGCCTCCGTCGGAATTTCGACCGTATGTACGCGGCATTAGGAGCAAAATCTCTCCTCCGCCCCTGCTGCCCCCATGCTTCGGCATATATGCTCTTTTTTTAACTGTGGTGGTGAAATCACCTCCTACAGCACTGGAGTCACGGCTTTATGTATCGTGGGAGCAAACGCTGTTGCTGTCAAGATAAATAATTCCGCGCTGCAGTTGAATGGCGCACCTGAAAACAAAAAATTACATACCTGAAAAGCAAGCATGATAAAACATTGCAGAATAGAATACAGTAAAAAAGAGCAGAACAATAGAGAGAAAATAGAGAGAGAGAGAGCAATAAAACGACAACTATTTTTGGTTTTTTTATTTTATATTTTTTTTGTGTTTTGTTTTTTACGTATTTTTTTTTCTTTTTTACACTTTTTTTTGTAACTTTACAACTGTAATGGTTCGGATCTCTCAAAATGTAATGGCATCTTGGGAGACCCTGTGTAAGTGTGTCCTTGTCTGTGAAATGCTGTACCCTACGCTAAAACGTCACTTTTGAGTGGTAGCGTTCAAAACATTCACCTTGGCAAAGACCAGGCTTGTCAGGACAGAGTGGACAAAAACTACGGGTGTCACGCCTAAATCCGCGCTTGCTACAGACACGACATATTTTTTGGGGGTGGCTTTGGGTAGGGGTACTCGGGAGGACATACGAATAATGCCTCTCATGCAGCCGGCTTACTGCATTTGGTAGGGGATGGTGAGGTGCAGAACCGCCTGGATACAGGAGTTCTGTGACTATCTCATTCTGGAATTTTAGAAGAGATAACGTCCCGCCTGAAGCTCTGTATAGCACATGAGCGTTCAGCAAAGCCAATTGGAATAATGATAGAGACACTTTTTTGTACCAGCGTCTCGCCTTACGGTCAATTAGATACAGCGCCATCAACTGGTCGTTGAGGTCCACCCCTCCCATATTTTGGTTATATTCGTGGACACAGAGGGGTTTCTCCACAACACCAGTCGCCGTACGAATTTGGACTGTCGTGTCTGCATGAAGGGAGGTAAGAAGGAAAACATTCTTATTGTCCCTCCACTTCATAGCGAGCAAGTTATTACACTTCAAGCAGGCTCTCTCCCCCAGCCTAAGACGGGCATCTACAAGCCGCTGGGGAAAGCCCCGGCGATTAGGTCGCACGGTACCACATGCTCCAATCTGATGATCAAACAAGTGACTAAACAGTGGCACGCTCGTGTAATAATTGTCCACATACAAGTGGTACCCCTTTCCGAATAAGGGTGACACCAAGTTCCACACTATCTTGCCAGCGCTCCCTATGTAATCCGGGCAGTTGACCGACTCAATCTGACTATCTTTTCCCTCATAAACCGTAAAGTTCACTACATAGCCTGTTGCCCTGTCACAGAACTTGTAGAGCTTGACCCCGTATCTGGCACGCTTGCTGGGAAGGTACTGCTTGAAAGACAAGCGGCCAGAAAATTTAATCAGGGACTCATCAACGCAGACAACTTGATCGGGAGTAAACAAGGCTGCAAAACGTTCGTTGAAGTGGTTTATGAGGGGCCGAATTTTATAGAGCCGTTCGTATTCAGGGTCCCCACGTGGACGACAAAGTTCATTGTCGTTGAAGTGCATGAACCGCAAAATCTGCTTGTATCGTGCCCTGGACATGGAGGCAGAGAACACGGGCATGTGGTCAATTGGGTGCGTGGACCAATAAGCACGCAATGACGGAAATTTATGTGTGCCCATGTTGAGGGAAAGGCCCAGAAAGGTCTTAAATTCGGAAACCGTAATTGGTTTCCAATTTCTGGCAATTTTAGGCAACTGGGGGTTAGCGGCGATAAATTGACCAGCATATAAATTACTCTGGTCCACAATAGATCTATAGAGATCTTCTGTGAAAAACAGCGAATAAAAATCAATTGGAATAAAATCAGCTGTTTCCACCTGAATACCGGGTTGGGCAGTGAATGGGGGAAGTACGGGTTCTGCAGAAGTGGTGGGGACCCAATCAGGATAGGCAAATTCTGCAGGAAGGGCAGTATGGGCACGACGGGCCTGCCTTTGTCTTCTTGGTGGCAGCGGGACACTACTTGTGCTTGCCACCTCGCCAGTTTGAACTGCACTTATGGGACTCGCCACGTCACCAAGTGTTACTGCAGTGCTGGATGTACGTCCAGGCTGTACTAGGCCGCTGGTGCTTGCCAGTTCACCAGAGGGAATAGCGGCGCTAGTACTACTCTGCTCCATGATACGAGAGACCTGCGGTTCTTGCTCCTCAACAACCTCAGAAGATCGGGATCGGGTACACCTGACCTTAGCAGGGACCTCAACTTCGTCGTCAGAGCTATCTGACGTGGGGCCGCTGACGTCACTGTCTTCTACGGGAAGATATTCTGAGCCTGAATCTGACAGATACGTGACCTCCTCTTCACTATCTGTCATGCTCAGAATCTCGTAGGCCTCTTTACTAGTGTACCTTCGTCTTGCCATTTTGGGCTCTAAATTTAGGGGTACACTAGTAAGATTCACAGGAAAAAAAGCACCTGACTGTCGTCAGCAAATATATCAAACGCTACAAAAAAACTGTTAGCGATCGCAGGGATCAGGCCTGTCTCTGCGAACGCTGCAGTTATGTGTGTTGTGTTTGGTAAGTGACAGTGATCGATCGATACTGCACTTGGGTGGGCTGGGCTGGGCTGGGCGGAGGGGCTAAACGCAGGCGCTAGCAGGTATCTGGGCTGATCCCGCTAACACTGCGTTTTTGGGAACCCTAAACCGCTGGGGATGCTAGTATAGATCTGATCAGATACTATACCACTAAGGGGGGTGTATGCTTTGCGCGTGGGTGTTAGCGTTACTGGCACTAACCTAACACTGCCTGGGGCGACGCAGACCCTCTCTCGCGCTAAAACCTAATTGATCTCACCCGCCGGGCGATCAGGGGGGTTAAACCTTTATTGGGTTATATACGGCGGGTGCCCTGATGCTATAAAAAGCAAACTAATCAACCAGCCTCACCCGTAACCTTTATATGGTGATCACTGGTGAAAGGGTTAACTAGGGGCAATCAGGGGGTTAAAACCTTTATTAGGTTAAATATGGGGGTACCTGACACTATATAAAAACCTGACGGGTAACCTAAATAACTAAATAACTTACTGGCTAACCAGTGACACCAGTGACGCTTATACGGCGATCACTGGTGAAAGGGTTAACTCTAGGGGCAATCAGGGGGTTAAAATAATATATGGGGGTACCTGACACTAATAAAAACCTGCGGCGAACCTAAAAAAAAATAACTGCCTATCTAAAACACCAGCGACACGAATACAGCGATCGGAAAAACAATCGCTTAGTGACGCTGAAGTTAGGGGGTGAAAGGGTTACCTGGGGGGTGATCAAGGGGTTAAACCTTTATTAGGGGGGGTTAGGGGGCTACCCTGGACCTAAAGGGGCCTAATCCTAACTGCCCTGCAACTTTTTACAATCACAGATGACACTAAATGCAGTGATCAGTAAAATAAATGATCACTGCAATCAGTGACACTGTGATTGGGGGCTTTGGGGTGACCTGGGGGGTGATCTGGGGGTGACTGGGGGGTGATTTGTGTGCCTATGTGTACCTACGTGTCAGTGGACTGTTGGTGCACTAACCTGCTTCTTCTCTTCTCGGCGCCGAGAACGAAAAGACCGCGGCGAGGGAGATGACATCACTTCCTCCAGCCTGTGTTTACATTTCAGGCAGGAGGAAGCAATTTCATTCGCCGGGAGCGATCGCGAGGGGGGGGGGGCGGAATCGAGCGGCCGCCCCCTCATGCCTGATCGCTCCCGAACACTTAACGGCCGCTCACTGCAGTGAAGGGGGGTCCGGATGGACCCCCCAACTGCACAAAGGCGATCACGTAGATCTACGTGATTCTGCCTGTCGGTGCCATTCTGCCGACGTAAATCGGCGGTGGGCGGTCGTTAAGTGGTTAAGTGGTTAATAAATTTTATCTCCTGTTGGGGTCGGCCTTCTCCATGGTCCTCCACCTACACCCCCATCTATTACTCTCACCACTGCTGCACACTCACATTTCAATATTTTTTACCCACTTCAATCAGTTACTTTAGGTTCCATTACACTCATACTCACTGTCCATATCTTTATGCCCCCCTCAGGATTGCTCGATGTGCCCAGATCCGCCTGTGGCGCTGCTCGTGGTGGCACCTCCGCAGAACACGCCCCCCTCAGCTCCCGATACCGACCCCCCTTGAGTGGTCCACAGTCCCTACTGGTGTGCCATTTACTGCACATACACATGTAAGTGATACTTTTTTACCATGGGATGGCTGCTTGATTGTATCCATCCATCCTTATACTAACATAAGCTAGTTTACTCAGCAATGCATTTTTCATTGCAGAAACTTCATACACCTGCTCCTGAAGAGTGGTTTCAAGCCGCGAAACGCGTCGGGCTACCTGTTTACCAAGTTATGTGCCAATTTATCCACAGGGATTAGTCAATATTAGACCATGCAGATTGTATGTTTCCTAAAAGTATACCCAATTTATGAACATAGGTGGACCCCTCAACCTATTATGTGTACATTGTTTTCAGACATGTTGCCGCCTGGCATTACCGTGTCAGGAGTTGGTATTCGCCAGTATGCAATCCTTTACATTATATACAGACATGTTGCCACCTGGCATTATCGTGTCAGGTACTGGCATCCACCACTGTGCAATTGATGTATTGTTTTATGTAACCCATGTATTGTAACATGTAAAAATGTATTAATAAATATTTTATATCCACTACAATTGTTCTTCTTTGTTACCATGGGCTTCATTTAAAGTCCCACCCTTCCCCCTTGGTGCAATTTTGCAGCCTCACCGGCTTCCTTTTTTGCTCGTTTTTCTCAGTATGACAGGGATGGAGGTGCGGGGCCCTACCCGGTCCTGACCTGGCGAAAAGTCCCATTTCCCTCCCCTCCATTTTTTCTTATTCAGTAATTCAGGGATGGAAGCTCATGGTAACACCCAAAGTTTTTTATCCTGCTCTTCAATAGTCTGCCCTAGAAATAGTGGTCTACACTTGTTTTTCCCTTTTTATTTTGCGTACTTTCTATACCTATTTACATTCTCATCCTTTGCCATCTAGCTTTACCATAAGTTCCTTTTTTCCATCTTTTTACTAGTGTGCATTGGCCCCTATGGGGACACTGTGTACTGCCCGGTCTTGTCAATTCGGGAGCTGCGATGCGCACTGTGGGAGTTCCTCCTCCCGCCCCCTCTGTTGGGCGGTCGGGGGGTGGGCGCGCCATCACTGCGCATCGACGTCACACCTACATGCCGGATGTGTGGCGTCCTGGTGACGCCCATCCCTCCGGCGGTACTCCATCTCACAGACCTGGGTGGGGGCGTGTTGGGGCTGACTGCTGCGCGAATCACTGCCTGGGTGCCGCCCTCTCTGCGCCCCCTCCCTGTCACGTACCTGGTGATGAGCCTGGGATGCAGGGAGCGGCCTCTTTTGCACCTCCTACTCCGGAACCCCTGATGGTGGGAACAGGGAGCTCGGGAGTGCAGAGTCGCACAAGTGCCTGTCAGGAACACTGGTGCAGAGGTGGAGCTGGACCTTAGGAAGCTCTGTGCAGGTTTCAGCGGCAGCAGGGAAGCTGGACGGCAGGCAGGCTTGGCACACAGGGAACCGAGGAGACAAACGGCAGACAGCGGGGAGGTGTCTTGTAGTACCGGGCACTGGCAGGTCCAAACAGGCCGGGTAATCCACTGGCTGGCAGATCAGGTGCAGTGCAAGAGGCAGAGGCAGAGTCGTTATACAGTCCGAGTTGGCAACGGGCAGGCAGCAGGTAGCAGAAGGAGCAGGCGGAAGCAAGGACAACAAGCCGGGGGTCAGCGGGCAGGCAGAAGGCAAGAAGCGTCAGGAACAAGCCGGGTCACAGGAACAGATCAGTAGGGTAATAGCAGATAGCAGGTGGGTCTAGGAAACGCTGTAGACCAGACAGCAAGGAGCCCCAGCACAAGCTCCTTTAAATAGCCCCAGATTGGCGCCAGAAAGTGTCACTGCGTGCTCCCGCGCGCACTGACGCGCGCCCGCGTGCCGTTACCGCGCATGCGCGCACGCGCTAACGCCGACTCGCCGCTATTGCGCCGGCGCGAACGCGCTAACAACGATTCAACACTATTGCGCAGGCGCGTACCCGCGCGCGCCGCCGCGTCGCCAGCTTGCAGGTGAGATTGCCCATCATGACATTGCCCCCCTCCAATGGGCAGCCTCCGGATGCCCAACTGGGCCATCTTAACTGGATGGGAGTCTTTGAAGGACTGAATCAATCTTTTGGCATGGATGTTGCACTCAGGTTCCCATGAGTTCTCCTCAGGGCCATATCCCTTCCACTTTACAAGAAATTGGACTTGGTTGCGCCTTTTTCTACAATCCATGATGGATTCCACCTCAAACTCCTCTTCACCGTCAACCAAGATTGGTTCAGGAGGGCCGGTGTCACGTCCCGAGAAGGGATCAGGAACAGTAGGCTTGAGTAAGGCAACATGGAAAACCGGGTGGATCCGGAATGATTCTGGTAGCTCCAGTTCATAGGCCACACTGTTAATCCGTCTCCTGACGGGAAAAGGACCCACAAACTTGGGACCCAATTTCTTTGAGGGACAGGCAAGTCTAAGGTTCAGTGTAGATAACCACACCTGATCCCCGGGTTCCAGATTGAGTTCTCCTCTTCTCTTTTTGTCGAACACTTCTTTATTATATTCTTGTGTCTTAAACATCGTGTCTCGTAATAACTCATTGTTTGCTCTGAAAAAATCCAATGTCTCCTGGACAGCAGGTACAGCAGACTCCGGGATACAGTTGGACAAGAATGAGGGGTGAAAGCCGTAGTTAGCATAGAACGGGGATTGCTTCGTGGCGGAGTGGACCGAATTATTGTATGCAAATTCGGCCAGCGGCAGCAGAGGTACCCAATCTTCCTGTGAGAACGAAGAGAAGCAGCGTAGGTATTGCTCAAGTGTCTGATTCGTCCGTTCAGTCTGGCCATTTGATTGTGGATGATAGGCAGACGAGAAGGACAAGTTAATCCCGAGAGCTTCACACAGGGCCCTCCAGAACCTGGAGGTGAACTGCACCCCTCGATCCGACACGATGTTCGCAGGGATGCCATGGAGCCTTATGATTTCCTTGACAAAAATTTTAGCTGTCTCAGGAGCGAAAGGCGTACCCCTCATGGGCAAGAAGTGCGCCATCTTTGATAGTCTATCCACGACCACGAAGATAGTGGTGAAAAGCTCAGAGGGGGGAAGTTCTACGATGAAGTCCATGGAGATCATCTTCCATGGCCTCTCGGGTACGGGCAATGGTTTCAACAGACCCCAGGCTCTGGACTTACTTCCCTTGTTTCTGATACATGTGCTGCAAGACTCCACGTAGCTCCTACAGTCCTTTGATAGTTGCGGCCACCAGAACATGCGTTGTAGCAGTTCGGAGGTCTTGAGTACCCCGAAGTGCCCAGCCAGTTTGTTATCGTGGCAGGAACTAAGGACCGCAACTCGCACGCCCTCTGGTACAAAGATTTTGTCCTTGTACCATAAAAGTCCATCCTTGAGTTGTACCTCTGTCCCAGGTGAGGGAGAGATCCCCTTGGATGCTTGCTTGATCCGAGATAGCAGGTCCTCTTGAAGCAAGAGGAAGTTTCCAGGTGACAAGATGGTATCCGGAGGGGCAGGTGTTTCAGGGTCACAGAACATTCGTGAGAGAGCATCAGGTTTAGTATTCTTCGATCCTGGTCTATACGTTATATGAAAAGAGAAACGTGTGAAGAAAAGTGCCCACCTGGCCTGCCGGGGTTTCAGTCTCTTTGCCACTCTCAGATACTCCAGATTCTTGTGGTCCGTATAGACCAGGATCGGATGCGCTGCTCCTTCCAGGAGATACCGCCATTCCTCCAGGGCGGCTTTGATTGCCAGTAGTTCCCGGTCCCCCACATCATAGTTCTTCTCCGAATCTGACAGCTTACGGGAGAAAAAGGCAACCGGATGTAAGAGAGCCTTGGGCCCCTGTCTTTGGGAGAGAACCGCCCCAACTGCGGTTTCCGAGGCGTCCACCTCCAGTATGTATGGAAGAGCCGCATCAGGGTGCCTCAGAACGGATGCAGAGGTAAATAATTCCTTAAGGGTCTCAAAGGCCGTTTGGGCTTCTGAAGACCACTGGAACCGGACAGTCTGTTTGGTTAGGTTGGTTAATGGGGTGATAATGGACGAAAACCCCCTGATGAACTTCCTATAAAAGTTTGCGAATCCGATGAAGCGCTGTATGCCTTTCCTATCTACGGGCACCGGCCAGTCAAGAATTGCAGCCACTTTCTGGGAGTCCATCGTGATACCCTCCACCGAGATGACAAGTCCAAGAAATTGGATGCTTTGGCGTTCGAATTCGCATTTTTCTGGTTTTGCGTATAACCTGTGCATTCGAAGCCGTGCGAGCACATTCTGAACGTGTTCCCGGTGTTTCTCCAAGGAGGGGGAAAAGATGAGGATGTCGTCCAGGTAAACGATAACAAAAAGGTCAAGGTAGTCTCTGAAAATATCGTTCACAAAATGCTGGAACGTAGCCGGGGCATTTCAGAGTCCGAAGGGCATGACTAAGTATTCGAAGTGCCCGAAGCGAGTGCGAAAGGCAGTTTTCCACTCATCCCCGCTTCGGATCCGCACCAGGTTATAGGCCCCACGGAGGTCCAGTTTTGTGAAAATGACTGCGGATCCCAGTCTTTGAAACAATTCAGGAACTAAAGGAAGGGGGTATCTGTTCTTTATCGTCACTTTGTTGAGCTCTCTGTAATCCACACAAGGCCGGAGGGAATGGTCCTTTTTCTCAACAAAGAAAATCCCTGCCCCTGCCGGTGACGTAGAAGGACGGATGAACCCTTTCATGAGATTGTCATCAACATAGGTCTTGAGGGTCTCGAGTTCAAGTTCCGTCAGGGGAAAAATCCTGCCAAAGGGGATTTCAGCCCCGGGGAGAAGCTCAATCGGACAGTCGTAACGCCTGTGTGGAGGAAGAGTCTCAGCCCCTTTCTTGCTAAAAACGTCCAGGAAGCTGTGGTATGCTTCAGGAACTGACTGGCGGGCCTCAGCATCAGAGTCCATGCAAAGCAAGGGAGAAGGGGTACTCAAAACTTCCTGCAGACAATGTTGACGGCAGTAGGGGGAACAGAAACTGACTTCTCCTGATATCCAATTAATTTGCGGGTTATGGGCCTGTAACCAGGGCATGCCCAGGATGATGGGGAACAGAGGAGACTTGATGACATCTAGGCATAGTAACTCCTGATGAGTACTGGCAATGGTTGTGGCCAGCGGTAGGGTCTCCTGTGTGACTGGTCCGGATTTAAGGGTCGACCCATCAGCGAGGTATACAGAAAGCCCTTTAGCTCTAGGGCGCAAAGGAATGTGATGTGTGGTGGCAAAAGCTAAGTCCAGAAAGCAACTGCAGGCCCCGGAGTCAATGATAGCGCTGACTTGAATATTCCCTCCTGGGAGCTGCAAAAGAATGGGAATCGCCAGGTGAGCAGAATTACTGGGTATAACGGGTAAATGCACAGACGACATGGAGAGGCACTTACGGATCTTCACCGGGCAGGTCCGTACATAATGTCCGGGTTCTCCGCAGTACAGACATAGGTTAAGGGTTCGCCTGCGTTGACGTTCCTCAGGGGTGAGAGAGGGACGGAGAAGTCCCAGCTGCATGGGTTCTGGGTTGTCAGAGGAGACTATAGCTGGGAATGGAGGAGCTGATTTGGCAGAGCTGGGTACCCGGGGCAACATCCAGACCGGGCGAGATGGCCCGGTGGCTCGTTCAGTCCTACGTTCTCGTAGGCGACGGTCAATCTGGATGGTCAGGTTGATTAGAGCATCCAAAGTTCCGGGCACACCCACACGTGCCAGTTCATCTTTGAGTGGTTCAGAGAGTCCCAATCGGAATTGGTAACAAAGAGCAGCATCAATCCAATTAGTGTCTGAGCTCCATCTCCTGAATTCAGAAACATAATCCTCGGCGGGTCTGCGGCCTTGCTGAAGGGCATGCAGGGTTGCTTCGGCAGTGGCGGTCTGGTGCGGATCCTCGTAAAGCTGTGACATGGTTTGAAAGAAAGTGTCCAAGGTATTAAGTGAAACGTCTTTATGCTCCAAGAGGCGGTGAGCCCAGGCTTGAGGCTCACCAGACAGGAGGGAAATAACGAACCCCACTTTGGTGGATTCCAGTGAAAAGGTCCGTGGTTGCAAGGCAAAGAAGAGCTCGCAGGCATTCCGAAAGGCTCCACTCCCCTGAGAATCGCTCAGGCGTGGGTACCTTTGGTTCAGGCGGCATCATGACCACCGAGGGAGAAGTGGAAGTCCCAGAGGAGGAGGAAGCTGAGGAGGATAGGGCCTGGACTCGGCCCTCCAGTCGGGTATAACCCTCTTGCAGGCTTCTGACGGCCTGGGTTAGCCCATCCAGATGTCGGCAAAGTTCCTCCATTGGGTTCGCTCCCTGCGCAGGCTCGGACATGGCTGTCTGGTACTGTCACATACCTGGTGATGAGCCTGGGATGCAGGGAGCGGCCTCTTTTGCACCTCCTACTCCGGAACCCCTGATGGTGGGAACAGGGAGCTCGGGAGTGCGGAGTCGCACAAGTGCCTGTCAGGAACACTGGTGCAGAGGTGGAGCTGGACCTTAGGAAGCTCTGTGCAGGTTTCAGCGGCAGCAGGGAAGCTGGACGGCAGGCAGGCTTGGCACACAGGGAACCGAGGAGACAAACGGCAGACAGCGGGGAGGTGTCTTGTAGTACCGGGCACTGGCAGGTCCAAACAGGCCGGGTAATCCACTGGCTGGCAGATCAGGTGCAGTGCAAGAGGCAGAGGCAGAGTCGTTATACAGTCCGGGTTGGCAACGGGCAGGCAGCAGGTAGCAGAAGGAGCAGGCGGAAGCAAGGACAACAAGCCGGGGGTCAGCGGGCAGGCAGAAGGCAAGAAGCGTCAGGAACAAGCCGGGTCACAGGAACAGATCGGTAGGGTAATAGCAGATAGCAGGTGGGTCTAGGAAACGCTGTAGACCAGACAACAAGGAGCCCCAGCACAAGCTCC
This sequence comes from Rana muscosa, assembly GCA_029206835.1. Taxonomy (NCBI): domain Eukaryota; kingdom Metazoa; phylum Chordata; class Amphibia; order Anura; family Ranidae; genus Rana; species Rana muscosa. The sequence continues at coordinate 1,075,812,405 of CM055116.1, read as the reverse complement.
TTTAAATAGCCCCAGATTGGCGCCAGAAAGTGTCACTGCGTGCTCCCGCGTGCACTGACGCGCGCCGTTACCATGCATGCGCGCACGCGCTAACGCCGACTCGCCGCTATTGCGCCGGCGCGAACGCGCTAACGACGATTTGACACTATTGCGCAGGCGCGTACCCGCATGTGCCGCCGCGTCGCCAGCTTGCAGGTGAGATTGCCCATCATGACACTCCCCTTAAGCCTGTGTGTGTGATGTTAGGGGCTGCATAAGCGGCGGCGCGCATTTATGGGCAGCTCCCCTGGCTGGGTCTTGACCGCTCCGAGCCCTCCTGCACTTCACTCCTCACGTCCCTCCTGGATTGGACGTCTTTTTTCACTCTAGGCACCAGGTAACTCACTTCACTGTTCACCCTTCCTTCACTTCCCTCTTCAACGACTTGGTGCGGTGTGGTTGGCTTTGTCCATAGCCCTCCACCGGCACCTCACTTTCCTATCACCATCCCACACTTCCCCCCTTGGATTGCACTTCTCTCATTCCTTCCCCCACTGGCACTTCACTATACCGCTCACTCTCCTTCACTTTCCCTTCCCTCATCTCCCCCTCATAGTCATCCGGTGTGTTGGGGTCGGCCTTCTCCATGGTCCTCCACCTACACCCCCATCTATTACTCTCACCACTGCTGCACACTCACATTTCAATATTTTTTACCCACTTCAATCAGTTACTTTAGGTTCCATTACACTCATACTCACTATCCATATCTTTATGCCCCCCCCTCAGGATTGCTCGGTGTGCCCGGATCCGCCTGTGGCGCTGCTCGTGGTGGCGCCTCCGCTGAACACGCCCCCTCAGCTCCCGATACCGACCCCCCTTGAGTGGTCCACAGTCCCTACTGGTGTGCCATTTACTGCACATACACATGTAAGTGATACTTTTTTTACCATGGGATGGCTGCTTGATTGCATCCATCCATCCTTATACTAACATAAGCTAGTTTACTCAGCAATGCATTTTTCATTGCAGAAACGTCATAAACCTGCTCCTGAAGAGCGGTTTCAAGCTGTGAAACGCGTCGAGCTACCTGTTTACCAAGTTATGTGCCAATTTATCCACAGGGATTAGTCAATATTAGACCATGCAGATTGTATGTTTCCTAAAAGTATACCCAATTTATGAACATAGGTGGACCCCTCAACCTATTATGTGTACATTGTTTTCAGACATGTTGCCGCCTGGCATTACCGTGTCAGGAGCTGGCACTCTCCAGTATGCAATCCTTTACATTATATACAGACATGTTGCCACCTGGCATTATCGTGTCAGGTACTGGCATCCGCCACTGTGCAATTGATGTATTGTTTTATGTAACCCATGTATTGTAACATGTAAAAATGTATTAATAAATATTTTATATCCACTACAATTGTTCTTCTTTGTTACCATGGGCTTCATTTAAAGTCCCACCCTTCCCCCTTGGTGCAATTTTGCAGCCTCACCGGCTTCCTTTTTTCCTCCTTTTTCTCTTAAAGAATGGAGGCATCTTTAAGAGATGGTAAAACGGTAAAACGCTTATGTCCCAGAATTGTCAAGCTTCAATTAAGTAGTCTCATTCTTTTTTTTTTTTTTATCAAAAGAAAGTTTCTTGAGCAGAGAAAAAAGGATACATACACAAGTACCAAGTACAACAGGCACTAAAAAAAAGGATACCACATTTGACCTAACCTACAGATAAACAATGCAAATGTCAAATCGCGTTGATTAAAACATTCCTGGAAGCCCGACCACACGAATCAATTTGGCCCGTACGGAGGGATATCACATATTCCTGACCCAGAAAAACATAAGATTTACAAGGAACATATACCAGAGTATGTAAGAGCATGAAAGCGATCAGAGTGGGAGGCAATGAGCAAGTGCGTAAGCCACACTGGAGGTCGTGCTTCAATAGGGGATTATCGCTAAGTTGAGCATGTGGAAGAATCGTCCAGCCACCTGTCCCAGATTTTGTTGTACTTGGTTGAGTATCCTCTATGCAAGTACAGCACCTTTTTATAGGGGAGGGTAGCGTTCACCACCCCAATCCATTGCTGAATAGTGGGGGGGGGGGGTAACTTTGATCCAGAAGCGAGCTACTTGCATTCTGGCGAGGAACAGAGATTCTTGAAGGAATATGTTAAGATACTTCTCCTCTTCGGGAATAGAAAGGATGCCAAGTAAACACTGACAGGGGCACAGAGATAAGGGGGAGCCCATGCGGTCATGGAGAAACCAAACTACCTGTGACCAGAAGTTCTGGAGTCGCGGGCAGGCCCATAGCAGATGATAAAATGAGCCCCTGGGATCCCCACACTTGTGGCAGGCCGGACTGTAGTTGGGTCTGAACCGAGAAATGCGAGTCGGGGTGAGGTAAGACCTATGCAGAATGTAGAGATGTGTGAGGCGATCTGACAATTTGGGGGATACTGTCTTAGAGGCAGTCAGGGCATCCTCCCAATCTCCATCCTCCACAGCCCCCAGGTCCACCTCCCATCTGGACTTCAGTCGGTACACCTTTGAAGTGGCTGCGGGTAGCATGAGGTGATTGTAGAAGGAGGATATCAGCCCCTTGGGGAAGTAGTCTCATTCTTAAGTTGTACCAAGTGTAAGGGCTGACACATTGTTGAGACAGTTTTCCTCCACTTCTAAGATGGAGTCGGTTACTGCTCCTGTGATACCTGCCGATCGTATTCTGGTCACTGTTCGTACTAGTCTCACTTCACTGTTGGATGACAGAATTCTTGCTGCTCAGATCCAGTCTCCTCCCGAGAAACCTGGAGACCGCTGATTTGTCCCTGAGAATCTCTTCACTGCTTTGCTTCAGACTACCATTCTACCAAGGCAGCTGGCCACCCAGGAAAGAATCAACTCTTTGGGCTATTTCTCAACAATTCTGGAGGCCTAGTCTCCGCGCTGATGTAACCACCTTCATAGCCGATTGTTCATTGTGTTCCCAGAGTAAGACACCATGACACCTTCCAGTGGGCCTCCTATAACCCATACCCAATGGAAAGAGGCCTTGGACCCACCCATCTATGGATTTTATTGTGGAGTTACCAAACTCCCAGGTCAACATAGTTATTCTTATGGTGGTTGACCAGTTCTCGAAAATGTTGCATTGTATTCCACTAAAGAAATTGGCCATATCCAAAGAACTGGCATCGATTTTTGTTCGAGAGATCTTTTGGTTACATGGGCTACCTAAGGTTATCATCTCCGACAGGGATAGCCAGTTTGTCTCCAGGTTTTGGTGAGCCTTTTGTGCACAGTTGGGAATTTCGTTCTCCTCTGCGCATCACCCGCAGTACAATGGGGCCGCAGAATGAGCCAACCAAGCCTTGGAACAGTTTCTACGTTGCTATATTTCTGACCACCATAACAACTGGTCAGACCTTTTATCTTGGGCGGAGTTTGCTCACAATAGTGCCGTCAATACCGCTTCCCGATTATCTTCATTTATGGCGAATTATGGTTTCCAACCATCCATGTTGCCTGACTCATTTGTTCCTCAAAGAATTCCTGCATTAGAGGAGCATCTTTGTGATCTTCGTTCCACTTGGGTGCAGGTCCAAAAGTCCTTGTGACGTGCCAGTGATAGGTACAGACTCCATAGGTTCCGTGGGCACACTCAGTACCTGGTTCATTGGAAAGGGTACGGTCCAGAGGAATGCTCTTGGGTCTCATCCTCGGACGTACATGCTCCTTTTCTTCTCTATGCTTTACATAGACATTTCCTCCTCAAACCTGGTGGTCCTCCAAGGGGTAGGGATTGTTGAGGAGGGGTACTGTCAGGGCTGGGCTCTCAGCCCTCCCTTCTCAGAGCTCAGGTTGCTCAGCTGTCGGTTAATTGTCAGTACTCATTGTTCCACAGTGGCTCACCTGGTGATCATTTCCTGCTCGTCAGTCCAGCCTACAGCCAGCCAATAGCCTGGTTATTTAAACTGCCATGTTCATTGCTTCCATGCCTTTGCCTTAGTCAAACATTTCTGGAGACTCTCTGCTGTGTTCCCGTTGAAGACTTGCCTGGCTGACGTCCCTTCTGGTTCCTGATCCTGTCTGCTGCCTCCGACTACACTGATATCTGGCTTCCTGATTTACTGGCTTGTATTGTCTACCCGCTTTGGCTACTGTGCCCTGGCTATGTTTTGACTACGCTTACTATTTGTACCATTTTTTCCATTTTATTAAATTGTGTGATTTTTACAGCATTTTCTCTCTCAGTCTGATTCATGGTTCCTGACACATTGTTGAAATTGAATGTTCTTGTCCTGCCCTCGTGCCTCCTTTTCCTATGATTTACAGTGAATGCAATTACCCTGTGATCACTGTAAGTTATCCCTTACTTCTACATTTGCAATCAGCTCTGTATTGTTTGTAATTAGTAGGTCAAGCAGAGCCTTATTTCTAGTTAGGGAATCCACCAATTGACACATGAAATGGTCCTATGAGACATCTAAAACATGAGCCCTAGAAGACTGAGCAGTTCCCCATGATAAGAACATTGCCCTACCTTACTGCCTTTTCTATCTGTAAGAGGAGATTGGTCTCCTCCTCATCCTTTAGGTTAGGGGTTCTGTAGTATGCACCCATGATTAATTTCCCGTATATTTTTTCCCCATGAAGCTCCAGCCACAAATATTCAAACTCCTCCCTTGCCTCGTTAGCAATGTCATCACTACAAATTACTCCCCCTCTTCTAGCTACCCTGTCCCTCCGATATAGGGAGTACTCTGGGACAGTCACAAGCCAGTCATATATGCTGTGTCAAACCAGGTTTCTGATACTCCCAAAACACAAAAAAAGAGCCCAAAGCCGCCCTAGTGTAACTCGGCTTTAATATAGTAAAGTAAAAGCACTACAATGGTCAAACTCACATTGTGTAAAGATAGATACAGCATAAGGATTCCACTGTGGCCACACTCCTATAACCACTTCAAGATCCCGACAGGTGAAGGGGGAGCCATGGACGTTCAACCTAGCTGTCTGGATCCTGGCAGCACATCCGATACTATCTACCACCACGCTCGACATGCACATCCTAATCGACCGGACTAAAGCGCATTAGAATCTGCACGTCGAGCGTGATGGTGGATAGCATTGGATGTGCTTCCTGGATCTGGGCAGCTAGGTTGAACGTCCACGGCTCCTCCTTGCCCTGTCGGGATCTTGAGGTGGTTATAGGAGTGCAGCCATAGTAGAATCCTTTTGCTGTAACTATCTTCACACAATGTGAGTTTGACAATTGTAGTGTTTTTAACTTTACTATATTAAAGCCGAGTTACACTAGGGCTTTGTGTCTTCTTTTGTGTTTTGTCTAGATGTGTTCCTGCCACCCAGAGGATCCATACTTGCCTAAAAGTCTCTGCTTCTGGTCTGGATGAAATACAGCAGCAGCAGTTACTCTGTGTAAAAGGTCATGTAGCTCAGTTCTGTGTCTACTTCCTAGAAACTCTTTTATATATGAAGCGCCCTCCCCAATATTTGGGGGCGCTATGTTTGAAATTTAAGGGTGGTCTGAGCCAGTAGTTGGGCTCAGACATGTTATTGTTCTAAATTTGCTTCTGCTCTGGGTGTGATGCTGCCTGGCAGTAATGTTCCCTGTTCGCCTGTAGGTGGCACTGTCACCACCGGCATAGGTTGAACTACAGGGGGTATCACAACACTTTGGGTGTCCTTTCTGGGAGAGGGTACATAAGGAGCAGACGCCATTAATTGGGGTCGGTTTTGGGGTTCCGTCCTGGGAGCCCACCCGTTGGTGTGCGTGCCTCGTGGCCCGCATGTGTTCTGACCCCGGGCACCTTCAGCCCGAGGCTACATCGCTACCTGTTAGGCCCAGCTCTACTGGCTGGGACCTACACCTCAGGAAAGGATCCTAGGCTACCCACCTGCGGGAAGCCCACGCTTGGGAAAGGAAACCAGGGGAGGATCTGTCCCAGAGGAGACTAGCATCGGTACTGCTGTCTCGGGAGGAGGCCTGAAGCTCACCTAAGGAGGGATCCATCATCATCATTACAAGCCCTGCAATACGCCAATCCGGCATAAAGGTTCTCTCACTATTGCTTGACTGGGAGGTTCGGGACTTTTAATAATTCTGTGGCAGAGGATTCCCGATCGTATCCCTACTTTCTAAAATATAGAATTGATTTGTGCTTCATCCCGTCTGCTAGGACCACTAAACGGGACTATCCGGATGATCAATACCCAATCAGGCTTGAGTGGCGACGATTGCAACTTTAGTGCTGCGTACCTGAACCTTCCCCTGTTCTTCTCTCATATCTTACTTTCCTCTCAAGTTTCCCTCAGCAAAAGTAAATAAAGCCTGACTGTTTGGGTTTTACATTTGTGTGGACATTGGCCTTTTTGGAGACTTTCTTTCTATACCCTGACAATGGAAGCCTAGGAGGTAGTTCGCAAGACCCAACAAAACCAGCCGGTCCCTTAAATGGGGGTAAGTGCTACACATAATATCACAGTCCTCCAATCGGGTTTTGTGACCCAGCTAGCAGGGACAGGAAGTACCCGTCTTTAATCAACTAACTGTGTAGTATGTACAAGCAACTAAATTTACAAATATAGAATAAAAATTGAAGCAGCGCTAAGTGTCAGTGAATACAATAACCGTGTTATAACTGATATAAAGCCAGCAAAAAAAACTGATAGACGTGCTATTTACTAATATAAGTCTAACTATAGGTAATATAGTGAAAAACATGCAATTCAAAGTCTTCATAAGTCCCCAGAGGGATAAAGTGCAAAAAAAGTCCAAAACGCTAAAAAAGATAAAGTGCTAATTATTTCAAAGTCATCGGCGGGCAAAAGCAGGCACAGAGTAAAAAGACAGGTGTGGAAATCCAGCTTAATGCATCAGGGATATCAAGGTTCAGTAGGGAATCACTAGGCATACACAATCCTCCACCGTAGACACCAGCCTCTCACCTTAATGATGGACCCCAAGGGGTCAGACACAGCCTCAAACAATCTCCACTGCTCCAGATAGTCACATCCAACCCTTTTGTATGGATAGGGATCACTGCAAGGCTCTCCACCACTTCCCGTAGTTGTTCCTTGGGTTAAATCTTCCTCCCCATGTGTTCATTTTAGAGCCCTGACTTTGAAATAATTAGCACTTCATCTTTTTTAGCGTTTTGGACTTTTTTTTAACTTTATCCCTCTGGGGACTTATGAAGACTTTGAATTGCATGTTTTGCACTATATTACCTATAGTTAGACTTATATTAGTAAATAGCACGTCTATCAGTTTTTTTTTGCTGGTTTTATATCAGTTATAACACGGTTATTGTATTCACTGACACTTAGCGCTGCTTCAATTTTTATTCTATATTTGGTTGATGTTGGTTACATTTTAGAAGCTAGCTTCTGTGTGTCCTATTTATTTATTTTCTTTAATCCATTATATTTATCATTTTAGCACGTTGCACTTTGTTAGTGTAGTAATACCCAGTGGCAGGTGCACAGGCACTTTTTCTTTAAATTTACAAATACAGACAGTAGAGGGCAGCAAATCTTTACACAAGCAAGGGGCTTCTCTAAATAAATACAAACTTTGCAGCTTTGACTAAAGTTGAATAGCTGTGCACTGCTCAGGGGGACACATTCACATCCATCTTTTGGCATGACAGACTCCCTCCCCATCCGGGAAGGTTGACTTACACATGTTTTTGGATTTCATGTTTTTGGACTTCTTGAACCTAGGCCAATGGTATGATTATCACTTAATACTGCAGAGATTACTTCTAAATATTCTACCCAATTACCAAGTGGTATTCGTCTGCTTAGGAATTTCAGAGAGTTTCCCTATATATAAGGGGTTCAGTATTGATCTGAATTCTTTCTACAAATACCTTCTTCTTATATTCTGCTTGCCTGATAGATGCCATTGGATGTGTCCCCCTAGGAGACTACCTATATACCCCCTGCTTCTATGTCCTGTATGGGAACACCTACTCCCTCATGACATAACAGGAATCTTTGATTCACGGTCTGGCCCCTCCGGTCCAGCACTTTTGTTACGTGACAACTTAATTCTCTCACTCTATGTCCATTGAAAATCTATACATATATATATAGCTCCTGAAGAAGCGGATTCTGTTTTTGAATCACAATGTGAAACATGTAGAGCATAGCATATTATGTATGTACATTTGTATTCTTGTCCATTGATTGTAATGGTATGATACATGGAAATGTCACGGAATTACTATTATTTCTATGAAATGTCAAAATAATTGTTTCTATATATATATATTTTTGTAATAAAAACCCCTTTTTTACTACTTACTTTCAACTGGTCATCAGTTAGCATAAGGTGCCAACATAGTCCACCCCAGCCTCATCCTGTTCCCTATATAAAGTTGAATAGGGATGAGCTCATGTCCCTTTTTAGGACAATAACTTGCATATTAGCCTTAATAGTTAGCGCTTTTGATTTAGAACGTTCAAGTCCATTGTATTTAATAGGGTTCTAAAGTTCACGCAAACATTCTGGCTGTTCGCAGGTTCTGGTGCGAACCGAACAGGGGGGTGTTCGGCTCATCCCTAAAGTTGAAAAATGCCCTTGGTATAGTGTAGGCCATTTAGTTATCTCCCGAAGCAGGTATGGCATCATCCCATCCTGCCTTGTTGCTAGGACATTGCTAAGATACTTCCAGCCATCCAGGGCCGATCCTAGGGTCACAGACGCCTGGGTGCAGAAATATTTCTGGCGCCCCCACATGGGCGTGGTCATCTTACAAACTCCTCCCCTTTACACATGTTTCTATGGCAACGACTCAAACACAGAGATGCTCCCCTAAGAAGTCTTTGTTTCCCTGGGATCCTCCCATGATCTTCTAACAATAAAGAAAATACAGGAAGAGCGTACCCTAATGAGACCTGGAGGGGAGTCTCTCTGATGCACACAGAGGGGGCTTCTGTTAGAAAGAGCCCCCAGACATGGTACAGGAGATGGTCAGAGTAAGTGATTAGTACAGATAACTTACTCTGTCATTTCAGGCAGGGAAGCCTTCCCTGCTCTCCATCCTTACATATTCCCCACAGCAGCCGGTGGAAGAGGGGAGGGGGGAACCTGGCAGAGCTGGGGGGGGGCAGGCAGGAGACAGTACAGGGTGACAGGAGAATGGCAGGATAAAGGAGAACAGCAGGGGGACCTCAGAAGAGCACAGGGGGGGACCAGAGAAGAGCACAGGGGGGGTACCGGAGAAGAGCACGGGGGGGACGGGACCGGAGAAGAGCACAGGGGGGGATGGGACCAGAGAAGAGCACAGGGGGGGGACCAGAGAAGAGCACAGGGGGGGACCAGAGAAGAGCACAGGGGGGGAACCAGAGAAGAGCACAGGGGGGACCAGAGAAGAGCACAGGGGGGGACCAGAGAAGAGCACAGGGTGGGGGACCAGAGAAGAGCACGGGGGGGGACCAGAGAAGAGCACAGGGGGGGGACCAGAGAAGAGCACATGGGGGGGACCAGAGAAGAGCACAGGGGGGGACCAGAGAAGAGCACAGGGGGGACCAGAGAAGAGCGGGGGGGACCAGAGAAGAGCGGGGGGGACCAGAGAAGAGCACAGGGGGGACCAGAGAAAAGCACAGGGGGGGACCCAGAGAAGAGCACAGGGGGGGGGGACCCAGAGAAGAGCACAGGGGGGGACCCAGAGAAGAGCACAAGGGGGGACCCAGAGAAGAGCACAGGGGGGACCCAGAGAAGAGCACGGGGGGGGACCCAGAGAAGAGCACAGGGGGGGACCCAGAGAAGAGCACAGGGGGGGGACCCAGAGAAGAGCACAGGGGGGGGACCCAGAGAAGAGCACAGGGGGGGACCCAGAGAAGAGCACAAGGGGGGACCCAGAGAAGAGCACAGGGGGGACCCAGAGAAGAGCACGGGGGGGGACCCAGAGAAGAGCACAGGGGGGGACCCAGAGAAGAGCACAGGGGGGGGACCCAGAGAAGAGCACAGGGGGGGGACCAGAGAAAAGCACAGGGGGGGACCAGAGAAGAGCACAGGGGGAGGGGACCCAGAGAAGAGCACAGGGGGAGGGGACCCAGAGAAGAGCACAGGGGGAGGGGACCCAGAGAAGAGCACAGGGGGGACCAGAGAAGAGCACAGGGGGGACCAGAGGAGAGCACAGGGGGGAAAAGAAGAAGAGCATGGGGGGCAGAGAAGAGCACAGGGGGGGGGGCAGAAAAGAGCACAGGGGGGGCCATATTACAGTAGGGGGTGGGGTGGGAGAGAGCAGAGAAGTTGCTGGGGAAGATCACAGAAGTGCCAGGAGAAAGCTGAGGGGCCCACGGGCAGAAAAAGCTGGAGAGGAGGGGCGGCATACAGAGGAACCAATGCCCTCCATGTTCTTCCTGCAGCTGCTGAATGCCCACTTTTCCTCCTCTCTCTTGCAGGCATTTAGTGGCTGCAGAAAGAACATGGAAGGCATTGGTTCCTCTGTATGACGCCCCCCCTCCTCTCAGGCTGTGGTGCAATGGCGACCACTGTAGTTATGCCCCTGCAGTGAAGTAAAGGAAAAAAGTTCTGGCAGGATGAAGGAGCAATGAGGAATGAATGGCATGCTGGCAGGATTCTGAGGCTGTGACAGTTGCAGACTAGAGCATACAGAGGGTTAACAAGACTAGTAGATGAAAAGATTGTGGACCGGGAAATGCCGAGGAGGAAGGGGGAGGAAGGGGGCTGCGAGTGTAGTGAGAGCTGAATGAGAGAAGAAAAGTGTCGGGTGTGAGGAGTTATCAGTGTGCAGTGATGCTGGAAAGATTACCGTACTTCATTTACCTTATTTATCTACAAAGCACATTCCGGTCTGTACAGAGGCACTGGGCAGTGACACTCAGACAGGAGAGGATCACTTTGACACTGCACAGTGACAGAAGACACGAGCAGGAATGGGGTCAGATGTCAGAATCCTCTCACATGACGGGCACTGCACGGCACGGACCGCCCCGCCCCCCCAACAATGTCACAGCGTGGTCTCTCTCCAAACAGAGACAGACGCTCGATCTGTTCTGACAGGAGGGTGGGGGGGGCGGACTAGGGCAGGAAATACAGCGGCAGCGCCGCAGCGGTGACTGGCGGAGGGAGCAGCCTCGGCTCGGACACAAACAAGGAGAGGAGGGAGGGGAGCACTCTGGCGCTTGAGCGCCCCCATCTCTGTGGCGCCTGGGTGAACTGCACCCCAGGCACCCGCCTAGGATCGGCCCTGCAGCCATCACTGCTCACTCCCACCATCTCAGGATTAAGCACTCAAACCCCCTCACATTTGTGGTCCACTTTCTCCTCTGTCGCAACATTGCTAAACTCAGCGCTACTGTGATGAGGAGGAAAAATGCATGCAATGGGGTTTGAATCATCTAGGAGTGTCTCAGCAATGGGAGGATGCCCTAATCAGTCAGAGCTTCAACAAGTTTTAACACATCACCCACCAGAAACCTGAGCATTCCTATTTTCTTTTACAGTGTACTTTTAGATTCTTTTTTGTTGAGGAAGCAACAACAGGCTTGCTTTAGGGTTCATTTGCACCAGTTGCATTGGACTGTGTTGCTGTGTTACGCCCTTGTTGGAGTCTACTTAGACAAAACGCGTTGGACTTGGCTTATTGCTCCCATATTGCTCCTTTTTACTTTTGTGATCACACATTTTTAATACTATGGATGTCAATCGGTTTTTATTCAATAAAACCTATTATTTTTGATCTATAACATGTGGAGCCCTTCTTTTTTTTTCTCTTTACATATTCCTCGATGAGAGTTTTTTTTTTGTTGGCCCTTCAATCCGGCTGTTTCTTCCTTAAGACACAGCTGATCACAGATTGGGGTACAGAGCCAATCACAGTGTCTCTTTACCATGTGACCAGCTGTGTGCAATCACAGCTGTTCACAATGTAAACAGGATTTGCTGGTTATTGGCAATCCTCTCCTCATGCTGACAGGTCTGGTGCAATAAAGGTCTGAATTTTTGCCTGAACTGACCTCAAACACGCTCAGGACCCTTTTTCAATCCGGACCATGGTCGCCCCAGACATGTGTGAACCGGCTCCATTGATAGCCATTCACACTTGCATGTCATGCAAATTGGATACGGGGAAACAGCATACAATTTGCATATGTGTGAACCCAGCCTAAGAAGGCATAGCTGTTTTAAAGAGGCAATTGTTCCAGTGCATAGGATGTAATGAGAATTATTTTTTTTAACTCCATTTCACTGGAGGTAATGTTAATTGCTTTCTGGATCTCTGGCAGAGATCCCTGGTGGTGATTAAGCTCCTGAGCACATCTGGAGAGGTCTGGAGAGCTATTGCAGCTCAGTTAAAGGGCAAGGTGATTGTATACATGATTGAGGGAGAGTATATCAACTAAACTGTGGATTGGAATTTTGTGCATATTGTATTATATTCAAGTTTATAAATGCACTTTACATTGTGGTCATTTTAGTTAGTATGAATTTTGATACATGTTAACGCATGTAATTTCTTTGCACATTAATTCTAGGGATGAGCTTCGAGTTCGAGTCGAACCCATGTTCGACTCGAACATCGCCTGTTCGGCGAAATTCAAACATTATGGGCTCATAATTCACTGTGGCATCGCATTGCAGGCTGATGATTGGCCAAGCATGCACTATGACCCGCATGCTTTGGCCAATCACAGCCTGCAAAAAAACGGAGAGCCATGGGTGGCTTTGGCCAATTATGTCTCAGGGGTTTAGTACACGCCCCACACTATATAAGGCCGCCTCCGTGGCGGCCTTGTGTAGTGTGTTGCGGTGGTTAAAGAGAGAGGTTAAAGAGAGAGAGAGAGACAGTGTAATTTGATTTGAGTTAGATAGAGCAGGCAGGCGAGTCAGTTAGCTGCAGTTACAGTGTGTAGAGGATATATATGCATCCTAAGTGTTGTATATATATTTATACACTGTATTCAGTTTAGCTAGATCTGTTCCTGTTATTCTCTATACTGACAGGCAGGTGATTGTGCTAGCTGCAGCGTTTCACCTAGTGTACTGTGTCCTTTGCACAGTGTGCACCAAAAGCTTACCTGAATACATTTGCTGGTGTTCTGATACAAATACAGGCAGGGAGCTGCAGTATTTTTCTTTAGTGTCCTTTGCACAGTGTGCACCTAAAGCTTACCTCTACAATTGCTGGTGTTCTGATACAAATACAGGCAGGGATCTGCAGTATTTTGCTTTAGTGTCCTTTGCACATTGTGCACCTAAAGCTTACCTCTACTATTGCTGGTGTTCTGATACAAATACAGGCAGGGATCTGCAGTATTTTGCTTTAGTGTCCTTTGCACAGTGTACACCTAAAGCTTACCTCTACTTTTGCTGGTGTTCTGATACAAATACAGGCAGGGGTCTGCAGTATTTTGCTTCAGTGTCCTTTGCACAGTGTGCACCTAAAGCCTACCTCTACTATTGCTGGTGTTTTGATACAAATACAGGCAGGGATCTGCAGTATTTTGCATTAGTGTCCTTTGCACAGTGTGCACCTAAAGCTTACCTCTACTATTGCTGCTGTTCTGATACAAATACAGTCAGGGAGCTGCAGTATTTTGCTTAAGGCCTCTTTCACACGGGGCGGATCCGTGAAGATCCGCCCCGTGAAGCTCCTCTTGCTCAGCGGGGATCGCTCCGTTGATCCCCGCTGAGCCGACGGATGACTGGGCGGTCCCCGCACACTGTGCAGGGACCGCCCTGTCAGAGCGCCGCTCTTCCCTATGGGGAATCGGATGACGACGGACCGTAGAGTCCGTTGTCATCCGATCCGCTCCGCAGACGGAAGGAAAAATAGGATTTTCCTCCGTCACACTTTTTCGGAGCGGAGCGGATGTCAGCGGACATGTCACCGCTGACATCCGTGCTTCCATAGGGATGCATGGAGGATCCGCAGTGTGCACCTAAAGCTTACCTCTACAATTTCTGGTGTTCTGATACAAATAAAGGCAGGGATCTGCAGTATTTTGCTTTAGTGTCCTTTGCACAGTGTGCACCTAAAGCTTACCTCTACAATTGCTGGTGTTCTGATACAAATAAAGGCAGGGATCTGCGGTATTTTGCTTTAGTGTCCTTTGCACAGTGTGCACCTAAAGCTTACCTCTACAATTGCTGGTGTTCTTATACAAATACAGGTAGGGATCTGCAGTATTTTGCTTTAGTGTCCTTTGCACAGTGTGCACCTAAAGCTTACCTCTACAATTGCTGGTGTTCTGATACAAATACAGGCAGGGATCTGCAGTATTTTTGCTTTAGTGTCCTTTGCACAGTGTGCACCTAAAGCTTACCTCTACAATTGCTGGTGTTCTGATACAAATACAGGCAGGGATCTGCAGTATTTTGCATTAGTGTCCTTTGCACAGTGTGCACCTAAAGCTTACCTCTACAATTACTGCTGTTCTGATACAAATACAGGCAGGGATCTGCAGTATTTTGCTTTAGTGTCCTTTGAACATTGTGCACCTAAAGCTTACCTCTACTATTGCTGGTGTTCTGATACAAATACAGGCAGGGATCTGCAGTATTTTGCTTTAGTGTCCTTTGCACAGTGTACACCTAAAGCTTACCTCTACTTTTGCTGGTGTTCTGATACAAATACAGGCAGGGGTCTGCAGTATTTTGCTTCAGTGTCCTTTGCACAGTGTGCACCTAAAGCCTACCTCTACTATTGCTGGTGTTCTGATACAAATACAGGCAGGGATCTGCAGTATTTTGCATTAGTGTCCTTTGCACATTGTGCACCTAAAGCTTACCTCTACTATTGCTGCTGTTCTGATACAAATACAGTCAGGGAGCTGCAGTATTTTGCTTAATGCCTCTTTCACACGGGGCGGATCCGTGAAGATCCGCCCCGTGAAGCTCCGCTTGCTCAGCGGGGATCGCTCCGTTGATCCCCGCTGAGCCGACGGATGACTGGGCGGTCCCCGCACACTGTGCAGGGACCGCCCTGTCAGAGCGCCGCTCTTCCCTATGGGGAATCGGATGACGACGGACCGTAGAGTCCATTGTCATCCGATCCGCTCCGCAGACGGAAGGAAAAATAGGATTTTCCTCCGTCACACTTTTTCGGAGCGGAGCGGATGTCAGCGGACATGTCACCGCTGACATCCGTGCTTCCATAGGGATGCATGGAGGATCCGCAGTGTGCACCTAAAGCTTACCTCTACAATTTCTGGTGTTCTGATACAAATAAAGGCAGGGATCTGCAGTATTTTGCTTTAGTGTCCTTTGCACAGTGTGCACCTAAAGCTTACCTCTACAATTGCTGGTGTTCTGATACAAATAAAGGCAGGGATCTGCGGTATTTTGCTTTAGGGTCCTTTGCACAGTGTGCACCTAAAGCTTATCTCTACAATTGCTGGTGTTCTTATACAAATACAGGTAGGGATCTGCAGTATTTTGCTTTAGTGTCCTTTGCACAGTGTGCACCTAAAGCTTACCTCTACAATTGCTGGTGTTCTGATACAAATACAGGCAGGGATCTGCAGTATTTTTGCTTTAGTGTCCTTTGCACAGTGTGCACCTAAAGCTTACCTCTACAATTGCTGGTGTTCTGATACAAATACAGGCAGGGATCTGCAGTATTTTGCTTTAGTGTCCTTTGCACAGTGTGCACCTAAAGCTTACCTCTACAATTGCTGCTGTTCTGATACAAATACAGGCAGGGATGTGCAGTATTTTGCTTTAGTGTCCTTTGCACAGTGTGCACCTAAAGCTTACCTCTACTATTGCTGGTGTTCTGATACAAATACAGTCAAGGATCTGCAGTATTTTGCTTTAGTGTCCTTTGCACAGTGTGCACCTAAAGCTTACCTCTACAATTGCTGGTGTTCTGATACAAATACAGGCAGGGATCTGCAGTATTTTTGCTTTAGTGTCCTTTGCACAGTGTGCACCTAAAGCTTACCTCTACAATTGCTGGTGTTCTGATACAAATACAGGCAGGGATCTGCAGTATTTTGCTTTAGTGTCCTTTGCACAGTGTGCACCTAAAGCTTACCTCTACTATTGCTGCTGTTCTGATACAAATACAGTCAAGGATCTGCAGTATTTTGCTTTAGTGTCCTTTGCACAGTGTGCACCTAAAGCTTACCTCTACAATTGCTGTTGTTCTGATACAAATACAGACAGGGAGCTGCAGTATTTTGCTTTAGTGTCCTTTGCACAGTGTGCACCTAAAGCTTACCTCAATACAATTGCTGGTGTTCTCATACTAATACCACAGGCAGGGAGCTGTAGTATTTTCAGTTAGTGTACTGTGTCCTCTGCACAGTGTGCAACTAAAGCTAACTGAAAACAATTGCTTGTGTTCTCATACTAATAATACTACAGGCAGGCAGTTGATTCTGCTAGCTGCAGTATAATCAGTATATACAAACATCCCAGCTTTGTGCAGCTACATCTCCCTGCAGGCAATTATTATGTCTGGAAGGCAAACAAGGAGAGGTAGACAGTCACGAACCAATAAAAGAGGGCAAGCAGGCTCTGTGTCTAGAGGCAACAGTGCTGGTCGTGGACACGGTGCATCCTCATCAGCACAAGGCTTGTCCTTTTCGGCAGCTGGCCATGTTGAGCCGCAACATGCCGAAGACTTGGTAGAGTGGATGACCAAGCCGTCCTCATCCTCCTCATCCTCTCTCACCCAGGCCCAGGGTACTTTGTCTGGCAAAGCAGCTGCCAAAGCGGCCTCTTCCCTTGGCTCAATGGCATCGGTCACTCCTTCCCTAGCCCCACCATGTCCTCCTGAGGAGTCCCCTGAACTGTTTGACCACAGTGTTGGGTACATGCTCCAGGAGGCTTCCGATGATGGTACCCAACTAGAGGAAGGCAGAGAGAGGGGGTGCCCAACAAGGACAGCAATCTGGCAGTCATGTTCCCCCAGCTGCAGCATACTGTCAGATTTTCTCCAGTGATGAGGAAGGAGAGGATGATGAGGTCACTGAATCCATGTGGGGCCTGATAGGAGAGAGGAGGAGGAGGATGAGGAGGCACATCTCCAACGAGGCAGGATGCCCTTTCAGAGGCCAGCTTAAGGGCGGCCAACCAACTGCATCACCCCGCAGTGTTCTGCATGTTCAGGGCGCTGCTGTCTCTGCGCGTTATTCCAAAAGTTCTTTGGTGTGGGCCTTTTTTGAGACGGGTGCAACAGATCGCACCGTTGCTATTTGCAACATATGTCTCAGGCGTATCTTGCGTAGCCAAAACATGAGCCGCTTGGGCACCACGTGCCTGACCAGACATATGTTGACCTGCCATGCAGTCCGTTGGCAAGCATATAAAAAAGACCCACACCAAAGAACAAAGCGGACCTCTCCTTGCTCCTCATCAGCTGGGATCTCCAACCCCACTATACCTTCAGTCCTCTCTGAAACCTGCACTGAGAGGAATGAAGGTGTAGAATTAGGTGTGTCACAGCCAAGTACTTGTGGGCAATCTGCTATCGGTACACAGATGTCAGATTGTACCAGGACATTTTCCCTGCCCCAGCTGCTGCACCACCGAGAGAAGTTTGTTCCCAGCCATCCACATGCCCAGCGGTTGAATGTTAGCTTGGGTAAATTGCTAGCACTTCAACTGCTGCCTTTTTAGTTGGTAGACTCTGCCCCCTTCCGTGAGTTTGTGGAATGTGCGGTTCCTCAGTGGCAGGTTCCCAAACGACACTTTTTCTCACGGAAGGTGATTCCGGCTCTCTACCGGCATGTGGAAGGCAATGTCTTGGCCTCGCTGGACAGGGCGGTCAGCGGTAAGGTGCATATTACCGCTGACTCATGGTCCAGCAGGCATGGACAGGGACATTACCTATCTTTCACAGTGCATTGGGTGGCTCTGCTGGCAGCTGGGAAGGATGCAGGACAAGGTGCAGTAGTGTTGGTGGTTGTTCCGCCACCACGCCTCCAAAATGCTACTACTGGTGATTCTGACACACCTCTCTCCTCCACCCCCTCCTCTTCTTCTTCCTCCATGGCCTCTTCCTGTGCTTTGTCCTCGAAACCAGCGGTGCTCCGTAGGCGTTCAAGGGGCTACGCAAGTACGCAGGCAAAGAGATGCCATGCGGTGCTTGAGCTTGTGTGCTTGGGGGACAGGAGCCACACTGGGGCAGAGATTCTGCCAGCTCTGCAGGGGCAGGCTCAGAGGTGGTTGAGGCCATGCCAGCTTAAGCCAGGAATGGTGGTTTCCGACAATGGCATCAACCTCCTCTTCATCCTCCGACAGGGACAACTGACCCATGTGCCCTGTTTGGCTCACGTCCTTAACTTGGTGGTGCAGCGGTTCTTGGGCAGGTACCCGGGCTTACAGGAGGTCCTGAAGCAGGCCAGGAAACTCTGTGGGCATTTCCGCCGGTCATATAATGCCAGTGCTCGGCTGGCTGACCTGCAAAAGGAATACAACCTGCCCAAGAACCGCCTAATCTGTGACATGCCCACCAGGTGAAACTCTACGTTGGCAATGCTGCAGCAGCTGCACATGTAGCAGAGGGCCATCAATGAGTATCTGTTGCAATATGGCGCCAGGACAGGGTCAAGGGAGCTTGGATGCACCGTCCTGGCATCATTTGAGGAGGCCACGAGGATGGTGAGCAGTGACAGTGCATTCATCAGTGACACTGTCCCTCTTGTCCACCTGTTGGAGCACACGCTATGTGGAATAATGGACAGGGCACTTGAGGCAGAATAGAGGGAGGAAGAGGAGGACTACCTTACCTCTCAAGGCCCCCTTTATCCAGACAGTGTTCCTGCTGGCCCGCCTATCACACAGGAAGAGGACGAGGAGGAGGACGAGGAGGAGGAGGATTGTGTCAGCATGGAGGTGGAGCCTAGCACTCAGCATCAGCAGCAGTCTTCAAGGGATCAATTAGAGTCCCAAGACACCCATGGACTTGTACGTGGCTGGGAGGAGATGGCTGCAGATCATGTCGTCCTGAGTGACACAGAGGACTCTGAACCGAATGCCTCAGAAAACCTATGCTGCATTGCCTTCCTGATCCTGCAAAGCCTCCGGAAGGATCCTCGTATTCGTGCTATCAAGGAGAGGGATCATTACTGGCTGGTAACCCTTCTTGATCCACGTTACAAGGGTAAGGTTGCGGACCTTATCTTGCCGTCGCAGAGGGAGCAGAGGATGAAGCATCTTCGGGAGGCCTTGCAGAAAGGTCTGTGCCACGCGTTCCCAGAGACTGGGGGGTTACAAATTCCTGGTCCTGGACAACGTGTTGCTGAGGCTTCGGTCATTCAAAGAAGGAGCGGTGGAGAAGGTGGCCGTCTGACCGATGCGTTCAGACAATTTTTTAGTACGCAGCCCCAAGGTATGATCAATTCCAGCAACCATCGCCAGCGTCTGGTTTACATGGTGCAGGAATACCTAGGGGCAAGATCAGACTTGGACACCTTTCCCACCGAAAATCCTCTGGGTTACTGGGTCTTGAGGATGGATCACTGGCCAGAGCTTGCACAGTATGCAATTGAGGTACTGGCCTGTCCTGCACCCAGCGTTCTTTCGGAACGCACATTCAGTGCTGCTGGAGGCTTTGTAACCGATCACAGGGTGCGCCTGTCCACCAATCGACTGACCTTCATAAAAATTAATCAGTCTTGGATCACCACCAGCTACCAAGCACCTGATGCTGATGTAACAGAATAATTTTACTTGAAATGTCAGATCCCTTCAAGACTGCCTATGCTGATGCAGAGTGACTATCCTGTTATGCTGAGTGACTATCCTCTTCCTCCTCAATGATCATGCTGATAGCATGTAAGAACATTTTTGTTTCTGGGCACCGCCACCAGTGGCTAAGGCCCAATTTTTCAGCCCCTGTTTAACAGGGGCGTGTAATTACAATTTTTAATGCAATACTTTGCAGCAGGGCTCATTCCTGCACTTCAACTAGAGTATCTGTGAGGGGTTGCAGTGTTGTGGCACCAGCACCTAAGGCCCAATTCTTCTGCCCCTGTTTAACAGGGGCGTGTAATTACAATTTTGGATGCAATACTTTGCAGCAGGGCTCATTGCTGCGCTCCAACTAGAGTATCTGTGAGGGGTTGCAGTGTTGTGGTACCAGCACCAGTGCCTAAGGCCCTATTTTTCTGCCCCTGTTTAACAGGGGCGTGTAATTACAATTTTTGATGCAATACTTTTCAGCAGGGCTCATTGCTGTGCTCCAACTACAGTATCTGTGAGGGGTTGCAGTGTTGTGGCACCAGTGCCTACGGCACAATTTTTATGCCCCTGTTCAACAGGGGCATGTAATTACAATTCTTGATCTAATATTTCACAGCTGAGCCCATTCGTGCACCCACCAAGAGTAACTGTGAGGGCTTACAGTGTTGTGGCACCAGCACCACCACCAAAGGCCCAATTTTTCCTACCACTGTTCAACAATGGCATGTAATTACAATTCTTGATATAATAGTTCACAGCAAGGCATTCCAGCGCCCACCAAGAGTAACTGTGCGGGCTTACAGTGTTGTGGTAACACCAACACAAAAGGGCCAAATTTCTGCAGAGTATATACGGCAGGCCCCTACTTTCAAACGTCCAACTTACAAACAACTCCTACTTGCAAACGGAAGGAGACAACAGGAAGTGAGAGAAAATCTACCCTTAGGAAGGGAAATTCTCTCCTGTAAGAGTTAATATGGCAAAATGGTGTCTCCTCTCCACTGATGCTTTATCACCAATCCTTGTTTCAATAAAAAAACAAATTTTCAAAAAACATTTGTCATTGGGATGGAAAGTGAGGTGAAATGTTCTGAACAGGTGCACAGACAGCAAAACAAATGTTACAGGGGTGATAACCCTTCCCTACGTTTTCCAAAAAGCTTAAAAATAGATTTTTTGGCTGGAGCTACACTTAAAAATGTACCTGTTCCAAATTACAAACAGATTCGACTTAAGAACAAACCCACAGTCCCTGTCTTGTTTGCACCGCCTGTATACAGCTGTTCAGAGTATATAGGGCCTTTTTTTAATTTGGGTGCGCGGTTCCCCTTAATATCCATTAGACATGTGCAATTCGTTTCGTTCCGAATTTGTTTTTTAACTAATTTTGACAAATTTGTTAATTCGGAAATATCCGAATTAACGAAAACCGATTTAACGAATTTTAACAAATATTCGTAAATTAGAATATCCGAAAATTCGTAGATTCGTACATTCGTAAATTCGTACATTTGTAAATTTGTACATTCGTAAATTCGTACATTCGTACATTCGTAAATTTGTAAATTAGTAAATTAGTAAAATTCGGAAATCTGAAATAATAATTAACTAATATTAACTTAACTATTACTAACTATTAAATTATAGGTATTTGAATTTCCTTTCAAATTTGTCTGTTAGTGAACTTAACGAAGTTACGAATTGTTTTCCGAAATAATGAATGCCGTATCTAAACGAATGGAACGTAATGAATTAATAATAATAATAAATAACAATAATAATAATAAAAACGTTTTATTATTATTATTAATTATTAATTTGTTCCGTTCCATTTGTTTAGATGTGGCATTTGTTATTTCAGGTTATGCGTAACTTCGGATAAATTTGTATTCGCTACGTTTGCTAACAGCCAAATTTGAAAGGAAATTTCAATACCTATAAATTTAATAGTTATTTTTTCAGATTTTCGGGTTTTCGGATTTTCGGATTTCCAAATTTCCGAATTTCCAAATTTACGAATGTACGAATTTCTGAATGTATATATTTACGAATGTACGAATTTACGAATGTAAAAAATTACGAATGTACGAATTTACGAATTGCGATCATAACGAATGACCCGAAAAACGAAAAAAAAAAAAAAAACGAATGAAAACGAAAACTAAAACGAACAAATTTTTTGGCAGTTTACATGTCTAATATCCAAACAAGACCCAAAGGGTCTGGTAATGGGCTGGGGGGTTGGGGGTACCCATGCCATTTTTCTCAATGATTTTCATCCATATTGCCGGGATTAGACATTACATTAAGGCCGGGTTCACACCTATGCGTTGCGTTTTTGAGCTTGGAGTCTTTGCCAAGTTCGCAATCAGTCGTTCAGCGGTTCCATTGCATTTTTAGCTGCGGACTTGCCGACCTGGGAAGTCTCGCCGCTGTTATCATGAGGGGGAACTCCACGCCAAATTTTTATTAAAAAACCAGCATGGGTTCCCCTCCAGGAGCATATCAGGCCCTTAGGTCTGGTATAGACTTTAACGGGAACCCCTACGCTGAAAAAAAACGGCATGGGGGACCCCCCCAAAGTCCATAGCAGACCCTTATTCAAGCATGCAACCTGGCAGGCCGCAGGAAAAGAGGGGGGGACGAGAGAGCCCCCTCCCTCCTGAACCGTACCAGGCCGCATGCCCTCAACATGGGGGGTGAGTGCTTCGGGGCAGGGGGGCATACTGCGGCCTCCCCACCCCAAAGCACCCTGCCCCCATGTTGATGAGGACTGGGCCTCTTCCCGACAACCCTGGCCTTTGGTTGTCGTGGTATGCGGGCGGGGGGCTTATCGGAATCCAGGAGCCCCCTTTAATAAGGAGGTCCCCACATCCCAGCCCCCCACCCTATGTGAATGAGTATGGGGTACATCGTACCCCTACCCATTCACCTGGTGGAAAAAAAATGGCAATAAAAACACTACACATGTTTTTTAAGTCATTTATTAGTCAGCTCCGGGGGTCTTCTTCCAACTTCGGGGGTCTTCTTCCAACTTCGGGGGTCTCCAGTGCTCTCCGGTTCTTCTCTCGCTCTCCGGTTCTTTCTTCCTTCTGCCGGGCCTCCGCTATCTTCTTCCAACTCTTTTGCTAGCGGGGCCCGGTCTTCTTCGTCGCCTTCTTCCCTCTCCTGGAGATGTTGACCTGTCGCTCTCTCCAGCTGTAATGCCGTATGAGCGGAGCGCATTCACTTTTATAGGCATGGGCGTCGTCACCGGGTGATGACACCCAGTGACCCCGCCCCATATGCCATCACAGTCCCATCATTCCCCGGGACTGTGACGGCATATGGGGGCGGGGTCACTGGGTGTCATCACCCAGTGACCACGCCCATGCCTATAAAAGTGAATGTGCTCCGCTCATACGGCATTACAGCTGGAGAGAGCGACGAGTCAACATCTCCAGAAGAGAAGAGGGAAGAAGGCGACGAAGAAGACCGGGCCCCGCTAGCAAAAGAGCTGGAAGAAGATAGCGGAGGCCCGGCAGAAGGAAGAAAGAACCGGAGAGCGAGAGAAGAACCGGAGAGCGCGGCGGAGACGACACCGGAGACCCCCGAAGTTGGAAGAAGACCCCCGGAGCTGACTAATAAATGTCGAAGCACCCACCCCCCCATGTTGAGGGCATGCGGCCTGGTACGGTTCAGGAGGGAGGGGGCGCTCTCTCGTCCCCCCTCTTTTCCTGCGGCCTGCCAGGTTGCGTGCCCGGATAAGGGTCTGCTATGGACTTTGGGGGGGACCCCCACGCCGTTTTTTTCGGCGTAGGGGTTCCCGTTAAAGTCCATATTAGACCTAAGTGCCTGGTATGCTCTTGGAGGGGAGACCCAGGCAGGTTTTTTTTGTTAAATTTGGCATGGAGTTCCCCCTCAAGATCCCTGTTCGGAACGCAACACAAGTGCGATTCAGATGCGTGCCCATAGAACATAATGGGCCTGAATTCGCACCTGAGATGCACCGCAATGCCTAAAGAACGCACACGTTTTTTCGGCAATGCACAGTGCGAATGCATCGCACATATGTGAACCAGCCTCATTGGAATCAATGTATTTTATAATGTTATGCGAATTGGATGCGGTGTAAGCCGCAACCAATTCGCATAGGTGTGAACCGGGCCTAAAGCCACTAGCAGTTTTTAAATGACTTTTTTTCCTTTAGAAATGTCATTTTGTGCAGGGATAGTTCTAAACACGGGAAACACGTGCCACTTCACAGGCCTACTATAGACACCCCCAGGTACGATATTAAAACCTTAAGCATCATTAAAATCACTGCTCCTGAAAAAACAGCCGTTTTTAAAACTTTTTTTGCATTATTGATACATGTCTCCTGGGGCAGGACCCGGGTCCTCAAACCCTTTTTAGGACAATAACTTACATATTAGCCTTCATAATTAGCACTTTTGATTTCGAACGTTAGAGTCCCATAGAATTTAATAGGGTTCTAAAGTTCACGCAAACTTTCGGTCCGTTTGCAGGTTCTGGTGCGAACCGAACTGGGGGGTGTTTGGCTCATCCCTAATTAAAGCGGAGCTCCGCCGGAAAAAAAATATTAAAAGCCAGCAGCTACAGCTACAGCAGCTGCTGGCTTTTAATATTTGGACACTTACCTGTCCTGGAGTCCAGCGACGTCCACAGCAGAGGACGAGCGATCGCTCGTCACCCTGCTGCTCCCTCCGCCATCCTCGCTGAGGGAACCAGGAAGTGAAGCCCTGCGGCTTCATGCCCGGTTCCCTACGGCGCATGCGCGAGTCGCGCTGCGCCGTTCTGATTGGTGCTCCTGTGTTCTGGGAGCCGAGTGTCTCCCAGAACACCAAGGGAAGTCTGCCGGAAGTGACGTCACTCCCGCAGATTCCCGGAGAGAGGACTCCCGGATGTGGGTGAAAATACCTGTCTTAGACAGGTATCTTCACCCCCCTCCCCCCTGAAAGGTGTCAATTGTGACACCGGAGGGGGGAGGGTTCCGATGAGAGGAACTTTTAATTTAGGGTGGAGCTCCACTTTAATTCATATAATTTTCACTTTAAACCGTTTATATTGCATTGCAGTTGGATTTGCACATTGACACATGCCAGTAGTGCATTTTGTTTGATTATATTGTGATTGCACTGCCCTTTTTTAAGGAATCATTTCATCTAGAGCAGGGGTCTCAAACTGGTGGCCCTCCAGCTGTTGCAGAACTACAATTCCCATGAGGCATTGCAAGGCTAAACAGTTACAAGCATGACTCCCATAGGCAGAGGCATGATGGGACTTGTAGTTCCGCAACAGCTGGAGGGCCGCAGGTTTGAGACCCCTGATCTAGAGTCAGCATCAGCTTTCTAAACTGATGCTGGAACATAAGGGCACTATCATGTAAATGCTGATGCCTGCACAGCAGCCTACAGGTTTTTGGGCTGTTTGTACACAAGTTGTCTCATACAGATCAGCTTCTGGCTGCTGCCCCTCAACTTATGACCTGCAAGGAAATTACAGTGATGACATAATACTACTAAATTGTTCCTCTCGGGTCTCAACATTGATCACAGATCTCTGATCAACCCCAGAAATGCACCTGTTGCTGGCTGCAATTAACCAGCCAGGTACATGTTTTTTAAATGGCCTGGGTATGCTCCCAGACTGTGCTTTGTAGACTGGGGAGCCAGCAGGTTGATTCTGCTGAAGCTAAGGTTTGTGAAAATTGGAAAACTGAGCTTGTGTGGCTATAAATCACTTGGTTAGTTCACACTTTACTTCACATTGTGAGTGTATGTTAAGTGTGTTCATTTTAAATAAACATTATGTACTTCACCGTGGGATGCATCCTTTCTTTCTGCCTGTTGTGGGCTGTGTGCTTAGTGTTGGTGGAAGAAGGCACTGAACACTTTTGCTTTGGTGTGGGACTTATAAGATTTTGGTTTGTTATCCATTTTCACCCAGTTGGAGATATCTGGCAGCTGTTTATGGACTCTTTATGCCCGTTATATATATGTATTACACTTGTATATGTATGCACCTTTTATTCATTTTTGCACTTTATTGTCACTTTGCACTTTATTGATTTATGGTTTTAAAAGTATGGAGTTACACGCAGTTATTAATTATTTGTTTACCACTTGGCTAGCTCAGGCTGCTACTCAGGTTTGGGTTTGTATAAAGTTAGTGCTGAGACACAGCTAGTTTGTGTTTTGAAGGTTTTTTTTTTTTTTTTTTTTTGTAGAACTATACAGCACCTTTAAATATATGTAAATAGCATTAATAAACACACTATTGTTTTCAAGAAGTCACTAGACAAGCTTTTGTGCCTTAAAAGGCTTTTTACCTCAAGGAGAATAGCATCTGATACCTATTTCCTGATCAAAGTGGGTTATAATAGGAAAATGATATATACTATAAATATAGGACTGATAGGACAGCTTTAGATTACTTTGCAAATCCTTCTGATACAGGCATATGGAATGTTACTATCTTTGAGTCACAGCAAACTAGATCCACTTCCAATACAGTAGCAACAACAGTGACACCTACAGATATTCTAAATGAATAGCAAACATAATATTATAAACATAACATTTAAAAATAATATTATATAAAGCTAAATTATATTAGAATGATATAGCATTCAGGGGTATCATGTATATATGTGTAAATAAAATCTGCATCAATGGTATATTTATTAGATCAAAATCTTTCTGTAGTGACATATATGTTTCTAATTTGCTAGTGCTAGGCACCTCATAGCACATTGGTGCACATTAACTATTAAGTATTAGGGTGTTTATTTACTAAAGGCAAATCCACTTTGCACTACAAGTGCACTGAAAGTGCACTTGGAAGGGCAGTCGCTGTAGATCTGAGGGGGACATGCAAGGAAAATAGAAAACAGCATTGTTGCTTGTATATGATTGAAATATAAAACCAGCAGAGCTTCCCCTCATTTCAGATCTTCCCCTCAGATCTAAAGCAAGTGCACTTCCAAGTGTACTTGCAGTGCACTTGTAGTGCAAAGTGGATTTGCCTTTAGTAAATCAACCCCATGGTACCCCTCTTCCCTAGGAAGCTCTAACACTCAAATACTAGTGGTGAGAGAACTGGCCAGGGTTTGGTTTGTGAGAGAGTCTGCGAACATAGCCGGAAATTCTGAACATAGCCTATGAACTCCAGCCTAAAGAGCAATAATAGAAATACACAATTAATTTAGATAACATACGTTGGGATTGCCTTAAAGCTGCAAATGAAGATGCACACCGAAGTAATCATGAAAAAGTGACATTTAGAAAAAAAAAAAAAAAAACGATTGCAGCTAAATGTCAAAACCTAGACAGCTTGATCCTGCTTATAAAAAAAAATGGTTTGGGTCCCCCTTATATATCTATACCAGGCAATTGTTTACTAGATAAGGCTCTAGTAAGATTTTGATGGGAACCCAATGGCATTATTTTTTTCTTAGAAATATTAAACATTGTTTACAAAAATGTGTACTGTCTTTTTAAGATAAAAATAATTTTGGGTTCCCCGACAAAATCCATGCAAGACTCCTATCCTTGATAAGAGCCTGGTTTAGATTTATAAGGGGACCCAGGCAATTAAAAGAAAAGATGGTGTGTGGACCCCGAAATTCATACCAGATTCTTAAAAATCTTAGCATTTTTTAGCCAAACACATTGAGCACAATAAAAAAAATTACAATAAACTATTTATTAAAATATTTCCCCAGCACTTGGAGTTTACAACTTTTCAAAGCTGATGGTTCCTGCTCTCTCAGATGGCCTGAGGAGGGAGCATGCATGCTCCGAAAGCAAAGCCGCCTCCTTCACCCCGCACCCGGAAGTGACGTCATCCCTGAGTCTCCAGTGTTCCCGGCTGTTCGGAATACACAGCGAGTGCTGGAATCCACCCGTGCGAGCCGCCAGCTGTACCTCGGAGACACGGACACATAAGAGAGACCTCCTCCGGATCATACTGCAGAATTACCATTGATTACAATGTGTGTATTCATACTCCGTTTGTGAGTAGTTTGTTTATTGCTTTTTATCATTTAATAGTTCCTTAATACTGCACTTAGAGGCGCTGTGTCTTCTTCCTTGTTGCATTGCAGAGACTGCTTCTAGCTCTTTACACTGGCTGCCCTTAGTGGTGGATCATGGATTCCCCTGCTTTTTAAAGACTCTTACTATGGATATTACATAGTTACACAGTAGACGAGGTTGAAAAAAGTCCATCAAGTCCAACCTTTGTGTGTGATTTTATATAAGTATTACATTGTATATCCCTGTATGTTGTGGTCGTTTAGATGCTTATCTAATAGTTTTTTAAATTATCGATGCTCCCCGCTGAAACTACTATCTGTGGAATAGAATTCCACATCCTTACCGCTCTTACAGTAAAGAACATTCTACGCAGTTTAAGGATAAACCACCTTTCTTCCAATTTTAGTGAATGGCCACGTGTCTTATTAAATTCCCTTTCGCAGAAAAGTTTTATCCCTATTGTGGGGTTACCAGTATGGTATTTGTACATTGAAATCATATCCCCTCTCAAACGTCTCTTCTCCAGTGAGAACAAGTTCAGTACTCGTAACCTTTCCTCGTAACTAATGTCCTCCAGTCCCTTTATTAGTTTTGTTGCCCTTCTGTGGACTCTCTCCAGTTTCAGCACATCATCCCTGAGGAATGGTGGCCAGAACTGGACAGCATACTCCAGGTGCGGCTGGACTAGAGTTTTGAAGAGTGGGAGAAGTAACGTTTTATCTCTGGAGTTAATCCCCTTTTTAATGCATGTAAATATACTGTTTGCTTTGCTTGCAGCAGCTTGACATTGCATGCCATTGCTGAGCCTGCCATCTACTAGGACCCCCAGGTCCTTTTCCATCCTAAATTCCCGCAGAGGTTCTCCCCCCAATGAGTAGATTGCATTCATATTTTTGCCTCATTTGCCATGCAGTTGCCTCATTTGCCATGCAGTTGCCCACCCCATTCAAATCTTCTTGCAAGGTACCACATCCTGCAGAGGTTATTGCCATACTTAGCTTAGTATCATAATTTCTGGGTCTGTGTACACCTCCAGGGTGCCTTTCCATACGAGCGCTGAGTTCCTTTTTGTTTGTTCTCCTGCTCTCTCAGTACTGTTTCCCTGGACTTCTGGTCTTCACAGGAAAGAGTTAACAGTGGAGTGTACAGTCTGTAGCCAATCTATTAGCTTGGAGGTGAGTGGAAGAGGGCAGGGGAGTGTCTTGCCACTGTAGGCTACTGGTCTGTGTGTTTCTTTTGATGTGCATAGTGTAGAGAGACACTGCTCTAGTCCCTGCATGCAAGGGTGACACCATACACCATAGGATATTTCAAGAGAAAAGAACCAGCCTAAAACAGCACACCTGTGATAGCATTTATGGCAGCAGCTTAAACTGGAACATAAGAAGATGCATACAGTACTCAAAAGGTGATTAAATCAGTGTCTGAAAGTGCTTTGAAAGATGAGGGTTTAATATCTCTTTGATCTTCCCCAGAAAGGCACCTAGACCTCATGGTGATACAGATAACATCCTAAACCCCATATCCCTGGCCCAGTGGATATGAGGATCTGTGTGGTTTATTGGAATCCGCAAGCCCCCTTTAAAATAAAGTGGCCCTGAGATAATAATCTCTCCCCCTGCATGCATGAGTAAAGTGTACATTGTTCACCAACCCCTTAGAAAAAGTTCCTTTTGAAAAATATCTAAAGATGTATATCCAATGTCAATCACATCATCCAGAGATGTAGATCCAATATCAATCTTGATGAATGATGATCTGCCGACACAAACATGACATATCCTGCTAGCTGCCACAAAGATCACCTCTGCTTACAACTTCCATCTCTCACGACAGCTCCTTAACTGATAAATGAATGTCACTAAACTGGCCAGGAATGCTGGCTGACATCTTTGGCCAAATATGATTATGGACATACTTGGTCAGTGACATCCCATGGGGTGCCTGTTTACAGTTTCAAACTAACTGGTAAGTTGAATCCTGGCTTGCTACCATGCACCTTCTGCACTATTTGCCCATCACTATGATGGACAGGTTTGACAACAGCGCCACCCAGAAAAAAAGCCTGGATGAAAGAAAATCTTCTAAAGTGGGGGTCGGCCCTTGGATTGCGATCTACCCATCAACCGTGGGTGGGTGACGGGTAGATAATAAACAATCCTCTGCTTTGCTGACCCCGGCACCTTGAAGCTAGTGTTTCCTTGCAGCCTTCTCCATCGCACTCGTCCTTCTTCACAGCACAGCAGAAATAGTGAGGCAGCACAGATCAGGACAGAGGGTAAGAGCTGGCCAAGTTAACTTTCTAAGTTAACGGGTAGATGATTGGTTGCTAAGCAGTTCTAGCAACCAATCATCAATTTGTTAATATGGAAAGTTAACTCTGGCATCTCCGGCTCCCGCCCTCTGTCCGGAGCTGTGATTCCTACTGCTTCAGCTCTGTGTACATCTCTATAGGTAGGAGAATGACTCCACTGCTCTGACATTGACACTGCTATGTATGTAGGGGGAGGAGTGTGATGTAAATGGGGGCACTACTGTGGGGAAGAGGGGGTGATGTGAGAGGGACAGAGGACACTGCTATGGGGGGACAAAAGGGCAGAGGATACTACTGTGTGGGGGGTGATGTCTTAGGGGGCCGAGGATACTGTTATGGGGGGCAGAGGACACCGCTATAATGGGGGAGGGCAGAAGGGCACAAGACACTACTATGGGGAGGGAGGGTTGATGTGAAAGGGGGCAGAGGACACTGCCTGCTATGGGGGAACAGAGGTCATTACTGTGTTTTTGGGGGGGCAGAGGAAACTGCTGTGGGCAGGGCCAGTGTTTGCATAAGGCTGCTCATGCAGCTGCATTAGGGTGCCAGGATAGGTGGGGGGTGGTAAAGTCTGAATCCTCAGCCACTTGCAGCTGGGGCATGAATTGAGACCCCTAATATGTCACCTGTCACTTTGGGTGGGGGGCTTGTGGAACACAGAATCCCTTGGAGAGGTTGGGAAACCCTTGTTTCAGCTCCCCATGCACCTCCTATGTCTAAGTCCCCCTGTGACTGTCTATTAGGGTTCCATTGTTATGTTGTGTCTGTCTGCCTTGGGAGAAAAATATTATGGGATGTATATGTATATTTGCTGTGAGAAGAAAGGGGGGAATTCCTTCAACAGCTCTCCCTGATTGGACAGTTTACCCCACCCTGAATGCAAAGGGAGGGGGGGTTTGTCCTGAGTGTTACCTCTGTGTACCTGTGTTTCAATAAACAGTTCATGTTCAGCAGCCAAAATGAGTACTGACTAGTTCTAGGTTGTCAGCAGTTGGAATATCTGATATCTATATTCAGAAAAAAAGGAAAAAAAGGAAAAAAGAGGTGCGCAAACCTGTATACAGTGAATATAAAATCTAACAATAATCTGGAAATATTGTGCAATAACTATAACTTAATATAGTGACAAAAAAATAGTGACAAAAAATATAATAATGTATGGTATGATATGATAAACCGACACATTAATCGAGTTTGACCCCAAAGGAATAACGGTTAATCATATAAATGTCCATATAAGAGTCCATATAAATTCTGAACATAAACGAATTGCAATGCAAATTGGAAGAAGGGTGAACTCCTAAATTGCACCAAAAGAATGCACACGTGCACCACCACCAAAATAATGTGCTTACCAGAGGCAAGCTATTGGAATGCCAAACTATGAATCACTCGCTTCCTTGCAGTAGATGGATATCCAAGGATGGAAAGGAACTCTTGCGATATTGGAACTCAGTATTCACCAGTCATAAAAATGAGAAGGGGAAACCACATAGTGTATATTGTCCAAACAGCATTTATTCAAATAAAAAGGTGGTAACTTACATCAAGTAGGTAAAATTCAGGCATAAAAACATGGGAAGAGCCGGCCGGCATGCAGTCTCCCGTTCAGCGTTGACATCAGCGCGTCAACCTCCCGACGTACGTTTCGCTATAGGTAGCATCGTCTGGGGAACGGGCGACTCACTGACTCATTGCAAATTTATACACTTGGAACCACGCCTCTGTCTGAGTCACAGGCAGCCCCATGACCCGGAACAGGAACTTGTGAAGGTCACGAAGTGGAACCATGATAAATACAATACAAAGCACATAAAATACTAATTTAAATGCTGGTTGTTATTTACAAAAATGTTCATTTATTTAATTCAAAAAGAATTAAACATGAATTGAAATATCTAAAAGACACTTGCTGGGAGGAAGTGTCATGGGGACAGAGAACTAAATAATCCCAGATAATCAGGAAATCCCAAATAATCAGGACGAAAAACAGCACCATCTTGTGGCCAAAAAGCAGAACAGCCTCAGATTAAATTAATTAGTCACCAACAACATCTCACTCCTAAATAAAAACAAGGAGATGTGTATAAACTCAATACATAATCATAGGGCTCAGTCTAAAGACCCAAAACAGATGTCAAAAACCTTATATGCTGCCCTGGACTCAGACCAGATGTCAAAATCTGAAAAAGACAATACTAACATTACTCATATAAATGTAAATGTGAATTGAACTAGATTCCCGGATCAACCGAGAAAAAAATAAATAAAAATAAAATAAAAACAAAATAAATAAAAAAATACAAAAGGAATAAAAAATCCCCAATGCAGAATAGATAATAAAAGATATCAATCAGGAATTATCTATAAAAGCATTTAAATCTGTATCCACATTTAACCCGAAAGGGGCATAGCATTTTATTCTATGTATCAAAGACATCTCTAACCTAGAGATACTCCGCACTAGGGAACCCCCCCTCCACTGAGGGGTGTACTTATCAATGCCAAGAAACAGGGTCTTGGCAGGGTTTTTGTTATGTACCTCTAGGTAGTGGCGAGACACAGGGTGCTTGGGGAACCCTGTCAAAATGTTCGTAATGTGTTCGTTGAGTCTCACTTTTAGGGGTCGCTTAGTCCTGCCCACATATTGGAGCCTACATGGGCACTGCAGGAGATAAACAACCCCGTCAGTGGAACACGTTATGAAGGACTTGATAGTAAATTCAGACCTAGTGCTGGTGGATATAAATGTGTGAGTGCATCTATGTAAACAGCCACTCAAAGAGCACCCTACATTTCCTGCACTGATAGAAACCTAACAGATATTCAAAGAAACCTCTCCTAATAGGGGGAGGATCCAGAATATTAGGAGCCACTCTCCCTCTAAGTGATGGAGCCCCCTTATAAATGACCCGAGGTCTTTCCGGAATGGTGGAACCCAAGACCAAGTCATTAGTAAGAATATGCCAATGCTTGGCTATAAGGTTCTTAACGTCCTGGTGCTGGATAGAAAAGGTTGTGATGAACGGAATGGACGGGGGCCCACCAACTTTTGGTGGCCTGTCCTTAAGTAGCTCACTTCTATCGAGATCAGCCACACTACTAAGGGTCTGTATTAGGGAGTTGTGAGTATATCCCTTATCCAGAAAACATTGGGTCAAAACCTCGGCCTGAGACAGGAACTCTCTATTATCTGAGCAGTTCCTCTTCAGGCGGAGATACTGGCTCTTAGGTACTGAATCAAGCCAGTTCTTATGATGACAGCTACCGACAGGAATGTAGGAATTCCTGTCGGTGCTTTTGAAAAAAGTAGAAGTGGTAAACTGATTATCCACAATGCCAATACATAGATCTAAGAAGTTAATCTTAGTCTGGCTAGCCTCGAAATTAAGAAAAATATCCCTGGTGTTCTGGTTGAGCTCGGCAATGAAATTATCGAGATCACAACGATCACCATCCCATAGGAGGAGGATGTCGTCTATATACCTGGCCCACAGCACCACCTGCGGTCGCTGTTGGGCATAGACGACATCCTCCTCCCATAGGGCCATAAACAAATTCGCCAGACTGGGGGCATATTTGGCCCCCATGGCGACCCCTCTATCTTGTCTATAAAACTTTTGGTCAAACCAAAAATAGCTGTGTGCAGCCGCAAAAGACAACAGTTCTAAGATGAACACAATCTGCTCGTCAACCAATCCGGAATCACGTCTCAGATAGTACTCGATGGCAAAAAGGCCCAGGTCATGTGGTATGACCGTATATAGTGATGTGATATCGGCCGTCACTAGCCACATCCCGGGCGTTGGAACATGCGCGGCCAATGTGTTAATCACTTGACGTGAATCCTTAATATGTGATGACATTTTAAAGACATGGGGTTGTAAATAAAAGTCAATATACCTACCCACCCGTGACGTGACAGAATCTATGCCACTAATGATAGGACGTCCCGGGGGGCAGGTAGGGTGTTTATGGATCTTGGGAAGGTAATAAATAATAGGGGTGCGGGGTGCTAAGGGTACTAGGTAGTCCCTCTCTTTTTTATTTAAGACCCCCTGTTCAAATCCCCTTTGAACAATACCATCCAGGATCTCACGATATCTGAATTTGGGGTCGGATGGTAGTGGTGTATAGGTATCTCGGTCATCCAAGATCCGATACATTTCGGCTAGATAATCCTTTTTATCCAATATAATGATTCCCCCACCCTTATCGGCCGGCCTTATTATGATCTCTTTGTTTTCACAAAGAGAATTAAGGCCAAGTATCATATCGTGATCCGATCTGGTCCTTTTATTGGGCATCAGATCTAGATCACGTAGGACCACATCTTTAAAGGTCTTAATAGCTGGGGCTAACGCCCCCGGAGAATTAAATAAAGAAGCATTATGTAGTCCAGAATGTGTGAATCCCTCAGGGATACCGGAATCTGTTTGTATAGGGTTTAATAACATATGACGTTTAATACTCAACCTCTGAACAAATTTATGGACATCAATATATGTCTGAAACCTATTGAGTCCACGTGGAGGTGCGCATTTAAGACCCCTATCTAATACCGATTTCTCGGCGGTAGTAAGAACAACTGTACTTAAATTGAATATCCCGGATCCCATTAAAGCTTTTTTCTTTTTGGATTGTACTCGTTTACCTCCTCTAGATCCTCTCTTTGGCCTCCAGACCATTTGGTGCCCTGATTTGTTTTGTGAAAACCCCAGTGCTGGCTGTTAGAAGGTCAAGAGTTGCTTATGGACTCGTCAGGAGGTCCATTCCTCTCATACAATGGGAAGAAATGGTTGGAAGTGCTAACATTGTAATCAAACTCATACCCTCGATCACCTGAATCAGAGAGTTCAGAGTGTTGAGGCTCAAAACCCAAATTTTCTAATTGGTTGGGCCTAAGGCCCAATGGTGGACCCTGACTATAATGTGGGGGGCCTCCTTGACCATACCTCTGGTGTGAGGGAGGGCCACCATAATAATTATTGACTGGTGGGCCATAATTATAGTTATAATTAGGCCGATTGGATTGTGGTCCGGGATATTGATAATTCCCACCTCTACCTCTCACTGAACCAGGATGTTGGTTTGATCCCCGAGGGCGTCGCTGTGGCAGAGGAGGGTATGGTGGGCCACCAGAATTATTACCTCTAGCACCACCAGATCTAATTGGTGATGAATAGGATCCCCGTCTAGGTTTAGGGGGAAGAGGGACCCTAGGTGCACCCTTGTGGGGGGCTTTAGTGGAAGGAAGGTCCGCTGCAAAAGCTGTATTAGCGGAAAGTTCCATATCGGAATTATTGGCATTCGATTGTTCAGCCAAAAGCTTCTTTTGCATCTCAAAGACCACACCCCCTTGGTAATCTATGAGGTCTCTAGTGTATTTCTTTTTAGCTTTCTGTTCTCTGTCCTCTTTTTCTAAAATTTTAAGAAGAGATACCGACTTCTCCTTATACTCAATACTTTCACCGAATGGACTGATTTTGTCTTTGATGACTTTAATTTCATCGTCCAGTTGTGAAAATTTGGCATTTTTTCTCCCGATTAAAAACTGAAGGAAGTTAACACCAGCCGTATTAAAATATTTGAACCAGTTGTCCAGCTGGACGTCACCTTGTTGGGGACTAACTTCCCACCTAAGACTCCTGGGTACCATCCCATTCTTGACGTATGTCTCAAGGTAGGCTATGTCCCATAGTGTATGTATTTCTGATATGGTAAGATTTTTTAGCCTCATGAACAGGCCACTTAAATCACCCTCATCATTATTGGTATATATTTCGAATACCCCATCGGTGTTGACCACCCTGGTAGCACGGTATTCGAAAATATCCATGACTGGAGAAAGCAAGCAGTAAAAAAGTCAAAAATGCAATATGGGAAGGAGGATATACCGCGCTTAAATGGATAAAGAGAAATAAAAAATGATTGAATGAATAGATTGATGAACCCTAAAAATGCAGCAAACTCACACATGTAGACCAAACACCAATATGCAGAAAAAAAGAGCTGCGCAAACCTGTATACAGTGAATATACAATCTAACAATAATCTGCAAATATTGTGCAATAACTATAACTTAATATAGTGTGACAGCAGGAAGGTAAAGTCACCTGGTTGCATCCAGGGGGGTAGGTATATTTCTCCCAGATTCAGGCTTTATGACGACTTATACAACTAGGGAGAGAGTTGATGAAGCCCAGCTGAGGTTAGTGGGCTCATGGATGATTCATACCTCTAGGGAGAGTGCTGGGCGTCGTGCAGGCAGGGAGTTGATGAGACCAGCTGAAGCTTGTCAGCTCGTTTAAGGCCTCTATAAAAACTCCCAGCTTCATTAGGTGTTTGCTCATGCCTGGACCCAGACCTGTGTGGACTGTCTAGGGAGAGTGAACCCCTGTGCGGTGAGACAAAGCCTGTGTGGCTATTTGTTTGGACATTTACTAAACCAGGGACTTAGGGACTAGGACAGCACCAGGCTGATCCCAGTTGTTAGTTAGGGAAACCTGCATGTTTAGTCAGAGGTCAAGCTGACCAGGATTTATTTTGTTTATGTTTCTTTTTGCTTTGCTGTGTTTTTGTCACTGTAAATAGAGAAATAAACCGCACCTTTTGATCTTGAAAACCACAACCTCCGTCTGCTGGGCCTGTTTTGTGTGGGGAGCCCATCCAGGGGGTCTCACACACCCGCTACCGAGCTAACCCCCTCACAGTTGGTGGAGAACCAGTGGCAGTTTTTTTTTAAGCCAGCATGGAGGAGATACTGAAACAGCTGGCTCTAGCAAAT
The DNA here is from genome assembly GCA_029206835.1 of Rana muscosa. Classification (NCBI taxonomy): domain Eukaryota; kingdom Metazoa; phylum Chordata; class Amphibia; order Anura; family Ranidae; genus Rana; species Rana muscosa. The sequence goes on along the minus strand of CM055116.1, from coordinate 1,075,775,581 downwards.
GCCAATCAACAGCAGACAAATGCAGGTTTGCAAAAGAGCCTTGCAGCTCAACAACAAGCCCAGCAGCAATCTGAGGCCCGCTTCATAGACCTGTTGCAGAAGCAAGAGCAGAGACTACAACAACAGATGGAAGCAGTAATGCAGCAACGTCCGCAGACCAGTGAGGAAAGCCGTCCCACTAATACCGCGTCCTTTGGGGTGAGTCGTTTATTGACAAAAATGACTGGAGAGGATGATCCAAAGGTATTTTTGACCACATTTGAAAGGACTGCTGAAAGAGAAAAGTGGCCTGAGGAGCAGTGGGCTGGACTGGTGGCTCCTCTGTTAACTGGTGAATCGCAGAAAGCTTACTATGACCTAGAGCCTGACCAAGCAAAAGACTATGTGATGCTAAAAGCTGAAATATTGGCAAGGCTGGGTGTCACCCTGGCTGTCCGGGCTCAGCGTGTGCATAACTGGACTTTCCAGCTTGGAAAACCCCCCAGGTCTCAAATGTATGATCTCATTCACCTGAGCAGGAAGTGGCTACAGCCAGAGACTTTGTCCGCACCGGAGATTGTGGAACGTGTTGTGATGGATCGTTTCTTGAGAGCTCTTCCTATCGCCATTCAAAAGTGGGTAAGCCATGGAGACCCAGAAACGGCCGGTAAACTTGTGGATCGTGTAGAGAGATACTTGGCTGCAGAGAACCTGACGGCCTCTTCCAGAGACTCTCGGACTTTCCACCCTAAGACCAGACCATCCCCAGGGGCGGATAAGATGATTCCAAGGGGTGAGGGTGGAGAGAGTGAGAGGGTGGGAGCTCTGCCCAGGGTTTGGCGAGAACAGCCTGGGAAGTCGGGGGCTCAAGAGGCAGCCAAAAGGATTGTTTGCTACCGCTGCCGGCAAGCGGGACATATTGCAGCAAATTGCCCGGTTGTGGAGGAACCCATGCAATGTGACTTTCTGACGGACAGACGTCAGTCGCTGTGTGCGACAGTCGCATGCACTGCCATTCGGGGAACTGAGAAACATTTATGCAAAATGTGTATTAATGGTAGAAATGTTGTGGTATTACTGGATTCAGGTAGCCTTGTGACCCTGATAAAGGCTGAATTAGTTAAAACAGAGGTCTCTGGGAATAGCAAGGTAGCTGTTATTTGTGTGCATGGGGACACCCGAGAGTATCCAGTGACTACAGTGTGTTTCAAGACCCCCAAAGGTACCCTCTCTCATCCAGTGGGGTTAGTATCTCAACTACCGCATGATGCCATTGTGGGAAGGGATTTTCCGAAGTTCTGGGAACTGTGGGATGATCCTGAGCCCCCCACTGGTGCCCCTATGTACCAGGAATGTGATAGCCAGAACTCCTCTGAGAGTGGTGAGGACTCTCCAGAATTTCCCTTGTCAGTATTGGCAGGCGAGACTCAAGAAACTGGAGAGGAGCCCACCTCCTCAGACGAAAACCTACCGTCTGTGGAGTTTTCTGATCTTGAGGTTCACAGGGAAAATTTTGCCACAGAACAGTTAAAAGACCCCGCCCTAATAAAGGCACGGGAAAACGTAGTGGAAATAGATGGCGAATTAGTGAACCCAGATAATACCTGCACTTACCCATACTTCAGCGTAGAGAAGGACCTACTGTATCGGGTGGCAAAAAGGGCAGAAGAAACCGTTGAGCAGCTTGTAGTGCCCAAACCTTACAGGAAGTTGGTGTTGGAGTTGGCCCATGGGCACATACTTGGAGGTCATCTGGGGACAGAGAAAACCCGAGAGAGGGTATTACAGAGATTCTATTGGCCTGGGGTGATGAAGGACATAGAAAATTATTGTTCCTCCTGCCCTGTGTGTCAGAGGTCGGCCCCGATGCCACATTTCCGTAGCCCGCTGGTCCCTCTACCCATCATTGAGGTCCCGTTTGAGAGGATCGCAATGGATTTGGTAGGTCCTATAATCAAGTCCGCTAGGGGGCACCAGTACATATTAGTTATAATGGACTATGCCACCCGTTATCCAGAAGCGATCCCTCTCCGAAATACCTCGGCCAAAACCATAGCCAAAGAGCTATCTCTTGTTTTTAGCCGGGTGGGTATTTGTAAAGAACTGCTTACGGACCAAGGTACACCCTTTATGTCCCGGGTTATGAAAGAGCTGTGTAAATTGTTCAAAGTGACGCAATTGCGTACGTCTGTGTATCACCCCCAAACCGATGGGCTGGTTGAAAGATTCAACAAAACCCTAAAACAAATGTTGAAGAAAGTGGTGGATAGAGATGGAAAGGATTGGGACTGTCTACTTCCTTATTTGATGTTTGCTATTAGGGAGGTGCCCCAATCCTCTACGGGATTCTCCCCCTTTGAGTTACTGTATGGGAGACACCCAAGAGGGCTGTTGGATATTGCCAAGGAAACTTGGGAAAGTGAGAGTTCTCCCCACAGGAGTGTGATTGAGCATGTCGCCCTGATGCAAGATCGAATTGCACAGGTAATGCCCATCGTGAAGGAACATTTGGCCCAAGCGCAGTTGGCACAGCAGAGAGTGTACAACCGTGGAGCCAAGACCCGTACCTTTTCCCCGGGGGATAGGATATTGGTACTTGTCCCTACGGTTGAAAGTAAATTCCTTGCCGAATGGCAAGGCCCCTACGAGATAATGGAAAAAGTGAGCGAAGTGAATTACAAGGTCAGACAACCAGGAAGGCGAAAGCCCGAACAGATCTATCACGTTAATCTGTTGAAAGCCTGGAGGGATAGAGAGTCCCTAGTCGCAGAAACTTGGTCACCAGCTCAAACTGGTTGCGTGATTCCGGAGGTTGGAATAGCAGCCACCTTGTCACAACCCCAACAACAGGAGGTTAAGGAGTTTGTGCTTCGCAACAAGGAGGTGTTCTCTGAGCTGCCGGGACAAACATCTGGGGTAGAGCATGATATTATTACCCCGCCCGGTGAAAGGGTGAAGTTAAAACCCTATCGGATCCCAGAGGCCCGACGGGAGGCAATACGGGAGGAAGTACAGAAAATGCTGAACTTAGGGGTGATAGAGGAGTCCCAAAGTGATTGGTCTAGTCCCATTGTGTTGGTGCCTAAACCGGATGGGAGCTGGCGATTTTGTAACGATTTTCGTCAGTTGAACAAAGTTACAAAATTTGACACCTACCCCATGCCACGTATAGATGAGTTGATCGACCGGCTGGGAACAGCCCGATACATGACGACTCTTGACCTCACAAAAGGGTATTGGCAAATTCCCCTGGCCAAGTCGGCCAAAGAGAAAACCGCATTTGTAACCCCAGACGGGGCGTTCCAATATAAGAGAATGCCGTTCGGGTTACAGAATGCGCCGGCCACATTCCAGCGGAAAATGGACCAGATACTGAGGCCCCATCGGAAGTATGCTGCGGCTTACCTGGATGACGTAATTGTCCATAGCACAGATTGGGCCTCACATCTGCCAAAAGTGCAAGCAGTCCTAGACTCTATCCGGGAAGCGGGGTTTACGGCTAACCCCAAGAAGTGTACCATTGGGCAGGAGGAGGCCAAATATCTTGGGTACACCATTGGCAGGGGAGTAATAAAACCCCAACTCAACAAAGTCGAGGCCATCCAGAGTTGGCCACGTCCCAACAGCAAGAAGCAGGTACGAGCCTTTCTGGGAATCGTGGGTTATTATCGGCGCTTCATTCCCCACTTTGCTTCTAAGGCTGTGCCCCTAACCAACCTGACGAAAGGGAAAGGGTCGGTCATGATTAAATGGACCCCCGAGGCTGAGGCAGCATTCCAATTCTTGAAACAAGCCTTATGTAGCCAGCCAGTGTTGTACTCACCCGACTTCTCTAAAGACTTTGTCGTACAAAGTGATGCGTCAGATGTGGGGTTAGGAGCAGTATTGTCCCAGGTCTGGAACGGGGAAGAGCACCCAGTCATTTACCTCAGCAGGAAGTTGAAGTCCCATGAGGTAAATTACGCCACGGTTGAAAAGGAGTGTTTAGCGGTGAAGTGGACTCTAGATTCCCTTCGGTACTATCTGCTAGGTAGGCACTTTGACATGGTTACGGATCACGCTCCGTTAAAGTGGATGGCTCAAAACAAGGAGACAAATAGAAGAGTAAATAGGTGGTTCCTGGCCCTACAGGAATTCAACTTCACAGTAAAGCATCGCCCTGGCGTTCAAATGGGGAATGTGGATGCTTTGTCTCGAGTACATGAATGCCTGATTGCTGGTGTTCCAACCCCAAGGTTAAAACAAGAGGGGGGGGTATGTGACAGCAGGAAGGTAAAGTCACCTGGTTGCATCCAGGGGGGTAGGTATATTTCTCCCAGATTCAGGCTTTATGCCGACTTATACAACTAGGGAGAGAGTTGATGAAGCCCAGCTGAGGCTAGTGGGCTCATGGATGATTCATACCTCTAGGGAGAGTGCTGGGCGTCGTGCAGGCAGGGAGTTGATGAGACCAGCTGAAGCTTGTCAGCTCGTTTAAGACCTCTATAAAAACTCCCAGCTTCATTAGGTGTTTGCTCATGCCTGGACCCAGACCTGTGTGGACTGTCTAGGGAGAGTGAACCCCTGTGCGGTGAGACAAAGCCTGTGTGGCTATTTGTTTGGACATTTACTAAACCAGGGACTTAGGGACTAGGACAGCACCAGGCTGATCCCAGTTGTTAGTTAGGGAAACCTGCATGTTTAGTCAGAGGTCAAGCTGACCAGGATTTATTTTGTTTATGTTTCTTTTTGCTTTGCTGTGTTTTTGTCACTGTAAATAGAGAAATAAACCGCACCTTTTGATCTTGAAAACCACAACCTCCGTCTGCTGGGCCTGTTTTGTGTGGGGAGCCCATCCAGGGGGTCTCACACACCCGCTACCGAGCTAACCCCCTCACAATAGTGACAAAAAAATAGTGACAAAAATATAATAATGTATGGTATGATATGATAAACTGACACATTAATCGAGTTTGACCCCAAAGGAATAACGGTTAATCATATAAATGTCCATATAAGAGTCCATATAAATTCTGAACATAAACGAATTGCAATGCAAATTATATTCAGACTGGAGGAAACGGAACAGGTATATGACGAGAGCACTCAAGCGGAGTGTGGGACGTTTTGTTACATCACCAAAGCCCCCCAAAATGGCTCCTAAAAAATGTTAAAAAAATATTGTTAAATGTAATAATATATAAAATGGTAAAAATGAAAAGTAAAATAAAAACTTCTGACACCGTCCACTGTACTACAGACATCGTCCAATTTTAAGGTAGGCTAAGTTTATATTTTCACAGTGACATTTGTTTTATTATATTTTTTCTAAGTTTTCCTTTCTATTTAGTTAGGCCTTGCTAGTTAATGTCTTTTTTTTTTTTTTTTTTTAAAGGGTGCCAAACACCAGTGATCTTTGCTCTCTTTATGTTGTTTAGGTAGCTCTCCACCTCTCAAAGGTTACCTACCCCTGTTCTACAGGGTCCTAGCCTTCCCCTAGTCTACCAAAAGGTAGACAGAAATTGAGTAAATATTCTCTCAGAAAGCAAAAACTGACACAGGTTCTGACCCTTTAACCACTTGCCAACCACCTAAAGTACATTTACTGCGGCAGGTCAGCTCTATTGCAAAAAATCATGTACCTGTATGTCATTTTGTGCAATAGCCACTGGGTGGCATGTGCATGCTGCCGGAGGCACGACCGTGTGCTGATTGGATAGATGAGAAGCAATCAGCGGGTCCAGTGGACCCGATGTCTGCCGGCAACCCGCGGAGAGGCAGAACGGTGATCTGCCTATGTAAACAAGGCAGATCACCGTTCTGACAGAGGAGAAGATAGAGATCTGCTAAGCAGGAACACGGATTTCTGTCTTCACCCAGTTAGAACAACCCTCACACAGTTAGCAAGCACTCCCTAGGGACACATTTAACTCTTGGATCACCCCTTATGTTAACTCTTTCCCTGCCAGTGCCATTAGTACAGCAACAGTGCATATTTTTAGCACTGATCACTGTAAAAAATATCACTGGTCCCCTAAAAAGTGTCAGTTAGGTGTCTGATTTGTCCGCCTCAATGTCGCAGTCCCGCTAAAAATCGCTGATCACCGTCATTACTAGTAAAAAAATTAAAGAATTAAAAAATGCCATAAAAATATCCCATAGTTTGTAGACGCGATAACTTGGATGTGTTTTATAGCAGATAGTAAACATTTTTTTTTTTTCAAAATTGTCTTTTTTGTTTATAGCGCAAAAAATACAAATCACAGAGGTGATAAAATGCCACCAAGAGATAGCTCTATTTGTGGGGGAAAAAAAATTACATCAATTTTATTTGGGTACAACGTCGCACGACCGCACAATTGTCAGTTAAATTAATGCAGTGCCGTATCGCAAAAAATGGCCTGTTCATAAAACCTTCTGGGGCAGAAGTGGTTAAACAAATACACTTTAAAGCTTTAAATGGCTCATGAGGGTTCCACTTTTTGTTATGTTTTTTCATGTTATTGCTTTTTTACAAATTTTCTGAAAAAATATATTTCCTTCTAGGTGCATATTAAATGAACCTAGAAATAAGGAAACAGACAGTTGCCACTAACATGACTTTGTTTATCAGTGTCTAACTCTAAAGCCCTGTACACACAATCAGATTTCCTATGGATTCTAATCCGATGGATTTTTCCATCGGAAATCTGATGAAGCTGACTTCCATCAGTCTTGCCTACACACCATCAGTCAAAAATCCGACCGTCCCAAACGCTGTGACGTAAAACACTTCGACAAGCCGAGAAAAATGAAGTTCAATGCTTCTGAACATGTGTCGACTTGATTCTGAGCATGCGTGGGTTTTTTGTCCGATGGAGTTCCACACAGATGATCGGAAATTGCTATCGTTTTTTTTCCCATTGGGTAAATTTAAAACATGTTCTATTTTTTCTCACCGATGGAAAAAAGACCGATGGGGCCCATACACGATCGGTTTGTCCGATGAGTAAAGTCCATCGGACTGTTTTCATCGGTAAAACCGATCGTGTGTACACAGCATAACTCTATGCTAACCCTCTCCTTTTGTTTACTAAGTTGTGATATGATCACATGACTTTGATAATAGCCACACTATTCATCGCAATTACTGGTGATTAATTACTTTTGTTTCTAAACACTCTCATGCGGTATGGTGATTATATGACTTTTTTTATAAACAAAGAGTAAAGTTCAGCAGTTGGGCTAGAGTCAAGGTGGGGTTTATCAACAAATACATTGATCTCTTTGTAATTTCTGATTGAAAACAAAGCCCTAATTGTTTTTTTTCACGTAAATTCATATGAGGCTAATTTCACCAAAATTTTATCAGAGGTCAGTGGTGGTTGGTGAAGTTTTAGGATGGTGGGGCGGAAGACTCTGCCCTTCCTTTTTGATCCCTCCCACTCCCCAAAAGCCCCACCCATCTCATAAAGGCTCCGTTCCAATTTTCTTTTTTGGATTATATATAGATATACATACACACAATGACAGATCATCAAACTAGGAATAGACAGTCCCCCCCATGACGCACTGCGTTCACTGTGAAGTACCCTGAGGCCTCATGGGATGTATGATGCAAGTATACCACAAGGCTGTGTAGCAGCTGATATGTCATTTTTGCCTAGGTGAGTAGTCAAGAAATGCAGGGATGTGTCCCCCTCCCCCCCCCAACAACAAAAATCTGATTGAAAGAGAGGAGGAAGGTAGGAGTGGAATGCCTGAAATTGGGTGGACAGGTTGAAGGTCTGCTTACAAAGCCTTGGTCAACCCTATTCATTCCATATTCTAAATTCAAAATCGCATTACAAATGCACATCAAAATGCAAACACACCAAAGAAACTCACAATGAGGTATGACAAAACACCTATCTAATGCTACAAAAAAAGAACGCATTTCTACACACAGGCACAATTCTAAATGGTCCCTTAATGTATTCTACAACATACAAACGTATGGAATGCAGTTCACCCAGTAGTCACCATGCAGCTTATGCAAGAACTGTACTATTACTACATCTAACAATGCATTTACAGTAACAGCATTTTAGCTACATATACATGTCAAAATATACAGAGAAAACAAATCAGCGCAATGGATAAACAATGACCCTAAAGAAAGCTTCTGAACATCGGGGTCAATAATCCAAAAATCCCTGTGGTGAATATGTAAAAGATGATGCAGCGCTAATATAGTCCATATATATATAAAACACCATCCGTGAGGTAAATATCAGTTGTGACAGCAGGAAGGTAAAGTCACCTGGTTGCATCCAGGGGGGTAGATATATTTCGCCCAGATTCAGGCTTTACGCCGACTTATACAACTAGGTGGAGAGTTGTATAAGCCCAGCTGAGGCTAGTGGGCTCATGGATGACTCATACCTCTAGGGAGAGTGTGGGGCGTTGTGCAGACAGGGAGTTGATGAGACCAGCTGAAGCTTGTCAGCTCATTTAGGCCTCTATAAGAACTCCCAGCTTCATTAGATGTTAGCTCATGCCTGGAACCAGACCTGTGTGGACTGTCTAGGGAGAGTGAACCCCTGTGCGGTGAGAAAAAGCCTGTGTGGCTATTTGTTTGGACATTGACTAAACCAGGGACTTAGGGACTAGGACAGCACCAGGCTGATCCCAGTTGTTAGTTAGGAAACCTGCATGTTTAGTCAGAGGTCAAGCTGACCAGGATTTATTTTGTTTATGTTTCTTTTTGGCTTTGCTGTGTTTTTGTCACTGTACATAGAGAAATAAACCGCACCTTTTGATTTTGAAAACCACAACCTCCGTCTGCTGGCCCTGTTTTTGTGTGGGGAGCCCAACCAGGGGGTCACACACACCCGCTACCGAGTTAACCCCCTCACAGTTGGTGGAGAACCAGTGGCAGTTTTTTTAAGCCAGCATGGAGGAGATACTGAAACAGCTGGCTCTAGCAAATGCCAATCAACAGCAGACAAATGCAGGTTTGCAAAGGAGCCTTGCAGCCCAGCAGCAAGCTCACCAACAGAGTCTGGAAGCTCAGCAACAAGCCCAGCAGCAATCTGAGGCCCGCTTCATAGACCTGTTACAGAAGCAAGAGCAGAGACTACAACAAATGGAAGCAGTAATGCAGCAACGTCCGCAGACCAGTGAGGAAAGCCGTCCCACTAATACCGCGTCCTTTGGGGTGAGTCGTTTATTGACAAAAATGACTGGAGAGGATGATCCAGAGGTATTTTTGACCACATTTGAAAGGACTGCTGAAAGAGAAAAGTGGCCTGAGGAGCAGTGGGCTGGACTGGTGGCTCCTCTGTTAACTGGTGAATCGCAGAAGGCTTACTATGACCTAGAGCCTGACCAAGCAAAAGACTATGTGATGCTAAAAGCTGAAATATTGGCAAGGCTGGGTGTCACCCTGGCTGTCCGGGCTCAGCGTGTGCATAACTGGACTTTCCAGCTTGGAAAACCCCCCAGGTCTCAAATGTATGATCTCATTCACCTGAGCAGGAAGTGGCTACAGCCAGAGACTTTGTCCGCACCAGAGATTGTGGAACGTGTTGTAATGGATCGGTTTTTGAGAGCTCTTCCTACTGCCATCCAAAAGTGGGTAAGCCATGGAGACCCAGAGACGGCCGGTGGTCTTGTGGATCGTGTAGAGAAATACTTGGCTACAGAGAACCTGACGGCCTCTTCCAGAGACTCTCGGACTTTCCACCCTAAGACCAGATCATCCCCAGGGGCGGATAAGAGGATTCCAAGGGGTGAGGGTGGAGAGAGTGAGAGGGTGGGAGCTCTACCCAAAGTTTGGCGAGAACAGCCTGGGAAATCAGCGGCTCAAGAGGCGGCAAGAAGGATCGTTTGCTACCGCTGCCGGCAAGCGGGACATATTGCAGCCAATTGCCCGGTTGTGGAGGAACCCATGCAGTGTGACTTTCTGACGGGCAGACGTCAGTCGCTGTGTGCGACAGTCGCATGCACTGCCATTCGGGGAACTGAGAAACATTTATGCAAAATGTGTGTTAATGGTAGAAATGTTGTGGTATTGCTGGATTCAGGTAGCCTTGTGACCCTGATAAAGGCTGAGTTAGTTAAAACAGAGGTCTTTGGGAATAGCAAGGTAGCTGTTATTTGTGTGCATGGGGACACCCGAGAGTATCCAGTGACTACAGTGTGTTTCGAGACCCCCAAAGGTACCCTCTCTCATCCAGTGGGCTTAGTATCTCAGTTACCGCATGATGCCATTGTGGGAAGGGATTTTCCGAAGTTCTGGGAACTGTGGGATGATCCTGAGCCCCCCACTGGTGCCCCTATGTACCAGGAATGTGATAGCCAGAACTCCCCTGAGAGTGGTGAGGACTCTCCGGAATTTCCCTTATCAGTATTGGCAGGGGAGACTCAAGAAACTGGAGAGGAGCCCACCTCCTCAGACGAAAACCTACCGTCTGTGGAGTTTTCTGATCTTGAGGTTCACAGGGAAAACTTTGCCACAGAACAGTTGAAAGACCCCGCCCTAATAAAGGCACGGGAAAACGTAGTGAAAATAGATGGCGAGTTAGTGAACCCAGATAATACCTGCACTTACCCATACTTCAGCGTAGAGAAGGACCTACTGTATCGGGTGGCAAAAAGGGCAGAAGAAACCGTTGAGCAGCTTGTGGTGCCCAAACCTTACAGGAAGTTGGTGTTGGAGTTGGCCCATGGGCACATTCTTGGAGGTCATCTGGGGACAGAGAAAACCCAAGAGAGGGTATTACAGAGATTCTATTGGCCGGGGGTGATGAAGGACATAGAAAATTATTGTTCCTCCTGCCCTGTGTGTCAGAGGTCGGCCCCGATGCCACATTTCCGTAGCCCGCTGGTCCCTCTACCCATCATTGAGGTCCCGTTTGAGAGGATCGCCATGGATTTGGTAGGGCCTATAATCAAGTCCGCTAGGGGGCACCAGTACATATTAGTTATAATGGACTATGCCACCCGTTATCCAGAAGCGATCCCTCTCCGAAATACCTCGGCCAAAACCATAGCCAAAGAGCTATCTCTTGTGTTTAGCCGGGTGGGTATTTGTAAAGAACTGCTTACGGACCAAGGTACACCCTTTATGTCCCGGGTTATGAAGGAGCTGTGTAAATTGTTCAAAGTGACGCAATTACGTACATCTGTGTATCACCCCCAAACCGATGGGCTGGTTGAAAGATTCAACAAAACCCTAAAACAAATGTTGAAGAAAGTGGTGGATAGAGATGGAAAGGATTGGGACTGTCTACTTCCTTATCTGATGTTTGCTATTAGGGAGGTGCCCCAATCCTCTACGGGATTCTCCCCCTTTGAGTTACTGTATGGGAGACACCCAAGAGGGCTGTTGGATATTGCCAAGGAAACTTGGGAAAGTGAGAGTTCTCCCCACAGGAGTGTGATTGAGCATGTCGCCCTGATGCAAGACCGAATTGCACAGGTAATGCCCATCGTGAAGGAACATTTGGCCCAAGCGCAGTTAGCACAGCAGAGAGTGTACAACCGTGGAGCCAAGACCCGTACCTTTTCCCCGGGGGATAGGATACTGGTACTTGTCCCTACGGTTGAAAGTAAATTCCTTGCCAAATGGCAAGGCCCCTATGAGATAATGGAAAAAGTGAGCGAAGTGAATTACAAGGTCAGACAACCAGGAAGGCGAAAGCCCGAACAGATCTATCACGTTAATCTGTTGAAAGCCTGGAGGGATAGAGAGTCCCTAGTCGCAGACACTTGGTCACCAGCTCAAACTGGTTGCGTGATTCCTGAGGTTGGAATAGCAGCCACCTTGTCACAACCCCAACAACAGGAGGTTAAGGAGTTTGTGCTTCGCAACAAGGAGGTATTCTCTGAGCTGCCGGGACAAACATCTGGGGTAGAGCATGACATCATTACCCCGCCCGGTGAAAGGGTGAAGTTAAAACCCTATCGGATCCCAGAGGCCCGACGGGAGGCAATACGGGAGGAAGTACAGAAAATGCTGAACTTAGGGGTGATAGAGGAGTCCCAAAGTGATTGGTCTAGTCCCATTGTGTTGGTGCCTAAACCGGATGGGAGCTGGCGATTTTGTAACGATTTTCGTCAGTTGAACAAAGTTACAAAATTTGACACTTACCCCATGCCACGTATAGATGAGTTGATCGACCGGCTGGGAACAGCCCGATACATGACGACTCTTGACCTCACAAAAGGGTATTGGCAAATCCCCCTGGCCAAGTCGGCCAAAGAGAAAACCGCATTTGTAACCCCAGACGGGGCGTTCCAATATAAAAGAATGCCGTTCGGGTTACAGAATGCGCCGGCCACATTCCAGCGGAAAATGGACCAGATGCTGAGGCCCCATCGGAAGTATGCTGCGGCTTACCTGGATGACGTAATTGTCCATAGCACAGATTGGGCCTCACATCTGCCAAAAGTGCAAGCAGTCCTGGACTCTGTTCGGGAAGCGGGGTTTACGGCTAACCCCAAGAAGTGTACCATTGGGCAGGAGGAGGCCAAATATCTTGGGTACACCATTGGGAGGGGAGTAATAAAACCCCAACTCAACAAAGTCGAGGCCATCCAGAGTTGGCCACGTCCCAACAGCAAGAAGCAGGTACGAGCCTTTCTGGGAATCGCTGGGTATTATCGGCGATTCATTCCCCACTTTGCTTCTAAGGCTGTGCCCCTAACCAACCTGACGAAGGGGAAAGGGTCGGTCATGATTAAATGGACCCCCGAGGCTGAGGCAGCATTCCAATTCTTGAAACAAGCCTTATGTAGCCAGCCAGTGTTGTACTCACCCGACTTCTCTAAAGACTTTGTCGTACAAAGTGATGCGTCAGATGTGGGGTTAGGAGCAGTATTGTCCCAGGTCTGGAACGGGGAAGAGCACCCAGTCATTTACCTCAGCAGGAAGTTGAAGTCCCATGAGGTAAATTACGCCACCGTTGAAAAGGAGTGTTTAGCGGTGAAGTGGGCTCTAGATTCCCTTCGGTACTACCTGCTAGGTAGGCACTTTGACATGGTTACGGATCACGCTCCGTTAAAGTGGATGGCTCAAAACAAGGAAACAAATAGAAGAGTGAATAGGTGGTTCCTGGCCCTCCAGGAATTCAACTTCACAGTAAAGCATCGCCCTGGCGTTCAAATGGGGAATGTGGATGCTTTGTCTCGAGTACATGAATGCCTGATTGCTGGTGTTCCAACCCCGAGGTTAAAACAAGAGGGGGGGGGGTATGTGACAGCAGGAAGGTAAAGTCACCTGGTTGCATCCAGGGGGGTAGATATATTTCGCCCAGATTCAGGCTTTACGCCGACTTATACAACTAGGTGGAGAGTTGTATAAGCCCAGCTGAGGCTAGTGGGCTCATGGATGACTCATACCTCTAGGGAGAGTGTGGGGCGTCGTGCAGACAGGGAGTTGATGAGACCAGCTGAAGCTTGTCAGCTCATTTAGGCCTCTATAAGAACTCCCAGCTTCATTAGATGTTAGCTCATGCCTGGAACCAGACCTGTGTGGACTGTCTAGGGAGAGTGAACCCCTGTGCGGTGAGAAAAAGCCTGTGTGGCTATTTGTTTGGACATTGACTAAACCAGGGACTTAGGGACTAGGACAGCACCAGGCTGATCCCAGTTGTTAGTTAGGAAACCTGCATGTTTAGTCAGAGGTAGTGATGAGCCGAACACCCCCGGGTTCGGTTCGCACCAGAACCCGCGAACGGACCGAAAGTTCGAACGAACATTAGAACCCTATTAAATACAATGGATGCGAACGTTCGAATTCTAAAGTGCTAATTATAACAACTATTATGCATGTTATTGTCCTAAAAAGGGTTTGGGAACCCGGGTTCTGCACCAGGGGACATGTATCAATGCAAAAAGAAGTTTTAAAAACGGTCGTTTTTCGGGAGCAGTCATTTTAATGATGCATAAAGTGAAAAAAAAAAAGTCAAATATTCCTTTAAATATCGTACCTGGGGGGTGTCTAAAGTATGCCTGTGAAGTGCCACATGTTTCCCGTGTTTAGAACTGTCCCTGCACAAAATGACACTTCTAAAGGAAAAAAAAGCCATTTAAAACTGCTTGCGGCTTTAATGTAATGTCTGGTCCCGGTAATATGGATGAAAATCTTTAAGAAAAATGGCATAGCTACCCCATCACCCCCCCCCCTACCCCAGCCCATTACCAGCCCCTTTGGGTCTTGTATGGATATTAAGGGGAACCCCGCACATAAAATAAAAAAGGCCCTATATACTCTGAACAGCCGTATACAGGCGGTGCATACAAGACAGGGACTGTAGGTTTGTTCTTATGTAGAATCTGTTTGTAATTTTGAACAGGTACATTGTTGAAGTGTAGCTCCAGACCAAAAATCTATTTTTAAACTTTTTGGAAAACATAGGTAAGGGTTATCACCCCTGTAACATTTGTTTTGCTGTCTGTGCCCCTGTTCAGAACATTTCACCTCACTTTCCGTCCTAATGACAACTGTTTTTGAAATGTGGTGTTTTTCTTGAAACAAGGATTGCTGATAAAGCATCAGTACAGAGGAGACACCTTTCTCCCATATTTATTCTTACAGGAGAGAATTTTCCTTCCTAGTGGTAGATTTCCTCTCACTTCCTGTTGTCTTCTTGCGTTTGCAAGTAGGAGTCGTTTGTAAGTTGGATGTTTGAAAGTAGGGACCTGCCGTATATACTCTGCAGAAATAGGCCCCTTAGTTGTTGGTGTTGGCACAACACTGTAAGCACTCACAGTTACTCTTGGTTGGTGCTGGAACGCCCTGCTGTCAACTATTATATCAGGAATTTTAATTACATATAATTGTTAAACAGTGGTAGTAAAAATTGGGCCTTTGATGGTGGTGCTGGTGCCACAACACTGTAAGCCCTGACAGTTACTCTTGGTGGGTGCAGCAATGGGCCCTGCTGTGAATTATTAGATCAAGAATTGTAATTACATGCCCCTGTTGAACAGGGGCTGAAAAATTGGGCCTTAGGCACTGGTGGCACAACACTGCAACCCTTCACAGATACTGTACTTGGAGCACAGCAATGAGCCCTGTTGCAAAGTATTGCTTCAAAAATTGTAATGACACGCCCCTGTTAAACAGGGGCTGAAAAATTGGGCCTTAGGCACTGGTGGCACAACACTGCAACTCCTCACAGATACTGTACTTGGAGCACAGCAATGAGCCCTGTTGCAAAGTATTGCTTCAAAAATTGTAATTACACGCCCCTGTTAAACAGGGGCTGAAAAATTGGGCGTTAGGCACTGGTGGCGGCACCCATAAACAAAAATGATCTTCCAAGCTATCATCATCAATCGTATCATTGAGGACTCGGAGGAGGAGGATAGCCAGTCAACATAACAGCACAGGCACTCAGCATCAGCATCAGTCTTGAAGGGATGTGACATTTTAAAATCAATTAGTCTGTTATATCAGCATCAGGTGTGTGGTAGCTGGTGGTGATCCAAGACTGGTTCATCTTGATGAAAGTCAGTCGATCAACCGAGTCGGTGGACAGGCGCACCCTGTGATCCGTGACAAATCCTCCAGCAGCACTGAATGTGCGTTCCGAAAGAACGCTGGATGCAGGACAGGCCAGTAGCTCAATTGCATACTGTGCAAGCTCTGGCCAGTGATCCATCCTCAAGACCCAGTAAGCCAGAGGATTTTCGGTGGGGAAGGTGTCCAAGTCTGACCTTGCCCCTAGATATTCCTGCACCATGTTTATCAGACGCTGGCGATGGTTGCTGGAACCGATCATACTTTGGGGCTGCGGACTAAAGAATTGTCTGAACGCATCGGTCAGACGGCCACCTTCCCCACCGCTCCTTCTTTGACTGGCCGAAGCCTCAGCAACTCGTTGTCCAGGACCAGGAGTTTGCAACCTCCCAGTCTCTGGGAACGCGTTGCACAGACCTTTCTGCAAGGCCTCCCGGAGTTGTCTCATCCTCTGCTCCCTCTGCGACGGTAACATAAGGTCCGCAACCTTACCCTTGTACCGTGGATCAAGGAGAGTGGCCAGCCAGTAATGGTCCCTCTCCTTGATCCGAAGAATACGAGGATCCTTCCGCAGACTTTGCAGGATCAGGGAGGCCATGCAGCGTAGGTTTGCTGAGGCATTCGCTCCGGAGTCCTCTGGGTCACTAAGGACGACATGATCCGCAGCCACCTCCTCCCAGCCACGTACAAGTCCACTGGTTTCTTGGGACTGTAAATCATCCCTAAAAGACTGCTGCTGATGATGCTGAGTGCCAGCCTCCACCTCCATGCTGACACAATCCTCCTCCTCCTCCTCCTCCTCCTCCTCCTCCTCCTCTTCCTGTGCGATGGGTGGGACAGAAGGAACACTGTCTGGGTAAAGGGGGCCTTGAGAGGCAAGGAAGTCCTCCTCTTCCTGCCTCTGTTCTGCCTCAAGTGCCCTGTCCATTATTCCACGCAGCGTGTGCTCCAACAGGTGGACAAGAGGTACAGTGTCACTGATGCATGCACTGTCACTGCTCACCATCCTCGTGGCCTCCTCAAATGGTGCCAGGACAGTGCATGCATCCCTGATCATGCCCCACTGGCGTGGAGAAAAAAAACCAAGCTCCCCTGACCCTGTCCTGGTGCCGTAGTCGCACAGGTACTCATTGATGGCCCTCTGCTGCGTGTGCAGCCGCTGCAGCATGGCCAACGTTGAGTTCCACCTGGTGGGCATGTCACATATAAGGCGGTTCTTGGGCAGGTTCAACTCCTTTTGCAGCTCAGCCAGGCGAGCACTGGCATTATAAGATCTGCGGAAATGCACACAGACTTTCCTGGCCTGCCTCAGGACATCCTGTAAGCCCGGGTACCTGCCCAAGAAGCGCTGCACCACCAGGTTAAGGACGTGAGCCACACAGGGCACATGGGTCAGTTGTCCCTGTCGGAGGGCGGAGAGGAGGTTGGTGCCATTGTCGCAAACCACCATTCCTGGCTTAAGCTGGCGTGGCGTCAACCACCTCTCGGCCTGGCCCTGCAGAGCAGACAGGACCTCTGCCCCAGTGTGGCTTCTGTCCCCCAAACACACCAGCGCAAGCACGGCATGGCATCTTTTTGCCTGCGTACTTGCGTAGCCCCGTGAACGGCTACGGAGCACCGCTGGTTCATAGGACAAACCACAGGAAGAGGCCATGGAGGAAGAAGAAGAGGAGGGGGTGGAGGAGAGAGGTGTGTCACAACCAGTAGTAGCATTTTGGAGGCGTGGCGGTGGGACAACCTCCAACACTACTGCACCTTGTCCTGAATCCTTCCCAGCTGCCAAAAGAGTGACCCAATGGGCCGTGAAAGAAAGGTAACGTCCCTGTCCATGCCTGCTGGACCATGAGTCAGCGGTAATATGCACCTTACCGCTGACCGCCCTGTCCAGCGAGGCCAAGACATTGCCTTCCACATGCCGGTAGAGAGCCGGAATAGCCTTCCGTGAGAAAAAGTGGCGTTTGGGAACCTGCCACTGAGGAACCGCACATTGCACAAACTCACGGAAGGGGGCCGAGTCTACCAACTGAAAAGGCAGCAGTTGAAGCGCTAGCAATTTAGCCAAGCTAGCATTCAACCGCTGGGCATGTGGATGGCTGGGAGTGAACTTCTTTCGACGGTCCAGCAGCTGGGGCAGGGAAATTTGCCTGCTAGAATCGGACGTCGGTGTACTGCTAGCAGAGTGGGCGCAAGTACTTGGCTGTGACACACCTAATTCTACACCTTCATTCCTCTCAGTGCATGTTTCAGAGAGGACTGAAGTTATAGTGGGGTTGGAGATCCCAGCTGATGCGGTGCAAGGAGAGGTCCGCTTTGTTCTTTGGTGTGGGTCTTTGAGGTAGGCTTGCCAACGAGCTGCATGGCAGGTCAACATATGTCTGGTCAGGCATGTGGTACCCAAGCGGCTGATGTTTTGGCCACGCGATATACGCTTGAGACATATGTTGCAAACAGCAGCTGTGCGATCTGATGCACTAGCCTCAAAAAAGGCCCACACCAAAGAACTTTTTGAATGACGGGCAGAGGCAGCGCCCTGCACAGGCGGAGCTCTGCGGTGTGATTCCGTCGGTGTACTGCCCTTACGCTGGCCACCAAAGGGCATCCTGCCTCGTTGGAGATGTGCCTCTTCCTCATCCTCCTCCTCCTCCTCTCTCCTATTAGGCACCCACGTGGAGTCATTGACCTCATCATCCCCTCCCTCCTCATCACTGGAGCCAATCTGGCAGTATGCTGCAGCTGCTGGAACATGACTGCCAGATTGGTGTCCTTCTTGAGCATCCCCTCTGTCTGCTCTCACGCTACTGCCTTCCTCTAGCTGGGTTTCATCATCAGACCCTTCGAAACGCTGGGCATCCTCCTGGAGCATGTACCCAACACTGTGCTGAAACAGTTCGGGGGACTCCTCAGGAGGAGGACATGGTGGGTCTAGGGAAGGAGTGACTGATGATTTGTCTGACATTGATACCAGGGAAGACGACGCTTTGGCAGCTGCTTTTCCAGTACCCTGAGCCTGGGTGAGAGAGGATGAGGAGGAGGAGGAGGGCTTGGTCATCCACTCTACCAAGTCTTCGGCATGATGTGGCTCAACATGTCCAGCTGCCGAAAAGAAGGACAAGCGTGTCCCATGGCCATGTGCTGATGACAATGCACCGCGTCCACGACCAGCACTGTTGCCCCCAGACACAGAGCCTGCTTGCCCTCTTTTATTGCCTCCTGACTGTCTGCCTCTCCTTGTTTGCCTTCCAGACATTCTAATAGATGGCCTGCAGGGAGATGGGAAAAAAGCAATAAGGGCTACCTTCAGGTGTCCTTCTCTGTCCCTTGAAACAAGGACTTTCACAGTGAAAGAAACTGACACTGTCCCTACCTAGAGTTTTCTGTCCCTAGAATAAATGTTTTTTTTAATCACAATATAGCACAAGGACAATTCACTCAATGTCTCTCCAGGTCCCTGGAAACAAGGACTTGCAGAGTGAAAGAAACTGACACTGTCCCTACCTAGAGTTTTCTGTCCCTAGAATAAATGTTTTTTTTAAGCACAATATAGCACAAGGAAAATTAACTCACTGTCCTTACAGGTCCCTGGAAACAAGGACTTGCAGAGTGAAAAAAAAAAACACTCTCCCTACCTACAGTTTTCTGTCCCTAGAAAAAATGTTTTTTTTAAGCACAATATAGCACAAGGACAATTAACTCACTGTCCTTACAGGTCCCTGGAAACAAGGACTTGCAGAGTGAAAGAAAAAAAACACTCTCCCTACCTACAGTTTTCTGTCCCTAGAAAAAATGTTTTTTTTAATCACAATATAGCACAAGGAAAATTAACTCACTGTCCTTACAGGTCCCTGGAAACAAGGACTTGCAGAGTGAAAGAAAAAAAACACTCTCCCTACCTACAGTTTTCTGTCCCTAGAAAAAATGTTTTTTTTAATCACAATATAGCACAAGGAAAATTAACTCACTGTCCTTACAGGTCCCTGGAAACAAGGACTTGCAGAGTGAAAGAAACTGACACTGTCCCTACCTAGAGTTTTCTGTCCCTAGAATAAATGTTTTTTTTAAGCACAATATAGCACAAGGACAATTAACTCACTGTCCTTACAGGTCCCTGGAAACAAGGACTTGCAGAGTGAAAGAAACTGACACTGTCCCTACCTAGAGTTTTCTGTCCCTAGAATAAATGTTTTTTTTAAGCACAATATAGCACAAGGAAAATTAACTCACTGTCCTTACAGGTCCCTGGAAACAAGGACTTGCAGAGTGAAAGAAACTGACACTGTCCCTACCTAGAGTTTTCTGTCCCTAGAATAAATGTTTTTTTTAAGCACAATATAGCACAAGGACAATTAACTCACTGTCCTTACAGGTCCCTGGAAACAAGGACTTGCAGAGTGAAAAAAAAAAAACACTCTCCCTACCTAGAGTTTTCTGTCCCTAGAAAAAATGTTTTTTTTAAGCACAATATAGCACAAGGACAATTAACTCACTGTCCTTACAGGTCCCTGGAAACAAGGACTTGCAGAGTGAAAGAAAAAAAACACTCTCCCTACCTACAGTTTTCTGTCCCTAGAAAAAATGTTTTTTTTAATCACAATATAGCACAAGGAAAATTAACTCACTGTCCTTACAGGTCCCTGGAAACAAGGACTTGCAGAGTGAAAGAAAAAAAACACTCTCCCTACCTACAGTTTTCTGTCCCTAGAAAAAATGTTTTTTTTAAGCACAATATAGCACAAGGAAAATTAACTCACTGTCCTTACAGGTCCCTGGAAACAAGGACTTGCAGAGTGAAAGAAACTGACACTGTCCCTACCTAGAGTTTTCTGTCCCTAGAATAAATGTTTTTTTTAAGCACAATATAGCACAAGGACAATTAACTCACTGTCCTTACAGGTCCCTGGAAACAAGGACTTGCAGAGTGAAAAAAAAAAAACACTCTCCCTACCTAGAGTTTTCTGTCCCTAGAAAAAATGTTTTTTTTAAGCACAATATAGCACAAGGACAATTAACTCACTGTCCTTACAGGTCCCTGGAAACAAGGACTTGCAGAGTGAAAGAAAAAAAACACTCTCCCTACCTACAGTTTTCTGTCCCTAGAAAAAATGTTTTTTTTAAGCACAATATAGCACAAGGACAATTAACTCACTGTCCTTACAGGTCCCTGGAAACAAGGACTTGCAGAGTGAAAGAAAAAAAACACTCTCCCTACCTACAGTTTTCTGTCCCTAGAAAAAATGTTTTTTTTAATCACAATATAGCACAAGGAAAATTAACTCACTGTCCTTACAGGTCCCTGGAAACAAGGACTTGCAGAGTGAAAGAAAAAAAACACTCTCCCTACCTACAGTTTTCTGTCCCTAGAAAAAATGTTTTTTTTAAGCACAATATAGCACAAGGAAAATTAACTCACTGTCCTTACAGGTCCCTGGAAACAAGGACTTGCAGAGTGAAAGAAACTGACACTGTCCCTACCTAGAGTTTTCTGTCCCTAGAATAAATGTTTTTTTTAAGCACAATATAGCACAAGGACAATTAACTCACTGTCCTTACAGGTCCCTGGAAACAAGGACTTGCAGAGTGAAAAAAAAAAAACACTCTCCCTACCTAGAGTTTTCTGTCCCTAGAAAAAATGTTTTTTTTAAGCACAATATAGCACAAGGACAATTAACTCACTGTCCTTACAGGTCCCTGGAAACAAGGACTTGCAGAGTGAAAGAAAAAAAACACTCTCCCTACCTACAGTTTTCTGTCCCTAGAAAAAATGTTTTTTTTAATCACAATATAGCACAAGGAAAATTAACTCACTGTCCTTACAGGTCCCTGGAAACAAGGACTTGCAGAGTGAAAGAAAAAAAACACTCTCCCTACCTACAGTTTTCTGTCCCTAGAAAAAATGTTTTTTTTAATCACAATATAGCACAAGGAAAATTAACTCACTGTCCTTACAGGTCCCTGGAAACAAGGACTTGCAGAGTGAAAGAAACTGACACTGTCCCTACCTAGAGTTTTCTGTCCCTAGAATAAATGTTTTTTTTAAGCACAATATAGCACAAGGACAATTAACTCACTGTCCTTACAGGTCCCTGGAAACAAGGACTTGCAGAGTGAAAGAAAAAAAACACTCTCCCTACCTACAGTTTTCTGTCCCTAGAAAAAATGTTTTTTTTAAGCACAATATAGCACAAGGAAAATTAACTCACTGTCCTTACAGGTCCCTGGAAACAAGGACTTGCAGAGTGAAAGAAACTGACACTGTCCCTACCTAGAGTTTTCTGTCCCTAGAATAAATGTTTTTTTTAAGCACAATATAGCACAAGGACAATTAACTCACTGTCCTTACAGGTCCCTGGAAACAAGGACTTGCAGAGTGAAAAAAAAAAAACACTCTCCCTACCTAGAGTTTTCTGTCCCTAGAAAAAATGTTTTTTTTAAGCACAATATAGCACAAGGACAATTAACTCACTGTCCTTACAGGTCCCTGGAAACAAGGACTTGCAGAGTGAAAGAAAAAAAACACTCTCCCTACCTACAGTTTTCTGTCCCTAGAAAAAATGTTTTTTTTAATCACAATATAGCACAAGGAAAATTAACTCACTGTCCTTACAGGTCCCTGGAAACAAGGACTTGCAGAGTGAAAGAAACTGACACTGTCCCTACCTAGAGTTTTCTGTCCCTAGAATAAATGTTTTTTTTAAGCACAATATAGCACAAGGACAATTAACTCACTGTCCTTACAGGTCCCTGGAAACAAGGACTTGCAGAGTGAAAGAAAAAAAACACTCTCCCTACCTACAGTTTTCTGTCCCTAGAAAAAATGTTTTTTTTAAGCACAATATAGCACAAGGAAAATTAACTCACTGTCCTTACAGGTCCCTGGAAACAAGGACTTGCAGAGTGAAAGAAAAAAAACACTCTCCCTACCTACAGTTTTCTGTCCCTAGAAAAAATGTTTTTTTTAATCACAATATAGCACAAGGAAAATTAACTCACTGTCCTTACAGGTCCCTGGAAACAAGGACTTGCAGAGTGAAAGAAACTGACACTGTCCCTACCTAGAGTTTTCTGTCCCTAGAATAAATGTTTTTTTTAATCACAATATAGCACAAGGAAAATTAACTCACTGTCCTTACAGGTCCCTGGAAACAAGGACTTGCAGAGTGAAAGAAACTGACACTGTCCCTACCTAGAGTTTTCTGTCCCTAGAATAAATGTTTTTTTTAAGCACAATATAGCACAAGGACAATTAACTCACTGTCCTTACAGGTCCCTGGAAACAAGGACTTGCAGAGTGAAAGAAACTGACACTGTCCCTACCTAGAGTTTTCTGTCCCTAGAATAAATGTTTTTTTTAAGCACAATATAGCACAAGGAAAATTAACTCACTGTCCTTACAGGTCCCTGGAAACAAGGACTTGCAGAGTGAAAGAAACTGACACTGTCCCTACCTAGAGTTTTCTGTCCCTAGAATAAATGTTTTTTTTAAGCACAATATAGCACAAGGACAATTAACTCACTGTCCTTACAGGTCCCTGGAAACAAGGACTTGCAGAGTGAAAAAAAAAAAACACTCTCCCTACCTAGAGTTTTCTGTCCCTAGAAAAAATGTTTTTTTTAAGCACAATATAGCACAAGGACAATTAACTCACTGTCCTTACAGGTCCCTGGAAACAAGGACTTGCAGAGTGAAAGAAAAAAAACACTCTCCCTACCTACAGTTTTCTGTCCCTAGAAAAAATGTTTTTTTTAATCACAATATAGCACAAGGAAAATTAACTCACTGTCCTTACAGGTCCCTGGAAACAAGGACTTGCAGAGTGAAAGAAAAAAAACACTCTCCCTACCTACAGTTTTCTGTCCCTAGAAAAAATGTTTTTTTTAATCACAATATAGCACAAGGAAAATTAACTCACTGTCCTTACAGGTCCCTGGAAACAAGGACTTGCAGAGTGAAAGAAACTGACACTGTCCCTACCTAGAGTTTTCTGTCCCTAGAATAAATGTTTTTTTTAAGCACAATATAGCACAAGGACAATTAACTCACTGTCCTTACAGGTCCCTGGAAACAAGGACTTGCAGAGTGAAAGAAAAAAAACACTCTCCCTACCTACAGTTTTCTGTCCCTAGAAAAAATGTTTTTTTTAAGCACAATATAGCACAAGGAAAATTAACTCACTGTCCTTACAGGTCCCTGGAAACAAGGACTTGCAGAGTGAAAGAAAAAAAACACTCTCCCTACCTACAGTTTTCTGTCCCTAGAAAAAATGTTTTTTTTAATCACAATATAGCACAAGGAAAATTAACTCACTGTCCTTACAGGTCCCTGGAAACAAGGACTTGCAGAGTGAAAGAAACTGACACTGTCCCTACCTAGAGTTTTCTGTCCCTAGAATAAATGTTTTTTTTAATCACAATATAGCACAAGGAAAATTAACTCACTGTCCTTACAGGTCCCTGGAAACAAGGACTTGCAGAGTGAAAGAAACTGACACTGTCCCTACCTAGAGTTTTCTGTCCCTAGAATAAATGTTTTTTTTAAGCACAATATAGCACAAGGACAATTAACTCACTGTCCTTACAGGTCCCTGGAAACAAGGACTTGCAGAGTGAAAGAAAAAAAACACTCTCCCTACCTACAGTTTTCTGTCCCTAGAAAAAATGTTTTTTTTAAGCACAATATAGCACAAGGAAAATTAACTCACTGTCCTTACAGGTCCCTGGAAACAAGGACTTGCAGAGTGAAAGAAAAAAAACACTCTCCCTACCTACAGTTTTCTGTCCCTAGAAAAAATGTTTTTTTTAATCACAATATAGCACAAGGAAAATTAACTCACTGTCCTTACAGGTCCCTGGAAACAAGGACTTGCAGAGTGAAAGAAACTGACACTGTCCCTACCTAGAGTTTTCTGTCCCTAGAATAAATGTTTTTTTTAATCACAATATAGCACAAGGAAAATTAACTCACTGTCCTTACAGGTCCCTGGAAACAAGGACTTGCAGAGTGAAAGAAACTGACACTGTCCCTACCTAGAGTTTTCTGTCCCTAGAATAAATGTTTTTTTTAAGCACAATATAGCACAAGGACAATTAACTCACTGTCCTTACAGGTCCCTGGAAACAAGGACTTGCAGAGTGAAAGAAAAAAAACACTCTCCCTACCTACAGTTTTCTGTCCCTAGAAAAAATGTTTTTTTTAAGCACAATATAGCACAAGGAAAATTAACTCACTGTCCTTACAGGTCCCTGGAAACAAGGACTTGCAGAGTGAAAGAAACTGACACTGTCCCTACCTAGAGTTTTCTGTCCCTAGAAAAAATGTTTTTTTTAATCACAATATAGCACAAGGACAATTAACTCACTGTCCTTACAGGTCCCTGGAAACAAGGACTTGCAGAGTGAAAGAAACTGACACTGTCCCTACCTAGAGTTTTCTGTCCCTAGAATAAATGTTTTTTTTAAGCACAATATAGCACAAGGACAATTAACTCACTGTCCTTACAGGTCCCTGGAAACAAGGACTTGCAGAGTGAAAGAAACTGACACTGTCCCTACCTAGAGTTTTCTGTCCCTAGAATAAATGTTTTTTTTAAGCACACTATAGCAGAAGCACAAAACACACTGACACTCTCCCTACCTATCCTTCTCTTTCCCTAAACTAAAGGAATCCAGGTTAAGCAAGAAAGAAATAACAGTCACTGTCCCTGCCTATGCTACTCTATCCCTGCTCCGGAACACACTACACTAGGCCGCCGTGCTGGCGGCCTTTTATAGTGTGGGGCGTGTACTAAACACCCTCAGCAATAATTGGCCACAGGCATCCTGCCTGTGGCCAATCATTGCTCTCCTCGCTGCCGGCGCTGTGATTGGCCAAGCATGCGGGGTCACAGTGCATGCTTGGCCAATCACAGCGCCTGGATGACACTGCGATGGCGTAGTGCATTGTGGGCCGTTCGCGTCACTCGAATTTGGCGCGAACGGCCCAAATCGTTCGATCTTCGTCGAACGATCGAACAGCCAATGTTCGAGTCGAACGTATGTTCGACTCGAACACGAAGCTCATCCCTAGTCAGAGGTCAAGCTGACCAGGATTTATTTTGTTTATGTTTCTTTTTGGCTTTGCTGTGTTTTTGTCACTGTACATAGAGAAATAAACCGCACCTTTTGATTTTGAAAACCACAACCTCCGTCTGCTGGCCCTGTTTTTGTGTGGGGAGCCCAACCAGGGGGTCACACACACCCGCTACCGAGTTAACCCCCTCACACAGTGTTCAGATAAAAAGGACATGCAGGTGACTTCCACGAGTGCGATCAACCTCCACCACAAGTAATAATTGGCCGCTCACCTCACAAAGTGGACCCTTTGTTATAGAGGGTCAAATGCACGTATCACTGACAGATATATATGGAAATCCACAAAGGCTCAGGAACCAGAAACCAGGAACCAAGGGGGCGAATGTGACAATGGAAATGCCAATCGATCATGCCAGATGACCATGCAAAGATAAAGGCAGATGCATAGTGCTCTCCGTATAAACAGCAATAGTTTATCTAAAAGGTAATAAAAATCACTTACAAACAAAGCACCTATTCCGGTGCTAGATGTTCAAGCGTGTGTACATATAAAACAGCATTATGGCCGCGGGTGACATCACGACGCTCGTTCCTTTCCGTACGCGTTACGTCCCTTAGTAGGCGGGGACTTCTTCAGCGGATACGGAAGGGTCGTGAGCACCTGCTTAACAAGAAAAATGGTAACCATAGAAACAAAGTGACGCGTCCAAAGACACAGCACCAGGAAGTGCTTGATAGCACTGGTCTTCCGCACGTAACCAACAGATTAAAACATCATGTGACAGGATGTACGGAGGAGAACCGTGACACAATATCACATACATAACCCCACTCCTAGTGAACTCATAATGTCACAGATGATTATATTTAAAACTAAACAAATGTGCAATTATTGCACAATGCACAGTAAAAAATTAAATTAAATTATGACATATAAACTGCAGTATATGTAAAATATATATACATTTTAATAACAAAGTATATATTCTGAAAAAAGTTAAAATTGAATGTAGAGAACCTAAAAACAATACTATATAATATAACTTCATGACGTCAGCCACGGCCATCAGTGCAAAATCCCCAAAAAAATTAACGATCAGTAATGAAACAATTGGTATCAAAATCAATGTTTAATCCACCAGGGGCAAGAACCTTTGTTTCATGTATCCAATACGATTCACGTTTACTTAACTGACGTATGAGATTACCCCCCTCCAGTGATTGGTTACCCTCTCTATTCCCCACAATTTGAGAGATTTGGGGTTTTGCTGATGAAATAATTTAAAATGTCTGGAAAAGTTATGATTAATAGAGCCTTTTTTGATATTTTTAACGTGTTCTGCCAGTCTTATTTTCAGGGGTCTAGATGTCCTCCCAATATACTGAAGTCCACATTCACATTCTAACATATAAACTACACCCACAGTGTCACAAGTGATGAGTTGTGTGATGTCATACAACGTATTTCGCTTTTTAATATTGTTTTTGGAATTTTTACAAGGAACGCAACGTCCACAAGCATAAAAACCTATTTTCAGTAGGAACTGGGGGATTAAGGACACTAGGGGCCAAACAATCCCACAGGGATGGAGCTTTTTTATAAATGAACTGCGGTCGTGTAGGCAAGACTGGTCCCAACACCTTATCATTTTTTAGGATAGACCAATTTTTCCTAATAATCCTCTCAAATGTTCTATACTGTACATTATAATCCAGAATCATCCTGAAATTATGATTATCAGTACCAGATTATTTAACACAATCAGCAACCAGATGCTGTCGGTCTAACATTTTCACCTTAGATATTTCACCCTCAAGACACTGTCTATCATAACCTTTTTCCTCAAACCTTGTCAGCAGCACTTGGGATTGGCTAACAAAGTCCTCTTCCTCAGTGCAATTGCGACGTAGTCTGATGAATTGACCCCTAAGGATGTTGCATAACCAAGAGCAATGATGGCAACTCCCCAAGGGAATGTATGAGTTGCGATCGGTGGGTTTAAAATGGTTAATTAGCCTAAAGTGGTCCAAGGACTTATGGATGACCAAATCCAAAAAGACCACCTCATCATGGCTAATATTCCAGGTGAGGGAAATATTCTTATCATTACTGTTCATAGTATCTATAAATGACATGAGAGAAGACAATTCTCCCTCCCAGATCATAATCAGATCGTCAATGAACCTACAATAGCAGACTAACTCTGGTTGGCGATTAGTAAAAATGATATCTTGTTCCCAGTGGGCCATGAAGATATTGGCCACACTGGGAGCAAAACGAGCGCCCATAGCAACTCCTCTAGTTTGCAAGTAAAACTCCTTCTTGTACCAGAAGTAATTCCTTGTAAGGCAACAATTAAGACAACATAACAGAAATTCTTGGTGTCTCCCTGATAATGAAGAAGATGCCAAAGCCCATTCCACCAAAGACAAAGCTTCACTATGACCAGGGCTGGACTGGGACAAAAATTTGGTCCTGGACTTCATCCAGACCGGCCCACTTTAATTCAATAAAATGCTGCCCCCTACCCCCCTAAAAAATCACGCCCACCAAAAGGCCCCTACATCCGTTTTGTATATCATGAGAGGGTGAGAGAGAGGGGAATGAGAGAGAGAGAGAGGGAGGGTTGAGGGAAAGGGGTTGAGAGGGGGTGGGTGAGAGAGGGGGGTGAGTGTAAGAGAGAGGGAGTGAGTGTAAAAGAGAGGGGGTGAGTGTAGGTCCCCTTTCACACTGAGGCGTTTTTCAGGCGCTTTTGGGCTAAAAATAGCGCCTGTAAAGCACCTGAAAAACGCCTCCGCTGCAGTCCCAGTGTGAAAGTCTGAGTGCTTTCACACTGGGGCGCTGCCAGGGCATTAAAAAAAAGTCCTCCAAGCAGCATCTTTGGGGCGGTGGAGGAGCGGTGTACACACCGCTCCTGCCCATTGAAATGAATGGCCGCCGCTGCTGAAGTGCCTGCAAAGCACTTCGGCAGCAGTGCTACACGTGCGCATTTAACCTTTAAGTTGGCTGCTAGCGAGGGTTATAAGCGCCTGCTAGAAGCCGAATAGCGCAGCTAAAACGACAGTAAAATGCTGCTAAAACTAGCAGTGTTTTACCGTCAATCGTCAATGCCCGCCCCAGTGTGAAAGCAGCCTAAGAGTCAGGGAGTGAATGAGACAGAGGAGGGGGCAGAGAGACAGAGGGGGGCTGAGAGACAAAGGGGGGAGCTGAGAGATAGAGGAGGAGAGCTGAGAGATAGAGGGGGAGCTCAGAGATAGAGGAGGAAAGCTAAGAGATAGAGGAGGGGGCTGAGAGACAAAGGAGGGGGCGGAGAGACAGATGAGTGGAATGAGAGACAGTGGGGGGCTGAGAGACAGAGGGGGGGGGCTGAGAGACAGAGGAGGGGTCTGAGAGACAGAGGGGGGTTCTGAGAGACAGAGGGGGAGCTGAGAGACATAGGGGGAGCTGAGAGACAGAGGGGGAAGCTGAGAGACAGAGGGGCAGCTGAGATACAGAGGGGGGAGCTGAGAGACAGAGGGGGGAGCTGAGAGACAGAGGGGGTTGAGAGACAGGGGGGCTGACAGACAGGGGGAGCTGAGAGACAGGGGAGCTGAGAGACAGAGGGGGCTGAGAGACAGAGGGGGGGCTGAGAGATAGAGGAGGAGAGCTGAGAGACAGAGGGGGGAGCTGAGAGACAGAGGGGGGAGCTGAGAGACAGAGGGGGCTGAGAGACAGGGGGGCTGAGAGTCAGGGGGGCTGACAGACAGGGGAGCTGAGAGACAGGGGAGCTGAGAGACAGAGGGGGGCTGAGAGACAGAGGGGGGAGCTGAGAGATAGAGGAGGGGAGCTGAGAGATAGAGGGGGAGCTGAGAGATAGAGGAGGAGAGCTGAGAGATAGAGGAGGGGGCTGAGAGACAGAGGAGGGGGCTGAGAGACAGAGGAGGGGGCTGAGAGACAGTGGGGCTGAGAGACAGAGGAGGGGGCTGAGACACAGAGGAGGGGTCTGAGAGACAGAGGGGGGTGCTGAGAGACAGAGGGGGAGCTGAGAGACAGAGGAGGGGAGCTGAGAGACAGAGGGGGGAGCTCAGAGATAGAGGAGGAGAGCTAAGAGATAGAGGAGGGGGCTGAGAGACAAAGGAGGGGGTGGAGAGACAGAGGAGGGGGCTGAGAGACAGTGGGGGGCTGAGAGACAGAGGAGGGGGCTGAGAGACAGAGGAGGGGTCTGAGAGACAGAGGGGGGTGCTGAGAGACAGAGGGGGAGCTGAGAGACATAGGGGGGAGCTGAGAGACAGAGGGGGAAGCTGAGAGACAGAGGGGGAGCTGAGAGGCAGCTGAGAGACAGAGGGGGAGCTGAGAGACAAAGGGGGGAGCTGAGAGACAGAGGGGGGCTGAGAGACAGGGGGCTGAAAGACAGGGGGCTGACAGACAGGGGGAGCTGAGAGACAGGGGAGCTGAGAGACAGAGGGGGCTGAGAGACAGAGGGGGGAGCTGAGAGATAGAGGAGGAGAGCTGAGAGATAGAGGGGGGCGCTGAGAGATAGAGGAGGAGAGCTGAGAGATAGAGGAGGGGGCTGAGAGACAGAGGAGGGGGCTGAGAGACAGTGGGAGCTGAGAGACAGAGGAGGGGGCTGAGAGACAGAGGAGGGGTCTGAGAGACAGAGGGGGAGCTGAGAGACAGAGGAGGGGAGCTGAGAGACAGAGGGGGAAGCTGACAGACAGAGGAGGAGCTAAGAGACCGAGGAAGGGAGCTGAGAGACAGAGGGGGAGCTGAGAGACAGAGGGGTGAGCTGAGAGACAGAGGGGGAGCTGAGAGACAGAGGGAGGCTGAGAGACAGAGGGGGAGATAAGAGATAGAGGAGGAGAGCTGAGATATAGAGGAGGGGGCTGAGAGACGGAGGAGGGGGCTGAGAGACAGAGGAGGGGGCTGAGAGACAAAGGAGGGGTCTGAGAGACAGAGGAGGGGTGCTGAGATACAGAGGGGGAGCTGAGAGACAGAGGGGGGAGCTGAGAGACAGAGGGGGGAGCTGAGAGACAGAGGGGGGAGCTGAGAGAAAGAGGAGGAGAGCTGAGAGATAGAGGGGGGCTGAGAGACAGAGGAGGGGGCTAAAAGAGGGGGGGACTGAGAGACATGGGGACTGAAAGACAGAGGGGGGACTGAGAGACAGAGGGGGGTCTGAGAGACAAAGGAGGGGTCTGAGAGACAAAGGGGGGTCTGAGATACAGAGGGGGTCTGAGAGACAGAGGAGGGGTCTGAGAGACAGAGGGGGGTCTGAGAGATAGTGGGGGGAATGAGAGACAGAGGAGGGGGCTGAAAGAGGGGGGACTGAGAGACAGAGGGGGGACTGAGAGACAGAGGGGGCAGAGAGACAGAGGGGAGGGCTGAGACAGACCACATAGCACTGTCCCTTTCTACAGTCCCTCCTCTGCTCACCTCCCCGCTGTCTCAGTGTTCTGGCATGTTTTTGTAGGATGCCGGGTACCTGATAGCCAGCAACGGCAGTGCCGAGTCTCCCTCTTGATCCGGGGGGTGCTCTTGCTGCTCTGCTCCTTACAGCGGCGCATGTTCTCTTCCTCCGGGCTCCCAGTCAGCCTGCCCTCCGGCCCAGGCCACATGGTTCCTGGAGCAGAGAGGAGGTGAAGGAATCTAGGTTTTGTGAGCGCCGGGGTGGCCGCGCTCGCTCCTGTTCGCCTCTTCGGTGGTCAGGGAGGGGGTAGAGCTCTTCTCCCTTCTCGGCTTTTACATCCTACTTCCCTCCTCGCTGGCCACCTTCCCCGAATCCCCGCCGCTGTTTGCTGCCACGCTCCCGCTGCCGCCGAACTGCAGAAAAAAACAGGCCACAAAAAAAAAAAATTTTTGTCTTTTTTTGTTTTTTTAAAACGGCCCACTGAGCCATCGGCCCACAGGGAAACACCCAGTAGTCCCGATGGCCAGTCCACCCCTGACTATGACCAATAATGGTAAGTGAGCTAACATCGGCTGTCACTAATATGGTAGTGGATGAACATTTCAAGGATTCCAGAATCTGTATAATGTGCTTAGTGTCTTTAAGATAAGCCGGGGTTTTAATAACTAATGGTTGGAGAAAAAAAATCAATATACTGCCCCAGCCTGGCTGATACAGAGTCAATCCCATTAACAATGGGCCTGCCAGACGGGGCAGTGCTGTTCTTATGGATTTTTGGTAAAAAATAGATAACAGGAGTCCTGCAAAATAAAGGGTCTAAATAGAATTATGAATAGAGATCCGATGTTATCTTTCAAGGATGAATTGCATCATATTATTGAAGATGGGAAGGACCAAAAAATTCTGACTAAAAAGGAAGCTCTCTATTTAGACCCTTTATTTTGCAGAACTCCTGTTATCTATTTTTTACCAAAAATCCATAAGAACAGCACTGCCCCGCCTGGCAGGCCCATTGTTAATGGGATTGACTCTGTATCAGCCAGGCTGGGGCAGTATATTGATTTTTTTTTCTTCAACCATTAGTTATTAAAACCCTGGCTTATCTTAAAGACACTAAGCACATTATACAGATTCTGGAATCCTTGAAATGTTCATCCACTACCATATTAGTGACAGCCGATGTTAGCTCACTTTATATCATTATTGGTCATAGTGAAGCTTTGTCTTCGGTGGAATGGGCTTTTGGGCTTTGGCATCTTCTTCATTATCAGGGAGACACCAAGAATTTCTGTTATGTTGTCTTAATTTTTGCCTTACAAGGAATTACTTCTGGTACAACAAGGAGTTTTACTTGCAAACTAGGGGAGTTGCTATGGGCGCTCGTTTTGCTCCCAGTGTGGCCAATATCTTCATGGCCCACTGGGAACAAGATATCATTTTTACTAATCGCCCACCAGAGTTAGTCTGCTATCATAGGTTCATTGACGATCTGATTATGATCTGGGAGGGAGAATTGTCTTCTCTCATGTCATTTATAGATACTATGAACCGTAACGATAAGAATATTTCCCTCACCTGGAATATTAGCCATGATGAGGTGGTCTTTTTGGATTTGGTCATCCATAAGTCCTTGGACCACTTTAGGCTAATTAACCATTTTAAACCCACCGATCGCAACTCATACATTCCCTTGGGGAGTTGCCATCATCGCTCTTGGTTATGCAACATCCCCAGGGGTCAATTCATCAGACTACGTCACAATTGCACCGAGGAAGAGGACTTTGTTAGCCAATCCCAAGTGCTGCTGACAAGGTTTGAGGAAAAAGGTTATGATAGACAGTGTCTTGAGGGTGAAATATCTAAGGTGAAAATGTTAGACCGACAGCATCTGGTTGCTGATTGTGTTAAAGAATCTGGTACTGATAATCATAATTTCAGGATGATTCTGGATTATATATGTGCTATCAAGCACTTCCTGGTGCTGTGTCTTTGGACGCGTCACTTTGTTTCTATGGTTACCATTTTTCTTGTTAAGCGGGTGCTCACTACCCTTCCGTATCCGCTGAAGAAGTCCCCGCCTACTGAGGGACGTAACGCGTACGGAAAGGAACGAGCGTCGTGACGTCACCCACGGCCATCACGCTGTTTTATATGTACACACGCTTGAACATCTAGCACCGGAATAGGTGCTTTGTTTGTAAGTGATTTTTATTACCTTTTAAATAAACTATTGCTGTTTATACGGAGAGCAATTTGCATCTGCCTTTATCTTTGCATGGTCATCTGGCATGATCGATTGGCATTTCCATTGTCACATTCGCCCCCTTGGTTCCTGGTTTCTGGTTCCTGAGCCTTTGTGGATTTCCATATATCCATCAGTGATATGTGCATTTGACCCTCTATAACAAAGGGTCCACTTTGTGAGGTGAGCGGCCAATTATTACTTGTGGTGGAGGTTGATCGCACTCGTGGAAGTCACCTGCATGTCCTTTTTATCTGAACACTGATATTTACCTCACGGATGGTGTTTTATATATATATATATATATATATATATATGTAAAAAATAATGAAAAGTTGCGCTACTGGGTGAACAAATAAATAAATAAATGTCTGCCAGCATCAGGAAATAGACAAATCGCAAAACATATAACATAAACAAAAAATGCAGCGCCGAAGTGATATATAGGAGCCCAAATATATATATAGATCTGGGCATATGATGAATGATAAAAAGTGCAAATAATAAGGATGAATATAAGTGTCTCAAAATGTGTACAAAACAACTAATAACATTGCATGTGCAAATTCATATAAAACATCATGTGAAGTGATCTATCTAATCACAGAGTCCAGTAAAAGTGCTCAGTATGTGAACTGGAAACCAAAAGAATCAGGCAAACTTCAGTGCATCCATAGCAGCTTCAAGTTCATGAAAATACGTGTGTTCACAAAACAGCAACAACCGGGGACGTGACTCCAACACCAGGGATGGGGAAAATAAATGGGTACTCTTACCCCTATGCGTGGACACACGCACCAGCGGTGGTGGGTCAAGCAAGCAGGAGGTGCGGATATGGAATCCTCCGGAACTGTCCTCACGGAGCAGCAGGTGATATGAATGCAGGAACACAGAATCTCAAGCCGGCTCTCTCCACGGTGATGACACAGAGCGCCAAGATGTTAGTACATCGGAGATTGCGATATTACCCATAGAATAAAAAAAAGGAAGCTCCACAAAAGGAAGCAGTGATCACAAAAAAGAATCAAGTAACAGCGTAGCTGTTGGACCATGGCCCTGCTCATAGCTACGCTGTTACTTGATTCTTTTTTGTGATCACTGCTTTTACAAGCCTCTGC
Source organism: Rana muscosa (assembly GCA_029206835.1). Taxonomy (NCBI): domain Eukaryota; kingdom Metazoa; phylum Chordata; class Amphibia; order Anura; family Ranidae; genus Rana; species Rana muscosa. The sequence goes on along the minus strand of CM055116.1, from coordinate 1,075,741,324 downwards.
ATGGAAGCCTGTACCATTTCTACTCTGTCTTTTAAACACTCATGTGTGTTTTGTGACTTTTTTTTGGAATAAACAAAGTTTTTTTTAATACCATCTGATCCTGCACTATGTGGAGCTTCCCTTTTTTTATTCTATGGGTAATATCGCAATCTCCGATGTACTAACATCTTGGCGCTCTGTGTCATCACCGTGGAGAGATCCGGCTTGAGATCCTGTGTTCCTGCGTTCATTCCACCTGCTGCTCCGTGAGGACAGTTCCGGAGGATTCCATATCCGCACCTCCTGCTTGCTTGACCCACCACCGCTGGTGCGTGTGTCCATGCATAGGGGTAAGAGTACAAATTTCTTTTCCCCATCCCTGGTGTTGGAGTCACGTCCCCGGTTGTTGCTGTTTTGTGAACACACGTATTTTCATGAACTTGAAGCTGCTATGGATGCACTGAAGTTTGCCTGATTCTATTGGTTTCCAGTTCACATACTGAGCACTTTTACTGGACTCTGTGATTAGATAGATCACTTCACATGACGTTTTATATGAATTTGCACATGCAATGTTATTAGTTGTTTTGTACACATTTTGGGACACTTATATTCATCCTTATTATTTGCACTTTTTATCATTCATCATATGCCCAGATCTATATATATATTTGGGCTCCTATATATCACTTTGGCGCTGCATTTTTTGTTTATGTTATATATATATATGGACTATATTAGCGCTGCATCATCTTTTACACATATACATGTCAGATTGTCTAAGCTGGCCATAAATAGATTTTTTTTTTTAATCAGCCACCTGGCTTATCAAAACAAAAACCAAACAGATTCCCCCATCCACACATTTGGTGTGTATGAAGGAATCCTCCTTGCTGTGCTATTGTATTCTGATAGCAGAACTCTTATCCTGTCAGAATCTACTGATCAGCCCTGTTGCCAGTAGGCTGCAAGCGCTGATGGAACATATGGAAAATATACCAACAGTCCTGATCTAAATTTGAATGGTCTCTGCTGAACCGGTTGAATTTTGATCCATCTATGCTCATCTTTATTCTCTGGCATCCATATGGTGTCCATACTCCCTTCGTATTACTATCTGATCAACATATGATCCAATCAAAATGAACGGCAAACTATTAAATAGGCATAACTTCCCTTCAGATCCATTTAGATTTTGATTTGGTGGGATTCCCATTGATCAGATTATGAGACTGCAAGGTGAAAATAGAGATGCAAGACAATATCTTCCAACTATTGATCGAAATCCCTGCTTGTAGAATATCGATCAAATGGGTTGTCCACTATAGATCCTATGGGGAGAGCTGGATCGGAAAATAAATTTATGAGAAACGTATATTGTCCCCATATGACAGACTTGGGGAAATGACTTGCACAAAATCTATGGGTTACTATGGGATGCCAGTGCAGCAAAGGTTTTCTCCTGCTTGCACACACTAAAATCAGAGCTGTGTAGAGGGTTGGAAATAGCAGGCTGTCAGCTGGGTGATATCCCCAGCATTCCTGCCCATGTTCTGACTCCTGAGGATGGATCTCTGCACCCATCAAAACACACACCATCACCATCTCTCTGTGTGCAATGTGTGCTGTGGCCAGGGAGCCATCCACATAACACACAGATCCAGTGTGCAGTGTGTGCCCGGATATCAGGAGGAAGTTACTTACCTCTGCTCAGTCTGCGTCTCTCTCTCCTCTCCTCTCTGTTAGCTCTCCTCTATCTGCTCTGCACACAAGATGGTGGGCCAAGAGTGGCGAGTGGAGACTGGAGAGGGAGGGACCAAGTGTCGGAGTGCGACTTGCAGGGGGGGCAGCAGGCCAGGATGTAGAAATGCAGGCAGGGAAGATCTTGGCAACCCCCCAGGGAGGGACCAAATTGACTAGGCGGGCCAGGGTCAGTATTTTGGCCTGCCCCAACAAGCTGCTACTAACTGAATAAAATACTGACAAGTAGCCAGTAACGGTGGAGAATACATTTTACAGTGTTCTAAATACAACTTTTTAATGATTTTTCAGACAGATGTCCTTTTGCTAGGCAGTTTAGACATTTTTTTCCTCTAATCTACCTAGCAAGTAGCAACATCAGCACAGCTAGAGAGAAACTCAAAAGAAAAAATAATTATAGTTTATTTTTATTTTTTATTTGTTTACTTCTTTTTTTTTTCTTTTGCAACAAAGCTGGTGGGGCGCTGCCCCAGGAGCCCCTATGGACGAGTCTCCATTGTCAGAGGTAACATTGGCAATTTTGCTGCAAAATCAAGTGTGGCTAACTAGCTAAAATCAAGTGTGGCTAACTTAGCAAACTAAATGAGATTCAGTTAGGGTTTGGAGCTACTTTATAGCCCTGTACACACGATCGGATAACCTATGGATTTTTGTCCGATGGATTTGACCATCGGAAATCCGATGAAACTGTTTTTCATCAGTCTTGGCCACACACCATCAGTTTAAAAACCGACGGCAACAAAACGACGGCACGTACAAAACGTACGACGCGCTATAAAAGGGCCGAACAAATCTAATGGCGCCACCCCTTGGGCTGCTTTTGCTGATTTCGTGTTACCGCGTGTTAGTAAAAGTTTGGTGAGAGCCGATTCGCGCTTTTCAGTCTCCGTGCTTTGCAGATCGTTTCCTGGTGTTCAGTTTGTGCTTGTGGGTTTGTATTTGTGATTCAGTGCGTGCAGTCAGGTCGTTACTGCCTTGCAGTGCCGACTTGGCCGTTCGTTTACTGTTTTTCAGATCGTTCTTTTCAGGCCTTGCTGTTCCACGGTGCGTTCTGTTTGAGTGCGTTCTGACCAGCCGACCGGTTTAAAACCATGTTTGAAGTGCGTTCTCGAGCTCGTGCTGGCTTTGGGCTTGGTGTTGCAGTTAACACTGTAACCCGAGTTCAGTCTGTGAACAGGGTGAGGAGGAGTTCATGGACTAAGAATTGGTTGCTCCAGCGGGACCAATTCTCTCATATGCCTCTGCTGCGGGAAATCCATGAGAATAACCCTGATGATTTCAGGAATTATCTCAGGATGACGGACCCCGTATTTCACCGTCTGTTGGATTTGCTGTCCCCCTATATCACGAGGCAGGACACTGTGATGTGCCAGGCCATCACTGCCGAGCAGAGGCTTATTGCCACGTTGAGATACCTGGCGACTGGGAGAAGCTTGCAGGACCTCAAGTTCTCAACAGGCATCTCCCCCCAGGCTCTCGGGATCATTATCCCTGAGACGTGTTCGGCCATCATTCAGGTCCTGCAGAAGGACTATATGAAGGTAATTATGCTCCTTTAACCTCACATTATCTTTTTTTATTCTCGTTTTTTAATTTTTTTTTTCCTCCTAACACAAATATGCCTGTTTGTAATCTCCTGGTAATGTCCCCATTTTCCACATGCCTATTTTTACCTGTAAATCCCTTTTTGTGCCCTATATGCCTATTTCCCTCCACTAACCTCTCCAGCATGCTATCGTGGGCGCAAACCCAGCTAGCCTTCTATTTTCCTTTTCATTTTTGGGGGTTCATTGCCCTCGTAGTTTGACAACCTTCCCTCCCCCCCTAAAGATGTTAAAAAAATAGTAGTTCTCAATCAAGCTCAGCAAAGTGGTAGATCCTTTTTTGGGATCCCCCACAATCACCTTAGGCCCCCCCCTTAGATTATTTTAGAATGTCCACTCAGCGGGGGTGAGGCATCTGCTAAGTGGGCCTTTGTTTATTGTTCGGAAAAACTCCCTTAAATAATAATGTTACTCAACAATGTTTTTTGGTGTGTCATCTGCTTGCACTGTAACCATAAACCGTACTAATGTCTTCTTTTTGTTTGACTCCACAGTTCCCTAGCACACCACAGGAATGGCTGACTGTGGCCTCCCAATTTGCCCAGCGGTGGGATTTCCCCAACTGTGGAGGGGCAATTGATGGGAAGCACGTCCACATAGTGCCGCCACCCCGTTCGGGGTCATACTATTTCAACTATAAAGGTTTTAATAGTATAGTGTTAATGGCGGTGGTGTCGGCACGGTACGAGTTCCTGTATGTGGACGTGGGGAAGAACGGCCGGATGTCCGATGGCGGATCATTCGTGGAGACGGATTTCGATCACCGTCTGCAGGCTGGGGGTCTTGCACTGCCTCCAGATGCAGAGAACGTTAAAGGGCTCCTGTTCGTTTTCATTGCGGATGAGGCTTTTGGACTAGGACCACACCTGATGCGGCCGTTTCCCCAACGCACCCTCACCCCGGAGAGGAGGGTTTTTAATTACCGGCTGGCCAGAGCCCGGAGAGTTGTGGAGAATGCCTTCGGGATAATGGCCAGCCGGTTCCGCCTGTTCCAGACAGCGATACATTTGGCGGATTATAAACTGAACCACATCGTCTACTGCTGCTGCATATTGCACAATTTTCTTCGCAAATTTGCAAACAATTATGTTTCATCGTTTGGGCCTGAGGCCGGTCCATCTGAACTGATTAATCTGACCGGCCTCAGCACTGCTCGTACTGGCTTGGCCCCCCAAAGTGCCCGTGAAGTACGCCAGAAATACGTAGAGTACTTTACGGGTAGGGGAGCCATCGCAATGCCAGACCACATCTGACCAATTATTATACCTTTTTAAAATAAAATAAAAATTTGAATTCATACAAACTTGTGTTGTCATTCTTGTATTTTGGGTTTATGTGTCTCCCAGGTTCTAGTAGTGCCAAGTGTAATTGTCCTTAGTAAATAGCCTCAAAACTCAGAGCGAAAAACACGGTTTTTGCATCTTCAGAACTGCTCTTGAGCATAGAAAGAACAAGGCACACCTTTTTTAGACTTCCCAAATGTTTTTATTGTTTGCACCGCATTTTGTATGGGTTTTTTGAAATACTAGCCTTTTTTTTTATGTGCGGCTTTTTTGGCAGAAACATGCATGGGTCGTAAGCCATTTTTTTTAGTTTGAAAAAGTAATAAAATAACACTGTGAAAAATAACAACTGGAGATGGGGTGATGGTACCCCTGATCCATCCCAAATGTTAACAAACACACTTTCTTTGGGGGCTCAAATGGGTATCTTCAACAAGATCCCATGGCTAGGGTAAACTTGTGCTATCTGCCATCATGGGGGATCAATGGTCGTGCTTTGAGGATGTAAACCCTTCCTCTCCCCTACTTGAGGAGGGAGGAAGAGGTTGCACCCCCAAAACAGGGACATAGATATCCTGTGACGGCAGATAGCACATGTTGAGTCTTCAGTGTGTGCATCTTCACATTTGGGATGTTGGAAATCCCTGAGATAATGTCAGACGCAGAACAAAAAACACAAAAGGGGGGGGTCACACTATTCTCCCCAAAATATCTATCATGTTTTTATATTTTTGCTCAATCACAATCATTCTCTTTCTCATAATGTCCATTTCGCTACTGCATTCCATGATTTCCTGAATGATTATTTTGGCGCTGGCACTCGAGAATGGCGGATTTGGACTTCCTGACACACCCCCACGTTCAGTCCCTAAAACAAAAAAAAAGGTTTTACACTAGGCAGTCCTACATCTGTATTTACCTTGAAGTTGTGGTGACAGACACTGACCTGTTGTGCTGATAAGCCCCACCTCTCCTTCCTCCACCTCCCCTTCCTCCACCTCCGCTTCCTCCACCTCCGCTTCCTGAACCTGCTGATCTTGGTCTGCTTTGGGAGCTTCGGGGATTTTCTGTGGTGTTGGGTTACTCGTCTCATGAGCATGGTGTCCTCCCACTCTCCTCTCCCCTATGGGAATTTACAACAAAATGTATACTTTAGCACACAGACTTTTTTTAGGCCAGAAAAGGGATCCTCAATGTTTTGAAGTGGGGTACAATTGATATTTGGCCCTGAGTTCCAACATGAACATATGTGATTTTGCAAACTCAACAAAGCAACATGTTATTTTTGAGGACACTCACAAACACTTGGATAACCACCAAGATATCCACTGGAGCACCTGTGTGTGACACCGTTAAGAAATTTGGTCATGTGGCCCAGAGTATAGTATCTTGCTGAAGAACAAAAAAGAGTACACAACTGCTGGAGTGTCATCTCCTTTACCCAGAATACAGTTTCTTCTTTCAGTCACATTCTAAATTTCCTTACAACACATCATCTAGCCAACAATGTGTAGATAAACATTGTTGAAGTAAAATGAGGCATGCCCACATGTAGTTTACGTGGATATGTGCCAAACATGTTTGGGGGAAGAGCAGCAAGTTATTGGTCAAAACATTGGCCAAATAAGTGGACTCTCCACTTAACATAAAAGATGAGATTTCAAAATGTGAACCCAGTCAAGACAAGCACATGGTGCAAAACATGGAAGAATACATATTACAATGTGAAAGAACACAGTAAAATATACTTACTTTTTTCTATGCTTTTTATAAGCTTCCTATACTGCTCCGGCTCCCTGAGCTTCAGGTCTGACCACATTTTACGGAGTTGTTCCTTGGATCTCCTGACCCCATATTTTTTATAGAGAGTCTTCGCCACTTTATCCATAATTTGTGACTTCCGGAGATTAGGGGTGTCGTATGGGCCATGCTTGCCGTCGTAATCTTTCCATATTAGTCGCCTTGTATCTTTATTTACAGGATCGGGACGTTTCCACCTCCGGGCTTTCCTCATCGGTAATTTCAAGGAAAGAAGCCACCTGTGTCTGCGACATGTCGCCGTCTCACACTGTGCGCAGATCGTTAAGGGGCGGGGAAATGCAGAAAAAGTCCGTCATGGGCGGGCGACGAGGGCGGAGTTACACGCATGCGCAGGGTATAAAAAGGGGAAAGAAGTTATTAGGGATGCGCGGAGTAAGGACGACCGGAAGTGAACCCACGAAGTGAACAAAGGTAAGAAGGGAACTCGTGCCTGCAGTGGCATATTAATGGGTCATGATTGTAAAGGGCAATATTGTGATAAGTTGAGGAGAATCAATTCTGATCCTTTTTTTTTTGTACTTGCTGATCCTAATAGATGCATAAACTAAGAGAGCCGGAGGTGATGCTTGTTTTTATTGAAAAGTATAAGGAACAGCGCAACCTTTGGGAGCTCAAACACCCTGCGTATCACAAAAGTGATGTACGACGGGCAACTATTACCAAATTAGCCGAGGATATGAAGCCATGGATCCCAGATGCAGACTACGCTATGATCAATAATAAAATCAACAACCTGCACAATTCTTATAAAAAAAATTCAAGGAAGTGCGCCAGTCCAAGAGATCAGGAGCAGCAGCCGACAATGTAGTAAAGCCCAAGCTGTGGTACTACAGACATCTTCAATTCCTGGATGACCAGATCGTGGCCAGGGAATCTATTTCCAGCCTTCCCTCAACCCTTCCTTCCACCCTTCCCTCCAGCATTCCTTCCACCCTTCCCTCCACCCCTGCAGAGGCGGAGGAGGAGCCTCCCGAGCTAGAAGAGCCAGATCTTCACATCTTCAGCCCGGTATAGTATTTTTGATGCTAATATTGTCCACTAAGTAATATGGAGTTGAACTGTTTGGCTTAGCCATAAATGATCCCACCCCCCCCCTCCAAAATAAACCAGTAATGAGATCAAAATTGTGTGTGATTGATTCCTCAAATAATAGAAATCTACTTTTTATTTTATAAACAGGATGAGGCAAGCCAGGAGGAAGAGGGTCAGGAGTGTGACAGGCAGGAGGAGGCAGGGCCAAGTGGGACTCAGCAGGTCCCCAGGCCTAGTGGCAGCACCGTCTCCCAAGTGGCTCCCCTCCACGTCAGACCGCCAAAACAACGGTGGATGACACAAGTGGAGGAGGAGTCACTAAAGATGATTCAGGAGGCTGCTGCCATTATGAGGGCCCCCCTCAACCCTACGGAGGGGTTTAGCACCTATCTGGCGGATAAGCTGCTCAGAATGGAGGCGGGACAACGGGCCCTCTGTGAGCATCTCATCTATATGGCCGTACACATGGGGGCGAGGGGGCTGCTGACTGAGGCCACCCATATCTCACATCAGCCCAATCCCTCTCCTCCTTCTCCTCCTCCTCCTCCTCCTGCCACATCACCACCCACAGTGGCCCAGCCTGCAAGGGTGCGTGGACGGGGCCGTGGAGAGAACACTGCAGAGAGGCGTGGAAGGAAGGCTACAAGGAAGAGCAGGAGGTGATTCCCTGGCCTTGAGCTGCTCATCCAGAAATTGAAGGTTGATGGAGTACCACAGCTTGGGATGATGTATGTCTTTGGCTGCTGCTCCTGATTTCATGCTGTTGTTGATTTTATTATTGATCATAGTCAGGTCTGCATTTGGGATCGAATGACTTTATATTCTCTGCTAATTTGGGAATAGTTGCCCTTCGGTTTTTGATTTGTTTTTTCCAAAATAAAGGGAAATTTGATTACAGCCAACCTACATGCCTGATGTGTTTTTTGGAGAAGTAGCAATAAGATTGCATAAATACAATGTGTAATTAAGAACAAGGGACACCAACCTCCATGATTTTTCAAAAATTTTATATTATGTTGTTCTGAGAAATTGACACACCAAAAAATGCACAACAAATTTTAAGAGTCAAAAAACATAAAGGTGTAATTTGGGAGGTCGGCCTTGCAGAATTTTAATAATTATTCCTAAGATCACTAGAAAAAAGAAAGACATACATTTGTCAGAACTCAGGAGAAAGTTCTGCTGCCAAAATGACATTTTAAAGACCGTTCTAAAGCAAAAAAACATGCGCTGCATTAAACGAAGCAATAACTTGCAGAATGACGAATGTGCTCTCTCCATTAGGAACGCTAGTTTTACAAGAACGAGCGCTCCCGTCTCCTAATTCAGTCTGAGCATGCGTGGGTTTTTAAACCGATGGACTTGCCCATAGACGATCGGAAATTCCCACCGGTTTTTTATCCATCGGAAAAATTTAAAACAAGTTCTATTTTTTCCATCCGATGGAAAAAAGACCGATAGGTACCATACACGATCGGTTGGTCTGATGAAAACCATCCATCGGACGGTTTTCATCAGTTAAACCGATCGTGTGTACGGGGCTTATGAGTTGTTATGCATCATGTAATTTTCCAATAATGATTTATGTTTTTATGATAATGAATTATGGCAATTTGAACATTTATAAAAGGATTCATATGGTTTTGGTTGGTTTATGTTGGCAATAGTCTTCCTGCTTGTGGTTTACTGAGCAGTTGGATCGCAGTTCTTCAAGAATATGATACAAATAACACACTCAAGAAGTATTTTCCTTGTCAAAAATGTTTATTGATTACACAATAATAAGTACATACATTGGTTATTTATGCAAGGATACAGATAATGACATTCACATAAAGATTTTTTTAAAGTAAATAATGGATAACATAGAATATTTAAAGAGAATTAATTAGATCTTCACTAACTAGATAGCCGGTGAGTAGCATTGTATACATGACTACCGTGCCTTAAAGTATAATTAAACTACCGTCATATTAACTACATGAGTTGTGACCTAACAACTTAAACTTATTGTAGTGAAGAACAATATATCTATAATAAATAGGGAGAGTAAAGAAAATAAAAGAGTAGTGAGAGAGAGAGAAAGTCCACAAGGGCTATCCAAGAACCAGTACGATGCGTAATGATTAGGGATGAGCTCGGTGTTCGAGTCGAACATACGTTCGACTCGAACATCGGCTGTTCGATCGTTCGCCGAACAACGAACGATTTGGGCCGTTCGCGCCTAATTCGCGGCCCACAATGCACTACGCCATCACAGTGTCATCCAGGCGCTGTGATTGGCCAAGCATGCACTGTGACCCCGCATGCTTGGCCAATCACAGCGCCGGCAGCGAGGAGAGCAATGATTGGCCACAGGCAGGATGCCTGTGGCCAATTATTGCTGAGGGTGTTTAGTACACGCCCCACACTATAAAAGGCCGCCAGCACGGCGGCCTAGTGTAGTGTGTTCCGGAGCAGGGAAAGAGAAGCATAGGCAGGGACAGTGACATTTTTTTTTCTTGCTTAACCTGGATTCCTTTAGTTTAGGGAAAGAGAAGGATAGGTAGGGAGAGTGTCAGTCTGTTTTACTGTGCTAATCCTTGTTTGTAGGGACAGGGAAGGACAGTGAGGGAAATTCTCATTGTGCTATACTGTGCTAAAGCATTCATCATCAACCATCTTTAAAAAAACATTTTTTATAGGGACAGAAAACTATAGGTAGGGAGAGTGTCAGTGTGTTTTACTGTGCTAATCCTTGTTTGTAGGGACAGGGAAGGACAGTGAGGGAAATTCTCATTGTGCTATACTGTGCTAAAGCATTCATCATCAACCATCTTTAAAAAAACATTTTTTATAGGGACAGAAAACTATAGGTAGGGAGAGTGTCAGTGTGTTTTACTGTGCTAATCCTTGTTTGTAGGGACAGGGAAGGACAGTGAGGGAAATTCTCATTGTGCTATACTGTGCTAAAGCATTCATCATCAACCATCTTTAAAAAAACATTTTTTATAGGGACAGAAAACTATAGGTAGGGAGAGTGTCAGTGTGTTTTACTGTGCTAATCCTTGTTTGTAGGGACAGGGAAGGACAGTGAGGGAAATTCTCATTGTGCTATACTGTGCTAAAGCATTCATCATCAACCATCTTTAAAAAAACATTTTTTATAGGGACAGAAAACTATAGGTAGGGAGAGTGTCAGTGTGTTTTACTGTGCTAATCCTTGTTTGTAGGGACAGGGAAGGACAGTGAGGGAAATTCTCATTGTGCTATACTGTGCTAAAGCATTCATCATCAACCATCTTTAAAAAAACATTTTTTATAGGGACAGAAAACTATAGGTAGGGAGAGTGTCAGTGTGTTTTACTGTGCTAATCCTTGTTTGTAGGGACAGGGAAGGACAGTGAGGGAAATTCTCATTGTGCTATACTGTGCTAAAGCATTCATCATCAACCATCTTTAAAAAAACATTTTTTATAGGGACAGAAAACTATAGGTAGGGAGAGTGTCAGTGTGTTTTACTGTGCTAATCCTTGTTTGTAGGGACAGGGAAGGACAGTGAGGGAAATTCTCATTGTGCTATACTGTGCTAAAGCATTCATCATCAACCATCTTTAAAAAAACATTTTTTATAGGGACAGAAAACTATAGGTAGGGAGAGTGTCAGTGTGTTTTACTGTGCTAATCCTTGTTTGTAGGGACAGGGAAGGACAGTGAGGGAAATTCTCATTGTGCTATACTGTGCTAAAGCATTCATCATCAATCATCTTTAAAAAAACATTTTTATAGGGACAGAAAACTATAGGTAGGGAGAGTGTCAGTGTGTTTTACTGTGCTAATCCTTGTTTGTAGGGACAGGGAAGGACAGTGAGGGAAATTCTCATTGTGCTATACTGTGCTAAAGCATTCCTCATCAACCATCTTTGAAATCCTTGTTTTTTGGACAGTCAGGGAAATTGTCATTGTGCTATTCTGTGCGAAAGCAATCATCCTCAACCATATTTAGAAATCCTTAAGTAAAGGGACAGAGAAGGACACCTGAAGGTAGCCCTTATTGCTTTTTTCCCATCTCCCTGCAGGCCATCCATTAGAATGTCTGGAAGGCAAACAAGGAGAGGCAGACAGTCAGGAGGCAATAAAAGAGGGCAAGCAGGCTCTGTGTCTGGGGGCAACAGTGCTGGTCGTGGACGCGGTGCATTGTCATCAGCACATGGCCATGGGACACGCTTGTCCTTCTTTTCGGCAGCTGGACATGTTGAGCCACATCATGCCGAAGACTTGGTAGAGTGGATGACCAAGCCCTCCTCCTCATCCTCTCTCACCCAGGCTCAGGGTACTGGCAAAGCAGCTGCCAAAGCGTCCTCTTCCCTGGTATCAATGTCAGACTCATCATCAGTCACTCCTTCCCTAGACCCACCATGTCCTCCTCCTGAGGAGTCCCCCGAACTGTTTGAGCACAGTGTTGGGTACATGCTCCAGGAGGATGCCCAGCGTTTCGAAGGGTCTGATGATGAAACCCAGCTAGAGGAAGGCAGTAGCGTGAGAGCAGACAGAGGGGATGCTCAAGAAGGACACCAATCTGGCAGTCATGTTCCAGCAGCTGCAGCATACTGCCAGATTGGCTCCAGTGATGAGGAGGGAGGGGATGATGAGGTCACTGACTCCACGTGGGTGCCTAATAGGAGAGAGGAGGATGAGGAGGAGGCACATCTCCAACGAGGCAGGATGCCCTTTGGTGGCCAGCGTAAGGGCAGTACACTGACGGAATCACACCGCAGAGCTCCGCCTGTGCAGGGCGCTGCCTCTGCCCGTCATTCAAAAAGTTCTTTGGTGTGGGCCTTTTTTGAGGCTAGTGCATCAGATCGCACAGCTGCTGTTTGCAACATATGTCTCAAGCGTATATCGCGTGGCCAAAACATCAGCCGCTTGGGTACCACATGCCTGACCAGACATATGTTGACCTGCCATGCAGCTCGTTGGCAAGCCTACCTCAAAGACCCACACCAAAGAACAAAGCGGACCTCTCCTTGCACCGCATCAGCTGGGATCTCCAACCCCACTATAACTTCAGTCCTCTCTGAAACATGCACTGAGAGGAATGAAGGTGTAGAATTAGGTGTGTCACAGCCAAGTACTTGCGGCCACTCTGCTAGCAGTACACCGACGTCCGATTCTAGCAGGCAAATTTCCCTGCCCCAGCTGCTGGACCGTCGAAAGAAGTTCACTCCCAGCCATCCACATGCCCAGCGGTTGAATGCTAGCTTGGCTAAATTGCTAGCGCTTCAACTGCTGCCTTTTCAGTTGGTAGACTCGGCCCCCTTCCGTGAGTTTGTGCAATGTGCGGTTCCTCAGTGGCAGGTTCCCAAACGCCACTTTTTCTCACGGAAGGCTATTCCGGCTCTCTACCGGCATGTGGAAGGCAATGTCTTGGCCTTGCTGGACAGGGCGGTCAGCGGTAGGGATGAGCTTCGTGTTCGAGTCGAACATACGTTCGACTCGAACATCGGCTGTTCGATCGTTCGACGAAGATCGAACGATTTGGGCCGTTCGCGCCAAATTCTAGTGACGCGAACGGCCCACAATGCACTACGCCATCGCAGTGTCATCCAGGCGCTGTGATTGGCCAAGCATGCACTGTGACCCCGCATGCTTGGCCAATCACAGCGCCGGCAGCGAGGAGAGCAATGATTGGCCACAGGCAGGATGCCTGTGGCCAATTATTGCTGAGGGTGTTTAGTACACGCCCCACACTATAAAAGGCCGCCAGCACGGCGGCCTAGTGTAGTGTGTTCCGGAGCAGGAAAAGACAAGCATAGGCAGGGACAGTGACATTTATTTCTTTCTTGCTTAACCTGGATTCCTTTAGTTTAGGGAAAGAGAAGGATAGGTAGGGAGAGTGTCAGTGTGTTTTACTGTGCGAGTCCTTGTTTCTAGGGACAAAGAAGGAAAGTGAGGGGAATTCTCCTTGTGCTATAGTGTGCTTTAAAAAAACATTTTTTCTAGGGACAGAAAACTCTAGATAGGGAGAGTGTCAGTTTATTTCACTGTGCGAGTCCTTGTTTCTAGGGACAAAGAAGGAAAGTGAGGGGAATTCTCCTTGTGCTATAGTGTGCTTTAAAAAAACATTTTTTCTAGGGACAGAAAACTCTAGGTAGGGAGAGTGTCAGTTTCTTTCACTGTGCCAGTCCTTGTTTCTAGGGACAAAGAAGGAAAGTGAGGGGAATTCTCCTTGTGCTATAGTGTGCTTTAAAAAAACATTTTTTCTAGGGACAGAAAACTCTAGGTAGGGAGAGTGTCAGTTTCTTTCACTGTGCCAGTCCTTGTTTCTAGGGACAAAGAAGGAAAGTGAGGGGAATTCTCCTTGTGCTATAGTGTGCTTTAAAAAAACATTTTTTCTAGGGACAGAAAACTCTAGATAGGGAGAGTGTCAGTTTCTTTCACTGTGCCAGTCCTTGTTTCTAGGGACAAAGAAGGAAAGTGAGGGGAATTCTCCTTGTGCTATAGTGTGCTTTAAAAAAACATTTTTTCTAGGGACAGAAAACTCTAGGTAGGGAGAGTGTCAGTTTCTTTCACTGTGCCAGTCCTTGTTTCTAGGGACAAAGAAGGAAAGTGAGGGGAATTCTCCTTGTGCTATAGTGTGCTTTAAAAAAACATTTTTTCTAGGGACAGAAAACTCTAGGTAGGGAGAGTGTCAGTTTCTTTCACTGTGCCAGTCCTTGTTTCTAGGGACAAAGAAGGAAAGTGAGGGGAATTCTCCTTGTGCTATAGTGTGCTTTAAAAAAACATTTTTTCTAGGGACAGAAAACTCTAGGTAGGGAGAGTGTCAGTTTCTTTCACTGTGCCAGTCCTTGTTTCTAGGGACAAAGAAGGAAAGTGAGGGGAATTCTCCTTGTGCTATAGTGTGCTTTAAAAAAACATTTTTTCTAGGGACAGAAAACTCTAGGTAGGGAGAGTGTCAGTTTCTTTCACTGTGCCAGTCCTTGTTTCTAGGGACAAAGAAGGAAAGTGAGGGGAATTCTCCTTGTGCTATAGTGTGCTAAAGCATTCCTCATCAACCATCTTTGAAATCCTTGTTTTTTGGACAGTCAGGGAAATTGTCGTTGTGCTATTCTGTGCAAAAGCAATAATCCTCAACCATATTTAGAAATCCTTAAGTAAAGGGACAGAGAAGGACACCTGAAGGTAGCCCTTATTGCTTTTTTCCCATCTCCCTGCAGGCCATCTATTAGAATGTCTGGAAGGCAAACAAGGAGAGGCAGACAGTCAGGAGGCAATAAAAGAGGGCAAGCAGGCTCTGTGTCTGGGGGCAACAGTGCTGGTCGTGGACGCGGTGCATTGTCATCAGCACATGGCCATGGGACACGCTTGTCCTTCTTTTCGGCAGCTGGACATGTTGAGCCACATCATGCCGAAGACTTGGTAGAGTGGATGACCAAGCCCTCCTCCTCCTCCTCATCCTCTCTCACCCAGGCTCAGGGTACTGGCAAAGCAGCTGCCAAAGCGTCCTCTTCCCTGGTATCAATGTCAGACTCATCATCAGTCACTCCTTCCCTAGACCCACCATGTCCTCCTCCTGAGGAGTCCCCCGAACTGTTTGAGCACAGTGTTGGGTACATGCTCCAGGAGGATGCCCAGCGTTTCGAAGGGTCTGATGATAAAACCCAGCTAGAGGAAGGCAGTAGCGTGAGAGCAGACAGAGGGGATGCTCAAGAAGGACACCAATCTGGCAGTCATGTTCCAGCAGCTGCAGCATACTGCCAGATTGGCTCCAGTGATGAGGAGGGAGGGGATGATGAGGTCACTGACTCCACGTGGGTGCCTAATAGGAGAGAGGAGGAGGAGGAGGATGAGGAGGAGGCACATCTCCAACGAGGCAGGATGCCCTTTGGTGGCCAGCGTAAGGGCAGTACACCGACGGAATCACATCGCAGAGCTCCGCCTGTGCAGGGCGCAGCCTCTGCCCGTCATTCAAAAAG
Source organism: Rana muscosa (assembly GCA_029206835.1). Classification (NCBI taxonomy): domain Eukaryota; kingdom Metazoa; phylum Chordata; class Amphibia; order Anura; family Ranidae; genus Rana; species Rana muscosa. The sequence continues at coordinate 1,075,725,889 of CM055116.1, read as the reverse complement.
TTCCTTGGTGTGGGCCTTTTTTGAGGCTAGTGCATCAGATCGCACAGCTGCTGTTTGCAACATATGTCTCAAGCGTATATCGCGTGGCCAAAACATCAGCCGCTTGGGTACCACATGCCTGACCAGACATATGTTGACCTGCCATGCAGCTCGTTGGCAAGCCTACCTCAAAGACCCACACCAAAGAACAAAGCGGACCTCTCCTTGCACCGCATCAGCTGGGATCTCCAACCCCACTATAACTTCAGTCCTCTCTGAAACATGCACTGAGAGGAATGAAGGTGTAGAATTAGGTGTGTCACAGCCAAGTACTTGCGGCCACTCTGCTAGCAGTACACCGACGTCCGATTCTAGCAGGCAAATTTCCCTGCCCCAGCTGCTGGACCGTCGAAAGAAGTTCACTTTTTCAGTTGGTAGACTCGGCCCCCTTCCGTGAGTTTGTGCAATGTGCGGTTCCTCAGTGGCAGGTTCCCAAACGCCACTTTTTCTCACGGAAGGCTATTCCGGCTCTCTACCGGCATGTGGAAGGCAATGTCTTGGCCTCGCTGGACAGGGCGGTCAGCGGTAAGGTGCATATTACCGCTGACTCATGGTCCAGCAGGCATGGACAGGGACGTTACCTTTCTTTCACGGCCCATTGGGTCACTCTTTTGGCAGCTGGGAAGGATGCAGGACAAGGTGCAGTAGTGTTGGAGGTTGTTCCACCGCCACGCCTCCAAAATGCTACTACTGGTTGTGACACACCTCTCTCCGCCACCCCCTCCTCTTCTTCTTCCTCCATGGCCTCTTCCTGTGGTTTGTCCTATGAACCAGCGGTGCTCCGTAGCCGTTCACGGGGCTACGCAAGTACGCAGGCAAAAAGATGCCATGCCGTGCTTGCGCTGGTGTGTTTGGGGGACAGAAGCCACACTGGGGCAGAGGTCCTGTCTGCTCTGCAGGGCCAGGCCGAGAGGTGGTTGACGCCACGCCAGCTTAAGCCAGGAATGGTGGTTTGCGACAATGGCACCAACCTCCTCTCCGCCCTCCGACAGGGACAACTGACCCATGTGCCCTGTGTGGCTCACGTCCTTAACCTGGTGGTGCAGCGGTTCTTGGGCAGGTACCCGGGCTTACAGGATGTCCTGAGGCAGGCCAGGAAAGTCTGTGTGCATTTCCGCAGATCTTATAATGCCAGTGCTCACCTGGCTGAGCTGCAAAAGGAGTTGAACCTGCCCAAGAACCGCCTTATATGTGACATGCCCACCAGGTGGAACTCAACGTTGGCCATGCTGCAGCGGCTGCACACGCAGCAGAGGGCCATCAATGAGTACCTGTGTGACTACGGCACCAGGACAGGGTAAGGGGAGCTTGGTTTTTTTTTCTCCACGCCAGTGGGGCATGATCAGGGATGCATGCACTGTCCTGGCACCATTTGAGGAGGCCACGAGGATGGTGAGCAGTGACAGTGCATGCATCAGTGACACTGTACCTCTTGTCCACCTGTTGGAGCACACGCTGCGTGGAATAATGGACAGGGCACTTGAGGCAGAACAGAGGCAGGAAGAGGAGGACTTCCTTGCCTCTCAAGGCCCCCTTTACCCAGACAGTGTTCCTTCTGTCCCACCCATCGCACAGGAAGAGGAGGAGGAGGAGGAGGAGAAGGAGGAGGATTGTGTCAGCATGGAGGTGGAGGCTGGCACTCAGCATCATCAGCAGCAGTCTTTTAGGGATGATTTACAGTCCCAAGAAACCAGTGGACTTGTACGTGGCTGGGAGGAGGTGGCTGCGGATCATGTCGTCCTTAGTGACCCAGAGGACTCCGGACCAAATGCCTCAGCTAACCTACGCTGCATGGCCTCCCTGATCCTGCAAAGTCTGCGGAAGGATCCTCGTATTCTTCGGATCAAGGAGAGGGACCATTACTGGCTGGCCGCTCTCCTTGATCCACGGTACAAGGGTAAGGTTGCGGACCTTATGTTACCGTCGCAGAGGGAGCAGAGGATGAGACAACTCCGGGAGGCCTTGCAGAAAGGTCTGTGCAACGCGTTCCCAGAGACTGGGAGGTTACAAACTCCTGGTCCTGGACAACGAGTTGCTGAGGCTTCGGCCAGTCAAAGAAGGAGCGGTGGGGAAGGTGGCCGTCTGACCGATGCGTTCAGACAATTCTTTAGTCCGCAGCCCCAAAGTATGATCGGTTCCAGCAACCATCGCCAGCGTCTGATAAACATGGTGCAGGAATATCTAGGGGCAAGGTCAGACTTGGACACCTTCCCCACCGAAAATCCTCTGGCTTACTGGGTCTTGAGGATGGATCACTGGCCAGAGCTTGCACAGTATGCAATTGAGCTACTGGCCTGTCCTGCATCCAGCGTTCTTTCGGAACGCACATTCAGTGCTGCTGGAGGATTTGTCACGGATCACAGGGTGCGCCTGTCCACCGACTCGGTTGATCGACTGACTTTCATCAAGATGAACCAGTCTTGGATCACCACCAGCTACCACACACCTGATGCTGATATAACAGACTAATTGATTTTAACATGTCACATCCCTTCAAGACTGATGCTGATGCTGAGTGCCTGTGCTGTTATGTTGACTGGCTATCCTCCTCCTCCGAGTCCTCAATGATACGATTGATGATGATAGCTTGGAAGATCATTTTTGTTTATGGGTGCCGCCACCAGTGGCTAAGGCCCAATTTTTCAGCCCCTGTTTAACAGGGGCGTGTAATTACAATTTTTGAAGCAATACTTTGCAACAGGGCTCATTGCTGTGCTCCAAGTACAGTATCTGTGAGGGGTTGGAGTGTTGTGCCACCAGTGCCTAAGGCCCAATTTTTCAGCCCCTGTTTAACAGGGGCGTGTCATTACAATTTTTGAAGCAATACTTTGCAACAGGGCTCATTGCTGTGCTCCAAGTACAGTATCTGTGAGGGGTTGCAGTGTTGTGCCACCAGTGCCTAAGGCCCAATTTTTCAGCCCCTGTTCAACAGGGGCATGTAATTACAATTATTGATCTAATAATTCACAGCAGGGCCCATTGCTGCACCCACCAAGAGTAACTCTGAGGGCTTACAGTGTTGTGGCAACGCCACCACCACCACCACCACGAAAGGCCCAATTTTTCAGCCCCTGTTCAAAAGGGGCATGTAATTACAATTCTTGATCTAATAATTCACAGCAGGGCCCATTCCTGCACCCACCAAGAGTAACTCTGAGGGCTTACAGTGTTGTGGCAACACCACCACCACCACCACCACCACGAAAGGCCCAATTTTTCAGCCCCTGTTCAACAGGGGCATGCAATTACAATTCTTGATCTAATAATTCACAGCAGGGCCCATTGCTGCACCCACCAAGAGTAACTGTCAGGGCTTACAGTGTTGTGGCACCAGCACCACCATCAAAGGCCCAATTTTTACTACCACTGTTCAACAATTATATGTAATTACAATTCCTGATATAATAGTTGACAGCAGGGCGTTCCAGCACCAACCAAGAGTAACTGTGAGTGCTTACAGTGTTGTGCCAACACCAACAACTAAGGGGCCTATTTCTGCAGAGTATATACGGCAGGTCCCTACTTTCAAACATCCAACTTACAAACGACTCCTACTTGCAAACGCAAGACAACAGGAAGTGAGAGGAAATCTACCCCTAGGAAGGAAAATTCTCTCCTGTAAGAATTAATATGGGAGAAAGGTGTCTCCTCTGTACTGATGCTTTATCACCAATCCTTGTTTCAAGAAAAACACCACATTTCAAAAACAGTTGTCATTGGGACGGAAAGTGAGGTGAAATGTTCTGAACAGGGGCACAGACAGCAAAACAAATGTTACAGGGGTGATAACCCTTACCTATGTTTTCCAAAAAGTTTAAAAATAGATTTTTGGGCTGGAGCTACACTTAAACAATGTACCTGTTCAAAATTACAAACACATTCTACATAAGAACAAACCTACAGTCCCTGTCTTGTATGCACCGCCTGTATACGGCTGTTCAGAGTATATAGGGCCTTTTTTATTTTGTGTGCGGTGTTCCCCTTAATATCCATACAAGACCCAAAGGGGCTGGTAATGGGCTGGGGTAGGGGGGGGGGGTCATGGGGTAGCTATGCCATTTTTCTTAAAGATTTTCATCCATATTACCGGGACCAGACATTACATTAAAGCCGCAAGCAGTTTTAAATGGCTTTTTTTTCCTTTAGAAGTGTCATTTTGTGCAGGGACAGTTCTAAACACGGGAAACACGTGGCACTTCACAGGCATACTTTAGACACCCCCCAGGTATGATATTTAAAGGAATATTTGACTTTTTTTTTTCACTTTATGCATCATTAAAATGACTGCTCCCGAAAAACGACCGTTTTTAAAACTTCTTTTTGCATTGATACATGTCCCCTGGTGCAGAACCCGGGTTCCCAAACCCTTTTTAGGACAATAACATGCATAATAGTCGTTATAATTAGCACTTTAGAATTCGAACGTTCGCATCCATTGTATTTCATAGGGTTCTAATGTTCGTACGAACTTTCGGTCCGTTCGCGGGTTCTGGTGCGAACCGAACCCGGGGGTGTTCGGCTCATCACTAGTAATGATTACCATTTCTTAGGTATATGGAGTTTGCATTGAAGCTATTAATCAGCTACCATGGCAGAAGGACCTCATCATTGAAATCCGGAGGTAAATAGTGTTTTATCCAAGGGAGCCAAAGTTTTTTGAATTTTGGGATTTGGTCCCCGCCAGTGGCTATCATTTTGGCATGTGACATTGTGGTGTTCATTCTACAAATTGTTTCTGCCAACCCCAAAGTTGGGGATTTCCATGCTTTGGCTACCGTTTGTTTTGCTGCACTTAGAAGTGGAATAAAAAGATTAAATTGAAAAAATGTTTAGCATTCCGGTTTTAGATTAAGTAGTGCCGTAAACGGGTCTAGTTGTATCTGTTGTCGGAACATTTTAGAGGCCATTGCAGAGATTTCTTTCCAGAAAGATTGCACTATCGGACACGTCCACCATACTTGCAAGTGATTGCCCAAATCTGAACAGCCCCTAAAGCAAAGAGCTGAATGTGTAGGCACAAATTTGGCCACTTTAGCAGGTACAAGGTACCACTGCATCAGGACCTTGTAATTTGTTTCCATCGCCGTAACATTGGGCGAGGATGATTTTATGGTTGACCAAATCTTAGTCCAATCAGCATTATCTAGCGTACACCCCAGGCCCTGCTCCCATTTCTGCACATAGGTTGGTTTGTCATAATTGGGGTCTATAAGAAGTTGGGTGTAGAGGGTTGATATCATTCCTCTGGCTAATGGATCTTTTTTACAAATTTTTTCAAAATTTGATAATTGGGTCAGTGGTGTTGCAACTTGTAAAAGTGGAGAACATTTATTTTTAATGTGGAGATATCTAAACTGTTCTGTTTCTGGTAAGTCGTGTTTCTCTCTGAGTGTAGAAAAGGGTACAAAGTTTTTTGAAGTGACCAAGTCATGTAATGTCAGTATTCCTGTTTTTGTCCAATCTTTAAAAGTGTTCGGGAAAATCCATGCCGGATAAAAAGTTGGATTTTTGAGGAAAGATAAGAGGGGATTGTGTTTTCCGATTGTAATTGGTGTTTACGTTTAAATGTATCCCAAAGGGATAAAAAGTGTTTTGTGATAGGGTTACTCAATTCACGTCGATCTCTGGGCCGGAGCCATAGTATGTTGGAGATCAATAAAGGGTCACTTTCTGAGGCCTCTATCGATACCCATAAGGGAGATTCCTGTGTTGCGTGGTACTTTGGAAGACTAGCTAAGTGAGCAGCATTGTAATAGGTTGCAAATTTGGGATAGCCTAGTCCACCTTGTGATTTAGGGAGATGTAGTGTGCGAATCGGTATGCATGGTTTGGAGGTACCCCATATAAAGGTAGATGTTCTTTTTTGGATCAATCTTAAATAATATGAAGGGATTGGGATTGGCAGGACTCTAAACATATATAGTAGTTTGGGTAGGATAGTCATTTTAGAAGCATTGATCTTCCCTATCCAGGACAGCGGGAGATGGTACCATTGTTTTAGAAAATTTGTAATCTGTTTTAATAGAGGGGGGTAATTAGCTGAAAATAAATCTGTTATGGCGGCTGTCAGGTTTACTCCTAAATATGGTAGTGATTTCTCTGCCCAAGAAAAGGGGAGTGCTATTTTTGTTGGGATTAATTCTGCTTCTGTAAGTGAAATATTAAGCACTACACATTTCATGGGATTGATGACCAAGCCAGAGACGGTCACAAATTTATCTAGGATAGGTAAAAGGTTAGGACCTGACACCTGTGGTGATGACATGAAGAGCAAAATATCATCCGCAAACATGCAGATTTTATGCGGATAACCTCCAATCTCAATGCCGATAATTGTGGGATTGGTTCTAATATATTGGGCTAATGGTTCTAATACTAGGGCAAATAGGAGGGGAGATAATGGGAATCCCTGTCGTGTACCTCGCTTAATGCTGAAAGAATCCAATTTATATCCAGCATATTTTATGTATGCTTTTGGATTGTTATAGAGTGCCTCAATCCATTTTATAAAATGAGAACCAAAACCCCATTTTTGTAAAGAATAATACATATAAGGCCAGGATACCATGTCAAAAGCTCTCTTTATATCGAGGGATAAAAAGCATGAGGGAATACGTCGCTTCCTTGCAATATGCGCAAGAAGCATTGCTCTGTGGACATTGTCACCCGCTTGCCTGTTTGGCATAAAGCCTACCTGGTCTCTATGTATAAGTTTATTTATGATACCATTAAGGCGTTTAGGCATAAATTTTGCCAACAGCTTGATATCCAGATTCAAGAGAGAGATGGGACGGTAGTTTGTACATGAGGTGTCATCGGTGTGTGGTTTTGGAATCATGCAGACAATTGCCAATAATGATTCTTGTGTAAAGGAGTGTCCATTTAATAATGTATTGAATGCCCCAGCTAACATGGGGGAAAGGGTTTCTGTAAATGTTCTATAATATAATGCTGAATATCCATCTGGGCCTGGTCGCTTGTTTATTTTTAAATCTTTGATGGAAAAAGCTACTTCTTCAGTCGTTATAGGTTCCTCCATCAGATTTCTTTGGGTTTGCGATAATTCTGGTAAGGTGATATGAGAAAAGAAAGATTCCGCTTCTGAGAGGTTGAATTCATTGGTTGATTCATATAAAGAAGCAAGGTGTGAGTGGAATTTGCAAACTATTTTGGGGTTGCTAGTATATATATCTTTTGCTAATTTTAAACGGATTGGCTTGAACTTTTTGTTTAATGAGTTTAGAGCCCGGAACCATGTATGTACCTGGTTAGTTGCTTTTGTGGAAATTGTGTCTAGAGCGTTTGTAAGATTTATCCACTGATTCCGTAAGAAAAAGGTCATACTCTAATCAAGTTTTTTCCAAATGGGTTTTCGTGATTGATGATGGGTTGTCTTGAAATGCTATGAATGCTGCATTGAATTCCGTTTCTAACTTGCGGGCAAGGGATTTTCGTTCCCGTTTAAGTGTAGCCATTTGTCTTTGTAGGGTACCACGCAACACAGGTTTGTGAGCTTCCCAGAGTGTTAAAGGGGATATGTCGGGGGTTCTATTGTGAAGCAAATATTCCTTTAATGTTTGTTAAATTTTTGAGCGATGGGTTTGTTGTTTAAGCACTGTGTCAGGGAAATACCAGGTTAGATCATGCGCTTTTGGTATGGTAGATGCAATAGTTGTGTATACTGCATTATGATCAGACCATGGTATGGGAATTATATCAGAGTCAAGAATTTCTGGAATCATTCCAATGGTTAAAAAAAAGATATGGTCAATACGGGTGAATGATTGGTGTGGGTGGGAGAAATAGATGAATCTTTTTTTTGTTGGGTTGCTTTCTCTCCATGTATCTACCATATTATATTTTGAAAGGAGTTGTGAGAAAGATAATTTGTTTGGGCTTACAGGTGGGACATAAGGTGATTTGTCAAGAAACGGGAGGAGGACCTGGTTCGAATCCCCGCACATAATTATTGTTCCGAATTTGTGGTCATTAATCAATTGCATTAGGTGGGAAAGAAAGGAGTTGGGTTGCTTATTGGGGGCATAATACGAGACTATCATGACAGGAGTATCCATTATATGACCCATCAGTAATATGTATCTACCTTCTGGATCTGTAATGTCTTTTGCAAGAGTGAATGGAGTAGATCTATGGAACGCTATTAGAGTTTCCCTTTGTTTAGTGTTGGCAGAAGCAGTGAAAAATTGTGGGTATGAGGGAGACATGAATTTGGGAGTGGATTTTTTTGTGAAATGTGTTTCTTGCAAGCACACTATGTGTGCCCTTCATGATTGGAACATGCAAAAAGCCTTAGTCCTTTTCTGTGGAACATTTATGCCCTGAACGTTCAGGGACAGGATGTTCAGTGGTGCCATGGCAACTGATCAAACAGAAGATACGACTTACCAAATACCTTGCATTTCTGACTGGGTGGATCGACCTGTGTGGACTTGAAAGGTTTGAAAGTAGAGAAGAATCCAGTGAAGCCTGGAATAAAGAAAAAAATTGTAACAAAAAAATGTAATAAATATATTTCTTGCAAAAATATAAATAAAGTTACAAAAATAGCCCGTGACAGAGGGTATAAATCTCTATCAGGGGAAAAAATGCCCACGTCGGACACCCACATATTATGGGTGGGTGTGCGAGGGAGGCTAAAGAGGGCACACGGATCTTCCGCGTACAGGGGAAAAGCTCCATAAGGAAAGCATCTAAATGATGCCTGTGTAAATTTATCATACTGTAGCCAATGGACGTTATGTTAGTTGTTTCAGTTAGGTATGAGGGCTAAACCCATACTGCGTCAATCGGCTTAATGTTTGGTACCATTGAAATCATGGTAGGAAAGGGGATTTTAACTATTGTTTTAACATTAAAATAACTAACTTATAGACTAAAGTGAACCTCTAGATAATCCAGTGACAGGATTTAAAGAATTTGTTTGCTAACACAATATACAGGTGATACTCGAAAAATTTGAATATCGTGCAAAAGTTCATTTATTTCGCTAATGCAACTTAAAAGGTGAAATTAATATATGAGATAGACTCATTACATGCAAAGCAAGATAGTTCAAGCCGTGATTTGTCATAATTGTCGTGATTATGGCTTACAGCTGATGAAAACCCCAAATCCACAATCTCCGAAAATTTGAATATTGTGAAAAGGTGCAATATTCTAGGCTCAAAGTGTCCCACTCTAATCAGCTAATTAAGCCATAACACCTGCAAAGGGTTCCTGAGCCTTTAAATGGTCTCTCAGTCTGGTTCAGTAGGAATCACAATCATGGGTAAGACAGCTGACCTGACAATGGTGCAGAAAACCATCATTGACAACCTCCATAAGGAGGGAAAGCCTCAAAAGGTAATTGCAAAAGAAGTTGGATGTTCCCATAGTGCTGTATCAAAGCACATTAATAGAAAGTTATGTGGAAGGGAAAAGTGTGGAAGAAAAAGGTGCACAAGCAGCAGGGATGACCGCAGCCTGGAGAGGATTGTCAGGAAAAGGCCATTCAAAAGTGTTGGGGACTTTCACAAGGAGAGGACTGAGGCTGAAGTCAGTGCATCAAGAGCCACCACACACAGACGGATCCTGCATATGGGCTTCAAATGTCGTATTCCTCTTGTCAAGCCACTCCTGAACAACCAACAACGTCAGAAGCGTCTTACCTGGGCTAAAGAAAAACACACCTGGTCTGTTGCTTAGTGGTCCAAAGTCCTCTTTTCCGATGAGAGCAAGTTTTGCATCTCATTTGGAAACCAATGAGCCAGAGTATGAAGGAAGAATGGAGAGGCACACACTGCAAGATGCTTGAAGTTCAGTGTAATGAGTCTATCTCATATATTACTTTCACCTTTTAAGTTGCATTAGTGAAATAAATGAACTTTTGCACGATATTCTAATTTTTCGAGTATCACCTGGACTTACTTATTTCACAGGTGTAATGTATAGTCTTTATTTTTTTTATTTTTTTATTTAGTCACTTAGGCAGGCTGGTGCTAATTGTAATTTTACTGTTCTATTAATATATTACTATATTTATAGGTACACCATTGCTACTATATTTTCACTAGCGCCCCCTTATGCCCCGTACACACGATCGTTTTTAATGTCATTTTTGAAACCAACGTTTTTCTCCTCGTTTTTTTCATGTTTCCTCTCAAGCCTGCCTTGCGTACACACCATCATTAAAAAAAACGATCAAGCAAAGCGCAGTGACGTTCAACACGTACGACGGCACTATAAAGGGGAAGTTCCGTTCGAATGGCGCCACCCTTTATGTTAGTAAAGTTTGTTGAGCGACGATTCGCGCTTTTCAGTCCGTTACTGTGTAATGAATGTGCTATCTCCATTACGAACGCTAGTTTTACCAGAACGAGCGCTCCCGTCTCATACTTGATTCTGAGCATGCGCGTTTTTTTTCACGTCGTGAAAGCATACACACTATCGTTTTTCACGTTGTTAAAAAAAACGACGTGAAAAAAGAGAGCATGTCCGGAATTTTTAATGGCCGTTTTTCACATCGTTAAAAATGCTCTGGAGCCTACACACGATCATTTTTAATGGCCATTTTTTAAAATGGCATTTTTAACGGCATGAAAAACGATCGTGTGTATGGGGCATTACACCTATACTTCACAATGTACTTACAACCTGTTTTAATTTATTTAGGATAACCGTTAAGTTATCAATACTTATGACAACCTTTCCTTATAAAGTAACCCTAATTTTCCAGGGAATATGGGAAAAAAAAACAACAAGTTAATTGGGATAATAGTGAGTTGAGGGATGCAAGTAGGGGGTAGTTGCATATGCCTCAAATTTCTGTTCTACAACCCTACAGTGAATATATCACTGATTATTGTTGTAAGTATATAGATTAATGGGAAGGAGATATCTCCAGGGACATTAGGGGACTTAAAGGAGGTTAACTAAATTAAGACATTGAGTTTTTAGTGAGCATAACCTTGTTTAGGCTATGAGAATATGAAAATGGCCTAATATTGTCATTCGACCAGACTATTGAAGAACCACTTGTGTGTCAGTCCAATGATAGGAGAATAGAACTGGTGCAGATCTTCAATCCATGGAGTCTTATGGCTCTACTGGGGGAGAGGAATAGTGGCTCCTCTTGTGTGAATGGTGACCTCCTTTTTTTCTCCCATGTTTGTGAAGAATTGATTGGAGGTGAGGATGAGGCTGCTCTTCTTCTTGCTGAAGAGGTATTAGTTGAAGCTTCTGTCAGATGTAGTTCTAACAAGGTCTGTTGTAGCTCCTCAGCAGATCTACATATGTATCTGGTACCTTGGTAGTTAAATCGAATTGAAAAAGGGAAGCCCCATTGGTAGGTTATATTGTGGCGTTGCAGCTCCATGAGCTGAGGTTTCATAGATCTTCTCTTTGCGATAGTAAGCTGGGATATGTCAGCGAACAATTGATAATTATGGCCATGGAATGTTAGATCTTTTTTCTCCCTTGCTGCAGCCATTAGTTGTTCTTTTGTTCTGTAATAATGTAGTTTTGTGATTATATCACGTGGAGGACCATCTACTTTTTTGTCTGTGAGTGCACGGTGCACTCGATCCAGTTCCAAACAATCAATGGGGATTGCTGGCTGTAGCTCTTGAAAAAGGGCTGTGACTGTAGATTGCAGGTCTAATATTGTTTCAGGAATTCCTCTTATGCGGAGGTTGGAACGTCTGTCCCTGTTCTCTTGGTCTTCCAATCTAGATTGAAGTGATAGGTTCTCTTTTTTTAGGTTTTCCAGTTCTGCCATACAGTCCTGTGAATTAATTTCAATTTCTTCCACTTTTAGTTCCAGCACAGCTGTGCTGTTTCCCAGCTCTCTAATCTCTTTTGTAAGGCTTTTAGTTATTTGCTCTGAGGTCTGTTTCAATGCTTTATAGATCATATGTTCAAATTGCTGTAGTATAGCAGGAGGTACTGAGGAGACTTGTGAGGAGTTTTGTGAGGGAATTTGTTCAGTTTCTGATTCACCTTGGGTGTCTGGTTGAACTAGCTTCTGTCTGTGTGAGCACACTGAGGCAGTGTGTGAGGAGATGACAGGTGCCATTCTAGCTGCAGTGCACGCCTGGGTGTCCCTTCTGAGGGGATTCTTTGTTTTGCCACGGCCGCCTCCCAGAACCATTATTCTGGTCCAAATTGTGCCAGCTAGTTCCCGGGTGCTTAGTCTTGCCGTCTGGTACCTTTCTGTAGCTTTGTCACCGTTAGAATTGCGGCTTTTCTCCTCAGCAGGGCAGAGCTCTAGCTATGCATGTGTGCTCTGCTAGACTCCGCCCAGTGCCCACTCAAGAAGTATTTTAATCACTTATTAGTATTAGACTATTCTAAACAGCAAGGCAAGGGAACATTACATTTAAGGCATAAATAGATTACCTATATGTAGCACTACCCCTTGAAGGAGCTGCTGGTTATATTTTGTGTCTGTACTCTGCCTATCAAGAAGTTTGGCTCAAACCCTCCCTTGGCACAACTGGTCCACACAGAGATTGTGGAACCCACTGGTAACTGGGAACCACAATAATGTCACACAGTAATAAAATTGTAATAAATGTTGTTACCTTGTAATAGCCACCTGTCCAACAGGGTAACAGACAAACTCCACACAAGTTTCTGCTTAACCAAGATGCAATTTTTACTTGGTAAGAAAAAAGGTTAAACAGAGTTAAACAAATGCCCTTTACTGCTTACAGGGCCCTGTAAGAGTCAATAGTATGATAAGAAATTGTAAGTCAGACACAATCAAATAAAGAATCACAGTTCTGGTATACACTTTTGTATATCTGCAACTATATGCTCTCGGACTCCCTCTAGTGGGCACTCTTATGCACGTGTCCTACTACTCCCAGTTCAAACAGGCAAACTGAATCCTGTAATAGTTCCTTCCGGTAGTAAGAGTCTTCGCTAGCATTAGTTGGTGCACGTTAACGATTTGTAATCCAACTGGTATGCAAAGGCAAGAAACGAACATCCACAGTATTTATAAGTATATGTAACTTGCTGCGGCGCAAGCGCCAATCCTTTAAACATGCGACCACTGCGAGATGCAATGTGTCTGCGCGTGGCGCATTACTCCAAACAATACTGGCAAGTCTTTAAGAGTCACCTTCCTACGCAATAGTTAGTTAATGTTGGGCAGGTGCCCCCTCACCAAATAAGGCCTCGCCTCTCCCCGGTATGTTCCGCTGGTAGTGTCCCGGTTCTCGACCTCTCCGCAACTTGCAGTCTCCGGTTCCTCACACAGCCGCTCAAGGTTTTGGTGGATGGGCGACTCCGGTCTCTGTGGAGCGAGAGTTGAATACCACGGAAAAGGATCCCTCCTGGGCTGGCCGATCTGACCTGGCAAATGTGAGCCCAGGCTTCTCGGCCTAGACATGCTGGAAGCAGGCCTCAGCGCAGGCTTCCTGCTTGATAGAAATGTCCCAAGAGGCCGAGTGCCCACTTTCCCTTCCTTTTTAAAGCTTCCCCAGAAGGCCGTGCAATGATGCATTGCACCCTGGTAGCACAGCTGCACTGTGGGCTTTGTAATCTGTTTAACACCCAAGGCAATGAAGTCTTTATCTCCCTGTACTGCAAGTTCCATAATGCATTGCTCACTACAATTAAAACGAACAAGTTGCTGCAATGTCATAATTGAAACACCGGAGGGAGCTGAGTTCCTTCTCAATACAAACAGTAGTCTATAACCACACTGCAAAGTGGCACCTCGCTACATATAATTACAGCTGTCAGAATACTAGTGCTTGAAAAAAGTTTACTTTAGTTGCCTGCTATTTGAAAAGAAACATTCAGACCACAACTTTGCATATCTTTTCTTTAATGTAACAGATAAACAAGTTGACATTTGAACAAGAAAACTTTGAATAATTTGTCTCTAACGTAGCCAACCATGTCATTCAAATGTATCTAGGGCAGCTAATTCCCAGCACACCATGGAAATCATTCTTCAAAGACCAGTTCATGAAGTTCACAAAACGAATGCTCGATGTTGTGGTAGCATTAAAGTCTGGTAATGAAATATAGAATACTGAGTGCCATTAAAATAACACATATAGTTTATTTATAAGTAAACATGCAATGTTAGACATAATTGTATAAATGATATTACTTCATGTTATTAAATGTGATTTATGGCAGATACAGCCAGTTCACATGTCACAACAAAATGTGACTGTCATACATAAAGACAGATTTGGTGTTGGTCACCTTTTCACAGGATAATCATGATAAGTTCTATCCATACTCGGGTTCCACAACAATATACCTTTATTAAATGCTGACTGCAAAGTGTAGAGCTAACAGAACTTAATGCTGGATCTGGCCTAAATAGAACACATGCCAAAATTCCACAATTCATTTTGTGTCACCTTCAAGAATAGTAGCATATTATACAATAACATAAATACATCCATTGCCATAATATTATTTTTCATTGGCTATTATAGATTTAATGATGTCATTAATTGTCATTCAACTAGAACCATAATGATTTCAAGGTTTTAATCCTCTTCCCAAAGTGATAGAGGCCCAACCCTTGTAAGACATGGCTTTTTACAGTTCAACAAAATGGTGGCCGGCTGCACACAGACACTGACGCCCTGTTGCAGAAATCTGAATAGGATGGGTAAAAGATGGCTTCAGCTCCTGTTCTCCACCTGTAGAGGACTCCTCAGATGCGTTTCGCCCTTACTGGGGCTTAATCGTACAGACCATTTTGTTAAAGTCTGCAAGCCTAACAAGCTGATCCTGTCTGTCTTAAACCAGTCTATTCAAATGCTGATCTGACTGATACAGTTTTGGGGGGTCATTCGAGCTGTACTATTTTTTTTATTGTTTTGGGCTACATATGGCTTTATACAGGACAGACAGGGTGGGCATTGCATTGCATTTAGGACAGATTTACTAAAAATGAGCAGTATGTCTTTTATATGTAACACCTGGCACTATTTACTACTGTGGCGCTATCATCCTATTATTTTACATCTTTAGCTGACTAATTTTTTTTTTTTAATTAAAAAAAATAGCTGCTGTAATATAATCTACCAGTAAAGACTGGTCAAACCAACTGATGACAAACTCACCAGAGGTTGGCCAGCTAACAAGGCAGACACAAGCCCTTGTACCACACCACTGTTGCGACACCCTTGAGCTCTTTCAGCAAAGTAACTGGTAGATAATATGACACAGAAAGCATCTGACCACTAGATTTTTAGAGGCATTTCATGCCAGCCAAGAACAGATCTCCTACTGAATCTGAGCCGGATGGACTGGATGTCACTGTCATGGTTATGCAGTAATGCTTGTCTCTCAGCTTACCCCTTCTCCATGTGTTCACCTTATAGGCCAGCCACTCTCACCTGGCTGCTTAAATAATCTCTCCTCCAAGCATGGCTCCACCCCAGGCCCTATCAGGGAACACTATATTAACTTGTGCACTGCAAGCCAGCCGTGCTGATCAACGTTGTTTGTTAAGCTATTGTGTGTTTGGGTTCCTGCTTGCCATGTGCTACATCTGTCTCTGTTTTACCAATCTTGGCTTGTTCTCGACTATCCCTGTCTGCTTGTGACCTTGACCTTTGGCGTGTCCTTTGTTTATCCTTGTCTGCTAGTCACCCCGATGTTTGGCTTATCCCTTCACTATCTCTTGTATCCTGAGCTGCTGCTTCCCCTCTATCCTCTATAGCCTACTGTGAGCGTAAGCTGGGGGACTCTGGGGGCTGCGACCTGGATCCAGTTGCAGCCCAGTCCATCCTCACCACTAGAGGCTCTGGTGAACACCTGCTGGATCTTAGACTCCGCGCCCTGGGGAATCTTAGGCTCTAGCTCCCTGTGGGATCCCTGTTAGTGCTCCAGTCGACCTGCCTTCCTTAATCACCCAGTGTTCCATCCGCAGAAGTCAGCCATAGGGTTCACTACCTTAGCAGTGCACTCCTGACTCCAACAGTGTGCATCTGTCACCTGGCTTCAGGTGACCTGACAGTCACTTTTGTGGCATCCATGTCTGTTCAGTTTTGCCCTCCTGAACCTTAATGAACCCCTGTTAGATCTAAGGGTAGGTGGATGTAAACAAATTTGCGTACATTTACACCTGACTAGATCAGATCTGTCACATTTATGTCTTAAAAAATGGAAAAGGAATGCATAGTTGTTTTTTTTTTTTACCTAGACAGGTTCCGATGTAAACAGATACACATCTGTTTACATCTACCTG
This sequence comes from Rana muscosa, assembly GCA_029206835.1. Taxonomy (NCBI): domain Eukaryota; kingdom Metazoa; phylum Chordata; class Amphibia; order Anura; family Ranidae; genus Rana; species Rana muscosa. The sequence goes on along the minus strand of CM055116.1, from coordinate 1,075,709,619 downwards.
ATCATAGACTAACATTAATCTGTCCATTCAGATCTGTCTGAAAAACTGAAAGGTGGATCTTATCAAAATGCTCACATGAAAGGTGCCTTATAAAACATCATAACACTTTCAAAGCAATAACACATCCCTATATAATCATTATTTTCCTACATTTAAACCATGAAATGTCATGCTAACTATTAATAGTTGGAGTTCTTTTTGAGACATTATTAGAAAAGGAGACTTATAATAATCTGACATGGAACATATCACTACCGTTTTTTTGTATGTTCTTTGTGGAGATCCAGTGTCATTGTCAGTCTTTATACCCATTTGTTCTATTTTCACAGTGCCAGCAGGTGTTCCATGTGTGCTATACTCTTAAGTACAAGCAAAATAAGGATAAAGTTGACCTATGTATTATCCTACAAGTAGATCAAATAACACACAAATATGACACAAACCTCCATTAACACTTACTTTTGAAGTAAACATTTTTATCAATTTACAGAAATGTAATTTAGAGAAATGAAAAAGGATACCGTAGTTTCGATATTTTAGCTATTTTAGTATTACACCGTAAATAAACCGGATGCGGACTACAGTGACTAAGATAACAACAGTTCTGAAGTGCAGGGACCTTGTGGTGTTTCCAAAGACCTGTGTTAGTATACAGATCTCAGTGTCCTTCTGAAGCCAGGTGGATGATAGGCCAAAGCTGTACATCGGGCCTTCACTTCTACCCAATTTAAAATTAAGAAGCAACTGACTGTTGTCACCAAGTGTCTACTGCAACATTAAAGATCAGAAGGTGCATCGTCAGTGCACCATAGAATTATGGGAATTAGTGCAATGTGGGGCTTAATGTCCAGTTTAGTAGAAATCAACGCTGAATGTAGAGCACATGCTGGATGCCAGGGGCTCTGCAGGGATACAAAGAAGGTCAGCAGACGTTCATTTGCATTGTAAGAGGGAATAATTAACACTTTATAATTTGATCATTATACTTATTTGTATGAATTGTGCATTTTTAAAGATCTCAATATGAATGTTGGACAAAATAACAGCAATACTCACTGTAATTGGTCATAGCAAGGCTGCTATATCAGGGGGTATGAAATGTGCATTTTTTGGCTCAGGTACTGAGAGGCTAAATAATCTTTCTTTCCATGACATAGCTGGTGAATGGATAGAACCCATGCCCAGTGAAAAGCATACTTTAATTTTTGTGGTTAAAATACTATCAATTGGTTGCACAGATTTTCAAACAACCATTTTCAGTAAATCTAGGCATTCGGTAGCCTCTACAATGCCAGTTCTTAACAATGCATGCTAAAATCTGTTGTACTGCTTTGTATTTAGTGGGTTGTGTATGACCACTACATCAAAGTATTTTGCCTCAAGCCATTCATATTACTAAAGCCGTAGCAAATGGAGACATCCATTCTACAATGGGCCTATTATCTGCAATCTTATTATCACTATTTTCTGTGTCTGATCTTTTTATGCATTATACGTTTACACATTGTAATTTCAGATTAACATTAACAGATTACATCTACAATTTTAGAGTCAATACACACGCAGGATTTGTAGCACACTGTTTTCTCAGAACAGGGCAAATGAATTTATCACATCAACTATTTTCCAGTGCTGGGAAAATCTACAAATGTATTTAAATAATTGATGCTACTAGGATAGAATTTGTTTCAAAACCAATTACTGTTTGTCTACACAGACATTATAGTTTAGCTGCCATGTCATGACAATTATTCTATTTGAAAGTCAGTGTGTATGTGAAACCAGACGACCATGGAAGATGTGATTTTGTTGTGATTTTAATTACGTTGCTTTAGAAATAGTTTCTGCTGGTTCTCTTGCCAAAGGCAGATCTGTTGTGAAAATGCAACTCTGACTTTCTGCTACATTTGATTTTGTGTCTGGCACGTGACAGGAAATCATATTTTTTGTTTAGATTCCTCTGGGAGAATGTTACCAATCATATACTGTATAGCACATGTGAAGAAGAAAAAGATTTCTGATATTATCTATTCAAGTAACGATGCAAAACAGAACATAGGAAATCAGAAGGCAGTTTGCATTTGGACTTGATGTATTGTAGCCTTTTCCTCCATACTCTGTGAAATTCCATTTTCAAAAAAAGTGCTCTAAATATTTTTGTTTTTTAATGAAGAAGGGCTTTAGAATCTAAAAAAAAGTCACGCACACACAGATATAGAAATGACAAGATGCCGGTAAGTTGGTGTTTAGCACTGAGGATCCCAATTCATAAGAGGTGAATTTGCCAACAAGGTGTATGTAAACCCTTACAGTGAACTTCTTCATATGCTCCCTTTTGTTTGCCAAAATATACCATTGGAAGCATTTTGTTACATCTGTTAGAGAAGAGAAAAATATCCTTTGAACCTGCTGGAAAACTTGTCTAAAAACCCGTGCTTTCTGCCTGTGCTACATTTTTATGATTCAATTATTTTCATCTATATGGACTACAGAAAACCTTCCCAATTAATTTAGAAAGCAGGAGAGAGAGGTGTTTGTAGTCTGGAGTCCTGAAAACACTGGTTTTCCATAGACACAATGAGCAATGTCACCCTAGGACATACTGTAAGTGTGTTATTTGCATTATTACCAGATGATAAAAAAGAAACGACTTAAAAAAAAAAAAAAAGACACACACACACCACATCTAAAGACTGGTAAGTTGCAAAATATTATTATATTTTATTTTTTTTTGGGGGGGGATAGGGGTTTCGGGTATAATCTATATTAAAAAATAAGAAAAGGAATGCAGCACTGATCCAAAACAACTATGAATAAGGCCCCATGCACACGAGACGCCGGTGCAAACTCTGCTGAACACACGTTTTTAAAGGCTAAAACCGGCGTTTAAAAACGCATGTTTTGCCACGATTTTAGCGGCGTTTTACCGCGTTTTACCGCGTTTGCGTCTATAGGCCTTTAGTTAAGAAACATCATAAGACCCTCCCTAAGCTCAAAAAAACATTATTATTTAACCATTTCAGCCATTTTGGGAGACCAGCAGCTGAGAGAGCAGCAGTGTACTTGTATTTAGCGTAGCACTTGCCACATCATCTGCCACAAGCTGTGGATTGTCCACTTGCCACGTCACCTGATACGTCACCTGGCCACGTCACCTGCCACAAGTTGTGAATTGTCCACTTGCCACGTCACCTGCCACGTCACCTGGCCACAAGTTGTGGATTGTCCACTGGCCACATCACCTGGCCACGTCACCTGGCCACGTCACCTGGCCATGTCACCTGCCACAAGTTGTGGAATGTTCACTTGCCACGTCACCTGCCACGTCACCTGGCCACGTCACCTGGTCACGTCACCTGCCACAAGTTGTGCATTGTCCACTTGCCACGTCACCTGGCCATGTCACCTGCCACAAGTTGTGGAATGTTCACTTGCCACGTCACCTGCCACGTCACCTGGCCACGTCACCTGGTCACGTCACCTGCCACAAGTTGTGCATTGTCCACTTGCCACGTCACCTGGCCACGTCACCTGCCACGTCACCTGCCACAAGTTGTGAATTGTCCACTTGCCACGTCACCTGCCACGTCACCTGGCCACAAGTTGTGGATTGTCCACTTGCCACATCACCTGGCCACGTCACCTGGCCATGTCACCTGCCACGTCACCTGCCACAAGTTGTGGAATGTTCACTTGCCACGTCACCTGCCACGTCACCTGGCCACGTCACCTGGCCACGTCACCTGCCACAAGTTGTGCATTGTCCACTTGCCACGTCACCTGGCCACATCACCTGCCACGTCACCTGGCCACGTCACCTGCCACAATTTGTGGATTTCCACCTGCCACGTCACCTGGCCACAAGTTGTGGATTGTCCACTTGCCACGTCACCTGCCACATCACCTGCCATGTCACCTGGTCACGTCACATGCCACGTCACCTGGCCACGTCACCTGCCACAAGTTGTGGATTGTCCACTTGCCACGTCACCTGCCATGTCACCTGGCCACGTCACATGCCACGTCACCTGCCACAATTTGTGGCTTTCCACCTGCCACGTCACCTGGCCACGTCACCTGCCACAATTTGTGGATTTCCACCTGCCACGTCACCTGGCAACATCACCTGCCACAAGTTGTGGATTGTCCACTTGCCACGTCACCTGCCACAAGTTGTGGATTGTCTACAGTGCAATGCAAGCAATTACAGTTTTTTTTCATATTTTTTTGATGGTTTTTCATCATTTGCCATCATTTTTGAGATTTCTAATGTAAAAAAATAGGTCACCTTTAAAAACGCTAATAAACTAAATCGCTGCAAAATGCCGGTATCGCTCTTTGCCGCGTTTAGCGGCGTTTAGCCGCGTTTTGCGTCTGAAACGTGGAAAACTTTTGCGTCTGAACCCATTTTTTTGCTTCTGGAAAAACGAGGTTAAACACAACTGCCTAAAAATGGCAATAAACGAGACTGTGTGCATGGACACATAGGATAACATTGAATGGGTTCAGGAGCAGTTGAAAAAAGTGTCCAACTGCCTCTGAACGCGCGTTTAACAGCAAATAACAGCGTCTCGTGTGCATGGGGCCTGCCACCCTCTAAATATGCATTTTCAGTGAAAAATATTACCATAAATAGGACCTTAAAAAAGCCCCAAATACAGTACGATGATACAATACAGTGCAAACCAATAAAGTGCAAAAGTGCTCAAAATAGATAACAATCTATAACACATATGTAAAAGCTGGTAAGGAGGGCTAAACATGCCCCCTAATTAACTCCCCAAACCACCACTGCGCCCAGATGGAATTAGAACAAATAATCCTGAAGCTGCTACTTAAAAATTGAAACAATGTGGTATGTGAATTTTAAGTGAAAAAATAGTAGCGCTCTGTTTATGCAAAAACAGTCCTAACAAGTGATATACAAATCAAAAATACTATAATGTGTATATAAATAATATTCCACCAAGTGAAAGTGGACAAATGATAAATATAGTAGTCCTATGTATCCAAAACGTATAATCAAGCAACAAAAGTAATGAAAAATATGTGCAGTGAATCATAAATAAAAGTCCATAAAACAATATTCATGAATAAAGAGTCTATTAAGCAAAGTACAAATGATAAAGAAATCCAGGTGATGAAAACTCGAGTGCTTCCAACAAATATACTTAATCTTGAAAATGTAATTATGCTCCTTCACCACACCACTTGTGTCAGTGAATCCACTCCCAAAGGAAAAAATAAAAAGCAACAGAAATGAATGAAGGAGGCTTGCAATGGCGTACTAGGAATTGCGGTCACGGCGGACCCAGAATAACCAGCAGATCTCACCCTCCAATTGCTTGCTCTCCTTCCCGGCAAGAGTTGTATCAGCCCCGGTGGTGGTGTCTACGTTCAGAGTGCACAAAAAGTTACCGTGCAGGCCACGCCCAGACATGTTTCGTGACATGTTTCGTCGTTAAAGACTTTATCAATGGGATTGGCTGCACGGTATGACAGCGTCTTTTTTATAGTCCATCCCTGATGCATTATGTACTTTTTTCATAGCATCTGCGCGTACTCTGTGTCTCCATGAGCGTCAAGCCCCAACCCTAGACCAGCGACCATGAATAGATGAATTGACACATTGAATATTTACTCTCCCTAAGCAGAAAGTAGACTGCACATTGCTTGCCTCCCCATGCAACAAATACATTACATCTGATGAAGATTGTGAAGTGTAAATGTGCATTTTACTCTTAAATATTAAAAATTAAACATAAAATGTATGAAGGTTAAAATTCAATAAAAAATCAAGCAACCAATATCAATGAACTACAAGTTAAGTATATTAAAGTGATAGAGACAATTCAGATCCCATATATGTAAATACAAAAACGGGTGACCCCATGATCACATTAGCTGTCTGGACCCTTGATGATAATCGAAAAATAATTTTCCGATCACCATCACAAAGAGAAAAACAGTCACGATTGAAAATGACTATAAAGCTAATACTGGAAATTAAAAGTTATTAATAAAGCAATTCAGGTCCAGCTCGATATTTAACCCTCTCGGCTGAAGGCTTTTCAAAAGGAATATCCACTTAGTTTCTCTCTGGTATAATTCCCTAACCCGATTAGAACCCCTCCAAGACTGAAGGGTACAGTCTATCCCACAGAATTGAAGAAGTGATGGATCCTGGGCATGCTTCTCTTTAAAGTGCAGGGAAACACTATGATCTTTAAACCCCTTCCAGATGTTTGCCAAATGTTCAGCTATTCTAACTCTTAGAAGGCGTTTGGTTCTGCCCACACAATGTAACCCACATGGGCACCATAAAAGGTATACAACGTAAGAAGAATTGCACGTGATGAAATGTTTAATTCCAAAAGTTTCTTGATCTATATTGGTAATACTAACCATGCCTCTGTTGTTCACTCTGACTGTTCTACAGCAAATACATTTGCGGCATGAATAGAATCCATTCAGGTCTATCCCCAAGCTCAATTTCACCGGTGGGTCTAATATTTTCTGTACCACCTGATCACCAATATTGGGAGCCCTTCTGTAAATACATTTGGGTTTTTCTGGTAAAGATCCACCCAGATGTCTATCCCTGCAAAGGATATACCAGTATTAACTGAAGATGTTCTCTATCTCCTTGTACTGAAAATGAAAGTTGGATATGAATCCCCATTGGTGTGAGCTATTATCTGTTAGTATTTCCTTCTTCCTTAACCACTTAACAACCACCTGCCGACAAATAACGTCGACAAGGTGGTTGCTTAACTCTGGGAGGACGTTATATAACGTCCTCCCAGAATCGCGCTCCCACGCGCCCCCTGGGGCGCGCACACGGGAAACTCCGTGACCGCCGGGTCCAGAGGACCCGGCGGATCACGAATCGCGGTAAATCGCCGCTGATAGCGCCCGTTTACCACGTGATCGCTCCGTCAAATGACGGAGCAATCACTTGTAAACAGACCGGCGTCATTTGATGACGCCGGTTCCTCCCTCCCCTCTCTGTACCGATCGGTACAGTGTGAGAGGGGAGGGGGAGGGAGCGGATGGCAGCAGCAGCACTGTGGGCTGGATCTGTGACAATTGCAGTCACAGATCCAGCCATCCATCCATCCCTGCTCAGCCATCCCTGTGCTATACCCTGCCAATACTCTGCAATACACCCTGCCAATACTCTGCAAAATACCCTGCCAATACCCTGGTGCAATACTCTGCAATACCCTGGTGCAATACTCTGCAATACCCTGGTGCAATACTCTGCAATACCCTGGTGCAATACTCTGCAATACCCTGCGAAATACTCTGCAATACTCTGCAATACCCTGCAAAATACTCTGCAATACCCTGCGAAATACTCTGCAATACCCTGCGAAATACTCTGCAATACCCTGGTGCAATACTCTGCAATACCCTGGTGCAATACTCTGCAATACCCTGGTGCAATACTCCGCAATACCCTGGTGCAATACTCTGCAATACCCTGGTGCAATACTCTGCAATACCCGGGTGCAATACTCTGCAATACCCTGCACAATACTCTGCAATACCCTGCAAAATACTCTGCAATACCCTGCAAAATACTCTGCAATACCCTGCAAAATACTCTGCAAAATACTCTGCAATACCCTGCACAATACTCTGCAATACCCTGCACAATACTCTGCAATACCCTGCACAATACTCTGCAATACCCGCCACAATACTCTGCAATACCCTCCACAATACTCTGCAATACCCTCCACAATACTCTGCAATACCCTCCACAATACCCTGTGCAATACCCTCCACAATACCCTGTGCAATACCCGTGCAATACCCTGCCATACACCGCAATACCCTGCCATACACCGCAATACCCTGCCATAGTCCGCAATACTCCGCAATGCCCTGCAATACTCCGCAATGCCCGGCAATACTCCGCAATGCCCAGCAATACTCCGCAATGCCCGGCAATACTCTGCAATAACCACTTCCCGCCCTCCGGCCGTCATATGACGTCCTTGACTTTGTGCGGGGATATCTGAATGATGGGAGCAGCTACAGGAATCATTCAGATATTAGCTTTTTCAGCCGGCGATTCCCTACACCATAACAACAATCATAGCGGCTGTTCCGCCGCTTGATCATTCTTACGGGAGGCGAGAGGGGATGTCCCCCCCCCCGCCGCCCTCCGGTGCTTCTACCGACTCACCGCTACCATCAAAGCCAGGATTGTTGTTTTTTTTTTTGTATTTTTTTCAGGCTTTCCAGCCTAGAGGTGAGATGTGGGGTCTTATTGACACCCCCCCCATATCTCACTGTAAAGAGGACCTGTCATGCCATATTCCTATTACAAGGGATGTTTACGTTCCTTGTAATAGGTATAAAAGTGATCAAAAAAATGTTTAGGGCGGAAAAACATGTCAAACTAAAATAAATAAAGTAAAATGAAGAATACATTTTTTTTTTTTTTTAAAGCGCCCCTGTCCCCGTGAGCTCGCATACAGAAGCGAACGCATACGTAAGTCCCGCCCACATATGAAAACGGTTTTCAAACCACACATGTGAGGTATCTCTGCGAACGTTAGAGCGAGAGCAATCATTTTGGCCCTAGACCTCCTCTGTAACTCAAAACATGTAACCAGTAAAAATATTTAAAGCGTCGCCTATGGGGATTTTTTAAGTAGCGAAGTTTGGCGCCATTCCACGAGTGTGTGCAATTTTTAAGGGCGACATGTTAGGTATCTATTTACTCGGCGTAACTTCATCTTTCACATTATGCAAAAACATTGGGCTAACTTTACTGTTTTCTTTTTTTTTTAAGCACAAAACATTTTTTTTCCGTAAAAAACGCGTTAAAAAAATTGCTGCGCAAATATCGTGTGAGATAAAAAGTTGCAACAACCACCATTATATTCTCTAAGGTCTTTGCTAAAAAAACATATATAATGTTTTGGGGTTCTATGTAATTTTCTAGCAAACAAATGATGATTTTTACATGTAGGAAAGAAATGTCAGAATTGGCCTGGGTGCTCCAGAACGCCTGAAGGTGCTCCCTGCATGTTGGGCCTCTGTATGTGGCCACGCTGTGTAAAAGTCTCACACATGTGATATCGCCATACTCGGGAGTAATAGCAGAATGTGTTTTGGGGTGTAATTTGTGGAATGCATATGCTGTGTGTGAGAAATAACCTGCTAATATGACAATTTTGTGGAAAAAAAAAAAGAGAAAAAAAAATCTTGATTTTGCAAAGAATTGTGGGAAAAAATGACAACTTCAAAAAACTCACAATGCCTCTTTCTGAATACCTTGGAATGTCTTCTTTCCAAAAAGGGGTCATTTGGGGGGTATTTCTACTTTTCTGGCATGTTAGGGTCTCAAGAATTGAGATAGGCCGTCAGTACTTCAGGTGTGATCAATTTTCAGATATTGGCACCATAGCTTGTGGACTCTATAACTTTCACAAAGACCAAATAATATACACCAATTTGTACTTATTTTTACCAAAGATATGTAGCAGTATAAATTTTGGCCAAAATTTATGAAGAAAAAATAGTAATTTGCAAAATTTTATAACAGAAACGAAAAAAAAATCATTTTTTTACAAAATTTTCAGTCTTTTTTCTCTTATAGCGCAAAAAATAAAAAACCCAACAGTGATTAAATACCACCAAAAGAAAGCTCTATTTGTGTGAAAAAAAGGACAAAAATTTCATATGGGTACAGTGTTGTATGACTGAGTAATTGTCATTCAAAATGTGAGAGCACCGAAAGCTGAAAATTGGTCTGGTTATTAAGGGGGTTTAAGTGCCCAGTGGTCAAGTGGTTAAACATTGTTCTCTAGGGATATTAGCAATCTCAGAAATGGTATTACCAATAGATTCTTTCTTGTATCCCTTCTGAATAAACGTATCTCCTAAAACATTAGCCTGTGTGAGATAATCATCACCTGTTGTGCAATTGTGCCGTACCCTCAACATCTGCCCCTTAGGGATGTTTCTGATCGATGAAGTATGGTGTCTACTGCCAATAGACAGATAGCTGTTTCTGTCAGTGGGTTTGAAGTACACTTTTGTACTCAAACGGGGGCCCTTCTTCATAATAGTTAGATCTAAAAAATTCACCTCATCCTGGCTTATTACGTGGTCCAATACAATATTTCTGGTATTGTTATTTAAATAGCTGATGAATTCCAAGACTGATTCCTCAGACCCCTCCCATATGAATAGGATATCGTCTATGAAACGACGGTACAATTTTAACTCTGGTCTGATCTGATGAAAGACATGTCTGTCCTCCCATTCAGACATGAACAGGTTGGCGATGCTGGGAGCAAACTTAGCTCCCATAGCAACGCCAACCTGCTGCGAGTAAAATTGGCCATGGTACTAGAAATAATTGTGGGCCATGCTGAAGTCTAAAACTTTGCCTAAGAAACATTTCTGTATGTTTCTGTATATTTCTGTATATTTCTGTATATTTCTGGTACCATGGCCAATTTTACTCGCAGCAGGTTGGCGTTGCTATGGGAGCTAAGTTTGCTCCCAGACAGGACAGGACAGACATGTCTTTCATCAGATCAGACCAGAGTTAAAATTGTACCGTCGTTTTATAGACGATATCCTATTCATATGGGAGGGGTCTGAGGAATCAGTCTTGGAATTCATCAGCTATTTAAATAACAATACCAGAAATATTGTATTGGACCATGTAATAAGCCAGGATGAGGTGAATTTTTTGGATCTAACTATTATGAAGAAGGGCCCCCGTTTGAGTACAAAAGTGCACTTCAAACCCACTGACAGAAACAGCTATCTGTCTATTGGCAGTGGACACCATCCTTCATGGATCAGAAACATACCTAAGGGGCAGACGTTGAGGGTACGGCGCAATTGCACAACAGGTGATGATTATCTCACACAGGCTAATGTTTTAGGAGATACGTTTATTCAGAAGGGATACAAGAAAGAATCTATTGGTAATACCATTTCTGAGATTGCTAATATCCCTAGAGAACAATGTTTAAGGAAGAAGGAAATACTAACAGATAATAGCTCACACCAATGGGGATTCATATCCAACTTTCATTTTCAGTACAAGGAGATAGAGAACATCTTCAGTAAATACTGGTATATCCTTTGCAGGGATAGACATCTGGGTGGATCTTTACCAGAAAAACCCAAATGTATTTACACAAGGGCTCCCAATTTTGGTGATCAGGTGGTACAGAAAATATTAGACCCACTGGTGAAATTGAGCTTGGGGATAGACCTGAATGGATTCTATTCATGCCGCAAATGTATTTGCTGTAGAACAGTCAGAGTGAACAATAGGGATGAGCTCGGTGTTCGAGTCAAACATACGTTCGACTCGAACATCGGCTGTTCGACCGTTCGGCGAACATCGAACGATTTGGGCCGTTCGTGCCAAATTCGAGTGACGCGAACGGCCCACAATACACTGCGCCATCGCTGTGCAATCCCGGCGCTGTGATTGGCCAAGCATGCACTGTGACCCCGCATGCTTGGCCAATCACAGCGCCGGCAGCTAGGAGAGCCATAATTGGCCACAGGCAGGTTGCCTGTGGCCAATTATAGCTCAGGGGGTTTAGCACATGCCCTACACTATAAAAGGCCGCCAGTGCGGCGGCCTTGTGTAGTGTGTTCCGGCGCAGGGAAAGAGAAGAATAGGCAGGGACAGTGTTGATATTCTTTGTGCAATTCTTGTGTGCAGGGAGAGAGAAGGATAGGCAGGGAGAGTGTCAGTGTCATATTCTTTGCTAAACCTTGTGTGCAGGGAGAGAGAAGGATAGGCAGGGGACAGTGTCAGTGTCATATTCTTTGCTAAACCTTGTGTGCAGGGAGAGAGAAGGATAGGCAGGGAGAGTGTCAGTGTCATATTCTTTGATAAACCTTGTGTGCAGGGAGAGAGAAGGATAGGCAGGGGACAGTGTCAGTGTCATATTCTTTACTAAACCTTGTGTGCAGGGAGAGAGAAGGATAGGCAGGGAGAGTGTCAGTGTCATATTCTTTGATAAACCTTGTGTGCTGGGAGAGAGAAGGATAGGCAGGGGACAGTGTCAGTGTCATTGTTGCTAAGCCTCCTGCACAGTATACACCTGAAGCTAGCCCTTATTGCTGTGTTTTCCTGGTGTGTTACACTAACAGGCATTTGCAGCACTTACAGCGGGCGGAGTGTGCCTCCTGCACATTATACACCTGAAGTTAGCCCGTATTGCTGTGTTTTCCTGGTGTGTTACACCAACAGGCATTTTCAGCACTTACAGCAGGCGTAGTGTGATTCCTGCAAAATATACTCCTGAAGCTAGGCCTTATTGCTGTGTTTTCCTAGTGTGTTACACCAACAGGCATTTGCAGCACTTACAGCGGGCGGAGTGTGCCTCCTGCACATTATACACCTGAAGTTAGCCCGTATTGCTGTGTTTTCCTGGTGTGTTACACCAACAGGCATTTGCAGCACTTACAGCGGGCGGAGTGTGCCTCCTGCACATTATACACCTGAAGCTAGCCCGTATTGCTGTGTTTTCCTGGTGTGTTACACCAACAGGCATTTTCAGCACTTACAGCAGGCGTAGTGTGATTCCTGCAAAATATACTCCTGAAGCTAGGCCTTATTGCTGTGTTTTCCTAGTGTGTTACACCAACAGGCATTTGCAGCACTTACAGCAGGCGGAGTGTGCCTCCTGCACATTATACACCTGAAGTTAGCCCGTATTGCTGTGTTTTCCTGGTGTGTTACACCAACAGGCATTTGCAGCACTTACAGCGGGCGGAGTTTGCCTCCTGCATATTATACACCTGAAGTTAGCCCGTATTGCTGTGTTTTCCTGGTGTGTTACACCAACAGGCATTTGCAGCACTTACAGTGTGCGGAGTGTGCCTCCTGCACATTATACACCTAAAGTTAGCCCGTATTGCTGTGTTTTCCTGGTGTGTTACACCAACGGGCATTTGCAGCACTTACAGCAGGCGTAGTGTGATTCCTGCAAAATATACTCCTGAAGCTAGACCTTATTGCTGGTTTTCCCATCTCCCTGCAGGCCATTAGAACATCTGGAAGGCAAACAAGGAGAGGCAGACAGTCAGGAGCCAATAAAAAAGGGCAAGCAGGCTCTGTGTCTAGAGACAACAGTGCTGGTCGTGGACGCGGTGCATCGCCATCAGCACGTGGCCATGGGACACGCTTGTCCTTCTTTTCGGCAGCTGGACGTGTTGAGCCGCATCATGCCGAAGACTTGGTAGAGTGGATGGCCAAGCCCTCCTCATCCTCCTTATCCTCTCTCACCCAGGCTCAGGGTACTGGCAAAGCAGCTGCCAAAGTGTCCTTTTCCCTGGTATCAATGTCATCATCAGTCACTCCTTCCCTAGACCAACCATGTCCTCCTGAGGAGTCCCCCGAACTGTTTGAGCACAGTGTTGGGTACATGCTCCAGGCGGATGCCCAGCGTTTCGAAGGGTCTGATGATGATACCCAGCTAGAGGAAGGCAGTAGCTTGAGAGCAGAGAGAGGGGATGCTCAAGAGGGACACCAATCTGGCAGTCATGTTCCAGCAGCTACAGCATACTGCCAGATTGGCTCCAGTGATGAGGAGGGAGGGGATGATGAGGTCACTGACTCCACGTGGGTGCCTAATAGGAGAGAGGAGGAGGAGGAGGAGGATGAGGAGGAAGCACATCTCCAACGAGGCAGGATGCCCTCGGGGGGCCAGCGTAAGGGTGCAGGGCACTGCCTCTGCCCGTTATTCAAAAAGTTCTTTGGTGTGGGCCTTTTTTGAGTCAAGTGCATCAGATCGCACAGCTGCTGTTTGCAACATATGTCTCAAGCGTATATCGCGTGGCCAAAACATCACCCGTTTGGGCACCACATGCTTGACCAGACATATGTTGACCTGCCATGCAGCTCGTTGGCAAGCCTACCTTAAAGACCCACACCAAAGAACAAAGCGGACCTCTCCTTGCACCACATCAGCTGGGATCTCCAACCCCACTATACCTTCAGTCCTCTCTGAAACCTGCACTGAGAGGAATGAAGGTGTAGAATTAGGTGTGTCACAGCCAAGTACTTGCGGGCACTCTGCTAGCAGTACACCGACGTCCGATTCTAGCAGGCAAATTTCCCTGCCCCAGCTGCTGGACCGTCGAAAGAAGTTCACTCCCAGCCATCCACATGCCCAGCCATTGAATGCTAGCTTGGCTAAATTGCTAGCGCTTCAACTGCTGCCTTTTCAGTTGGTAGACTCGGCCCCCTTCCGTGAGTTTGTGCAATGTGCAGTTCCTCAGTGGCAGGTTCCCAAACGCCACTTTTTCTCACGGAAGGCGATTCCGGCTCTCTACCGGCATGTGGAAGGCAATGTCTTGGCCTCGCTGGACAGGGCGGTCAGCGGTAAGGTGCATATTACCGCTGACTCATGGTCCAGCAGGCATGGACAGGGACGATACCTTTCTTTCACGGCCCATTGGGTCACTCTTTTGGCAGCTGGGATGGATGCAGGACAAGGTGCAGTAGTGTTGGAGGTTGTTCCGCCGCCACGCCTCCAAAATGCTACTACTGGTTGTGACACACCTCTCTCCTCCACCCCCTCCTCTTCTTCTTCCTCCATGGCCTCTTCCTGTGCTTTGTCCTCGGAACCAGCGGTGCTCCGTAGGCGTTCAAGGGGCTACGCAAGTACGCAGGCAAAAAGATGCCATGCCGTGCTTGCGCTGGTGTGTTTGGGGGACAGGTGCCACACTGGGGCAGAGGTTCTGTCTGCTCTGCAGGGGCAGGCCGAAAGGTGGTTGACGCCACGCCAGCTTAAGCCAGGAATGGTGGTTTGCGACAATGGCACCAACCTCCTCTCCGCCCTCCAACAGGGACAACTGACCCATGTGCCCTGTGTGGCTCACGTCCTTATCCTGGTGGTGCAGCGGTTCTTGGGCAGGTACCCAGGCTTACAGGATGTCCTGAGGCAGGCCAGGAAAGTCTGTGTGCATTTCCGCAGATCTTATAATGCCAGTGCTCTCCTGGCTGAGCTGCAAAAGGAGTTGAACCTGCCCAAGAACCGCCTTTTATGTGACATGCCCACCAGGTGGAACTCAACGTTGGCCATGCTGCAGCGGCTGCACACGCAGCAGAGGGCCATCAATGAGTACCTGTGCGACTACGGCACCAGGACAGGGTCAGGGGAGCTCGGGTTTTTTTCACCACGCCAGTGGGGCATGATCAGGGATGCATGCACTGTCCTGGCACCATTTGAGGAGGCCACGAGGATGGTGAGCAGTGACAGTGCATGCATCAGTGACACTGTACCTCTTGTCCACCTGTTGTAACATACGCTGCGTGGAATAATGGACAGGGCACTTGAGGCAGAACAGAGGCAGGAAGAGGAGGACTTCCTTGCCTCTCAAGGCCCCCTTTACCCAGACAGTGTTCCTTCTGTCCCACCCATCGCACAGGAAGAGGAGGAGGAGGAGGATTGTGTCAGCATGGAGGTGGAGCCTGGCACTCAGCATCATCAGCAGCAGTCTTTTAGGGATGATTTACAGTCCCAAGAAACCCGTGGACTTGTACGTGGCTGGGAGGAGGTGGCTGAGGATCATGTCGTCCTTAGTGACCCAGAGGACTCCGGACCGAATGCCTCAGCTAACCTACGCTGCATGGCCTCCCTGATCCTGCAAAGTCTGCGGAAGGATCCTCGTATTCTTCAGATCAAGGAGAGGGACCATTACTGGCTGGCCACTCTCCTTGATCCACGGTACAAGGGTAAGGTTGCGGACCTTATCTTACCGTCGCAGAGGGAGCAGAGGATGAGACAACTCCGGGAGGCCTTGCAGAAAGGTCTGTGCAACGCGTTCCCAGAGACTGGGAGGTTACAAACTCCTGGTCCTGGACAACGAGTTGCTGAGGCTTCAGTCAGTCAAAGAAGGAGCGGTGGGGAAGGTGGCCGTCTGACCGATGCGTTCAGACAATTCTTTAGTCCGCAGCCCCAAGGTATGATCGGTTCCAGCAACCATCGCCAGCGTCTGATATACATGGTGCAGGAATACCTAGGGGCAAGGTCAGACTTGGACACCTTCCCCACCGAAAATCCTCTGGCTTACTGGGTCTTGAGGATGGATCACTGGCCAGAGCTTGCACAGTATGCAATTGAGCTACTGGCCTGTCCTGCATCCAGCGTTCTTTCAGAACGCACATTCAGTGCTGCTGCAGGATTTGTCACGGATCACAGGGTGCGCCTGTCCACCGACTCGGTTAATCGACTGACCTTCATAAAGATGAACCAGTCTTGGATCACCACCAGCTACCAAACACCTGAAGCTGATATAACAGACTAATTTATTTTCAAATGTCACATCCCTTCAAGACTGATGCTGATGCTGAGTGACTGTCCTGTTATGTTGACTGACTATCCTCCTCCTCCTCAATGATCCGATTGATGATGATAGCTTGGAAGAACATTTTTGTTTCTGGGTGCCGCCACCAGTGGCTAAGGCCCAATTTTTCAGCCCCTGTTTAACAGGGGCATGTAATTACAATTTTTTATGCAATGCTTTGCAGCAAGGCTCATTCCTGTACTCCTACTAGAGTATCTGGGAGAGGTTGCAGTGTCGTGGCACCAGCACCAGTGGCTAAGGCCCAATTTTTCAGCCCCTGTTTAACAGTTGCGTGTAATTAAAATTTTTGATGCAATACTTTGCAACAGGGCTCATTGCTGTGCTCCAAGTACAGTATCTGTGAGGGGTTGCAGTGTTGTGGCACCAGTGCCTAAGGCCCAATTTTTCTGCCCAATTTTTCTGCCCAGCTTTTATGCCGAACATGAGAGTGTGAGGCATATCTATCTGGTGAGTTTTTTTCCTTTGGGAGTGGATTCACAGACACAAGTGGTGTGGTGAAGGAGCATAATTACATTTTCAAGATTAAGCATATTTGTTGGAAGCACTCGAGTTTTCATCACCTGGATTTCTTTATCATTTGTACTTTGCTTTATGGACTCTTTATTCATGAATATTGTTTTATGGACTTTTATTTATGATTCACTGCACATATATTTCATTACTTTTGTTGCTTGATTATATGTTTTGGATACATAGGACTACTATATTTATCATTTGTCCACTTTCACTTGGTGGAATATTATTTATATACACATTATAGTATTTTTGATTTGTATATCACTTGTTAGGACTGTTTTTGCATAAACAGAGCGCTACTATTTTTTCACATACCACAATCTATAACACAGAGATACAAAATTAGGTGTATTCCTGCGCTACTATGGAGAGGGCTAGCTAGTGATATAAAACTGCTGCAAGCACAAGGGGGGTCAGATCATACCCACGGAAATTAAGTGTATAAAGAGGGGGGTGGTGCTGCGCTGTTTAGTGAAATAAATTAAGTGAAATTCTTCTAAAACTTTGTGTAAGATAATAAAACAAATGCAAATAAACTATTATTGCAAAACGCACATAAAATAGCAAGATCTTACAAGATGTGAAAAAAACGCACAATAAATAATCTTCAAGTGGTGACCATAAAATACTATCTTCTAAAATAGTAAACAATGTGCAACAGGTCTAAACACTGTGTCAAGAAATCAAGATTGTGCAAATTGCAAAATAAATAATGAACTGTGACAGTAAATCATAGACAATGAAATCAAAAATGTGAAATGCAAAGCATACCTGCAACCAGTGCAAAAGATGCATAAACGCATAAATCAATCCGAGGGGATGTTGCACTTTAAAAAGTGCATGGTGCGACAGGTCTCTGAATATCCTCACGAGCTAGGATAACCAGGTGAATTTTAACATGCGTCTTTAAATTATAAATTTTGCAGGGTGATCGGACAGAAAATTGCCAAGCGATCGCACAAAAATTGCAGTATATGCGACTATATCAAGTGCAGGTAGAGTTCATTTGGTCAATCGTGAATGGTGAAAAAAGAAAGCAGTTCATTTATCCTGTGCGATGGGAATATCATATTCCTCTTCCTGTGCTGGTGCACTCCGGTGGTGGTGACTTTTTGGTAAAGGTGGCCTCTTACCTGTAGGTAGAGAGGTAACAGCATGTAGCAGACAAGATGCTCTGTGTTCCTCTTGCCTGGTTCCTATAGGGGTCCGTGTGTTGTTTGGGATGGTTGTCTCCTAATAGCTGGATGCCGGGGAAATTGGGGTTTCCCTCTGGAGTGTGCACTCATATGCCAGCCATTGTATAAGTAGAAATGAAGAGGGAAGATACTATATGGTGTAGTACGTTTTTAAAACATTTATTGTTCAACACGTTAAAAGCAGTGGTACTCACATTTGGCAGTAACATAATGTAAAAGACTCCACGAGCTGCGAGCTCGTCTGCTGAGCGTCACTTCTAGTTCCTAGATTTGTCTCTACGCGTGGCATCATGGTCACGTGACTTCATCAGGAGATCTTAATATAATAATATATGAAACCGAAAACATACAATATCACACACAGTAAAATTGACGAGTGATGACTCTTAAATGGCCAGGCCCAAAATGAAAAGGTAACTCCAGACTTCTATTAGAAGTCAGAAAATGTGCAATGTTGCAATGTATTACTAAAAACTCCATCAAAGTAGATACCTCTACCCATAATGTGTGATAATCTAAATAACTGAACAAAAACCTTGAGAGTGGTGCATAATATATAAAATAATTGACCCCTAAGCGCTTATAGATATGACCCAAAATATTTGTCTATAGTATACTCAAAATTGTAAATAGAAAAATGAGAATTGACCACTCAATCTAAAAATTGGTCAAAAAACAATTGCAGTCTAGGTCGATGATAAGTCCTTGTGGATGTAAGGATCCCAACCTATATACCCACTGTGTTTCTCTCCTAGATACTTCTTTGAGCATATCCAACCCCCTCCAATGTCCCATAATTCTATCGATCCCATAAAAAAGGAGCTTACTGGGATCTCTATTGTGTTTTAATTTGAAGTGTCGAGAGACACCATGTTTATCAAACCCCTTAATTATATTTTTCACATGCTCATTGATTCTTGTTTTTAATTTCCTCTTGGTTCTACCCACGTATTGCATCCGACATAGACATAAAAGTACATAAACTACGTGGGTAGAATCACAAGTGATCAAAGACTTTATTTTATGATATTTATTGCCAGTGAAGGAAGAGAACTCCGACTTCTTTCTCCCCTCCTTTTTACCTTTGCAAGCCTTACACCTAAAAAAAACGTCTAAATTGCCAAAATTTTTACCCTTTTTGGTGGATCAATAATGTTTTTTACAAGTTTATCATGTATGGCATTATTTTTTTTCTATAAATAAACTTTGGATGGGTGAGCAATATTTTCCTCAGGGTCTCATCCTTTAATAAAATAGGCCAATGTTTTTTTTTTATTATTATCTATATCTTTAAACTGTTTATTATAATCAGTAATAAAATTAAATCCAAAATCTTTCTGTGATTTTTGTTTTTTTATATATAAAAGTTTATGTCTATCCTTGTCCAAAATCCTATCCCTTTCAACGGTTAGAAATGATTGTTTAAAACCTTTATCCAGAAACCTCTCTATTTGTTTATTTGTTTGATGTATATAATCTGAATCCAACACACAATTTCTACGGATTCTAGTAAATTGACTACTAGGAGAATTATATACCCATTTTCATTTATGATATATGTTTTCTGTTTCTCACTTTGCTAAAACCAAATTTGCCACACTAGGGGCATATTTGGCTCCCATGGCAATTGTTGGAAGAAGCTGCCACTGTACCAAAAATAATTGTTTGTCATGGTAAATTCCAAAAGTTAAAGAATGAATAGTTTTTTTTAGATATTTGTCTTTTCTTCTAAAGCCCTGTACACATGATCGGTTTTACCGATGAAAACAGTCCGATGGACTTTTTTCATCGGACAAACCGATCGTGTATGGGCCCCATCGGTCTTTTTTCCATCAGTGTTAAAAAATAGAACATGTTTTAAATTTATCCAATGGAAAAAAAAAACGATAGCAAATTACTATCGTCTGTGGGGAACTCCATCTGATTAAAAACCCACGCATGCTTGGAATTAAGTCGACGCATGCTCATAAGCATAGAACTTAATTTTTCTTGGCTCGTCGGAGTGTTTTACGTCACAGCGTTTGGGACGATCGGTTTTTTGACTGATGGTGTATAGTCAGCTTCATCGGATTTCCGATGGAAAAATCCATCGGTTTAAAATCCATAGGAAATCCGATCGTGTGTACAGGGCTTTAGAGCCGGCGGGGGACAGATGCAGCATCAGTCCAAAGTTGGGCATAAATAATGCAGAGTGTGAGAATAAATGTATTCTTTCCATGTGTACATTTGACACAAATCTATATATTGGAATATAGTACTTGCAAGATGTCGCTAATCTATAAGTAGATATAGATGCACAGTTGTTTGGCTAGCTACCTGACTAATGAGGATCAGTGAGAACAAATGTAAAGTTATGCACTTAAGGATAAAACATGCAAGTATCATACATTCTGGGAGAGGAGGGGGAAGGGGGTTGGTGAATCAATTATGGAAAAACATCTGAGTGTCCTTGTAGACTGATGACCTAATAAGAGCACGCCATTCGATTTTTAGCTTTTAAAACAAGCAAGTTCCATCTAATAAAAAAGAGGCATCAGACTAAGAAGAAAATAGTTATGAGTAAGATCTCATCTTGAATATGCCTTCAGTTTTACAGTTCACGTACAGGATTCTGCAGAACTAGAGTACAGAGAAAGGCAACTTAATTAATAGGAGGCATAAAGGACCTCAGCTATAAAATATTAACCAAACTGAATTTATTCCTGCTAAAGAGACTCTCACACTTGGCCTATTCAGGTCAATGTGACAAAGATTCTTTATTGCCTGCCCCTGACCCACTTATTCTTACCTGTCCTGCACTCCATAGCAAGCTAAGGGAGGAGTGATGACACCACAGTTTTATTTAACTGTTATGTAGAAAGTGGTGTTATCCTCCTGGCCATGCTTTGTGATTAGGCTGTGAAAATTTGAGCAATCAATAGACAGAAATTACATGTAAAAACTCTCCCTTATATGTATTTTATCTGTGCATTTAGATATTTAACTAGAGTCTAACTATAGAGGGATTTTATCTCCTTGCATTCAAGCACAGTACATTTAGTTGAACATCATTTACTTTAGGGTAACTAAGTATGAATCACTCTTTGCCACTAAAATGAAAATTGTTTGAACATTCACATATAAAAAGGGTTCTTTACTGTGTAAGCTGTGAACATGTTCCCTTTCATGACTAAGCTTATTTCTGACATTTGGTGTTTACAAGTTAAAATCCTAATTTTACTGCTGACAACACGTCTTTTTGATTAATACTGGTCTATAATCAATTTACATCCACTGTCACCAGATGGCCATCCTCTTTGTATGTGTTGGAATTTAAAATTTTAATCAGTTCACCACTGTCTTTGAGATATGATAATTTTTTTGTGACAATCCCCTGTAAGAAATAATCAATGTATTCCCCAACTCTGGAGAATACAGAGCCGATCCCAATAACAGTAGGTCTCCCAGGCAGCTTTTCTGCATCCTTATGAATATTTGGTAGATAATATATTGTGGGAACACAAGGGGCTTTGGGAACTAGATATTTTGCTTCCTTATCCTTATCTATTATTTTCTTAAGTTGGCATCTCAGTTTTATTGTGGAATTGCCTGCCAATTTCCTATATGTAATATATTATAATAAAAGTGTGGCGCTTCTACTGGGGTTAAGAAAAAGACATGCAATTGTATCTTCTCCCACAACAGTATGAAGAACCCTGGAAAGGTGTGTGACAACCTATAAAGTGAACGCTAAAGTGATTTTACACCAGACTAGGGACGAGCCGAACACCCCCCGGTTCGGTTCGCACCAGAACCTGCGAACGGACCGAAAGTTTGCGCAAACGTTAGAACCCTATTAAATACAATGGATGCGAACGTTCGAAATCTAAAGTGCTAATTATAACGACTAATATGCATGTTATTGTCCTAAAAAGGGTTTGGGGACCCAGGTTCTGCCCCAGGGGACATGTATCAATGCAAAAAGAAGTTTTAAAAACTGCCCTTTTCTCGGGAGCAGTCATTTTAATGACGCATAAAGTGAGAAAAAAAAAAGTGAAATATTCCTTTAAATGAAGTGGCACGTGTTTCCCGTGTTTAGAACTGTCCCTGCACAAAATGACATTTCTAAAGGAAAAAAAGCCATTTAAAACTGCTTGTGGCTTTAATGTCATGTCTTGTCCTGGCAATATGGATGAAAATCTTTGAGAAAAATGGCATGGCTAACCCATCACCCCCCCCCCCACACCCCAGCCCCTTCGGGTCTTGTATGGATATTAAGGGGAACCCCACACCCAAAATAAAAAAGGCCCTATATACTCTGGACAGCAGTATACAGGCGGTGCAAACAAGACAGGGACTGTAGGTTTGTTCCTAAGTAGAATCTGTTTGTAATTTTGAACTGGTACATTTTTTAAGTGTAGCTCCAGCCAAAAGATCTATTTTTAAGCTTTTTGGAAAACATAGGGTAGGGTTATCACCCCTGTAACATTTGTTTTGCTGTCTGTGCACCTGTTCAGAAGGTTTCACCTCACTTTCCGTCCCAATGACAAATGTTTTTGGAAAAGTGGGGTTTTTATTGAAACAAGGATTGGTGATAAAGCATCAGTAGAGAGGAGACACCTTTTTCCCATATTAACTCTTACAAGAGAGAATTTCCCTTCCTAGGGGTAGATTTCCTCTCACTTCCTTTTGTCTCCCTCCGTTTGCAAGTAGGAGTCGTTTGTAAGTTGGATGTTTGAAAGTAGGGGCCTGCCGTATATACTCTGCTGAAATTTGCCCCTTAGATGTTGGTGTTGCCACAACACTGTGAGCCCTCACAGTTACTCTTGGTGGGCTCTGGAATGCCCTGCTGTGAACTATTATATCAGGAATTGTAATTACATGCCATTGTTGAACAGTGGTAGGAAAAATTGGGCCTTTGGTGGTGGTGCTGGTGCTACAACACTGTCAGCCCTCACAGTTACTCTTGGTGGGTGCATTAATGGGCCCTACTGTTAATTATTAGATCAAGAATTGTAATTGCATGCCCCTGTTGAAGAGGGGCAGAAAAATTGGGCCTTAGGCGCTGGTGCCACAACACTGCAACCCCTCACAGATACTGTACTTGGAGCACAGCAATGAGCCCTGTTGCAAAGTATTGCATCAAAAATTTTAATTACACGCCCCTGTTAAACAGGGGCTGAAAAATTGGGCCTTAGGCACTGGTGCCACAACACTGCAACCCCTCACAGATACTGTACTTGGAGCACAGCAATGAGCCCTGTTGCAAAGTATTGCATCAAAAATTGTAATTACACGCCCCTGTTAAACAGGGGCTGAAAAATTGGGCCTTAGCCACTGGTGCTGGTGCCACGACACTGCAACCTCTCCCAGATACTCTAGTTGGAGTGCAGGAATGAACCCTGCTGCAAAGCATTGCATAACATTTTTTAATTACATGCCCATGTTAAACAGGGGCTGAAAAATTGGGCCTTAGCCACTGGTGGCGGCACCCAGAAACAAAAATGTTCTTCCAAGCTATCATCAGGAATCGGATCATTGAGGAGGAGGAGGATAGTCAGTCAACATAACAGGACAGTCACTCAGCATCAGCATAGGCAGTCTTGAAGGGATGTGACATTTCAAAATAAATTATTCTGTTATATCAGCTTCAGGTGCTTGGTAGCTGGTGGTGATCCAAGACTGGTTCATCTTTATGAAGGTCAGTCGATCAACCGAGTCGGTGGACAGGCACACCCTGTGATCCGTGACAAAGCCTCCAGCAGCACTGAATATGCGTTCCGAAAGAACGCTGGATGCAGGACAGGCCAGTAGCTCAATTACATACTGTGCAAGCTCTGGCCAGTGATCCATCCTCAAGACCCAGTAAGCCAGAGGATTTTCGGTGGGAAAGGTGTCCAAGTCTGACCTTGCCCCTAGGTATTCCTGCACCATGTATATCAGACGCTGGCGATGGTTGCTGGAACCGATCATACCGTGGGGCTGCGGACTAAAAAATTGTCTGAATGCATCGGTCAGACGGCCACCTTCCCCACCGCTCCTTCTTTGACTGACCGAAGCCTCAGCAACTCGTTGTCCAGGACCAGGAGTTTGTAACCTCCCAGTCTCTGGGAACGCATTGCACAGACCTTTCTGCACAGCCTCCTGGAGATGTCTCATCCTCTGCTCCCTCTGCAACGGTAAGATAAGGTCCGCAACCTTACCCTTGTACCGTGGATCAAGGAGAGTGGCCAGCCAGTAATGGTCCCTCTCCTTGATCCGAAGAATACAAGGATCCTTCCGCAGACTTTGTAGGATCAGGGAGGCCATGCAGCGTAGGTTAGCTGAGGCATTCCGTCCGGAGTCCTCTTGGTCACTAAGTACGACATGATCCGCAGCCACCTCCTCCCAGCCACGTACAAGTCCATGGGTTTCTTGGGACTGTAAATCATCCCTAAAAGACTGCTGCTGTTGATTCTGAGTGCCAGGCTCCACCTCCACGCTGACACAATCTTCCTCCTCCTCCTCCTTCTCTTCCTGTGCGATGGGTGGGACAGAAGGAACACTGTCTGGGTAAAGGGGGCCTTGAGAGGCAAGGAAGTCCTCCTCTTCCTGCCTCTGTTCTGCCTCAAGTGCCCTGTCCATTATTCCACGCAGCGTATGCTCCAACAGGTGGACAAGAGGTACAGTGTCACTGATGCATGCACTGTCACTGCTCACCATCCTCGTGGCCTCCTCAAATGGTGCCAGGACAGTGCATGCATCCCTGATCATGCCCCACTGGCATGGTGAAAAAAACCCGAGCTCCCCTGACCCTGTCCTGGTGCTGTAGTCACACAGGTACTCATTGATGGCCCTCTGCTTCATGTGCAGCCGCTGCAGCATGGCCAACTTTGAGTTCCACCTGGTTGGCATGTCACATATAAGGCGGTTCTTGGGCAGGTTCAACTCCTTTTGCAGCTCAGCCAGGCGAGCACTGGCATTATATGATCTGTGGAAATGCACACAGACTTTCCTGGCCTGCCTCAGGACATCCTGTAAGCCCGGGTACCTGCCCAAGAACCGCTGCACAACCAGGTTAAGAACGTGAGCCACACAGGGCACATGGGTCAGTTGTCCCTGTTGGAGCGGAGGGAGGAGAGGAGGTTGGTGCCATTGTCGCAAACCACCATTCCTGGCTTAAGCTGGCGTGGCGTCAACCATCTCTCGGACTGTCCCTGCAGAGCTGACAGAACCTCTGCCCCAGTGTGGCTCCTGTCCCCCAAACACACCAGCGCAAGCACGGCATGGCATCTTTTTGCCTGCGTACTTGCGTAACCCCTTGAACGCCTACGGAGCACCGCTGGTTCCGAGGAGGTGGAGGAGAGAGGTGTGTCACAACCAGTAGTAGCATTTGGCAACCTCCAACACTACTGCACCTTGTCCTGCATCCTTCCCAGCTGCCAAAAGAGTGACCCAATGGGCCGTGAAAGAAAGGTGAAAGAAAGGTACCGTCCCTGTCCATGCCTGCTGGACCATGAGTCAGCGGTACTATGCACCTTACCGCTGACCGCCCTGTCCAGCGAGGCATGGACATTGCCTTCCACATGCCGGTAGAGAGCCGGAATCGCCTTCCGTGAGAAAAAGTGGCGTTTGGGAACCTGCCACTGAGGAACCGCACATTGCACAAACTCACGGAAGGGGGGCCGAGTCTACCAACTGAAAAGGCAGCAGTTGAAGTGCTAGCAATTTAGCCAAGCTAGCATTCAACCGCTGGGCATGTGGATGGCTGGGAGTGAACTTCTTTCGACGGTCCAGCAGCTGGGGCAGGGAAATTTGCCTGCTAGAATCGGACGTCGGTGTACTGCTAGCAGAGTGCCCGCAAGTACTTGGCTGTGACACACCTAATTCTACACCTTCATTCCTCTCAGTGCAGGTTTCAGAGAGGACTGAAGGTATAGTGGGGTTGGAGATCCCAGCTGATGAGGAGCAAGAAGATGTCCGCTTTGTTCTTTGGTGTGAGTCTTTAAGGTACGCTTGCCAATGAGCTGCATGGCAGGTCAACATATGTCTGGTCAAGCATGTGGTGCCCAAGCGGCTGATGTTTTTTCCACGCGAGATACGCTTGAGACATATGTTGCAAACAGCAGCTGTGCGATCTGATGCACTCGACTCAAAAAAGGCCCACACCAAAGAACTTTTGGAATAACGTGCAGAGGCAGCACCCTGCACAGGTGGAGCTCTGCGGTGTGATTCAGTCTGTGTGCTGCCCTTACGCTGGCCCCCGGAGGTCATCCTGCCTCGTTGGAGATGTGCCTCCTCCTCATCCTCCTCCTCCTTCTCTCTCCTATCAGGCACCCACGTGGAGTCAGTGACCTAATCATCCCCTCCCTCCTCATCACTGGAGCCAATCTGGCAGTATGCTGCAGCTGCTGGAACATGACTGCCAGATTGCTGTCCTTCTTGAGCATCCCCTCTCTCTGCGCTCACGCTACTGACTTCCTCTAGCTGGGTATCATCATCAAACCCTTCAAAACGCTGGGCATCCTCCTGGAGCATGTACCCAACACTGTGCTCAAACAGTTCGGGGGACTCCTCAGGAGGACATGGTGGGTCTAGGGAAGGAGTGACTGATGATGACATTGATACGAGGGAAGAGAATGCTTTGGCAGCTGCTTTGCCAGTACTTTGAGCCTGGGTGAGAGAGGATGAGGAGGATGAGGAGGGCTTGGTCATCCACTCTACCAAGTCTTCGGCATGATGCGGCTCAACACGTCCAGCTGCCAAAAATAAGGACAAGCGTGTCCCATGGCCACGTGCTGATGACGATGCACCGCGTCCACGACCAGCACTGTTGTCTCTAGACACAGAGCCTGCTTGCCCTCTTTTATTGGCTCCTGACTGCCTCTTCTTGTTGGCCTTCCAGACATAGTAATGGACTGCAGGGAGATGGGAAAACCAGGAATTGGAGTAGTGTATATTTTGCTGGAGGGACACAACACCCACTAACTCCTGCAGATGCCTTTATTAGAGAACACCAGCAATAAAGGGTAGATACAGGTGTATACTGTGCTGTGCTGGAGGGACACAACACCCACTAACTCCTGCAGATGCCTTTATTAGAGAACACCAGCAATAAAGGGTAGAAACAGGTGTATACTCTGCTGTGCTGGAGGGACACAACACCCACTAACTCCTGCAGATGCCTTTATTAGAGAACACCAGCAATAAAGGGTAGATACAGGTGTATACTGTGCTGGGACACACAACACCCACTAACTCCTGCAGATGCCTGTATTATAGAACAGCAAAAAAGTGTAGATACAGGTGTATACTGTGCTGGGGCACACAACACCCACTAACTCCTGCAGATGCCTGTATTATAGAACAGCAAAAAAGTGTAGATACAGGTGTATACTGTGCTGGGGCACACAACACCCACTAACTCCTGCAGATGCCTGTATTATAGAACAGCAAAAAAGTGTAGATACAGGTGTATACTGTGCTGGGGCATACAACACCCACTAACTCCTGCAGATGCCTGTATTATAGAACAGCAAAAAAGTGTAGATACAGGTGTATACTGTGCTGGGGCACACAACACCCACTAACTCCTGCAGATGCCTGTATTATAAAACAGCAATAAAGTGTAGATACAGGTGTATACTGTGCTGGGGCACACAACACCCACTAACTCCTGCAGATGCCTTTATTAGAGAACACCAGCAATAAAGGGTAGATACAGGTGTATACTGTGCTGGGGCACACAACACCCACTAACTCCTGCAGATGCCTGTATTATAGAACAGCAAAAAAATGTAGATACAGGTGTATTCTGTGCTGGGGCACACAACACCCACTAACTCCTGCAGATGCATGAGAAAAGAACACACTGTCCCTGCCTATCTAGCTTAGAGACAGTAATAAAGGGTAGATACAGGTGTATACTGTGCTGGGGCACACAACACCCACTAACTCCTGCAGATGCCTTTATTAGAGAACACCAGCAATAAAGGGTAGATACAGGTGTATACTGTGCTGGGGCACACAACACCCACTAACTCCTGCAGATGCCTGTATTATAGAACAGCAAAAAAATGTAGATACAGGTGTATTCTGTGCTGGGGCACACAACACCCACTAACTCCTGCAGATGCATGAGAAAAGAACACACTGTCCCTGCCTATCTAGCTTAGAGACAGTAATAAAGGGTAGATACAGGTGTATACTGTGCTGGGGCACACAACACCCACTAACTCCTGCAGATGCCTGAGAAAAGAACACACTGTCCCTGCCTGCCTATCTAGCTTAGAGAACAGTAATAAAGGGTAGATACAGGTGTATACTGTGCTGGGGCACACAACACCCACTAACTCCTGCAGATGCCTGAGAAAAGAACACACTGTCCCTGCCTATCTAGCTTAGAGAACCGCAATAAAGGGTAGATACAGGTGTATACTGTGCTGGAGGCACACAACACCCACTAACTCCTGCAGATGCCTGAGAAAAGAATGCACTGTCCCTGCCTGCCTATCTAGCTTAGAGAAAAGCAATAAAGGGTAGATACAGGTGTATACTGTGCTGGAGGCACACAACACCCACTTACTCCTGCAGATGCCTGAGAAAAGAACACACTGTCCCTGCCTGCCTATCTAGCTTAGAGAACAGCAATAAAGGGTAGATACAGGTGTATACTGTGCTGGAGGCACACAACACCCACTAACTCCTGCAGATGCCTGAGAAAAGAACACACTGTAGAACACACTGTCCCTGCCTATGTAGCTCTTTCCCTGCACGCCGGAACACACTACACAAGGCCGCCGCGCTGGCGGCCTATTATAGTGTGGGGCCTGTACTGAACCCCCTGAGCTATGATTGGCCACAGGCATCCTGCCTGTGGCCAATTATGGCTCTCCTCGCTGCCGGCGCTGTGATTGGCCAAGCATGCGGGGTCACAGTGCATGCTTGGCCAATCACAGCGTCGGCAATGCAGTGCGATGGCACAGTGCATTGTGGGCCGTTCGCATCACATCAATTTGTCGCGAACGGCCCACAAAGTTCTGGTTTCGCCAAACAGGCGAACAGGCGATGTTCGAGTCGAACATGCGTTCGACTCGAACACCGAGCTCATACCTACACCAGACATATGTGCAACAATGCAAATCAAAGTCCACAAATGGATATTAACTATCCTTAAAACTGCTAAAGTAAACACCAACAATAGTGAGCAATGTGATTGTCCACAAAGAATGGATGTTGGATATCCTCATGGTTTGTGAAAATAAACGTATTATAGTCACAAATGTTTCAAACAGTCTTTCAACATAGATGAAAATAGCGTGAGTTGACAAAACACCCGGGAGTGCCTTCACCGTCCGAATGGGGAATAAAGATGGATACTCTTACCAGATGGTGTGGATCCAACTCACTGTACGGCGGTGGATCTTACAAGCATGGGAAGCCAACCAATGCTTCAGTGGAAATCCCAATCGGCCTTTCGGATTCCTCCTTAATGGATCGATGGTGTATTACATACACTATCCAATGCACACAGCATTCGATCACAAACACGATGTCAGTGGGGGAAATCCAAGATGGGTTTTCATCTCACCGATAAGTGGTGTGTTATAAAAGGAAAAAGGAAAAAAGATGCCTCCTCATAGCGTAAAAAAGTGGGTAAAAATTTTATTCCCATAAAAGATTCCTCACAACCAGATATAAATCGAATAAAAACCTCAAAATAAAAACATCCAAAACATGCAACCAAAAAAATCTATAAAATTTAGGAGCGCAGTGTTGAGATGGCTGGGGCCAGCGTATGTACCCTACGCGTTTCATCTTCACAGACTTCAACTGGGGTAATTTCCTATATGTAGCTTTAACTGAAAGTAAACTTGACATTTCATCTTCATAATCTTTTTTTATTTAAAATGACAATAGCTCCCCTTTTATTGGCTGCTCTTTTCACAATATTTTTCCTTTTTTTCTAGTTTTCTGATACCTTCTTCTATATCCTTAGGAGTTTTGCACTTTCCATCTATTAAATCGTCTGCCCTTGTTGTTTTAACTTTGGATAGTAAAACAAGCCTAGGCTTATGACATCATGCACAGCTCCCTCTCTCACTCTCGTGAGAGTTTGCCAGCAAGGGAGGGGGGATGAGTCATAAGAGGGCCAATGAGAGCTGCAGAGCTGGAGGTGTAACTCTGCGTGTCTGTGTAAATCCAGGAAGTGAATAGGGAACAGCTTCAGCTGCCCACAGTTAAAATGATTGCAGCCAGACTCAGTGGAGGGAGATTTCTGCAACATATTTGGCAAGTACAGAATCACAGTATATATAAAATAATATGCAAGGGGGTTAGAGGGAAGCTTCAGAATGGCAAAGATGTTTTTAATACAAATTATGTGAGGAGACTGCAGTTCCTCTTTAATGTAAAAAAATAAAAAATAAAATTATTTTTGTTCTTGAGATTAAAGATTGAGGCATTCCTCAGACCACTGTGTTGATACTCCGTATTACAATTGTTTGCATTAAAATTATCTTTATTCAACTAAAAAAAAATGTTTTATTACATTTTCTAGTAAACTTTTGTAAATCGATATACGTGTTAAATTTCTCCATATTTACAGGTGGTATAAAGTTCATTCCTAAAGCGGTTGTATACCGCAATTTTTTTTATTTTTTTGTCAACCTGCAAGGCAAAGGTATAATGAGCTAGTATGACTAGCATACTAGCTCATTATCAATCACTTACCTTAGATTGAAGCCCCCGCAGCGGTCCTCGGACACGTCCTCCGTCGAATCCATGATACCCGGAGTGACTTCCGGGTATCGCTGCTCCGGCGCTGTGATTGGCCGGAGCGGCGATGACGTCACTCCCGCACATGCGCGGGGAATGCACGATCCCCACGCATGCGCGAATTTCCGGCAGTGTCCGGCAGGCTCCCATTCAAGAGCCGCCGCGCTCAGTGCGCCTGCGCCGTTATCTACGGCGCGCATGCGCCGTAGATAGCGGTACAGTCTTTTTTGCAAATATCTCCGAGACTGTGTAGGTCTCGGAGATATTGCAAGCACCTACAGGTAAGCCTTAATGTAGGCTTACCTGTAGGTGCTTGTACAAATTTTGGGTATACAACCACTTAAATCTAATACTAATACTCTGAGTTCGGCTTCTGTTAAAATAACACTGCTAATATTAAAAATGTCGGTCCCTAATTGTCTCTTTTCCTTTTTCTTCCTCCTTCCTCCTCTAACTCCTCTTCTTATTCTCTTCTTTCTACTTTTGGTGGGTTCCTATTCTCTTTCCCATTTTCTGCAAGCTCTCTCTTCTGGGTCCTGTATTATTGTGGGTGATTCCACCCTCCCCTGCATTGATTGGCTTGGTAATGTCCCCTGTTGTAGAATTGACCCCCTTCTCTCTGATAGTATCCTTGATGACCCCCCTTTGATGCCATCCTCCCCTGGGGCAGCAGGGGTCCCTGTGGTTTAAAGCACATATTGGGGGTCTCCAATAGGTGTCACCTTGGGATTGATCATAATTATATTGTGATAAATTATGAGATGGTTTTTCAGGAGTTTTTTTAACTTTGACAACCTTCTAAGACTGTTCTTTAGGGCCATTCTGTTTCTGTGGGATTTCTCTCTTTTTAGTTTTGATAAGTGGTTGTCTATCTTCATTCTGACCATTATTATTTGTGCCTTTCTCTGGAGTGGACTCTCTGGATTCACATTCTTCTAATGATATATCCTCTTGCCATTTGTAAACCTTATTATTCTTGTAATCCTCAATATCTCTTTGGTGTTTCTTCACTTTTTTTATTTTAAGTTTCCATATCTACTTTAGTAATATAGTCTTGCACCTGTTTAGATTTGTCTTCATATTCATTATAAAGCTCCGCTAGGGGTGCCATGATTTATTTTAACTCTCTAATGTCAATCTCCATTTTCCTTAATTTAATCTGTCTCCTCTTAATAATGAGTTTCAGCAGTTTGGATTCACTATGATTGAAAAAAAATTAACCACTCATCCATTAACTCTTTAGTATAGAGCCCATCATTAGCTGGTATATCCCACCTCAGTCTACGGGGGGGGGGGGATTTTTTTCTTTAATATATAATTCAAGAGTGTTAATATCCCACCATATTTTGATTTGTTTTTCCATTAAATATTTTAGCTTTTTAAAACTAGCTTCTAAATCTATAACAGTTCTCTCCTTGTTGGAACTAAAAATGTTATCTAGGTCTACAAGTTTTTTATCCATATATCCAAAAATGTCCATGGCTGCTAGTAATATATAACCCCAAAGGGTTACAAAAAGTTAGAAAAAAAGATAGAACACAGCGCCAAAGATCATTATTGATCCACCAAAAAAGGTAAAAATGTTTGGCAAGTTAGAAGGTTTTTTTAGGTGCAATAAAGGGTTGTATAGGTACTAAAAAGGAAGGGAGAAAGAAGTCAGAGTTCTCTTCCTTCACTGAC
Organism: Rana muscosa; assembly: GCA_029206835.1. NCBI lineage: Eukaryota > Metazoa > Chordata > Amphibia > Anura > Ranidae > Rana > Rana muscosa. The sequence goes on along the minus strand of CM055116.1, from coordinate 1,075,677,115 downwards.
AATAAATATCATAAAATAAAGTCTTTGATCACTTGTGATTTTACCCACGTGGTTTTAAGCCTGGCTGTTTAAGAGTTATCACTCGTCAATTTTACTGTGTGTGATATTGTATGTTTTCGGTTTCGGTTTCATATATGATTATATTAATATAGTGAGACATGTGAGATATTATACATGATTTAGAATAACGCTGCAGTTTTAAAGTTTTAAAGATCTTAATTAGATTAGTTATGCGGGTTGTTGATCAATCCAAGGGCGGCTCGCCCATACATAAAATGGCCCAGAGACTTCTGACTTCCTGCTTCAGGAAGATGTATGATGAAATGCGTAGGGATGGCGAGGACTCTGACGTCAACACGCTTTCCAGGATCGTACTCGCGGCTCGCATTCAAACTCACCGTCCGGAGGCGATTTGGAACACACAGATGCATGTAATCCCTAGTGTCGGGTCTGACACTTTTAAAATGTGAGTGGAATTTATTCTTAATGTTTTACTAAATTCTTTAAAAAGCGTTATTACACTATCAGAGCCTCTTTCTTCCTTTTTACATATACATTTGGGTCATGGCACGAGATTTGGAGAGGACAGTGTGCATTTCAAACAGCATTTTGGATCAAAGCATTGATTGCAAAAAGGCGCAGATGCTGGTTTATAATCTTACCAGCCATTTGATCTGGTGAGTCAGTTTGGTACGACTGGTGGAGGATCACATTGGGTGATATTTTCACATAATTGATCAACATACAAGATATCACAGCGTCTCACTGCTATTTTTTTATTGATGAATTTTATATATACTATATATATATATATATATATATATATATATATATATACTGTATTTTCCGGCGTATAAGACAACCTTTTATGCTTAAAAATACCCCCCAAGAATCGGGGGTCGTCTTATATGCCGGTATTAGACTCTGTATGTGGAGTCAGACTGCGGGCGTCCATTGTTCAAAAGCCGCGCCTCCTCCTCATCCTGTTCCGTGATAGGCGGAACACTCAGTCTTCCAGCAGAGCCTGTGTTCAGTGTTCAGTGTTCAGTGTTCTGCCTATCACGGACGTCCTCTCGTCCTCGGACAAGAGGACATCCGTGATAGGCGGAACACTGAACACAGGCTCTGCTGGGAAACTGATTGTTCCGCCTATCATGGAACTGGACGAGAAAGAGGCGTGGCTTTTGAACAATGGACGCCCACAGTCTTACTCTGCATGTCAGGGATAAACTCTGCTGTAACAGCTGACTATCCGCTCTGTAATCCCGCAGCTTTTCTCTTCCTCTTGATGATCCTCTGCACAGGTGAGCAGAGGTTGGTGGCACAGGAGAAGTGACGAGCCACGACAGAGTAGCTGATTACCATTTTCACTTAAGGCCCATATTTATTATGCTTCTGGTGAGTTTGAACCCCTAGGGGGATTATTCGTCACGCGGTGGATTGCAATTGATGTCCTTGGTGGTGGAAGGTGCTCCCATGGACCATTGTTGATACTCACCTCATTTCTCTGGACTGGCTGTTTGTCACATTACTACGTTTGGACTTTTTTCAGTGGTTCTTCCACGGGTCTAATTTTTAGTTTTAAATTTTAGCGCTGTTTTGTGTATAAAAATCATTAGTCTTGTGTTAAACTTTTGTAAATTAAGTTGACAGTTTGAAATCATTTCTGGAATTGCTACACTGTTTGAATTCTCTGCATAATACCTGGGGATAACCAACTAGTAGTAGTCATGTCAAACCTTAATATAAAGCTCTTACAAGCTATTCAAAAATACACATATTCTTACCAAACAGAAAAATGTGAGCTTTAACTAAGCCTTCACTGATCTCTGTATCTACAGGCACTGTGTAGCATATCACCAAGATTTCACAGCAGAAGCTGTTTAGCCAGGGGCGGCCCGTCCATTAGGACGCTCCATTAGGGCGCCGCCCCCCTATACATCCCCACATCCCCCTATTCATGCGTCTGGCCCCTTTCAGGATGCCAGATGCATGTATTCCAATGCGGGGTGGGTGCTTTTTTTAAGCACTGATTAGAGCCAGAGGCTCTAATAGGCTTAAAAATAGGGTGGGCTTGGGGCGCAGAGAATGCGCTCACAGCCCACCCAGGTGTGTTACAACAGTGAATGAATATTCACTATTGTTACACTGATCCTCCTCCCAGCCAATCAGGAATCAGGTTTTGACAGCCGTTACCCAAATGGCTGAAAGGACAGGCAATCCTATTGGACGCCTAGGAGGAGGAGAGGAGCCGCACCCTGGAAGCCATCGATGGAGGAGAGGACGTGGAGCCGCTGCACGCTGCCCGCCACCTACTACCTGCCTAGATGGGGTAAGTGCTGGACCGACAAGCAAACAGCGGGGGGGAGGCGGTGCCGCCGGCCACTTGGGGGGTGGTTGTTTGCAGCCCCCCAAAAAAGAAACCACCGCCACTGTGTTTTGCTCGCCTCTCTTGCATCCCTTCCTAAAAGTGACTAAGCAGACTTTTAGCCTTCTAATCTCTAACTTTAACACAGAGAAAGTGTTCTAGGAGAAGGGATCAAGGGAAGGTGAGCTACAGAGAGATGAACACTTTTGTTTTTTGAATTTGAGGATTAGTTTCCCTCAGTGTCTATATCTATAGGGGTCGGTGAAGGATTACTAATAATATCTAAATGTCAATAGCCTGATCAAAGGGACAAGGGATTGTGAAAACAAACCATGATATGCTAGATGGTAAACTACAGTCATTTAGAAAAACTCCTCTTTAATTTGGATGTGCTTTTTACATATAAATACAATCAAAATTACTACTGCAACAATGCACTTGTTTATTGAAAAATGCAGGCCTATGAATGTGTATTTAACGATATCATTTAGGCCCCTTTCACACGGGCGGACCGTATGTCCGTTTTTCACCCATCCGTTTTCGGATGAAAAACGGACATACATGTATCCCTATGGAACAGCGGATGTCAGCGGATGAACATTCGCTGACACCCGATCTCACTCGTGTCCGCTACGCTCCGTTTTTCAGGATAGAAAAATTTCTAGACGGTCCGTGTTCATCCGATCCCCCATAGGGGAGAGCGGAGATCTGACAGGGCGGTCCCTGCACAGTGTGCAGGGACCGCCCAGTCATCAGCCGGCTCAGCGGGGATCAACGGAGCGATCCCCGCTGAGCAAGTGGAGGTTCACGGGCCGGATCATGACTGATCCGTCCCGTGTGAAAGAAGCCTTATAAATAAAAGGGAAATGTCTTATACATACAATAGTCAAAATAAGACAGATACAGTATCCCAAGCAAGCTTTAGATTTTCACTCCTTTGTATCACTTATCTTTGGGTTTATCTTTTTCTTCTCCATTTTCACTCCAGTCTGTACAAGCCAAAGGTTATATGTCAATGTGAATTCTGTGAAAGTAACACAGTACATTCAATTCTGTACATGTCACAGGGTGTACAGTATGCCAAAATCAATTCTGTAAAAGCAGCATCAAGTAGGACACATAGAGATGCGCCAAGCTGATAAAGAGGATCCTGATTAATTCCACAAAATTAAGAGTACAGGAATCACCAATATTGTGTCAAGCTACTGATACAAAAGTGGGCAATGAGGAACATAGGTTCACAAGGAATGACAGGTAGTTAAACTTAACCTTACCTTTTCTCTTTCTCATTAACAGTAACAGTTTTGTTTTTTTTGTCTTACCAAAAACACTTTTGCCTCATACAATGCATTATTTGACCAATTAATAGGACATTAACCACTTGAATCCCAGGACATATGATAGATTGTTTTCCTATTGCTACTACTTGTTTTGCAATCAGCCTATACAATAGCTTGATATTGTATTTTGGGAACATGTAGTACTTTATTTCTCTTTCTTGCGTAAATGAAAGACTTATTAATTTTTTAAATGAGAGAAAAAAATTGGAAAATAATGAATAATGCAATTTTCAATTTTACATAAAAAATTTAAAAGATTAAGCATTTTAAAGTGGTTGTAAACCCACTTTGTAAACAAACACCTACAGGTAAGCCTAAATTAAGGCTTACCTGTAGGTACATGAAATATCTCCTTAACCTACACGGTTAAGGAGATATTTGCATTTAAAAACGGCGCCGCTGACGTCACACGCATGCGCATGGGGTTAATCCCATTCACAAATTCAGCTAGGTCGCAGCATTCGACGACGTAGCCGAATTCGACGGCTCTTGCGCGCATGCGCTGAGTCACGTCTTCGCCGCTCTGGCCAATCACAGCGCCGGAGCGGCGCTGTGATTGACTGGTGCGGCGATACCCGAAAGTAACATTTCGGCTATCGCCGCAGCGATGGCTGCGTCTGGAGAGAGGGACGCGGACTGCTGCGGGGGCCCCGATCTAAGGTAAGTGGTACATAATGAGCTAGTATGCTAGTCATACTAGCTCATTATGCCTTTCTCTTGCAGGTTGCCTCAAAAAAAAGGATTAGTGGGTTTACAACCACTTTAAATCTGTCTTAAATCAAGCAATAACAAACTTTAATTTTTTTCCCAAGTTTTGGGAAATGATATAGTATAGAAACAATGTATATGTTGTGAGGGGGTTAACTCGGTAGCGGGTGTGTGTGACCCCCTGGTTGGGCTCCCCACACAAAAACAGGGCCAGCAGACGGAGGTTGTGGTTTTCAAAATCAAAAGGTGCGGTTTATTTCTCTATGTACAGTGACAAAAACACAGCAAAGCCAAAAAGAAACATAAACAAAATAAATCCTGGTCAGTTTGACCTCTGACTAAACATGCAGGTTTCCTAACTAACAACTGGGATCAGCCTGGTGCTGTCCTAGTCCCTAAGTCCCTGGTTTAGTAAAAGTCCAAACAAATAGCCACACAGGCTTTGCCTCACCGCACAGGGGTTCACTCTCCCTAGACAGTCCACACAGGTCTGGGTCCAGGCATGAGCTAACATCTAATGAAGCTGGGAGTTCTTATAGAGGCCTAAATGAGCTGACAAGCTTCAGCTGGTCTCATCAACTCCCTGTCTGCACGACTCCCCACACTCTCCCTAGAGGTATGAGTCATCCATGAGCCCACTAGCCTTATACAACTCTCCACCTAGTTGTATAAGTCGGCGTAAAGCCTGAATCTGGGCGAAATATATCTACCCCCCTGGATGCAACCAGGTGACTTTACCTTCCTGCTGTCACATACCCCCCCCTCTTGTTTTAACCTCGGGGTTGGAACACCAGCAATCAGGCATTCATGTACTCGAGACAAAGCATCCACATTCCCCATTTGAACGCCAGGGCGATGCTTTACTGTGAAGTTGAATTCCTGGAGGGCCAGGAACCACCTATTCACTCTTCTATTTGTTTCCTTGTTTTGAGCCATCCACTTTAACGGAGCGTGATCCGTAACCATGTCAAAGTGCCTACCTAGCAGATAGTACCGAAGGGAATCTAGAGCCCACTTCACCGCTAAACACTCCTTTTCAACCGTGGCGTAATTTACCTCATGGGACTTCAACTTCCTGCTGAGGTAAATGACTGGGTGCTCTTCCCCGTTCCAGACCTGGGACAATACTGCTCCTAACCCCACATCTGACGCATCACTTTGTACGACAAAGTCTTTAGAGAAGTCGGGTGAGTACAACACTGGCTGGCTACATAAGGCTTGTTTCAAGAATTGGAATGCTGCCTCAGCCTCGGGGGTCCATTTAATCATGACCAACCCTTTCCCTTTCGTCAGGTTGGTTAGGGGCACTGCCTTAGAAGCAAAGTGGGGAATGAATCGCCGATAATACCCAGCGATTCCCAGAAAGGCTCGTACCTGCTTCTTGCTGTTGGGACGTGGCCAACTCTGGATGGCCTCGACTTTGTTGAGTTGGGGTTTTATTACTCCCCTCCCAATGGTGTACCCAAGATATTTGGCCTCCTCCTGCCCAATGGTACACTTCTTGGGGTTAGCCGTAAACCCCGCTTCCCGGATAGAGTCTAGGACTGCTTGCACTTTTGGCAGATGTGAGGCCCAATCTGTGCTATGGACAATTACGTCATCCAGGTAAGCCGCAGCATACTTCCGATGGGGCCTCAGTATCTGGTCCATTTTCCGCTGGAATGTGGCCGGCGCATTCTGTAACCCGAACGGCATTCTCTTATATTGGAACGCCCCGTCTGGGGTTACAAATGCGGTTTTCTCTTTGGCCGACTTGGCCAGGGGGATTTGCCAATACCCTTTTGTGAGGTCAAGAGTCGTCATGTATCGGGCTGTTCCCAGCCGGTCGATCAACTCATCTATACGTGGCATGGGGTAGGTGTCAAATTTTGTAACTTTGTTCAACTGTCGAAAATCGTTACAAAATCGCCAGCTCCCATCCGGTTTAGGCACCAACACAATGGGACTAGACCAATCACTTTGGGACTCCTCTATCACCCCTAAGTTCAGCATTTTCTGTACTTCCTCCCGTATTGCCTCCCGTCGGGCCTCTGGGATCCGATAGGGTTTTAACTTCACCCTTTCACCGGGCGGGGTAATGATGTCATGCTCTACCCCAGATGTTTGTCCCGGCAGCTCAGAGAATACCTCCTTTTTGCGAAGCACAAACTCCTTAACCTCCTGTTGTTGGGGTTGTGACAAGGTGGCTGCTATTCCAACCTCCGGAATCACGCAACCAGTTTGAGCTGGTGACCAAGTGTCTGCGACTAGGGACTCTCTATCCCTCCAGGCTTTCAACAGATTAACGTGATAGATCTGTTCGGGCTTTCGCCTTCCTGGTTGTCTGACCTTGTAATTCACTTCGCTCACTTTTTCCATTATCTCGTAGGGGCCTTGCCATTTGGCAAGGAATTTACTTTCAACCGTAGGGACAAGTACCAATATCCTATCCCCCGGGGAAAAGGTACGGGTCTTTGCTCCACGGTTGTACACTCTCTGCTGTGCCAACTGCGCTTGGGCCAAATGTTCCTTCACGATGGGCATTACCTGTGCAATTCGATCTTGCATCAGGGCGACATGCTCAATCACACTCCTGTGGGGAGAACTCTCACTTTCCCAAGTTTCCTTGGCAATATCCAACAGCCCTCTTGGGTGTCTCCCATACAGTAACTCAAAGGGGGAGAATCCCGTAGAGGATTGGGGCACCTCCCTAATAGCAAACATCAAATAAGGAAGTAGACAGTCCCAATCCTTTCCATCTCTATCCACCACTTTCTTCAACATTTGTTTTAGGGTTTTGTTGAATCTTTCAACCAGCCCATCGGTTTGGGGGTGATACACAGATGTACGCAATTGCGTCACTTTGAACAATTTACACAGCTCTTTCATAACCCGGGACATAAAGGGTGTACCTTGGTCCGTAAGCAGTTCTTTACAAATACCCACCCGGCTAAAAACAAGAGATAGCTCTTTGGCTATGGTTTTGGCCGAGGTATTTCTGAGAGGGATCGCTTCTGGATAACGGGTGGCATAGTCCATTATAACCAATATGTACTGGTGCCCCCTAGCGGACTTGATTATAGGACCTACCAAATCCATTGCGATTCTCTCAAACGGGACCTCAATGATGGGTAGAGGGACCAGCGGGCTACGGAAATGTGGCATCGGGGCCGACCTCTGACACACAGGGCAGGAGGAACAATAATTTTCTATGTCCTTCATCACCCCAGGCCAATAGAATCTCTGTAATACCCTCTCTCGGGTTTTCTCTGTCCCCAGATGACCTCCAAGAATGTGCCCATGGGCCAACTCCAACACCAACTTCCTGTAAGGTTTGGGCACCACAAGCTGCTCAACGGTTTCTTCTGCCCTTTTTGCCACCCGATACAGTAGGTCCTTCTCTACGCTGAAGTATGGGTAAGTGCAGGTATTATCTGGGTTCACTAACTCGCCATCTATTTCCACTACGTTTTCCCGTGCCTTTATTAGGGCGGGGTCTTTTAACTGTTCTGTGGCAAAATTTTCCCTGTGAACCTCCAGATCAGAAAACTCCACAGACGGTAGGTTTTCGTCTGAGGAGGTGGGCTCCTCTCCAGTTTCTTGAGTCTCCCCTGCCAATACTGACAAGGGAAATTCTGGAGAGTCCTCACCACTCTCAGAGGAGTTCTGGCTATCACATTCCTGGTACATAGGGGCACCAGTGGGGGGCTCAGGATCATCCCACAGTTCCCAGAACTTCGGAAAATCCCTTCCCACAATGGCATCATGCGGTAATTGAGATACTAACCCCACTGGATGAGAGAGGGTACCTTTGGGGGTCTCGAAACACACTGTAGTCACTGGATACTCTCGGGTGTCCCCATGCACACAAATAACAGCTACCTTGCTATTCCCAGAGACCTCTGTTTTAACTAATTCAGCCTTTATCAGGGTCACAAGGCTACCTGAATCCAGTAATACCACAACATTTCTACCATTAATACACATTTTGCATAAATGTTTCTCAGTTCCCCGAATGGCAGTGCATGCGACTGTCGCACACAGCGACTGACGTCTGTCCATCAGAAAGTCACATTGCATGGGTTCCTCCACAACCGGGCAATTTGCTGCAATATGTCCCGCTTGCCGGCAGCGGTAGCAAACAATCCATTTGGCTGCCTCTTGAGCCCCTGACTTCCCAGGCTGTTCTCGCCAAACTTTGGGTAGAGCTCCCACCCTCTCACTCTCTCCACCCTCACCCCTTGGAATCCTCTTATCCGCCCCTGGGGATGGTCTGGTCTTAGGGTGGAAAGTCCGAGAGTCTCTGGAAGAGGCCGTCAGGTTCTCTGTAGCCAAGTATCTCTCTACACGATCCACAAGTTTACCGGCCGTTTCTGGGTCTCCATGGCTTACCCACTTTTGAATGGCGGTAGGAAGAGCTCTCAAGAAACGATCCATCACAACACGTTCCAGAATCTCCGGTGCGGACAAAGTCTCTGGCTGTAGCCACTTCCTGCTCAGGTGAATGAGATCATACATTTGAGACCTGGGGGGTTTTCCAAGCTGGAAAGTCCAGTTATGCACACGCTGAGCCCGGACAGCCAGGGTGACACCCAGCCTTGCCAATATTTCAGCTTTTAGCATCACATAGTCTTTTGCTTGGTCAGGCTCTAGGTCATAGTAAGCCTTCTGCGATTCACCAGTTAACAGAGGAGCCACCAGTCCAGCCCACTGCTCCTCAGGCCACTTTTCTCTTTCAGCAGTCCTTTCAAATGTGGTCAAAAATACCTCTGGATCATCCTCTCCAGTCATTTTTGTCAATAAACGACTCACCCCAAAGGACGCGGTATTAGTGGGACGGCTTTCCTCACTGGTCTGCGGACGTTGCTGCATTACTGCTTCCATTTGTTGTAGTCTCTGCTCTTGCTTCTGTAACAGGTCTATGAAGCGGGCCTCAGATTGCTGCTGGGCTTGTTGATGAGCTTGCTGCTGGGCTGCAAGGCTCCTTTGCAAACCTGCATTTGTCTGCTGTTGATTGGCATTTGCTAGAGCCAGCTGTTTCAGTATCTCCTCCATGCTGGCTTAAAAAAAACTGCCTGCATTCTCCACCAACTGTGAGGGGGTTAACTCGGTAGCGGGTGTGTGTGACCCCCTGGTTGGGCTCCCCACACAAAAACAGGGCCAGCAGACGGAGGTTGTGGTTTTCAAAATCAAAAGGTGCGGTTTATTTCTCTATGTACAGTGACAAAAACACAGCAAAGCCAAAAAGAAACATAAACAAAATAAATCCTGGTCAGTTTGACCTCTGACTAAACATGCAGGTTTCCTAACTAACAACTGGGATCAGCCTGGTGCTGTCCTAGTCCCTAAGTCCCTGGTTTAGTAAAAGTCCAAACAAATAGCCACACAGGCTTTGCCTCACCGCACAGGGGTTCACTCTCCCTAGACAGTCCACACAGGTCTGGGTCCAGGCATGAGCTAACATCTAATGAAGCTGGGAGTTCTTATAGAGGCCTAAATGAGCTGACAAGCTTCAGCTGGTCTCATCAACTCCCTGTCTGCACGACTCCCCACACTCTCCCTAGAGGTATGAGTCATCCATGAGCCCACTAGCCTTATACAACTCTCCACCTAGTTGTATAAGTCGGCGTAAAGCCTGAATCTGGGCGAAATATATCTACCCCCCTGGATGCAACCAGGTGACTTTACCTTCCTGCTGTCACAATGTGTATATATTAAACTTCATTTACAAAGCGTTTATCCCACACGACAACATGAAAATAAAAGCACTATCTTTGATAATATATCGAAAGACAACAAAACATTCTGACATGTTAAATAGCGATATCGTTGAGCATTTGTAATGAATGACATGAAATTAAAGCTAAAAACAATAAAAATGTGATAACAAATTAAAAATAGTTGTTTCTAGTGTTTTCAGTGTCTTATGTATATAAGTGAGAAATAATGCTTTCAAATATATTAAACTTGCTGATGGGTTTTCAACAGAATATTATAAAGCCTTTCAGGAAGTGCTATAGGATCTATTTAATGCATTCTCTGGATCTTTTCCAAAATAAATGCTTCAGGCTATCATTGTAACCCTGCCCAAACCAGGGAATAATCCTAATGTTCCTAAAAATTTTAGACCAATTTATATTTTCAATACAGATTTTAATATCTAAAAATTTGCTAAAATGGCCATTTTTTTGGCGGGTGTTACTCCATCTCTTATCTATTTTGATCAGGGGGGATTTATGAAAGGGAGACAAGCTCTAGAAGGCACTAAGAGAATGCTCAACCTAATAAGTTTGACTGAAACCTGTAAGCTCCCTTTTGTTTTTATCACATTAGATGCTGAAAAGGCATGCGATAAAGTTCACATGCCACATGTAAAAATTGCAGCTTAGTAGTTTTGTGTACACCATATCAGCATTATATACTCTTCCGTTTGCCAAAGTCTACACTTCCTCTGTTATAGCATATCAATATAACATCTCCAATGATACTCGCCAGGGTTGTCCCCTAACCCCTTTATTGTTCTCTTTTCTGATAGAACCTCTAGCTGAAGCAATTAGACCTCAATCCTCTATTTAAGGTATTACTGTTAATGATTATTTCCATAAAATACTTTACTACTGTTACTCACTGGGAAAATGGCATGAAAATTCTGCACAAATTGTATATGACCCCATACAGACATCTAAAATGTTCCCTCAGGCAGTTCCGTATTGCTGGTATAACTGTGGCTACATGGGATATATTTTACATATTCTATGAAAATGGAAATATGGAAATGTACTGTATTCAGAGTTTTTGGAAGTTAGTTTTCTCGTTAATACCTACAATTACAGGGGATTCTATGTAATCCCTCCCCACAGTTGGCACTGTTAAGTATATAGATAGATAGATTTCTAAAGCAATATAGAAATATTGTCTTGCATATCTTTGCGGAAAGGTTTACAATTATAAACAAATGGAAACAGACCATAACCCCTAATCTCTCGGAAGTGAGTCATAGGGGAGATTTACTAAAACTGGTGCACACAGAAACTGGTGCAGCTGTGCATAGTAACCAACTAGCTTCTAGGTTTTATTGTCAAAGCTTAATTGAACAAGCTGAAGTTAGAAGCTGTGCTTATGAGTTATTGACCGTGACAATTTACCACATTCTATATATATATATATAATAATGAATAAAGTGCTAAGTGGTCCAAAAACGAAATGTGGTACTTTGTGATTTAAGATACGATTTTCAAGTGCCACACTCCCCTCTTGCGACCCCACTCACCAGAGTTAATGGACCCTCAGATTTGCAGTCTAGGGTGTCAATAGGGCTGTGATCTAAAAGATCTGATGTATAAAACCTGGACTTTCAGAGAAGCTTCCATGCAGATATTCATGTGGATGGACCAAGGAAGATCATTCATAATGGAAAACAAAAGATGAAAAAGCCAATAGTGAAGTACTACCAGTACTGAATTCAATGCGCAATCAAACAAACGCCACTCACGAGACAGCTCTGTAAAACAGCTATCAGTAAGTTCCGAGTTCGCCGCTATACGGTGTGTGTTCCACGGATATCGGAAGTTGCGTCACTGGCTAGTGAAACCGGAAATACGTTGACGTGTTTCACCCCTCCTCCAGTACAAAGTTAATCATCCTATTTAACCAGGAAGGACAAAGAAAAAATAAAAATATATAAAAAAAATATATATATACAGTATCTCTGTCTGGCTTCCATTCTCATTTGTGCTGATTTATAATCCTATACATGTGTGACAAAAAATAAAATAAAAATACAAGTCAATATAAAACTCAAAAGGCATTTGCTCGGGCAACACAGAAGCAAATAAACAACCGAGTGGCATAAGACATTTTTATTTTAGAGTGGTCAAGTCCTGAACTAAATTTCATTAAAATGCTGTGGCTTTATCTGAAGTAGGTTGTTCAAACAAGACACCTAAAATACACATACACAACTTAAATAGTTTACAATAGAAAAGTGTCAAATTACCTCCTAAGGTACCAAGAGGACCAAACTGTCCTTTTTGCTCCTTCCAAGACTCCTTGCTCTCTAGAGCCTCTCCAATCCTTTGAAACTCCTTACCAAAATAGTTCTGGCTATCTCCAACTCTGTCCACCTATAGATAAACTCTGAAAACTAATTTCTTAAGGCATGCCTATTCACCTCTAGCTAACAACTGAATTTAACTTTCTCATCTCCACCTAGTTACTACATTTTGCAACATTTGCCCTTCCTTTAATATTGTAAGCTCTCACAAGTAAGACCCTCCTAGCCTTCCTGTCTTGAATTGTATTGTAATTGTACTGTCTCCCTTTTTGTATAGCACTGTGCAAACCATGGCAACAATAAAAATCCTGAAAAATAATAATTGTAATAATAAATGTTTATTGGTAACATCAATTTTGCACCATTTTTTTTAAATCTGATATTCATTCTTAATCATATTTGTAAAAAAAAAATATTATTTTATTTTCATTAACCTTATTATATGAACAAAATTATCACTTCAATAAATCTTAAGTAATAACTTGTTTACTGTAGACTGCAAAATGCAAATAGAAAAATGTGTTGATAAATCATATTCCACAGCCCACTAATAAGAAAACATTACTTCTGATTACATATTTTTTTATATTAACCCAGAAAAGTAAGATCACATATTCATTATACCCATTTATTATTGTTATACAATGAACTAATGTAATATAAAACACATTCCAAAAATAGTAAAACATTCATGATCCTGCTTTTACATCATCATTCATCATGTTAAAAACATACATACAATTCTAGGCACTACACCTGTATTGTCACTGTGACAAAACTATTTTTCAAATTATTTGTAGATTGGACAAATATGTACAGTATATAGCCTGAAAAAACTAGAATAAAATTACAATGAAATACAACTAATTAGAACAGTCAGGCATATGGTTATCACCTAGTTGCACTAACATTTACCTGTATGTATTTTTAAATATACATATTTGAAAGATATAGCACCATAATCATCAGCATGCTCCTATCACTGCATGTGTGATTAAAGGTGCCTTTATTTCTACTTAGAGTACATTCATTTTGCAGCAGAAAACCAGGACAACATTTTATCATAAACTTTGCCCAGAAATCACTGTTAACGGCAATGCATAATGAATTTACTTTTTGGCAAATGAGGTAAAATAATAAAAGACATCCATAGTACTGATCTAAATGTTTTCTGCATGATGAGATCTGGGAGCTATTGGTTTTTAGATCTTTGCATTTTTATATGAAACAGAGAAATCAGGATAACAATTGGAAGTGTAACAGCTTACATGATATTCTTGTTGCTGATATTCTCTGTAATCAGAGCCAAGAATAGGGGTTATCAGATCTTAGGATAGGTATCAGCAGAGCTGAGAACGGGGCTCAGTAGGGTGAAGGAAAGGGGTCAGCAGGGCAGAGGGAAGGGGGTCATTGCTGGCAGGTCAAGGGGACAGGGGTCACTTCTGGCAGGGCAGAAGCTAGGAGTCACTGCTAGCAAAGCAAAGGACAGGAGTCACTTCTTGCAGGGCAAAGGGCAGAGGTAACTGCTGGCAGGGCAGATGACAGGGGTAATTTCTGTGAGGGCAGAGAGCAAGGGTCACTATTGGCAATGCAGAGGACAGGGGTCACTTTTGGCAGGGCAGAGGACACTGTTTTTAAAATAATTTCCAGAGTTCACCTTTTTTCACTGTGTATTCAGAAAGCCATTGTAGACAGGGAATGTAACTTAGATAGGAATGGGACATTCATTTAAAAGAGGTGTGGTTTTACAATTAACATGTCATTAACCTAATGCCATATTTTAATTAAACATGTATAAGAGAGCTGTAATTATGCTAGGGCAGCATGGTGTCATGCTAGGACAGCATAGTGTCAGACTATGGCAGTATATTGCCAGGTTAAGGCAGTATAGTGGCAGGCTATGGCAGTATAGTTTCAGGCTAGGGAAGTATAGTGACAGCCTATGGCAGTATAGTCTCAGGCTAGGGAAGTATAGTGGCAGTTTAGGGCTGTAAAGCAGCAGGTAAGGGCAGTAAACTGGTAGGTTAGGGCTGTATAGTGTCAGGTTAGGGCAGTTTATTGGCAGGGATGGGCAATATAGAGTCAGGTTAAGGCAGTATTGTGGCAGACAAGAGCAGTATAGTGACAGGTTAGCGCAGTTTATTGGCAGATTATGGCCGAATAGGGGGAGGTTGGGGCATTATAGTGACAGGCTAGATCACTACAGTGGCAGGCTAGAGCAGTATAGTGTCAGGCTAAAGCAATATAATGGCAGGATAGGGCAGTACAGTGGCACGTTACACCAGTATATGACAGGTTAGGACGGTATAGTGGCAGGCTAGAGCACTACGGTGGCAGTTTAGTGCAGTATAGTGGCAGGTTAGGGCAGTATAGGGTCAAGTTAGGGCAGTATAGTGGCAGTTTACACCAGTATATTGGCAGGCTAGAGCAGAAGAGTGTCAGGTTAGGGCAGCAAGTTGGCAGGTTAGGGCAGTATACTCATAAGTTAGGGCTATAGGCTGGGCTAGACGGGTATAGAGGCTGGCTAGGGCCATCTGTAGTAACCCTGGGCTCAGTCACTTACAGCACGGTTGGTGATGGAATACTCCTCAGGCTGCTATGTCCACTTATCCTCTTTGACCTTCTTCAGCTGTGGTATTAGCCTGAGTGTAGGAGTCTGTGGGAGGAGTGGTGGAGACAGCCACACCCTCCTGACCCTGCCCACCAATACCGGCTGCCTCGAGAGATATTAAAGATCCCTGTGGGAGAACCTCACATCATTAGAGGTCAGGGAAGTTTCACAGGCAGCCTAACCCACCTTGCTGCGCCCCCTGCTGACCCAATCATCTAATTATCCAGGCAGTATATTTACTACAAACCTGCAAGGACAGGAAAAGTGCAGCTGTCTGCGGTATGGTTCAGCAACCAGGCACAGTGTCTAGGGTGGGGGGGGGGCAGCAGTAGGCTTTGTGGGCGCAGATGAAATCTGGGGGGGGGGACATTATAACTTTAGCTTGTTCAATTAGGCTTTAACAAAACAATTTGGAAGCTGAGTGGTTTCTATGCAGAGCTGCACCATATTTTGCACTCTCCAGTTTTAACAAATTCAACCCATAGTGTAAATACTTTATTATAAAATGCAGATAAAAAACACTCAGATTATCTTGTGCACTTCTCCTGGTGCACCACAGTATACTGAACTTATTTTTGCATATATTCAAGCAGATAACATCTTCCTTCCTTCCATCTTACCTTCCTTTTTTAATAAATAGAGATAGGCGAACGGTTCGGGCAGAGCACAAGTTTAGCCCGCACATTGCCTGTTTGCCTGTTCGGCAAAAACCAGAGTCTGCAGGGAGCTCAGTAGGATGCTTGCCTGCCGAGCACCCCACAATGCACTTTGTGCAGCACAGTGCACTCTAGGGCCCTAATTGGATGAAGCCTTGCACCTGACCACGGCAATTAGGGCACAGAGCACTGTCAGAGCCCTAATTGGAGAAAGTGATGACTGTCACTGATAACTATGATGATGATTGTGTCACAGCTCAGTGCTCAAAGTCCCACCGCACACTATAAAAGTTTCTGTCACATACCTTGCGGCAGACCCTGACATATAGAGGGAGACCTCTCGTACAGCCCCAGATCAAGAGCTACTGGAGTTGCGACAATGGTCGCGAGAGCATGGTGAGGTAAGAGTGACTGCATGATCTTCCATTGGTCTCAGAAGTGTGTGGCAGGTGCATCATCAGAGCTGGGCTGGATGGCTAAAGCAGCGGGTGCCAGCAGGAACAGTAGATGCAGACACACAGCAGTTGGAAGACCAGTGTCATCAGGCACCATGCAGAGCAGAACATATGGAAAACTGGATGCAAGGTCAGCAACGGATGATCAGATACAAGCATAAACAGCAGGCAGAGAATGGTCAATGTGCAGGCAGAAGTTGAGAACAGGATATCAGGCAGATGAAAGATATAACAAGATATAACAAAGTCTTAAAGGCAAGCCGAGGTCAGGATAGGTGGAGAGCAAGTGTAGTCAGGAGAAGTCAGGTCAAACACAGGAATCAAGCAGAGATACAGGAACAGGTATACAGGTAAAGCTGCAGATCAGACAGCCAAGCACTAGTGCAGCTGCTACCCTTTATATAGGCCATTTAAAAAATTGTAAAAAATAATATAAAAAAGTTGTGAAAAAGAAAATTGTAAAAAAAACTACTGACACAGTCCACGCGTCATCAGTGCTGCATATTAGTGCCACTGTCACATGACATACAAAAAAGTGTATCGAGGGCGTGGTCTGGACATGGCCGTGTAAAGACGTGCTGCTGAGGAGCTCCCGGCCCATTCCAGCCTTTCCTGTCCTAGCAATAGAATCAGTTAATAGCGGCATGTACTCTACTGGGAAGCGCAGAGGGAAGAAGAGCAAGCAAGCCAAGAAGCCATCTCCTATACCGCAAAGAACTGGAGCTATCTATCACTACTTTCCCGGCTCCCAGGACTCATCCCCAGTAGGGATGAGCTCGGTGTTCGAGTCGAACATAAGTTCGACTCGAACATCGGCTGTTCGCGCGTTCGGCGAACAACGACCGATTTGGGCCGTTCGCGCCAAATTCGAGTGACGCGGACGGCCCACAATACACGGCGCCATCGCAGTGTAATCCCGGCGCTGTGATTGGCCAAGCATGCACTGTGACCCTGCATGCTTGGCCAATCACAGCGCCGGCAGCGAGGAGAGCAATGATTGGCCACAGGCAGGATGCCTGTGGCCAATTATAGCTGACGGGGTTTAGTACACGCCCCACACTATAAAAGGCCGCCAGCGCGGCGGCCTCGTGTAGTGTGTTCCGGAGCAGGGAAAGTGAAGGATAGGCAGGGACAGTGTCAAATCTATTCTTTGCTAAACCTTGTGTGTAGGGACAGAGAAGGATAGGCAGGGAGAGTGTCAGTGTCATATTCTTTGCTAAACCTTGTGTGTAGGGAGAGAGAAGGATAGGCAGGGAGAGTGTCAGTGTCATATTCTTTGCTAAACCTTGTGTGTAGGGACAGAGAAGGATAGGCAGGGAGAGTGTCAGTGTCATATACTTTGATAAACCTTGTGTGCAGGGAGAGAGAAGGATAGGCAGGGGACAGTGTCAGTGTCATATTCTTTGCTAAACCTTGTGTGCAGGGAGAGAGAAGGATAGGCAGGGAGAGTGTCAGTGTCATATACTTTGATAAACCTTGTGTGCAGGGAGAGAGAAGGATAGGCAGGGGACAGTGTCAGTGTCATTGTTGCTAAGCCTCCTGCACATTATACACCTGAAGTTAGCCCGTATTGCTGCTTTTTCCTGGTGTGTTACACCAACAGGCATTTGCAGCACTTACAGCGGGCGGAGTGTGCCTCCTGATCATATTACACCTGAAGTTAGCCTGTATTGCTGCTTTTTCCTGGTGTGTTACACCAACAGGCATTTGCGGCACTTACAGCGGGCGGAGTGTGCCTCCTGATCATATTACACCTGAAGTTAGCCTGTATTGCTGCTTTTTCCTGGTGTGTTACACCAACAGGCATTTGCGGCACTTACAGCGGGCGGAGTGTGCCTCCTGATCATATTACACCTGAAGTTAGCCTGTATTGCTGCTTTTTCCTGGTGTGTTACACCAACAGGCATTTGCGGCACTTACAGCGGGCGGAGTGTGCCGCCTGATCGTATTACACCTGAAGTTAGCCTGTATTGCTGCTTTTTCCTGGTGTGTTACACCAACAGGCATTTGCGGCACTTACAGCGGGCGGAGTGTGCCTCCTGATCATATTACACCTGAAGTTAGCCTGTATTGCTGCTTTTTCCTGGTGTGTTACACCAACAGGCATTTGCAGCACTTACAGCGGGCGGAGTGTGCCTCCTGATCATATTACACCTGAAGTTAGCCTGTATTGCTGCTTTTTCCTGGTGTGTTACACCAACAGGCATTTGCAGCACCTACAGCAGGCGTAGTGTGATTCCTGCAAAATATACTCCTGAAGCTAGGCCTTATTGCTGGTTTTCCCATTTCCCTGCAGGCCATTAGAATGTCTGGAAGGCAAACGAGGAGAGGCAGACATTCAGGAGCCAATAAAAGAGGGCAAGCAGGCTCTGTGTCTAGAGACAACAGTGCTGGTCGTGGATGCGGTGCATCGCCATCAGCACGTGGCCATGGGACACGTTTGTCCTTCTTTTCGGCAGCTGGACGTGTTGAGCCGCATCATGCCGAAGACTTGGTAGAGTGGATGACCAAGCCCTCCTCATCTCTCTCACCCAGGCTCAGGGTACTGGCAAAGCAGCTGCCAAAGCGTCCTCTTCCCTGGTATCAATGTCATCATCAGTCACTCCTTCCCTAGACCGACCATGTCCTCCTGAGGAGTCCCCCGAACTGTTTGAGCACAGTGTTGGGTACATGCTCCAGGAGGATGCCCAGCGTTTCGAAGGGTCTGATGATGATACCCAGCTAGAGGAAGGCAGTAGCGTGAGAGCAGAGAGAGGGGATGCTCAAGAAGGACACCAATCTGGCAGTCATGTTCCAGCAGCTGCAGCATACTACCAGATTGGCTCCAGTGATGAGGAGGGAGGGGATGATGAGGTCACTGACTCCACGTGGGTGCCTAATAGGAGAGAAGAGGAGGAGGAGGAGGAGGATGAGGAGGAGGCACATCTCCAACGAGGCAGGATGCCCTCGGGGGGCCAGCGTAAGGGCAGCACACCAACGGAATCACACCGCAGAGCTCTGCCTGTGCAGGGCGCTGCCTCTGCCCGTTATTCAGAAAGTTCTTTGGTGTGGGCCTTTTTTGAGTCGAGTGCATCAGATCGCACAGCTGCTGTTTGCAACATATGTCTCAAGCATATATCACGTGGCCAAAACATCACCCGCTTGGGCACCACATGCTTGACCAGACATATGTTGACCTGCCATGCAGCTCGTTGGCAAGCCTACCTTAAAGACCCACACCAAAGAACAAAGCGGACCTCTTCTTGCACCGCATCAGCTGGGATCTCCAACCCCACTATACCTTCAGTCCTCTCTGAAACCTGCACTGAGAGGAATGAAGGTGTAGAATTAGGTGTGTCACAGCCAAGTACTTGCGGGCACTCTGCTAGCAGTACACCGACGTCCGATTCTAGCAGGCAAATTTCCCTGCCCCAGCTGCTGGACCGTCGAAAGAAGTTCACTCCCAGCCATCCACATGTCCAGCGGTTGAATGCTAGCTTGGCTAAATTGCTAGCGCTTCAACTGCTGCCTTTTCAGTTGGTAGACTCGGCCCCCTTCAGTGAGTTTGTGCAATGTGCGGTTCCTTAGTGGCAGGTTCCCAAACGCCACTTTTTCTCACGGAAGGCGATTCCGGCTCTCTACCGGCATGTGGAAGGCAATGTCTTGGCCTCGCTGGACAGGGTGGTCAGCGGTAAGGTGCATATTACCGCTGACACATGGTCTAGCAGGCATGGACAGGGACGTTACCTTTCTTTCACGGCCCATTGGGTCACTCTTTTGGCAGCTGGGAAGGATGCAGGACAAGGTGCAGTAGTGTTGGAGGTTGTTCCACCGCCACGCCTCCAAAATGCTACTACTGGTTGTGACACACCTCTGTCCTCCACCCCCTCCTCTTCTTCTTTCTCCATGGCCTCTTCCTGTGCTTTGTCCTCGGAACCAGCGGTGCTCCATAGGCGTTCAAGGGGCTACGCAAGTACGCAGGCAAAAAGATGCCATGTCGTGCTTGCGCTGGTGTGTTTGGGGGACAGGAGCCACACTGGGGCAGAGGTTCTGTCTGCTCTGCAGGGGCAGGCCGAGAGGTGGTTGACGCCACGCCAGCTTAAGCCAGGAATGGTGGTTTGCGACAATGGCACCAACCTCCTCTCCGCTCTCCGACAGGGACAACTGACCCATGTGCCCTGTGTGGCTCACGTCCTTAACCTGGTGGTGCAGCGGTTCTTGGGCAGGTACCCAGGCTTACAGGATGTCCTGAGGCAGGCCAGGAAAGTCTGTGTGCATTTCCGCAGATCTTATAATGCCAGTGCTTGCCTGGCTGAGCTGCAAAAGGAGTTGAACCTGCCCAAGAACCGCCTTATATGTGACATGCCCACCAGGTGGAACTCAACGTTGGCCATGCTGCAGCGGCTGCACACGCAGCAGAGGGCCATCAATGAGTACCTGTGCGACTACGGCACCAGGACAGGGTCAGGGGAGCTCGGGTTTTTTTCACCACGCCAGTGGGGCATGATCAGGGATGCATGCACTGTCCTGGCACCATTTGAGGAGGCCACGAGGATGGTGGACAGTGACAGTGCATGCATCAGTGACACTCTACCTCTTGTCCACCTGTTGGAACATACGCTGCGTGGAATAATGGACAGGGCACTTGAGGCAGAACAGAGGCAGGAAGAGGAGGACTTCCTTGCCTCTCAAGGCCCCCTTTACCCAGACAGTGTTCCTTCTGTCCCACCCATCGCACAGGAAGAAGAGGAGGAGGAGGAGGAGGAGGAAGAGGATTGTGTCAGCATGGAGGTGGAGCCTGGCACTCAGCATCATCAGCAGCAGTCTTTTAGGGATGATTTACAGTCCCAAGAAACCAGTGGACTTGTACGTGGCTGGGAGGAGGTGGCTGCGGATCATGTCGTCCTTAGTGATCCAGAGGACTCCGGACGGAATGCCTCAGCTAACCTACGCTGCATGGCCTCCCTGATCCTGCAATGTCTGCGGAAGGATCCTCGTATTCTTCGGATCAAGGAGTGGGACCATTACTGGCTGGCCACTCTCCTTGATCCACGGTACAAGGGTAAGGTTGCGGACCTTATCTTACCGTCGCAGAGGGAGCAGAGGATGAGACAACTCCGGGAGGCCTTGCAGAAAGGTCTGTGCAACGCGTTCCCAGAGACTGGGAGGTTACAAACTCCTGGTCCTGGACAACGAGTTGCTGAGGCTTCGGTCAGTCAAAGAAGGAGCGGTGGGGAAGGTGGCCGTCTGACCGATGCGTTCAGACAATTCTTTAGTCCGCAGCCCCAAGGTATGATCGGTTCCAGCAACCATCGCCAGCGTCTGATATACATGGTGCAGGAATACCTAGGGGCAAGGTCAGACTTGGACACCTTCCCCACCGAAAATCCTCTGACTTACTGGGTCTTGAGGATGGATCACTGGCCAGAGCTTGCACAGTATGCAATTGAGCTACTGGCCTGTCCTGCATCCAGCGTTCTTTCAGAACGCACATTCAGTGCTGCTGGAGGATTTGTCATGGATCACAGGGTGCGCCTGTCCACCGACTCTGTTGATCGACTGACCTTCATAAAGATGAACCAGTCTTGGATCACCACCAGCTACCAAACACCTGAAGCTGATATAACAGACTAATTTATTTTCAAATGTCACATCCCTTCAAGACTGATGCTGATGCTGAGAGACTGTCCTGTTATGTTGACTGACTATCCTCCTCCTCCTCAATGATCCGATTGATGATGATAGCTTGGAAGAACATTTTTGTTTCTGGGTGCCGCCACCAGTGGCTAAGGCCCAATTTTTCAGCCCCTGTTTAACACAGGCGTGTTATTACAATTTTTTTATGCAATGCTTTGCAGCAGGGCTCATTCCTGCACTCCAACTAGAGTATCTGGGAGAGGTTGCAGTGTCGTGGCACTAGCACCAGTGGCTAAGGCCCAATTTTTCAGCCCCTGTTTAACAGGGGCGTGTAATTACAATTTTTGATGCAATACTTTGCAACAGGGCTCATTGCTGTGCTCCAAGTACAGTATCTGTGAGGGGTTGCAGTGTTGTGGCACCAGTGCCTTAGGCCCAATTTTTCTGCCCCTGTTTAACAGGGGCATGTAATTACAATTCTTGATCTAATAATTTACAGCAGGGCCCATTCCTGCGCCCACCAAGAGTAAGGCCTCATGCCCACGGGCGTTTTTTCAGCCGCGTTTTTGAGCGTTTTTTACAGCTTAAAAACGCCTGTCCATGTTAGTCTATAGCTTCATGCCCACCTAGGCGTTTTTGAGCTGTAAAGAGCATAGGCGTTTGTAAGCTGTAAAAAAAACCCAGGGCCAGTGCGTTCCTCAGCGTCAGAACTAGGCAGGAAAAAACGCGAGCGTCAAAAAACGCGCAAAAACGCGCACTAACGCGCAAAAAACGCGCACTAACGCGCGGTCGCGTTTTTAGCTCCGACGTTTTTTTTTTTTTTTTTTTTTCAAAAAAAAAAAAAAAAAAAAAAAAAATATTTACAATAACATGGACAGGCGTTTTTAAGCTCTAAAAAACGCTCAAAAACGCAGCTGTAAAAACGCCAGTGGGCATGAGGCCTAACTGTGAGGCCTTACAGTGTTGTGTCAACACCACCACCACCACCACCAAAGGCCCAATTTTTCAGCCCCTGTTCAACAGGGGCATGCAATTACAATTCTTGATCTAATAATTCACAGCAGGGCCCATTCATGCGCCCACCAAGAGTAACTGTGAGGGCTCACAGTGTTGTGGCAACACAAAAATGTAAGGGGCAAATTTCAGCTGAATATATACGGCAGGCCCCTACTTTCAAACATCCAACTTACAAACGACTCCTCCTTGCCAACGGAAGGATACAACAGGAAGTGACAGGAAATCTACCCCTAGGAAGGCAAATTCTTTCCTGTAAGAGTTAATATGGGAAAAAAAGTGTCTCCTCTCCACTGATGCTTTATCACCAATTCTTGTTTCAATAAAAACCACAAATTTTCAAAAAACATTTGTCATTAGGACGGAAAGTGAGGTGAACTGTTCTGAACAGGTGCACACTGCACAGACAGCAAAACAAATGTTACAGGGGTGATAACCCTTCCCTATGTTTTCCAAAAAGCTTAAAAATTGATTTTTTGGCTGGAGCTACACTTAAACAATGTACCTGTTCAAAATTACAAACAGATTCTACATAAGAACAAACCTACAGTCCCTGTCTTGTATGCACTGCCTGTATACGGCTGTTCAGAGTATATAGGGCCTTTTTTATTTTGTGTGCGGGGTTCCCCTTAATATCCATACAAGACCCAAAGGGGCTGGTAATGGGCTGGGGTGGGGGGGGCTGTGATGGGGTAGCTATGCCATTTTTCTTAAAGATTTTCATCCATATTACCGGGACCAGACATTACATTAAAGCCGCAAGCAGTTTTAAATGTTTTTTTTCCCTTTAGAAATGTAATTTTGTGCAGGGACAGTTCTAAACACAGGAAACACGTGGCACTTCACAGGCATACTTTAGACACCCCCAGGTACGATATTTAAAGGAATATTTGACTTTTTTTTTCACTTTATGCATCATTAAAATGACTGCTCCCGAAAAACTGCAGTTTTTAAAACTTTTTTTTGGATTGATACATGTCCCCTGGTGCAGAACCCGGGTTCCCAAACCCTTTTTAGGACAATAACATGCATATTAGTCGTTATAATTAGCACTTTAGATTTCGAACGTTTGCATCCATTGTATTTAATAGGGTTCTAAAGTTTGTGCAAACTTTCGGTCCGTTCGCGGGTTCTGGTGCTAACCGAACCCGGGGGTGTTCGGCTCATCACTGATCCCCAGCTCCAAAGATGGCGGACGCCATGAGGTTGGACATGTGAGTTCAGCACAGCGCGACTCACCCACGCCATCCATGGCTCCCTGCACTCTGGACAGTGACATTACTACACCTGCAGTATTCCGCTATGACTCGCAAGACCCCCCGCACCCGCATCTTACTCCCCTTACCTTACATGCGGACGCGGAGCTGCGGGTGCTGCTGCAGGCCTTACCAACCAGGGCTGATATTGAATCCCTGGCCAACAGACTAGAGGCCACTTACCGCAGAGATATAGCGGCGGTGCGTACTGACATCACCGCCCTGACAGAGCATATGGGAGCAGGGGAAGCCACGGTGACAGACCTGGAAAAGCGATTAAAAAAAGTGGAGGACACTCAAGCCACTCAAGCTTTGTCAGTGCTGGCCCAGCAGCTACATTTGGAAGAAATTGAAGATCGCAGCAGGAGGAACAATTTGAGAATCCGGGGCCTGCCCGAGGCAACTGGTGCAGAAGACCTGGCAGCTATTGCACTAGCCATATTCAGGGACATACAGTAGCAGGTAATGATCTCCCAGCCACTATGTCGTTCGATCAGATCCACAGAGCCCTGGAACCACGGTCAGCAGATCCGAATCGCCCGAGAGATGTGATTTGCCGGATCCACCAATATGTGCACAAGGAAATCATTCTGCGGAAGGCCTGGGAGGTAAGAGACATTGAATTTGATGGAGCTACCATCAAGATCATGCCGGATCTCTCTAGAGCCACCCTGCAACGACAGGCACTGTTGAAACCAGTGCTTGAAATTGCCCAGCACGCTGGCATTACCTATCAATGGGGTTTCCCCATAGCAGTGACTTTCAAAAATCTAAATTCTTCACGCTGCGATCACCATCGGAACTCCCTGCACTGTTTGATTTCCTGGAAGCAGATCCAGTGGACGTCCCAGACTGGCTTCAAATGATTCCAAGATCCGCCCCCTGCCCGGGCGGGAAAAATCAACGGAGGCCCCGCTCACTGAGACCACAGAGGAGCCTGCGCATATCCCGCATCACTTCACCAGAAGATGCCAGGCTAGCCTAGTGGCGACCGCCGCTGTGGTGAGATTTTGTATCTTTACCTACACTTCTTAGTACCTTATACCAAGTGCACCCTTTGTTATACCCCTCTCTGTTGCCTCCCTTTTGGGCCCCCCTGACACCCCGTTCTAAGTTGCAGCCCTTTCGTCCACGGACGGATCCCGCTGAACAATCACTCACCTTCCCCCTTTGCTCCTTGGTTTCCGTTACATCATTGGCAAGGCACCTGGGGTGGGAGGTAAACTGTAGGTGGTGGCTGACCTTTGGGGATCGGAGATGAGGAGAATTTGGGTGCCTGAGATGGCTCTTACCCCCTTGTGGACATCTTTGACTGGTGTATTGGACCCTTGAAATGGGCCACTGTGGTGGTCCCCTGCTGATGCCCCCCCTGTCCACACATATGCCCTCCTTGTGTCTGCTGGGGCCATTCATGCACTACCTCTCTCCTGGGACCACACTGCAAATTGCCTGAATACAAGCAGGGGCCAAAAATGTTTAAGGGTACCTCACTCACTGGTGATTCTGGGGTGGGTGATTGTTACAAGGGTGGGGGGCACATTCTCCCTGATGGGACAAAGACACCCAGGTCACATGTCAAGTAAGTTTATAGACACATATGGAAAGTCTATGACCATGGCGGACAGACGACCATGTACGGTGATGCCCCCACCGTGCAATTTTTCAGTTATATGTGGGTGACTGTGATGGAGGAAAGAGATTTGGTCACCGTGGGGGATTAGGAATCCACGGTCCGTCAGTATCCCGCTTTCCGGAATCGTAAGACTCTGCTTACTCTATGCACATATTGGCTGCCTTCTCCCCCCTTGTATGTTAGTTTGGGAAACCCAGAGGAATACACTTCTAGTCAGCTGCAGCTTGATCCGCAGTGGGATTTTTGAGTTCAAGAGCCTTCCCCCAAGGTGTATAATTAAAAAACTGGAAGATTTAGTGTTTACAGCCCAACACAAACAGGACAAGCATTCCAAAACTTGGATGTTATGGAATATGTTAATTTTCTCTGATGAAGGCCAGACCTTGCTGAACTCTTGAGGGTTGCGCTGGCATAGACCTACTGTGGGGTGACGCCCCTGCCGTGTCTATCGCGCTTGTGTTAAACAAATACCCTCCCCCTTTTTTTTTCTATTTTCTATTTTCTGTCTGTTTTACCCCCTATCTTTTCAACTGATGGTTTTGCCTTCCATTACTCTGAGGCCAATCTTTTTCTCCAGTTTGGTTAAGGTTATATGGTAGTCGGTAGCCCGACGGTGTACACTAACCAGTTATTATAGAAATGTTGAGTATATTAGTGTATGTGGTTTGGACTGGTTCTCGGGTTGAATAGTACAATTTATACACTGAACTAACGTGATTTTCTTTTGTTTGACATGCGGTATGCTACCCTCCCTGGAGACTGAATGCGAGTGTTCTAATGTAGACCTCTATATCTGTTGAACTGTTGAATTTGACCACAGTTGTACCGTATCTTTTCTAATCCCCTTTTCTTTTGTATTTTTCAATCAAATTTATATTTGAAAAAAAAAAAAAGTGTATTGGTAATTGGTATTGGCGAGTATTTGAAAACGGTAGTATCAGTGCCACTCTAGTTATTTCATTTCTGTCAGCATCAGTCCTCAATTTAAAGTGCACCAAACACCACTTTTCATTCAATAAAGTGCATGCAATCACACATTTCCCAGTTTCTATTCAATTTAAATAATACGCCTCCCCTATCATGTCTGGGAGTCCAACAAGGAGAGGCAGGCATTCTCATGCCACAGGGGGCCAGCAGCATCTGTGTTCACAGGAAGAGTGGACATGGTCCGTCCTCAGGCAGGGCACATTTGTCTCTGTTTAGTGATGTTGCCTGTGCTATCCAGCCACAGCATGCAGCGGAGGTATGGACATGTTTACTAAACCATCCTCATCCTCCTTGTCCTCTACGACCCAAGCTGAGACTAGTGCACAGGCCACCACAGCTGCCAGAGCAGCTTATTTTGGGATGACATGGGTGCCGGATAGAGCAGAGGAGGAAAGTGAGGGGGAGGCACAACTCCAACAAGGCAGGATGTCATCCAGAGGCAGCCATCATGGAAGAGTAGAGAGCAACCACCCTATTCCATCAGATTGTGGAGCTGTTATCTCCCAGCTCACTTCGCATAGAATAAAAGTTCATTGCAAGGTACAGCATCACAATTCCTTGCATGGTACGAAAGTGACATTCAGTCCATCGTATTGTAAAACAGGAGGTGAATATCTAATATGCTAACGCGTTTCGAGTTTCAACCTCTTCCTCAGAGCCAAGAAGACCACTACTCTCTGCCCACTTATAAAGTGACATGACAAGTGCCCTGAAGTGGGTGTTTCTCCCACGCCCTTTAGGGGCGGGGTATACCCTTTTATCTGTCATCTTATCAACATTCTACTAACATTTCCATCATTTGCCTTGTAAAAAATATATATACAGATAAACATAGAGACCTATGATTATGACAATAATAAAAAATGAAAATGCACATTAAAACCATATACTTTCTTACAAATTCACGTGTGTGCGATTAGCAATGTATTATCTGAGCTACAGTAGGTGCCGCCGATATTGTGTCAATCTCGCCACTTCTAGCGGCGAGATTGACACCCTATGAGCTCCGTCGCGAGAGCCAGCGCACGAGCTGTCTCGTCATCGGGAAAGGAACAATGTTCCTTTCACGATGAGCGACACGCATTGCCGATAGACGGGGATCCGACGTTGATTCCCGCCAATACCAGGCACTGCGTTTGGTATGAATCCTGAGCGGGAACTCCACGCCAATTTTTAAAGAAAAAACCGGCATGGGTTCCCCCTCCAGGAGCATACCAGGCCCTTGGGTCTGGTCTGGATTTGAAGGGGAAACCCTACGCCGAAAAAACTGCGTGGGGGTCCCCCTCGAGGTCCAAACCAGACCCTTATCCGAGCACGCAACCTGGCAGGCCGCAGGGGAAGAGGGGGGACGAGAGAGCGCCCCCCTCCCTCCTGAACCGTACCAGGCCACATGCCCTCAACATGGGGGGTTTGGTGCTCTGGGGCAGGGGGGCGACCTGCGGCCCCCCCCACCCCAGAGCACCCTGCCCCCATGTTGATGAGGACAGGGCCTCTTCCTGACAACCCTGGCCGTTGGTTGTCAGGGTCTGCGGGCAGGGGGCTTATCGGAATCCGGGAGCCCCCTTTAATAAAGGGGCCCCCGGATCCCGGCCCCCCCACCCTATGTGAATGAGTATGGGGTACATCGTACCCCTACCCATTCACCTGGTGGAAAAAAATTGCAATAAAAAAAACACACAGCTTTTTAAAGTATTTTTATGCACAGCTCCGGGGGTCTTCTTCTGACTTCGGGGGGTCTCCGGTGTCGTCGCCGCGCTCTCCGGTTCTTTCTTCTGCCGGGCCACCGCTATCTTCTTCCAGCTCTTTTGCTAGCGGGGCCCGGTCTTCTCCATCGCCTTCTCCCCTCTTCTCCTCTCCGGTTCTTTCTTTCTTCTGCCGGGCCTCCGCTAACTTCTTTTAGCTCTTTTGCTAGCGGAGGCCCGGTCTTCTCCGTCGCCTTCTCCCCTCTGGTTCTTTCTTTCTTCCGCCGGGCCTCCGCTAACTTCTTTTAGCTCTTTTGCTAGCGGAGGCCCGGTCTTCCCCGTCGTCTCGTCCGGCTCTCCGTTGTCCTTCTGCCGGCCCCTCCACTACCTTCGTGTAGCTCTTTTGCTAGTGGAGGGCCCGGTCTTCCCGTCGTCGCCGTCGGCGTCTTCTTCCCTCTTCTCCTCTTCTCCTCCTCGATGTTGACTCGTCGCTTCTCGCAGTAATGCTAAATCTTCGGTCCGCAGAGATTAATATAGGCTTCTCATGACGTCACAGTCACATGTTCCCATGACGTCACAGTCACATGCTCCGGGGCCACCCGGAGCATGTGACTGTGACGTCATGAGAAGCCTATATTAATCTCTGCGGACCGAAGATTTAGCATTACTGCGAGAGGAAGCGACAAGTCAACCTATATACACACATTGAACTTAACTAAAAAACATTGACATGTATCCTTTGTTTTTCATATTATATGTATGATGTAATGAATCTTACACCCAAGACTAGAGTTAAGCGAACCCGAAATGTAAAGTTCGGGTTCGTACCGGACTTTTGGGTTTTTGGGTCCCGGACACGAACCCGAACAATTGACTGTATGTTCGGGTTCAGGTCCGGTGTTCGGCGATGTAATGGCACATTTTTAAAAGCTGCAGGGCAGCCAATAAACTTTAGTTTAACAGAACATCACAGCCATGCCTACTAATAGCACGGCTGTGATTTGCCAGTGCAGCATGTGACCCAGCCTCTATATAAGCTAGAGGCACACAGTAGACTTGTGCACAACGGAAAAATTCGTTCCGTTTCGGTTCGTTTCTTTCCGGTCCTGTTGATTCGTAATCATTCGTAATTTTGCTAGACGGGATTTTTCGTGTTCGGACTCATTCGTATTTTTGCAAGCGACATTTTTCGTTGAATTTTTTGTTGCTTTATAATTCGTACTTTCGGTAGAGTACGTTGTTTTTCGTTGATTCTGGACACAACTCCTACTTTCGTAACTTTTTTTGGGTTCGTTGATTCGTAATTTCCGTGTCTCTCTCACAACGACGCTGCCTATTATGCCTAATGTGCTTCGAATGGATTTGTACTTTTCTAAATACATAGCGGTTATTTGTAACGATTCGAAATCTCGTATTTTACTTTCGTTTTTTACATGCGGCTATAGGCTCCGCCCCTGTACACCATTTTGAGAGGGTTCAGCACGGTGAGGGAGAAGCAGAGAGCAGAGCAGAGTGTTATTGTGCTTCGAATGGATTCGAAATCTCGTATTTTACTTTCGTTTTTTACATGCGGCTATAACCTCCGCCCCTGTACACCATTTTGAGAGGGAGTTCAGCACGGTGTGGGAGAAGCAGAGAGCAGAGCAGAGTGAGTGTTATTGTGCTTCGTATGGATTCGTACATTCGTAACTTTTTCATAACGAATTATGCCGAAGACATTCGGGCATTCGCTATTTGCGGTATAATTTATTTCGGATTCGGTCTTATTCGTAATTGCTTTGTTCGGAAATTCGAATGCTTCCGAATGTCCGAAAGTTGCTAAATTCGGACGAATTTCAATTAGTTACGAAACGAATTGCACAAGCCTAGCACACAGCACAGCACGTCACTCTGCATTAGACAGGTTAGGGAAAGGTTACTGGCTGCTGTTGCTGTGAGGGAGAGAATTACATGATAGGAGTCAGTCCTGATTTAGTGCAAAAAATAATATTTTGCAGTGTTTTCTGCATATCTGGAGGTGTGAGAAACCCAATTTATATATTTTTCTTCTATTGTGCTATTCAAATAATTTTTTTTTAGGGCAAAAACATTTTTTTGAATAGCATTTTCTGCATTTCTGTAGGTGTGAGATACACCATTTACATACTCTAGGTGTATTCTGCTATTGAAAAAACACACATTTAGTGCAAAAAATATATATTTTGCAGTGTTTTCTGCATATCTGGATGTGAGAGATACCCAATTTATATATTTTTCTTCTATTGTGCTAATCAAATAAAAAAAAATTGTGCTATTCAAATAAATTATTTTTAGGGCAAAAACATTTTTTTTGGAATAGCATTTTCTGCATTTTTGTAGGTGTGAGATACACCGTTTACATACTGTGGGTGTATTCTGCTATTGCAAAAACACTTAGGGCAAGATCCTAAATTAGGAAAATATGAGGAGAACGTCAAAGAAGGCACGTGGCTCCGGTCGTGGTGCTGCTGGTGGAGCTCCTGTTGCAGGGAGAGGATGTGGTCGATCTGTGCCAGCTACACGCACAAGTGAAACACCTTCCTCAGGTGCGAGTAGGCAACAGAGCCTGCAGCGGTATTTTGTCGCGCCTAATGAGGCTGCACGAATGTTGAGGTTAGGACAAGTACAGGCGATATTAGATTGGGTTGCTGACAGTGCCTCCGGTTCCTTCACATTGTCTCCCACCTAGTCTCCTGATAAAAGATCAGAGTTGGCACCTGCAGCCGGTGTCCATCAGTCTTTCACCTCACCCCCTTGCAAATCAGCCAAGCAGTCTGAGCCCCAAATCATGCAGCAGTCTCTTCTGCTTTTCGATGACTCTGTTAGCAGGGTTTCCCAGGGCCATCCACCTAGCCCTGCCCCAGAAGTGGAAGAGATTGTGTGCTCCGATGCCCAACCACTTATGTTTCATGATGAGTACATGGGAGGACCATCGCAGCACGTCTCGGAAGATGACGAAACACAGGTGCCAACTGCTGCTGCTTTCGCAATTGTGCAGACCGACAAGGAGGGCAGGGGTGAAGACTGGGTGGAAGATGATGCGGAGGACGATGAGGTCCTCGACCCCACATGGAATCAACGTCATGCAGGTGACCAGTGTAGTTCGGAGGAAGAGGCGGTGGTCGCACAGAGCCACCAGCACAGCAGAAGAGGGAGCAGGGTGCAAAAGCGGAGCGTCTGTCCCCTAGGCAGTACGTCTGCTACTGCCCAACGCAGCAAGGGACCGAGCACACCAAAGCCAGGTCCAAGGAGTTCCCTAGCATGGCAGTTCTTCAGACAATGTGCTGATGACAAGACATGTGTGGTTTGCACGCTGGGCAATCAGAGCCTGAAGCGAGGCATAAATGTTCTCAACCTGAGCACAACCTGCACGACCAGGCATCTAAGTGCAAAGCACGGGCTGCAGTGGAGTAGACACCTCAAAAACCAAGAAAGGTCTCTAGTTCCTCCTGCTTCCTCTTCTGCTGCAGTCTCGGCCTTCATCCACCTCTGTAGTGACAGTGGCACCTGCCAACCCGCAAACAGAGGATCTGCCAGCAACACTAGCACCTGGGTCACCAACCATCTCCACAATGTCCCATGGAAGCGTTCAGCTCTCTATCTCCCAAACACTGGAGCAGAAGAGGAAAGGAAAAACGTACCGCTCAAAAGCTTAAGAATTCACCAAATGGCTGCTTCCGCCCGGTCACTCACACAGGTGCTGGCTCTGCACTGATGCATGGGAGAAAAAGAAACCCTGGACTGCCGCACTCTGTATAGACAGTTATTTATTCCAAAATTTCAAGTAAAAAATCCAAATTCAAAATAAATCCATAGATCCATAGATCCAAAACAACAAATGCAGATAGTGTGCATGCAGGGAAGGGTGGATCTATGGATTTATTTTGAATTTGGATTTTTTACTTGAAATTTTGGAATAAATAACTGTCTATACAGAGTGCGGCAGTCCAGGGTTTCTTTTTCTCCCACTGGAGCAGAAGAGGAAGTACCCCCCTAGCCACCCGCGATCCCTGGCCCTGAATACCAGCATTTCAAAATTCCTCGCCTTTGAAATGCTGTCATTCCATCTGGTGGAGACTCAGAGTTTTAAAAGCCTGATGGCATTAGCTGTCCCACAGTACATCGTGCCCAGCCGCCACTACTTTTCCAGGCGAGCCATCCCTTCCCTGCACAACCAAGTGGGGGACAAAATCAGGTGTACACTGCGCAACGCCATCTGTGGCAAGGTCCACCTAACTACAGATGCGTGGACCAGTAAGCACGGTCAGGGACATTATATCTCCTTAACAGCACACTGGGTAAATGCAGTGGCGGCTGGGCCTGAGGCAGATAGCAGTTTGGCGCATGACCTTCCACCACCGAGGATTGCAGGGCGCTTCAGTTTGCCTCCTGTTGCTAACTCCTTCTACTCCGCTTCCTCATCATCTACCGCCACCTCATCTGGTCAGCGTAACACCTTCACCACCAACTTCAGCACAGCCAGGGGCAAACGACAGCAGGCAGTTTTAAAACTTTCCTGTTTGGGGAAAAACCCCACACCACGCAGGAGTTGTGGAGGGACATGGAACAACAGACCGATGAGTGGTTGGTGGCAGTGAGCCTCAAGCCCGGCCTGGTGGCGTGCGATAATGGGTGAAATCTCGTAGCAGCTCTGGGCCTAGCCGGTTTGACGCACATCCCTTGCCTGGCGCATGTGCTGAACTTGGTGGTCCAGGGGTTCCTAAAAAATTACTCCGATATGCCAGAGCTGCTGCAGAAAGTGCAGGCCGTCTGTGTGCACTTTCGGCGTTCTCACCCTGCTGATTCTCGCCTGTCAGTGCTGCAGCGTAACTTCGGCCTTCCTGCTCACCGCCTCATATGTGACGTGCCCACAAGGTGGAACTCCACCTTGCACATGCTGGCCAGACTGTGCGAGCAGCAGCAGGCGACAGTGGAGTTTCAGCTGCAGCACGCACGCGTGAGTCGCTCTGCGGAACAGCACCACTTCACCACCAATAACTTGGCCTCCATGCGAGACCTGTGTGCCTTGTTGCGCTGTTTCGAGTACTCCACCAACATGGCCAGGGCCGATGATGCCGTTCTCAGCGTTACTTTCCCAGTTCTATGCCTCCTTGAAAAAACGCTTTGGGCGATGATGGAAGAGGATGTGGCACAAGAGGAGGAGGAGGAGGAGGAGGAACCGGGATCATTTCCAAGGCTTTCAGGGCAGTCATTCACAAGTGGCTACGAAGGTGGGTTCTTGCAATAACAAACGCCAGGTACACAATTGTCCGGCAGTAAGGGCACAGTTCTGGAGGATGACGAGGTGGAGGATGAGGAGGAGGAGATGGAGGAGGAGGAACCGTGTTCACAGCAGGGTGGCACCCAGACCAGGTCATGGCCATCACTGGTGCGTGGCTGGGGGGATACAGAGGACACAGACGATGCACCTCCCACAGAGAACAGCTTTTCGTTGCCTCTGGGCAGCCTGGCACACATAAACGATTACATGCTGCAGTATCTCTGGAACGACCGCTGAGTTGCCCACATTCTAACTGGTTCTGATTACTGGGTGGCCACCCTGCTGGATCCCCGTTACAAGGACAACGTACTGTCCTTAATTCCCTCACTGGAGCGTGATCGTAAGATGTGCGAGTACAAGCGCACGCTGGTAGACGTGCTGCTGGTGACATTCCCACCTGACAGCGGGGGTACGGTGGAAGCACAAGAAGAAGGCAGAGGAGGAGGAAGAGGTCGCCAACGCACCGCCAGCACCTCAGAAGGCAGGGTTAGCATGGCTGAAATGTGGAAAAGCTTTGTCAGCACACCACAACAACCAGCACCACCAGCTGAGATGGAACGTCTTAGCAGGAGGCAGCATTTAACCAACATGGTGGAGCAGTATGTGTGCACACGCCTACACGTACTGAATGACGGGTCTGCCCCCTTCAACTTCTGGGTCTCCAAATTGGGCACATGGCCTGAGCTTGCCCTTTACGCCTTGGAGGTGCTGGCCTGCCCTGCAGCCACTGTATTATCTGAACGTGTATTTAGCACGGCAGGGGGCGTTATCACAGACAAGCGCAGCCGCCTGTCCAGAGCTAATGTGGACAAGCTCACGTTCATTAAAATTAACCAGGCATGGATCCCACAGGACTTGTCCGTACCTTGTGCAGAATAGACATGTATACCAGTGTTTAGGGATGAGCTCGGTGTTCGAGTCGAACATACGTTCGACTCGAACATCGGCTGTTCGATCGTTCGCTGAACAACGAGCGATTTGGGCCGTTCGCGCCTAATTCGCGGCCCACAATGCACTACGCCATCGCAGTGTCATCCAGGCGCTGTGATTGGCCAAGCATGCACTGTGACCCCGCATGCTTGGCCAATCACAGCGCCGGCAGCGAGGAGAGCAATGATTGGCCACAGGCAGGATGCCTGTGGCCAATTATTGCTGAGGGTGTTTAGTACACGCCCCACACTATAAAAGGCCGCCAGCACGGCGGCCTAGTGTAGTGTGTTCCGGAGCAGGGAAAGAGAAGCATAGGCAGGGACAGTGACATTTTTTTTCTTGCTTAACCTGGATTCCTTTAGTTTAGGGAAAGAGAAGGATAGGTAGGGAGAGTGTCAGTGTGTTTTACTGTGCTAATCCTTGTTTGTAGGGACAGGGAAGGACAGTGAGGGAAATTCTCCTTGTGCTATACTGTGCTAAAGCATTCCTCATCAACCATCTTTAAAAAAACATTTTTTATAGGGACAGAAAACTATAGGTAGGGAGAGTGTCAGTGTGTTTTACTGTGCTAATCCGTATTTGTAGGGACAGGGAAGGACCGTGAGGGAAATTCTCCTTGTGCTATACTGTGCTAAAGCATTCATCATCAACCATCTTTAAAAAAACATTTTTTATAGGGACAGAAAACTATAGGTAGGGAGAGTGTCAGTGTGTTTTACTGTGCTAATCCTTGTTTGTAGGGACAGGGAAGGACAGTGAGGGAAATTCTCCTTGTGCTATACTGTGCTAAAGCATTCCTCATCAACCATCTTTAAAAAAACATTTTTTATAGGGACAGAAAACTATAGGTAGGGAGAGTGTCAGTGTGTTTTACTGTGCTAATCCTTGTTTGTAGGGACAGGGAAGGACAGTGAGGGAAATTCTCCTTGTGCTATACTGTGCTAAAGCATTCATCATCAACCATCTTTAAAAAATCATTTTTTATAGGGACAGAAAAATATAGGTAGGGAGAGTGTCAGTGTGTTTTACTGTGCTAATCCTTGTTTGTAGGGACAGGGAAGGACAGTGAGGGAAATTCTCCTTGTGCTATACTGTGCTAAAGCATTCCTCATCAACCATCTTTAAAAAAAACATTTTTTGGGGGCGTGTCCGGGAGCCGACTGAGGAAGACGTGCAGACATTGAGCTCTGCAACCATACCTTCCATCCATAGCCATCCTCGCTACATATTACTTGGATGATACTCCAAATCTACCCCCATTGCTCCTGAGGGTCTCCTACCTGCAATCCGGTGTACATTTTTGACTTTGGGCCGGCCGTCCAGAACTTGCCAGGCCAGTTCCATGCAGCTCGGGCCCAACGCCATCTTGGGGCCCACAAAGCCTCCAACACCTCCCAGGGGGTCTACGGATACCCACAGGACACCCTGCGTCTCCATCCAGGCTTGGATGGGGGTGTCTGTACAGTAAGGAGCCCCCTCGGTCTTCTTCCTGGCCCGTGGTCGGCTCCGGAGCCTGACAGCCATCTTGCGGCCTACAATAACATCTGCATCCTCCGGCCTGGAGTGCCGCGGTTGGCGGGGTTTACGGCGAGAGGCTCGGCCACACCTGTGCCTGCACTGGATGGAGCTAGCTGCCTGAGAGATCCCGGAACGTTCGGCCTCACACACCCGCGGCGGCCAGCCTTAGGAAAGTCCGCGGCTCCGGCCTACCTCTGGAAGTCGGCGGCCATCTTGCTGCTCCCACTACACCCAACGCAGCATCCAGCAGGAAGGACCATCCCACACAGGGTAAGCGGGGCAGGGGTGAAATACAGGACATTAGACCTAGGCTAATCCCCCCCCCCCCTGGCTGGCAGACGGGAGTACCTGGTGGGAGCCCTGATCCCATAGGCTTAAGGGGCGGCCATCTTGCTACACCCGACCATAGTGCTGCTGGGTCCCCCCCCTGCCCACTTCAACCTGCTTCACCCTATACATCAAATCCTGGCTATTCTGGCCTACGGGGCAGCTGAGCCTATACCTCATCCATCTCGCCCTCCCCGCACTCCTCCAGTCACACACTGCCAAGAAGTGTAGCGGCCATCTTGCTCCACCCAGACTCAGTGCTAACTCTCAACTCTTACCACTGACCTCCATCCACTCCCTCCTCGGCCACCGGTACTGCCTAAACTGCCGTGTCGCTGTGCTGCAGCACATGCACAGGCACTCCAAAAGGACAGTAACATCACAGTAAGCACTGATCCCCATTTGCAACACGGGTCGCATCCTCTGCTCATCCGTTCCACCTTTGATGATGCGTGGCTGAGGATGGAGGGCTGAAGACATGCACCGCTGAGCTCTGTGCTCTCCCGACGACCGCAGGCTACGTTCCCACCCAATCACGCCCAACCGGCTGATGGCGGCTTCCAGCTCTACCTCTGCTGACTCCGCTGAACTGCAACAAGGTACTATTCAACGGTACCTGCTACGCACAACATCGCAGGACTCCCGTACAGGGAAGGATAAACCTTCGTCAACCCGAGCCTCAGGCAGATCACAACCTCCTCCCCCGACTGCAGCAGCTTCCTCTGCCAGTGGGACCGGCCCGGGTACACACCCGACTCCTCTGATGGATCCCACTGCCCTTGGCGAGGGCACTGTCTCAGCAGAGACGCTTTCCCCAGGCGCCACATCCACTGCCATACTGTCTGCCTTCCGAGCTGACTTTGATTCCTGGGCTTCCAAAATGGAAACTTCTCTCCATGTTGAACTAAATGCCCTCAAACAACGGGTCTCCGCGTCTGAGGTCACGGTTTCTGCTATGGTCACCACCCAAGAAGACCACTCAGCCCGCATAACGGCGCTTGAAAATGCATCTACGGCTCATCTCTCCCGTCTAAGGCAACACCAGCTCCGGATAGAAGATAGTGAGAACCGGAGTCGCAGGAACAACATCCGGCTGCAGGGGGTCCCGGAGGCGACCTCAAGTACTGATCTCAAACCCACTGTCATTGCTATCCTTAACCAGGTCCTGGGCAGGGAAGTTACATCTCCCATTGAATTGGACAGAGTACATAGAGTGGGAGGCATAGGAGGGGATCGCAGGGACCGCCCTCGTGACGTCCTCTGCCGGGTGCACTACTATACCCTAAAGGAGGAGATTTTGCGCAAGGCCTGGCGCCTGGGGCCACTAGACTTTCACGGATCATCTATACACCTCTATCCGGACCTTTCCCGCAACACGCTGTACATGCGGCGAATGGTCCGCCCTCTGCTGGACTTGCTTCGCCAAGTAGGCGCCACGTACACTTGGGGTCACCCATTCAGCATCAAAGTGACCCGGGAAGATAACCACAAATTTGTCCTCTCAGACCCGGACCAGCTTCCTGCCTTCTTCCTGTTCCTGAGCCGGGACCCTGTTGTCGTCCCGAACTGGTTGGACCCCCCAGATGACCGTCAGCGGCTACCGGGCCCTCCTCTGCAACGTCGAGGACGCCCTCAGTCTAGATCGGTACCTTCTGGTCCTAGAGAGCGGCGAGCCACGTCACCAGAGGACTGATCCGGACTCTGTCGTCTGAGACCTGAAATGGTTCTTTCTGCTATGTCCTTTTACTTACTAGGTGGATACAGCTCTTTTATGAGACTCCGGCCAGGTCCACCTTCTGTTTTCCCTGTTTTGTTATGTCTTCACAGTGTACTTGCACTCTCAGCCCACTGACTCTTGCTAACGTTGCTATTTAAATGCTGCTGACGGTTTAGTTGTCTCACATGGCTCGAAAAGCACTTCGCTGCCCTCGGCTGGTGCGGTTGTACTTGATGGGGTTCTGGAAAAGCGGCCAGTGATGTTGATATGTTCTCTCACGGCTCTGGCTCTGCGGGTTGGCTTGGGGTTTCCCGGACATAGCCCTTTGGCTCGTCCGGGGACCTCCGGGTCTTCCCTTGGGCTCTGGGCATTTATGTCCTGGGGGCTTGAAACTGGCTGACCTTGGCACTGACACCTTCTGTGCGTTTACACAGATATCTGAGCTGAGCCGTGATGACAATCATAGTTAATGCTGCTATAAATGTAGCAATTGATGTTTCCTACCCCCGCATGATTACGCGGGAATACCTGTGCCTTTATCTTGCCACCAGTTTGTATACACCTTGTTCTTCACTGATGTTCTTTTTTCTTTTTTATGTCATTTTTGATTGTTTATTGTACTCAAGCGTACCAATGGTATTTAATCTGACATTGCTCTTTAGTGACTAGACAGGTAAGCTTTAAATACCACGGTCATTGGGTGTGTTACTTTACAGTTATGTTATTTATGCCTGCTAGGTTGTCGGGAACACAACTCAGCTGTTCTAATCCCGTTCTCTCCCCCTAAATAGGATTGGCACAGTTCGTGCCTACTACGTGATATTTCACGAAGTGTTACGTTTTTGCGCACACTTTAGTATTTTTGAGCCACCTTCCCCAGGTGCTCTCTCTGTTCAATCTCTTCCCCACATCGCTCTACCTCCTCTCTTCCTCCCCTGCTGTGTTTTCCCCCTTTTCTGTTTCTTTCCTTATTTCTCTCTCACCTCCCCTCACCCTCCCCCCCTGTCGCTCCGTCATGGCTCACACGGTGATCTCTCGCCCTAGGCTACAATTCTGTTCCTACAATGTCAATGGGCTTAATATTGCCACCAAAAGAGGACAAATCCTGTATCAAATGCACAAACGCCAGGTCAATGTGCTTCTTCTCCAGGAGACACATTTTCACTCTGCCTCCACCCCTTCCTGCTCCAGCAGATATTTCAACAGGTGGTTCCACAGCACTAGCCCAACCCAGAAAGCCAGGGGAGTGTCTGTGGCTTTTCATAAGACGCTCCCTATAGAGGTACTTGATCATCTCTCGGACCCACAGGGGAGGTATGTGTTTGTGAAATTCATGTTATGGGGTACCAAATTTACGGTAGCCAACATTTACCTCCCTAATATTAACCAAGTATCGGCCGCGTTACAATACTTGAGGGTTCTGTCGGGATTCATGGAGGGTAAGCTCGTACTGGGGGGAGATTTTAACACCCCTCTTGAACCACTTTTAGATTCCTCCACCTCGCGATCGTGTATCTCCTTCCCCAAACTGAGGGCTCTAAAACGGGCATTTTACGATCTGCGTCTAGTGGATGTTTGGAGGGTGTTGCACCCCACGGCCCGCAACTATACCCACTTCTCCCATGTCCATCACACCTATAGTCGCATAGACTACCTAATGAGTGACCATAGCTGTCTAGACTGGTCCCCGGACTGCACCATAGACCCAATGGTCTGGTCTGACCACTCTCCTATACATATGATGTTCTCGCTCCCCTCCACTCCGAATAGGGAGTGGTCATGGCGCTTGAACGATTCGTTGCTTACGAATCCAGAATGTGTGAAAAGGGTTTCGGATACAATATCTAATTTTTTTGCGGACCACGCTTCAGATACGACATCGTTGCCCTTTCAGTGGGAGGCACTGAAGGCGGTTCTACGAGGTGCCTTTATCCAAATGGGTACGCGTCTTAAAAAGGAGCGCTCAGCCGCCATTGAGGCAGCAAACCAAAAGCTTAGGAACTTAGAAACTGAACACAAGCGATCCCCGACAGTGACAACACTGGCGGACGTTTCTAAGGCGCGATCACAACTCAGAGAGCTTTATGAAGCCTCTGCACGCACATATGCAGATAAGCTCGCTTTCCATCAATATAAGTTTCGAGATAAATGTGGTAGGCCATTGGCTCGCGCCCTGCACCCAAAAGCGACTTCCACCTTTGTGCCTCATATTCGGGGGCACAGGGAGAATTGGTCTCCTCACCCACTAAGATGGCAGAGGAATTCAGAGACTTCTACCAGTCCCTGTACAATATATCTAAGACTCACGGGACTGGTTCCCCTTCTTCCAGGGTGGAAGACCAGGTGTCATATATCTCAGAAACCGCGCTCCCCACATTAGATGATGACATCATCGCTGATCTGGAAGTCTCAATCACAGAAGAGGAGGTTGCCAAAGCCATAGCGGGTACGCCGAGTGGAAAGAGCCCGGGCCCAGACGGCTTCACTCCTAAGTTTTACAAACTTTTTGCCGCCCTCCTCACACCTTTTCTAACTAAGATGTTCAACTCTTTGTCGGAGGGCTCCTTGTTCCCCTCACAAACACTTGAGGCCCACATATCCCTCATCCCAAAGCCAGGCAAAGACCCTACTCTATGTGCAAGCTACAGGCCGATCTCTTTGATTGGGGTCGATCTGAAAGTCTTTGCTAAAATTCTAGCCAATAGAATACAACCGTTGTTGCCTGGGATAATACACTTAGACCAGGTCGGCTTTGTGAGTGGCCGTGAGGCTAGAGATAACACCCTGAAGACCCTTCTTCTAACCAACTATGCCCGGTCCCACGATATCCCACTATGCCTCTTAACAGTCGATGCCGAGAAGGCATTCGACCGAGTCGACTGGCAGTTCATTCGATTATCCCTGCAACAAATAGGTGTGGGAACTAATATGATGGCGAGAATAATGTCCCTTTACTCCTCTCCGTATGCTAGGATTAGACTGAATGGCTCGCTTTCTCCAGCCTTTTCTGTATCCAACGGGACACGACAGGGATGCCCACTATCCCCCCTCCTGTATGTTCTCACTATGGAACATTTGGCTACTGCTCTACGTAACAATCCCTCTATCCACGGCATAACAGTCGGGCCCACACATACGAAACTCGCTCTTTTTGCAGATGATCTGCTCTTGTTCGTGACACATCCACACACATCTTTGCCCTCGGTATTGCAGGAGTTTCAGAAATTTGGAGAAGTTAGCAACTTCAAGGTTAACTACAATAAATCGGAAATCCTTAACATATCTCTGCCCACATCGGCCCTACGACGACTAGCGTCTACTTTCTCCTTCAAAACTGGTTCCCCCTCCATAAGGTATCTCGGAATTCAAATACCGGCGGATGCTTCCCAACTTTTTTCCCTGAATTTTGCCCCCCTACTCCTTAGGACCCAAGCAGATTTAAC
The DNA here is from genome assembly GCA_029206835.1 of Rana muscosa. NCBI lineage: Eukaryota > Metazoa > Chordata > Amphibia > Anura > Ranidae > Rana > Rana muscosa. The sequence continues at coordinate 1,075,635,523 of CM055116.1, read as the reverse complement.
CAACTATGCGTCCAAACAGCTCTCTTGGCTGGGTAGAGTGAATGCCCTGAAAATGGACGTTCTCCCTAGGTTCTTATATTTGTTTCAGACCATCCCTATTCACATACCCAACTCGTACTTCAAGAAAATACGCCAGCTGTTTTCCAAATTTATTTGGAATGCGGCCCGTCCAAGGATACGGTATGAAACACTGTCTCTCCCAAAGGCTCGGGGGGGGGGCCGGAGCCCCAATTGCCTCCCTATACCATAAAGCAGCGGTGCTTACCCGCATATTAGACTGGTTTCACCACTCTTCCACCAAACTTTGGGTCCAATTAGAAGGCCACATGAACCCAATTGAACTCTCCACTCTCCCGTGGACCTTGCCCACGGTCCGGGGGGGTTCAGGCCCTCTCAATGACCTTACCCGTCAAACGATTCGGATCTGGGACCGCATGTTGTCCAGAAGGGGCTTGTCAAACCACATGGGGCCTATGACTCCCTTCTTTGGGACACCGGCCTTTCCACCAGCTATGTCTGTAACAAGATTCGGACCATGGCGAAAGGAGGATCATAGACGACTTGCCCAGGTCCTTCGTGCAGACCCCACTTTACGGTCAGATACCCCTGCCGGTCCGACCCCCCGTCACCCCATGCAGTGGCTTCAGAGGCAACAGACTATCTCCTACATCCGGACTTTCCCGTCTATTACAGACATTCTTGCTGAACTGACGAGATTCGAGGAACTGCTCATGCAGGTGGAGCCTCCAACACATGTTGTATCTCAACTGTACTCCATTCTGCTCGATATCCACTCCCCTGACCTTCCACCGTACACGGTGGCCTGGGAGACAGATCTGCATCACCCTATCTCCCCTATTGACTGGCAAAAATGTTTCATCCTCACTCACAAATTATCCCTAGCCACTAAGACCCAGGAGAAGGGGTTTAAACTAATAACGAGATGGTACAGATGTCCATCATCTATTCATCACTTCAATCCGGAAGTGTCGGATGCCTGCTGGCGGTGTCTCGACTCCCGGGGAACCATGCTCCACATCTGGTGGGAGTGCCCTCCTGTGCGGAGGTTCTGGCAGCGAATTTTCACACTTTACTGCAAACTGATGGCGACCTCTATCCAGCCTTCACCTGAGGTGGCCCTCCTGTCTATAATCCCGGGGTCATTTAAATCCATCAGAAATGATGTATTGCGACACTTCTTGGCGGCGGCCAGAATAGTGATTCCCCGTCATTGGAGATCGACAACCATGCCTTCCCTGGGAGATTGGGCTGTTGAGGTGGACCACATTAGAGACCTGGAACGCTTGCTGGCGGAGGAAAGTGGTAAAAGTGAACAGTTCTCTCTCACATGGACTTCGTGGTCCGTGTTCCGATACTCCTCTGAGTTTGTGTCCTGGGCGGGACGTGACCTGGACGGGTCCGCCGTGGGACCGTGATGGAGTGATTGGGATTCTGATTCCTGTCCCCTACCTAATTGTCCCCTTCTATCTGCCCCTGACCCTGATTCTTTTTTTCTTTTCTCTATATCTAATTACACCTCTAGGAATACAGTGAGAAAACGTACCAGGGCTTCGATCTACTTAATGCCAATAACCCAATGAGTGACCCTACGTCATATTCTCCAAACAGATTTGTGTATAATCTCATCTGATAAGTTGCATACGGAGGACCTAGGATCCCCTTTGCAGAAATACAGATAAAGGTTTCCTTACCTCATTTATTCTTGTACAGGGACTGATATTACAAAAATCCCACGGAGGTCCTCCTACACAGGTGCTCAATCCTTATATGTGTAACTTAGCCCTGCTTTGTTTTGCCATACATGATACCTGTCGATGGTGTATCCTATCACTGTTTGTAATGTTTAAGACGAAGTGTGTCTTTTTCTGTCTTTCTCTTGCATATAATATAATAAAATAAGATTGAATTAAAAAAACATTTTTTATAGGGACAGAAAACTATAGGTAGGGAGAGTGTCAGAGTGTTTTACTGTGCTAATCCTTGTTTGTAGGGACAGGGAAGGACAGTGAGGGAAATTCTCCTTGTGCTATATTGTGCTAAAGCATTCCTCATCAACCGTCTTTAAAAAAACATTTTTTATAGGGACAGAAAACTATAGGTAGGGAGAGTGTCAGTGTATTTTACTGTGCTAATCCTTGTTTGTAGGGACAGGGAAGGACAGTGAGGGAAATTCTCCTTGTGCTATACTGTGCTAAAGCATTCATCATCAACCATCTTTAAAAAAAAATTTTTTATAGGGATAGAAAACTATAGGTAGGGAGAGTGTCAGTGTGTTTTACTGTGCTAATCCTTGTTTGTAGGGACAGGGAAGGACAGTGAGGGAAATTCTCCTTGTGCTATACTGTGCTAAAGCATTCCTCATCAACCATCTTTAAAAAAACATTTTTTATAGGGACATAAAACTATAGGTAGGGAGAGTGTCAGTGTGTTTTACTGTGCTAATCCTTGTTTGTAGGGACAGGGAAGGACAGTGAGGGAAATTCTCCTTGTGCTATACTGTGCTAAAGCATTCATCATCAACCATCTTTAAAAAAACATTTTTTATAGGGACAGAAAACTATAGGTAGGGAGAGTGTCAGTGTGTTTTACTGTGCTAATCCTTGTTTGTAGGGACAGGGAAGGACAGTGAGGGAAATTCTCCTTGTGCTATACTGTGCTAAAGCATTCCTCATCAACCATCTTTAAAAAAACATTTTTTATAGGGACAGAAAACTATAGGTAGGGAGAGTGTCAGCGTGTTTTACTGTGCTAATCCTTGTTTGTAGGGACAGGGAAGGACAGTGAGGGAAATTCTCCTTGTGCTATACTGTGCTAAAGCATTCATCATCAACCATCTTTAAAAAAAAACATTTTTTATAGGGACAGAAAACTATAGGTAGGGAGAGTGTCAGTGTGTTTTACTGTGCTAATCCTTGTTTGTAGGGACAGGGAAGGACAGTGAGGGAAATTCTCCTTGTGCTATACTGTGCTAAAGCATTCATCATCAACCATCTTTAAAAAAACATTTTTTATAGGGACAGAAAACTATAGGTAGGGAGAGTGTCAGTGTGTTTTACTGTGCTAATCCTTGTTTGTAGGGACAGGGAAGGACAGTGAGGGAAATTCTCCTTGTGCTATACTGTGCTAAAGCATTCATCATCAACCATCTTTAAAAAAAAATTTTTTATAGGGATAGAAAACTATAGGTAGGGAGAGTGTCAGTGTGTTTTACTGTGCTAATCCTTGTTTGTAGGGACAGGGAAGGACAGTGAGGGAAATTCTCCTTGTGCTATACTGTGCTAAAGCATTCCTCATCAACCATCTTTAAAAAAACATTTTTTATAGGGACAGAAAACTATAGGTAGGGAGAGTGTCAGTGTGTTTTACTGTGCTAATCCTTGTTTGTAGGGACAGGGAAGGACAGTGAGGGAAATTCTCCTTGTGCTATACTGTGCTAAAGCATTCATCATCAACCATCTTTAAAAAAACATTTTTTATAGGGACAGAAAACTATAGGTAGGGAGAGTGTCAGTGTGTTTTACTGTGCTAATCCTTGTTTGTAGGGACAGGGAAGGACAGTGAGGGAAATTCTCCTTGTGCTATACTGTGCTAAAGCATTCCTCATCAACCATCTTTAAAAAAACATTTTTTATAGGGACAGAAAACTATAGGTAGGGAGAGTGTCAGCGTGTTTTACTGTGCTAATCCTTGTTTGTAGGGACAGGGAAGGACAGTGAGGGAAATTCTCCTTGTGCTATACTGTGCTAAAGCATTCATCATCAACCATCTTTAAAAAAAAACATTTTTTATAGGGACAGAAAACTATAGGTAGGGAGAGTGTCAGTGTGTTTTACTGTGCTAATCCTTGTTTGTAGGGACAGGGAAGGACAGTGAGGGAAATTCTCCTTGTGCTATACTGTGCTAAAGCATTCATAATCAACCATCTTTAAAAAAACATTTTTTATAGGGACAGAAAACTATAGGTAGGGAGAGTGTCAGTGTGTTTTACTGTGCTAATCCTTGTTTGTAGGGACAGGGAAGGACAGTGAGGGAAATTCTCCTTGTGCTATACTGTGCTAAAGCATTCATCATCAACCATCTTTAAAAAAACATTTTTTATAGGAACAGAAAACTATAGGTAGGGAGAGTGGCAGTGTGTTTTACTGTGCTAATCCTTGTTTGTAGGGACAGGGAAGGACAGTGAGGGAAATTCTCCTTGTGCTATACTGTGCTAAAGCATTCCTCATCAACCATCTTTAAAAAAACATTTTTTATAGGGACAGAAAACTATAGGTAGGGAGAGTGTCAGTGTGTTTTACTGTGCTAATCCTTGTTTGTAGGGACAGGGAAGGACAGTGAGGGAAATTCTCCTTGTGCTATACTGTGCTAAAGCATTCATCATCAACCATCTTGAAAAAAACATTTTTTATAGGGACAGAAAACTATAGGTAGGGAGAGTGTCAGTGTGTTTTACTGTGCTAATCCTTGTTTGTAGGGACAGGGAAGGACAGTGAGGGAAATTCTCCTTGTGCTATACTGTGCTAAAGCATTCCTCATCAACCATCTTTAAAAAAACATTTTTTATAGGGACAGAAAACTATAGGTAGGGAGAGTGTCAGTGTGTTTTACTGTGCTAATCCTTGTTTGTAGGGACAGGGAAGGACAGTGAGGGAAATTCTCCTTGTGCTATACTGTGCTAAAGCATTCATCATCAACCATCTTTAAAAAAACATTTTTTATAGGGACAGAAAACTATACGTAGGGAGAGTGTCAGTGTGTTTTACTGTGCTAATCCTTTTTTGTAGGGACAGGGAAGGACAGTGAGGGAAATTCTCCTTGTGCTATACTGTGCTAAAGCATTCATCATCAACCATCTTTAAAAAAACATTTTTTATAGGGACAGAAAACTATAGGTAGGGAGAGTGTCAGTGTGTTTTACTGTGCTAATCCTTGTTTGTAGGGACAGGGAAGAACAGTGAGGGAAATTCTCCTTGTGCTATACTGTGCTAAAGCATTCCTCATCAACCATCTTTAAAAAAACATTTTTTATAGGGACAGAAAACTATAGGTAGGGAGAGTGTCAGTGTGTTTTACTGTGCTAATCCTTGTTTGTAGGGACAGGGAAGGACAGTGAGGGAAATTCTCCTTGTGCTATACTGTGCTAAAGCATTCATCATCAACCATCTTGAAAAAAACATTTTTTATAGGGACAGAAAACTATAGGTAGGGAGAGTGTCAGTGTGTTTTACTGTGCTAATCCTTGTTTGTAGGGACAGGGAAGGACAGTGAGGGAAATTCTCCTTGTGCTATACTGTGCTAAAGCATTCCTCATCAACCATCTTTAAAAAAACATTTTTTATAGGGACAGAAAACTATAGGTAGGGAGAGTGTCAGTGTGTTTTACTGTGCTAATCCTTGTTTGTAGGGACAGGGAAGAACAGTGAGGGAAATTCTCCTTGTGCTATACTGTGCTAAAGCATTCCTCATCAACCATCTTTAAAAAAACATTTTTTATAGGGACAGAAAACTATAGGTAGGGAGAGTGTCAGTGTGTTTTACTGTGCTAATCCTTGTTTGTAGGGACAGGGAAGGACAGTGAGGGAAATTCTCCTTGTGCTATACTGTGCTAAAGCATTCATCATCAACCATCTTGAAAAAAACATTTTTTATAGGGACAGAAAACTATAGGTAGGGAGAGTGTCAGTGTGTTTTACTGTGCTAATCCTTGTTTGTAGGGACAGGGAAGGACAGTGAGGGAAATTCTCCTTGTGCTATACTGTGCTAAAGCATTCCTCATCAACCATCTTTAAAAAAACATTTTTTATAGGGACAGAAAACTATAGGTAGGGAGAGTGTTAGTGTGTTTTACTGTGCTAATCCTTGTTTGTAGGGACAGGGAAGGACAGTGAGGGAAATTCTCCTTGTGCTATACTGTGCTAAAGCATTCCTCATCAACCATCTTTAAAAAAACATTTTTTATAGGGACAGAAAACTATAGGTAGGGAGAGTGTCAGTGTGTTTTACTGTGCTAATCCTTGTTTGTAGGGACAGGGAAGGACAGTGAGGGAAATTCTCCTTGTGCTATACTGTGCTAAAGCATTCCTCATCAACCATCTTTAAAAAAACATTTTTTATAGGGACAGAAAACTATAGGTAGGGAGAGTGTCAGTGTGTTTTACTGTGCTAATCCTTGTTTGTAGGGACAGGGAAGGACAGTGAGGGAAATTCTCCTTGTGCTATACTGTGCTAAAGCATTCATCATCAACCATCTTTAAAAAAACATTTTTTATAGGGACAGAAAACTATAGGTAGGGAGAGTGTCAGTGTGTTTTACTGTGCTAATCCTTGTTTGTAGGGACAGGGAAGGACAGTGAGGGAAATTCTCCTTGTGCTATACTGTGCTAAAGCATTCATCATCAACCATCTTTAAAAAAAACATTTTTTATAGGGACAGAAAACTATAGGTAGGGAGAGTGTCAGTGTGTTTTACTGTGCTAATCCTTGTTTGTAGGGACAGGGAAGGACAGTGAGGGAAATTCTCCTTGTGCTATACTGTGCTAAAGCATTCATCATCAACCATCTTTAAAAAAACATTTTTTATAGGGACAGAAAACTATAGGTAGGGAGAGTGTCAGTGTGTTTTACTGTGCTAATCCTTGTTTGTAGGGACAGGGAAGGACAGTGAGGGAAATTCTCCTTGTGCTATACTGTGCTAAAGCATTCATCATCAACCATCTTTAAAAAAACATTTTTATAGGGACAGAAAACTATAGGTAGGGAGAGTGTCAGTGTGTTTTACTGTGCTAATCCTTGTTTGTAGGGACAGGGAAGGACAGTGAGGGAAATTCTCCTTGTGCTATACTGTGCTAAAGCATTCCTCATCAACCATCTTTGAAATCCTTGTTTTTTGGACAGTCAGGGAAATTGTCATTGTGCTATTCTGTGCGAAAGCAATCATCCTCAACCATATTTAGAAATCCTTAAGTAAAGGGACAGAGAAGGACACCTGAAGGTAGCCCTTATTGCTTTTTTCCCATCTCCCTGCAGGCCATCCATTAGAATGTCTGGAAGGCAAACAAGGAGAGGCAGACAGTCAGGAGGCAATAAAAGAGGGCAAGCAGGCTCTGTGTCTGGGGGCAACAGTGCTGTTCGTGGACGCGGTGCATTGTCATCAGCACATGGCCATGGGACACGCTTGTCCTTCTTTTCGGCAGCTGGACATGTTGAGCCACATCATGCCGAAGACTTGGTAGAGTGGATGACCAAGCCCTCCTCCTCCTCCTCATCCTCTCTCACCCAGGCTCAGGGTACTGGCAAAGCAGCTGCCAAAGCGTCCTCTTCCCTGGTATCAATATCAGACTCATCATCAGTCACTCCTTCCCTAGACCCACCATGTCCTCCTCCTGAGGAGTCCCCCGAACTGTTTGAGCACAGTGTTGGGTACATGCTCCAGGAGGATGCCCAGCGTTTCGAAGGGTCTGATGATGAAACCCAGCTACAGGAAGGCAGTAGCGTGAGAGCAGACAGAGGGGATGCTCAAGAAGGACACCAATCTGGCAGTCATGTTCCAGCAGCTGCAGCATACTGCCAGATTGGCTCCAGTGATGAGGAGGGAGGGGATGATGAGGTCACTGACTCCACGTGGGTGCCTAATAGGAGAGAGGAGGAGGAGGAGGATGAGGGGGAGGCACATCTCCAACGAGGCAGGATGCCCTTTGGTGGCCAGCGTAAGGGCAGTACACCGACGGAATCACACCGCAGAGCTCCGCCTGTGCAGGGCGCTGCCTCTGCCCGTCATTCAAAAAGTTCTTTGGTGTGGGCCTTTTTTGAGGCTAGTGCATCAGATCGCACAGCTGCTGTTTGCAACATATGTCTCAAGCGTATATCGCGTGGCCAAAACATCAGCCGCTTGGGTACCACATGCCTGACCAGACATATGTTGACCTGCCATGCAGCTCGTTGGCAAGCCTACCTCAAAGACCCACACCAAAGAACAAAGCGGACCTCTCCTTGCACCGCATCAGCTGGGATCTCCAACCCCACTATAACTTCAGTCCTCTCTGAAACATGCACTGAGAGGAATGAAGGTGTAGAATTAGGTGTGTCACAGCCAAGTACTTGCGGCCACTCTGCTAGCAGTACACCGACGTCCGATTCTAGCAGGCAAATTTCCCTGCCCCAGCTGCTGGACCGTCGAAAGAAGTTCACTCCCAGCCATCCACATGCCCAGCGGTTGAATGCTAGCTTGGCTAAATTGCTAGCGCTTCAACTGCTGCCTTTTCAGTTGGTAGACTCGGCCCCCTTCCGTGAGTTTGTGCAATGTGCGGTTCCTCAGTGGCAGGTTCCCAAACGCCACTTTTTCTCACGGAAGGCTATTCCGGCTCTCTACCGGCATGTGGAAGGCAATGTCTTGCCTCGCTGTACAGGGCGGTCAGCGGTAAGGTGCATATTACCGCTGACTCACGGCCCATTGGGTCACTCTTTTGGCAGCTGGGAAGGATGCAGGACAAGGTGCAGTAGTGTTGGAGGTTGTTCCACCGCCACGCCTCCAAAATGCTACTACTGGTTGTGACACACCTCTCTCCTCCACCCCCTCCTCTTCTTCTTCCTCCATGGCCTCTTCCTGTGGTTTGTCCTCGGAACCAGCGGTGCTCCGTAGGCGTTCAAGGGGCTACGCAAGTACGCAGGCAAAAAGATGCCATGCCGTGCTTGCGCTGGTGTGTTTGGGGGACAGAAGCCACACTGGGGCAGAGGTCCTGTCTGCTCTGCAGGGCCAGGCCGAGAGGTGGTTGACGCCACGCCAGCTTAAGCCAGGAATGGTGGTTTGCGACAATGGCACCAACCTCCTCTCCGCCCTCCGACAGGGACAACTGACCCATGTGCCCTGTGTGGCTCACGTCCTTAACCTGGTGGTGCAGCGGTTCTTGGGCAGGTACCCGGGCTTACAGGATGTCCTGAGGCAGGCCAGGAAAGTCTGTGTGCATTTCCGCAGATCTTATAATGCCAGTGCTCGCCTGGCTGAGCTGCAAAAGGAGTTGAACCTGCCCAAGAACCGCCTTATATGTGACATGCCCACCAGGTGGAACTCAACGTTGGCCATGCTGCAGCGGCTGCACACGCAGCAGAGGGCCATCAATGAGTACCTGTGTGACTACGGCACCAGGACAGGGTCAGGGGAGCTTGGTTTTTTTTCTCCACGCCAGTGGGGCATGATCAGGGATGCATGCACTGTCCTGGCACCATTTGAGGAGGCCACGAGGATGGTGAGCAGTGACAGTGCATGCATCAGTGACACTGTACCTCTTGTCCACCTGTTGGAGCACACGCTGCGTGGAATAATGGACAGGGCACTTGAGGCAGAACAGAGGCAGGAAGAGGAGGACTTCCTTGCCTCTCAAGGCCCCCTTTACCCAGACAGTGTTCCTTCTGTCCCACCCATCGCACAGGAAGAGGAGGAGGAGGAGGAGGAGGAGGAGGAGGAGGATTGTGTCAGCATGGAGGTGGAGGCTGGCACTCAGCATCATCAGCAGCAGTCTTTTAGGGATGATTTACAGTCCCAAGAAACCAGTGGACTTGTACGTGGCTGGGAGGAGGTGGCTGCGGATCATGTCGTCCTTAGTGACCCAGAGGACTCTGGCCTGAATGCCTCAGCTAACCTACGCTGCATGGCCTCCCTGATCCTGCAAAGTCTGCGGAAGGATCCTCGTATTCTTCGGATCAAGGAGAGGGACCATTACTGGCTGGCCACTCTCCTTGATCCACGGTACAAGGGTAAGGTTGCGGACCTTATGTTACCGTCGCAGAGGGAGCAGAGGATGAGACAACTCCGGGAGGCCTTGCAGAAAGGTCTGTGCAACGCGTTCCCAGAGACTGGGAGGTTACAAACTCCTGGTCCTGGACAAAGAGTTGCTGAGGCTTCGGCCAGTCAAAGAAGGAGCGGTGGGGAAGGTGGCCGTCTGACCGATGCGTTCAGACAATTCTTTAGTCCGCAGCCCCAAAGTATGATCGGTTCCAGCAACCATCGCCAGCGTCTGATAAACATGGTGCAGGAATATCTAGGGGCAAGGTCAGACTTGGACACCTTCCCCACCGAAAATCCTCTGGCTTACTGGGTCTTGAGGATGGATCACTGGCCAGAGCTTGCACAGTATGCAATTGAGCTACTGGCCTGTCCTGCATCCAGCGTTCTTTCGGAACGCACATTCAGTGCTGCTGGAGGATTTGTCACGGATCACAGGGTGCGCCTGTCCACCGACTCGGTTGATCGACTGACTTTCATCAAGATGAACCAGTCTTGGATCACCACCAGCTACCACACACCTGATGCTGATATAACAGACTAATTGATTTTAACATGTCACATCCCTTCAAGACTGATGCTGATGCTGAGTGCCTGTGCTGTTATGTTGACTGGCTATCCTCCTCCTCCTAGTCCTCAATGATACGATTGATGATGATAGCTTGGAAGATCATTTTTGTTTATGGGTGCCGCCACCAGTGGCTAAGGCCCAATTTTTCAGCCCCTGTTTAACAGGGGCGTGTAATTACAATTTTTGAAGCAATACTTTGCAACAGGGCTCATTGCTGTGCTCCAAGTACAGTATCTGTGAGGGGTTGGAGTGTTGTGCCACCAGTGGCTAAGGCCCAATTTTTCAGCCCCTGTTTAACAGGGGCGTGTAATTACAATTTTTGAAGCAATACTTTGCAACAGGGCTCATTGCTGTGCTCCAAGTACAGTATCTGTGAGGGGTTGGAGTGTTGTGCCACCAGTGCCTAAGGCCCAATTTTTCAGCCCCTGTTTAACAGGGGCGTGTCATTACAATTTTTGAAGCAATACTTTGCAACAGGGCTCATTGCTGTGCTCCAAGTACAGTATCTGTGAGGGGTTGGAGTGTTGTGCCACCAGTGCCTAAGGCCCAATTTTTCAGCCCCTGTTTAACAGGGGCGTGTCATTACAATTTTTGAAGCAATACTTTGCAACAGGGCTCATTGCTGTGCTCCAAGTACAGTATCTGTGAGGGGTTGCAGTGTTGTGCCACCAGTGCCTAAGGCCCAATTTTTCAGCCCCTGTTCAGCAGGGGCATGTAATTACAATTCTTGATCTAATAATTCACAGCAGGGCCCATTGCTGCACCCACCAAGAGTAACTCTGAGGGCTTACAGTGTTGTGGTAACGACACCACCACCACCACCACGAAAGGCCCAATTTTTCAGCCCCTGTTCAAAAGGGGCATGTAATTACAATTCTTGATCTAATAATTCACAGCAGGGCCCATTCCTGCACCCACCAAGAGTAACTCTGAGGGCTTACAGTGTTGTGGCAACACAACCACCACCACCACCACCACGAAAGGCCCAATTTTTCAGCCCCTGTTCAACAGGGGCATGCAATTACAATTCTTGATCTAATAATTCACAGCAGGGCCCATTGCTGCACCCACCAAGAGTAACTGTCAGGGCTTACAGTGTTGTGGCACCAGCACCACCATCAAAGGCCCAATTTTTACTACCACTGTTCAACAATTATATGTAATTACAATTCCTGATATAATAGTTGACAGCAGGGCGTTCCAGCACCAACCAAGAGTAACTGTGAGTGCTTACAGTGTTGTGCCAACACCAACAACTAAGGGGCCTATTTGTGCAGAGTATATACGGCAGGTCCCTACTTTCAAACATCCAACTTACAAACAACTCCTACTTGCAAACGCAAGAAGACAACAGGAAGTGAGAGGAAATCTACCCCTAGGAAGGAAAATTCTCTCCTGTAAGAATTAATATGGGAGAAAGGTGTCTCCTCTATACTGATGCTTTATCACCAATCCTTGTTTCAAGAAAAACACCACATTTCAAAAACAGTTGTCATTGGGACGGAAAGTGAGGTGAAATGTTCTGAACAGGGGCACAGACAGCAAAACAAATGTTACAGGGGTGATAACCCTTACCTATGTTTTCCAAAAAGTTTAAAAATAGATTTTTGGGCTGGAGCTACACTTAAACAATGTACCTGTTCAAAATTACAAACACATTCTACATAAGAACAAACCTACAGTCCCTGTCTTGTATGCACCGCCTGTATACGGCTGTTCAGAGTATATAGGGCCTTTTTTATTTTGTGTGCGGTGTTCCCCTTAATATCCATACAAGACCCAAAGGGGCTGGTAATGGGCTGGGGTAGGGGGGGGGGGGTCATGGGGTAGCTATGCCATTTTTCTTAAAGATTTTCATCCATATTACCGGGACCAGACATTACATTAAAGCCGCAAGCAGTTTTAAATGGCTTTTTTTTTCCTTTAGAAGTGTCATTTTGTGCAGGGACAGTTCTAAACACGGGAAACACGTGGCACTTCACAGGCATACTTTAGACACCCCCCAGGTACGATATTTAAAGGAATATTTGACTTTTTTTTTTTTTCACTTTATGCATCATTAAAATGACTGCTCCCGAAAAACGACCGTTTTTAAAACTTCTTTTTGCATTGATACATGTCCCCTGGTGCAGAACCCGGGTTCCCAAACCCTTTTTAGGACAATAACATGCATAATAGTCGTTATAATTAGCACTTTAGAATTCGAACGTTCGCATCCATTGTATTTAATAGGGTTCTAATGTTCGTACGAACTTTCGGTCCGTTCGCGGGTTCTGGTGCGAACCGAACCCGGGGGTGTTCGGCTCATCACTACCAGTGTTCTGACAAAAACTGTCTGGCCATCGGATAGTGTCTGGCCCGTACTGCGCAGGCGCTTCGCTTGCGAAGTACGGAGGACAAGGAGATTCACAAAATCTCCGAAGCTGAACGGCGCCTGCGCCGTGAGTGCAGGTTCAAGCCCCACCATCCAAGTGGACATACGGTAGCACATAGTAACAGGGCCCCTCACGGGCTTGCTTCGCTCACCAGTGTCGCCACGCTTCGGGCGCGGCCTCGCTTGGCTCGGCTTGAACCTCGGATGGTGTGGCTTGAACCTGGACTCACCGCGCAGGCGCCGTTCGTCTTTGGAGATTTTCTAAATCCCCTTGTCCTACGTACTGAGCAAGTGCAGTACAGGGCGGACACTATCCGATGGGGAACAGAATTCAACACATCACCGGCCTTACCCAGCCATTGTTGTATTTTTGAACCAGTGTTGGCTTCCTTGTCCTCCTCCACCGCTGCTTACACCTACACAGCCACATCCACCGCCACCTCAACCTCCTACTACATATGGACCTCGTCCTCCTAGGTCAAGATTATTATTTTTTTATTTTTTTATTTTCAAAGTATTTTATTTCCCCACTAGCTTATCCATTAAATTTTATATTTTTTTCCAGAAAGGGCGTATTCTGGGGCATTCCCACCATATGTGTGGCATCGTGCCGTTGAGTTTCTGAGGTTCTTAATGACTTCCTGTACCTCTTCTGCTGAGAAGGGGGCCTTCAGCATATTATTTTATTTTTTTTATGTTATTTTAAGTTATTTCCCTATCCACATTTGTTTGCAGAGCACTTGCCATGCTCTTAACAACATTTTGCTGCCATTTGCAGCCCTCTAGCCCTTTCTATTACTTTTTTAGAGCCATTTTAGTCCTCAAAAGTTCGGGTCCCCATTGACTTCAAGGATGCCTGTGGCCAATTATAGCTGAGGGGGGTTTAGTACACGCCCCACACTATAAAAGGCCTCCAGCGCGGCGGCCTTGTGTAGTGTGTTTTCCGGCGTGTAGGGAAAGATATACATAGGCAGGGGCAGTGTTAGTGAAATTGTGTGTAGGGAGAGAGAAGGATAGGTAGGGACAGTGTCAGTGATATTCTGCTAAACCTTGTGTGTAGGGAGAGAGAAGGATAGGTAGGGACAGTGTCAGTGATATTTTTTCTAAGCCTCCTGCACATTATACACCTGAAGCTACCCCTTAGGCCCCTTTCACACTGGGGCGGGCAGGTGCGGTGGCGGAATAGCGGCGCGATTTTCAGCGCCGCTATACCGTCAATATTACCGCGGTATGCGGCCGCTAGCGGGGTGAATTTAACCCCCGCTTTCGGCCGAAAAAGGGTTAATACCGCCCGCAAACCGCGGCTATTGCAAAGGAAATTCTCTCCTGTAAGAGTTAATATGGGAAAAAGGTGTCTCCTCTCTACTGATGCTTTATCACCAATCCTTGTTTCAATAAAAACCCCACTTTTCAAAAACATTTGTCATTAGGACGGAAAGTGAGGTGAAATGTTCTGAACAGGGGCACAGACAGCAAAACAAATGTTACAGGGGTGATAACCCTTCTCTATGTTTTCCAAAAAGCTTAAAAATTGATTTTTTGGCTGGAGCTACACTTAAACAATGTACCTGTTCAAAATTAAAAAACAGATTCTACTTAAGAACAAACCTACAGTCCCTGTCTTGTTTGCACCGCCTGTATACTGCTGTTCAGAGTATATAGGGCCTTTTTTATTTTGTGTGCAGGGTTCCCATTACTATCCATACAAGACCCAAAGGGGCTGGTAACAGTCTGGGGTAGGGGAAGGGGTGATGGGGTAGCCATGCCATTTTTCTCAAAGATTTTCATCCATATTGCCAGGACAAGACATGACATTAAAGCCGCAAGCAGTTTTAAATGGCTTTTTTTTCCTTTAGAAATGTCATTTTGTGCAGGGACAGTTCTAAACACGGGAAACATGTGGCACTTCACAGGCATACTTTAGACACCCCCCAGGTACAATATTTAAAGGAATATTTGACACTTCGTTTTGCATTGATACATGTCCCCTGGGGCAGAACCCGGGTTCCCAAACCCTTTTTAGGACAATAACTTGCATATTAGCCGTTATAATTAGCACTTTAGATTTCGAACGTTCGCATCCATTCTATTTAATAGGGTTCTAATGTTTGTGCGAACTTTCGGTCCGTTCGCGGGTTCTGGTGCGAACCGAACCCGGGGGTGTTCGGCTCATCCCTAGCCAGCAGCACACTACCAGCTGGAGAGTATAGCAGGTAAATTTCTCTGCCTCAGCTGCTGCATTGAAAAAAAAAATACACTCCCTGCCACCCACATGCCCAGCATCTAACTTCCAACTTGTCCAAACAAAGAAAGCTTGCAGGGAAAATAAAGTTAGATGCCATTTTTTTTCTTTATAAATGTTAGTTTTGCTGCAGCAGGTTCTATACACGGTGCAGATGTGCCACTTTACAGGCAGACGTAGGGGACCCTCCCTCCCAGGCACTATATTTAAAGGAATTTTTCATTTCTATTGTTTCACTTTAAGTATCATTAAAATCACTGCTCCTTTAAAAACTATCTATATTTTTTAAAAGATTATTTTGCATTGGTGCATGTCCCCCATGGCAGTAACCGGGCCCCATACCCTGAGCTGTTGCGTTCCCCCCCACCAGAAGACTCTGATTAGTGCTCTCTGCCGTTGGTTGCTGGTTTTCCAGCATGCTCGTCCAACAGAAGCTTCTGACGGACAAACCGACATAAACACGGGCCGAATGTCGCCTGGTTTTTATTGAACAGACCAACGTCTCCCGACATTCGGCCCCTGTGTATGGGGCTGCAGGATGACTTCAGTATTATGGTCCAAACACAAATAATGAGATAACAACAGGTAGTAACTGGTAGGTAATAAAACACAGAGATCATTTTAAGACCAGTATGCCTATTTGGGGAATGAGAGTGAGTAGTCAGATAAGAGAGATAAGAATGTGGTGAGAGGGCTTCTACTGGAGAGTTAAGATGTAATATTGAGATAGGGTGCTGCTTAACTACACTTGCTAAAAAACCTGCTTACATTATATGGGTTGATTTACTAAAAGTTTTATTTAATAAATCATGTGAATACTCACTTAAAGGCAGGCTTCATGATGGTGACAATAGTGAACCATCTCTGTGCAATGTTCCTCGACATGGCTGCCTGTAGCATTCATTCGGATAGTGTATGACAGGAAGGACCTGAACAAAGATCTTTATAGTAGGGTCACCATGCATTATTTTGATTAAAGCTGAAGATTTGAAAGGAGAAGAGAAAAAGTGCTTATATGAGATTTTAATGACTGGGTATATGTATATTTTAGGTTGGAAATTAACATTTTAAAAAGTCTCAAAATTACTAATGTACCATTAAAAACATAACCACTTCAACACTACCTAACTGGAAAAATATGTCATGGTTTGAAGTGGAAAACTGGGGTTATGGCTGCAGCTGGATGCCAAAACATTGTATTAAAAATGTCAGCAGCTGCTGCTCTTTCTGATTAAAGTGATCTAAGAGGCTGATTAGCCACTGGATCACTTTAAGAATCAGCAAGAGGGGTCGCTAAACCCCTTCTGCCTCTTTCCGGTGGTTCTCGGGCTTACCTGACTTATTGAGAAGCCCGGGAACCAATCTGGTGGTTATGGCGGCTGGCCATAGAGATTAGCAGAGGAAAGATGGCCTCTGCTCAACTCTATTTATTTAAAAGGGACAGTGTAAAAATGTAAAAAATATAATATAATAAATAATAATAGAAAAAAACTTAAAGCGCAAATCCCCCCCGTGCTTGCGCGCAGTGGCAAATGCATACGTAGATCATGTCCACATATGTAAACAGTGTTTGCACCACACATGCGAATTATCACCGCAAACGTTATAGCGAGGGCAATAATTCTAGCACTGGACCTCCTCTGTAACTCTAAACTGGTAACATGTTAAAAAAAAATTAAGTATCCCCATGGACATTTTTTAAGTACTGTAGTTTGCTGCCATTCCACGAGCATGCGCAATTTTAGAGCATGACACTTTGGATATCTATTTACTCGTCATAGCATCATCTTTCATTAAAAAATTGGGTTATATATTGTGTGTGTTTCTTGTTCATACATCACGGGACACAGAGCAGCATAGTCATTACTATGTGGGTTATATAGAATTACCTTCAGGTGCTGGCACTGGCAACTTCCAAAACAGGAAGTACCCTCCCCTATATAAGCCCCTCCCATCCGGGAGTACCTCAGTTTTTTGCCAGTGTCTAAGGTGTTGGCCAAGGTTAACATGTATTCATCTGGGCTTGTGTACAGGTTCTCTGGGCCTTAGCAAGCTATTCCGGATCCGACCAAAAAAAGCTTCATAGCTAAACGGTCGGTACCCGGGCCTTGCAGAGAAGAGCAGGGTTTTGCCTGTAATGCCTCTCTTAGGAGGGCTGGACCCTGGGATCCAGAGCTCTGGTCATACCCAAGCTATCTGTGCAGGGTGCTATACAGGTCCAGGGGAGTGGAATCCTTGGGAACCCGGTCCCTGAAGGTCTAGTACAATGCCTGCCGTGAGAGGTGAAGTTTGGGCTTCTGTGGACCAAACAAAGTCCTGCGGCGGGGAAAAGGTAAGTGGGGGCCCCTCAGGAACTTGGTTCTATTGAGGGGACCCCCAAGCCTAATATGTCTTTCTGCCTGTTACCTAAAGGGTATTCCCGCTAATAGCTGTATATGCCTAAGAAATCCTAGAAATGTTTTTTCATAAGGGAAGTTTTAAAAAAACTGTAAACCTGGAAATGTTTTTCATAAAGGAGGTTTTAAGAAAAAAAAAGACAAAAGTGCGGTACCTGTGTTTGTCCACTAGAGGCCGCTGTGGAACGTCTTTTTTCTTGGGACTATTCCTTCCATGGTGAAAGTCCAGGCAGATGAGTGAGCTCTCTATCAGGGAAGCTGCATTCCTCTGTCATGCTGCCAAGTAGTTTCCTTCCATCCCCGAGTCCTGGTGAAACAGGGACCCTGGCTCCTCTCCCTACATGGCGCCAAGAGCGCACACGTGCACGCGCGCGCGCACACATGCTTTCTTTTTATAAGGTTTAGCTTCAAAAAAGGGGCGGAGCCTGGCGGACGACGCGCTCTGTGCGCCCAGCGCTTCTGCGCATGTGCGGGCGTCCCAGCAAGATAAAAGGACTCAGTCCACGCTGCTTGCTATGGACACAGAGCATGAAAAGGAGCTGGTAGCATGGTATAGGGGCTTACAGCGGGCGGTTGATACAGGCATCCCCAGAAAGACGCATTAGTAGACACCCACTGATGTACATAGCAGCAAATTGCATTAGACTATTTCAGTAAGGGGTGTATTGCGGCTGGAATACCTCAGCTTTGAACTAAGGAATATGCCGCCTAAAAAACTCCGAGATATACCTCTCAGGAAGTGTAGGGGGTCTCCATCGGGCTCTGAGGATCTGGAGCAGTCATCTGCACCCTCCTCCCCTGAGAAATCAGAGGTTAATACCCATAAGGAACCCCCGGGAGTGCCAGGTACTGCGGCTGTCCTCAGTCCACCTGCTCCTGCATATATAACAGAGGAGGTTTTTTCCTCAACTCTGGAGGGATTGGAGCAGAGATTGGCTGCATTGATCGCTTCTTCTCTACAGGAAAGAAAGCGCGCCAGATCTCCATCACCTCCAATAGAGTGCCTGTTGGCAGAGCAACAGTCCCAGGAAGGGACCGACCTACCTGAAGGGGATCAGGAGGAGGGTAGCTCTGTTTTTGAGGAATCGACAATAGATGAACCATTTTCAGCATCACAGACTGAAAGATTGTGGGTCCAGACCCTAACTGACATGGTTCGATCTGCATTTAAAATGCCTCTTGTTGAACCATCAACTACTGCTGTCTCCTCATTGGGGTCGCTAAAAGCTCCCCAGGTTAATTGCTCCTTTCCAATACATCCATTATTGGAAGGACTTATATACCAGGACTGGGAACATCCTGATAAACTATTTGTTCCGCCTAAAAGGTTTCCGGTGATCTATCCCATGGAGGAAAAGTTCACCCAGAGATGGAATGTTCCTACGGTGGACGCAGCCATTTCTTCTGTGAACAAATCACTGACATGTCCAGTAGATAATGTTCAAATGTTCAAAGATCCAGTGGATAAAAAATTGGAATCTTTATTAAAATCTGCTTTTTCCACAGCAGGGGCTGTTACACAGCCAGCAGTGGCAGCTATTGGAGACTGCCAAGCTTTAAAGGATCAAATGAAAATGATCCTGAGGGATTTGCCAGACCAACAGGCCCACGCTCTGGCTGATCTGCCTAGAGCATTATGCTTTGCGGTTGACGCCATCAAGGATTCTATCCATCAGGCCTCCCGCCTCACGCTGTCTTTGGTACATATGCGTAGGCTTCTGTGGCTCAAAAACTGGTCTGCTGAAGCTCCCTGTAAGAAGCTCTTAGTTAGCTTCCCATTTCATGGGGAACGCCTTTTTGGCGAAGACCTGGATAAGTATATCCAGAAGATTTCCAGTGGTAAAAGTACTCTCTTACCGAGTAAGAAGAGGTCTAGGGGTCCATCTTTTAAGAGGACTACCTCTCCTATCCCTGCGACGTCTGCTACTAAGCAGTTCCGACGGCCTCCTCGGTCAAACTCAGGAGGTAAAAATCAGGGACAGCCACAGGGTAATAAAAAGCCCTGGATCCGAAGAGGTACTAAACCAGCCTCCAAGTCAAGCCTATGAAGGGCTGCCCCCACTCAAACGAGTGGGGGGAAGACTTCAGTTGTTCGCAGAGACCTGGCGGGAGACGATCAAAGACAGATGGGTGCTCTCCGCAGTAACTCTGGGATACAAGTTGGAGTTAAAAGAGTCTCCTCCGTCCCATTTTATGTGGTCAGGCATGCCAAGAGACCCTCTGAAAAGACGGTCTCTCCTATTGGCGTTAGAACAACTATTGCTCCAAGGAGTAATTATGGAGGTTCCTATGGAAGAGTGGGGGTTGGGTTTCTACTCAAACCTTTTCACAGTCCCGAAGCCAAACGGGGACATAAGACCCATATTGGACCTAAAGAGTCTAAACAAATTTCTAAACGTCCGGTCTTTCCGGATGGAGTCGATCCGATCGGTCACCGCTGCCCTACAAGGGGAGGAATGGTTAGCCTCGATCGACATCAAAGATGCTTACTTGCATGTTCCCATCTTTCCAGGTCATCAAAAATTCCTACGCTTTGCAGTAGAAGGGCGCCATTTTCAGTTCAGAGCCTTACCATTCGGTCTGGCCACAGCACCACGAGTGTTCACAAAAATTCTGGCCCCACTGTTGGCCGATCTAAGAACACGGGGTGTAACGATAATGGCATACCTAGACGACCTGTTGTTGATGGACCACTCAGTTGCCAAGCTAGAAGTGGTAATTGTCGATACAATCAAGTATCTAGAATCTCACGGTTGGGTCATCAACCTGGACAAGTCAGCCCTACAGCCAGTGAAAAACCTGGTATATCTAGGGCTACGGCTGGATTCAGACCAGAGGAAGATTTTCTTACCTCTAGACAAGGTATCCTCTTTGAGGGGCTTGGTCCGTCTGCTTTGTGCAAAAAGACAGCCGTCCATACGCCTGTGCATGAGGCTGCTAGGAAAGATGGTAGCATCATTCGAAGCTGTGCCATACGCCCAATTCCACTCAAGGAATTTACAAAGGGCCATATTGTCAGCCTGGAATGGAAAAGTTCAGGCTCTAGACTTCCCGATGGCTTTGTCCCCTTCCGTTCGGAAGAGTCTCTGCTGGTGGTTGATCCCCCAGAATCTCCAGAAGGGAAAACCCTTCAGCCCGATATCTTGGAAGGTGGTCACTACAGATGCCAGCCTTACAGGCTGGGGGGCAGTACTGGAGCAATGGTCTCTCCAGGGCAGATGGTCAAATGTAGTTAAAAACCCTGCCCATCAATCTCTTAGAGATACGAGCAGCCCGGTACGCCCTAGTAGCCTGGACATCCAGACTCCAAGGGTCCCCTGTCAGAATTCAATCAGACAATGCCACAGCAGTGGCATATATCAATCATCAGGGAGGCACCAGGAGTCGTGCAGCCCAGAGGGAAGTAAGTCACATCCTGGAATGGGCAGAAAAGCATGTCCCATGTATATCAGCTGTCTTCATTCCAGGGGTGGAGAATTGGAAGGCGGACTTTCTGAGTCGCCAACAGTTATGCCCAGGGGAATGGTCCCTTCATCCCGAGGTCTTCCGAGCAATATGTCAGCGGTGGGGAACACCGGATGTAGATCTGCTAGCATCCAGATTCAACGCAAAGGTGGACAGATTTGTCTCCCGGACAAGGGATCCCCTCGCTTGCGGCTCGGCTGCTCTGGTGTTCCCTTGGGATCAGTTCAGACTGATATATGCATTCCCTCCGCTACAATTGTTGCCTCGACTCCTTCGCAGAGTCAGGTTGGAGAAGAAGCCGGTGATCCTGGTGGCTCCAGCGTGGCCCCGAAGGGCCTGGTACGCGGAGATCATCAAAATGTCTGTGGGGAGTCCTTGGACCCTTCCACGTCGTCCGGACCTGCTTTCGCAAGGACCGATATACCACCCTTCCTTACTAACTCTAAGTTTAACAGCCTGGCTATTGAGTCCCACATCCTAAAGAAGAGAGGTCTCTCTAACTCTGTGGTATCAACTATAATCAATGCCAGGAAGCCTGTATCCAGGCAGATCTACTATAGAGTTTGGAAGGCGTACATCACTTGGTGCGAGGCCAGAAAATGGCATCCACGTAAGTACGTTATAGGCAGAATTCTGGACTTCCTGCAGTGGGCTGTAGACAGGAAGTTTGCCTTAAGTACTATCAAGGGCCAGGTTTCGGCCTTGTCAATACTATTTCAAAGGCCCCTGGCTATGCGTTCACTTGTCAAATCCTTTATGCAAGGTGTGACTCGTATTATTCCACCGATTAAGGCTCCCATATGCCCATGGGATCTAAATTTGGTTCTGTCGGTTCTGCAGAAGCAGCCATTTGAACCTTTGCGGCACATTTCCTTGGTTCTACTCACCAGGAAATTGATATTTTTAGTAGCCATATGCTCGGCTAGAAGAGTGTCGGAATTAGCCGACATGTCCTGTAAAGAGCCATATCTGGTTATCCATAAGGACAGAGTAGTATTACGTCCTCATCCAGCCTTTCTTCCTAAGGTGGTATCGAGGTTTCACTTGAACCAGGATGTGGTTCTTCCTTCTTTTTTCCCCAAACCAAGCTCGGTAGAGGAAAAGTTATTGCATTCTTTGGATGTAGTAAGAGCAGTTAAAGCTTATCTAAAAGCCACTGCTCAGATTCGTAGAACGGATTCTCTGTTTGTTCTGCCGGAAGGCCCCAGAAAGGGTCAGGCAGCATCAAAATCTACTTTAGCCAAGTGGATTCGACAGGTCATAATACAAGCCTATGGCTTGAAAAGTAGACCGCCTCCGTTCAAAGTTAGGGCGCACTCCACGAGAGCAGTTGGAACTTCATGGGCAGTGCATCACCAGGCCTCCCTGGCGCAAATTTGTAAGGCCGCAACATGGTCTTCAGTACACACGTTTACTAGGTTCTACCAGGTGGACGTGAGAAGTCAGGAGGATGTCGCCTTTGGGCGCAGTGTGTTGCAGGCCGCAAAAGATCCTCATGCCTGATGGCGCCCAGCTTATGTATGGTGTATCCCCCCCCTCATGTGGCATTGCTTTGGGACGTCCCACATAGTAATGACTATGCTGCTCTGTGTCCCGTGATGTATGAACAAGAAAGTAGGATTTTTAAAACAGCTTACCTGTAAAATCCTTTTCTTGGAGTACATCACGGGACACAGAGCTCCCACCCCTCTTTTGGGGACACGTATTGCTTTGCTACAAAACTGAGGTACTCCCGGATGGGAGGGGCTTATATAGGGGAGGGTACTTCCTGTTTTGGAAGTTGCCAGTGCCAGCACCTGAAGGTAATTCTATATAACCCACATAGTAATGACTATGCTGCTCTGTGTCCCGTGATGTACTCCAAGAAAAGGATTTTACAGGTAAGCTGTTTTAAAAATCCTACTTTTTTTTTTTTTTATTCATTAAAGTGTATTTTTTCCCAATAAATTGTGTCTTAAAAACCGCTGTAAAATACCGTGTGTCATAAACAATTGCAAGACCAAAATTTATTCTCTAGAGCCTCTGCTACAAAAATATATATATATACTGTATATAGACTGCTCAAAAAAATTTAAGGAATACTTTTGAATCAGAACTCCGGGGATATTGATCTGGTCAGTTAAGTATCAGAGATGTGTATACAGAGGGGGTTGTTAATCAGTTTCAGCTGCTTTGCTGTTAATTGAAATTAACAACAGGTGCACTAGATGGGCAACAATGAGACGACCTCCAAAACAGGAATGGAATTTCAGGTGGAGGTGTCTGACATTTTCTTTCCCTACTCTTCTTTTCTGACTGTTTTTCACTAGTTTTGCATTTGGCTAGGGTCAGTGTCACTACTGGTAGCACAAGGCGATACTTGGACCCTATAAAGGTTGCACAGGCAGTCCAACTCCTCCAGGATGGCACATCAATACGTGTCAGAAGGTTTGCCGTGTCTCCCAGCACAGTCTCAAGAGCATGGAGGAGATTCCAGGAGACAGGCAGTTACTCTAGGAGAGCTGGACAGAGCTGTAGAAGGTCCTTAACCCATCAGCAGGACCGGTATCTGCTCCTTTGTGCAAGGAGGAAAAGGATGAGCACTGCCAGAGCCCTACAAAATGACCTCCAGCAGGCTACTGGTGTGAATGTCTCTGACCAAACAATCAGAAACAGACTTCATGGGGGTGGCCTGAGGGCCCGACATCCTCTAGTGTGCTCTGTGCTCACTGCCGGACACTGTGGAGCTCGATTGGAATTTTCCATTGAACACCAGAATTGGCAGGCCCGCCACTGGTGCCCCATGCTTTTCACAGATGAGAGCATGTTCATCCTGAGCATATGTGACAGACGTGAAAGGGTCTGGAGAAGCTGCGGAGAACTTTATGCTGCCTGTAACATCGTTCAGCATGACCGGTTTGGTGGTGGGTCAGTGATGGTCTGGGGGCATATCCATGGAGGGACACACAGACCTCTACAGGCTACACAATGGCACCTTGACTGCCATTAGGTATCGGGATGAAATCCTTGGACCCATTGTCAGACCCTACGCTGGTGCAGTGGGTCCTGGGTTCCTCCTGGTGCACGACAATGCCTGGCCACATGTGGCGAGAGCATGCAGCCAGTTCCTGTAGGATGAAGAAATTTATACCATTGAATGGCCCCCACGCTCACCTGACCTAAATCCAAAAGAACACCTCTGGGACATTGTTTCGGTCCATCCGGTGCACCTCAGTCTGTTCAGGAGCTCAGTGATGCTCTGGTCCAGATCTCAGAGAAAATACCCCAGGACACCATCCGTTGTCTTATTAGGAGCATGCCCTGATGTTGTCAGGCATGCATACAAGCACTTGGGGCCATACAAACTACTGAGGACCATTTTGAGTCGTTGCAATGAAATTTCAGCAAAATGGACTAGTTTGCTGCATAATTTTTTTCACTTTGATTTTCGGGGTGTCTTTGAATTCAGCCCTCTGTAGGTGGATAATTTTCATTTCCATCAAATGATGTGCCATTCTTTCATTCGTAACACATTACCCAGTCCATATCAGTGTAGATATCCAGCATGAGATTTTTGCCCGTTGAGATCTGATGTGTTTTCAAAGTGTTCCTTTAATTTTTTTGAGCAGTGTATATATATAATGTTTGGGGGTTCTAAGACCCCTTTTACACTGAGGCGCTTTGCAGGTGCTATAGCGCATCTGCATCTGCAAAGCGCCCTGAAAGAGCTGCTCCATTCACAGAAAAAGCGCAGCGGCACTTTGCGGGAGCTTTTACCTCTTTTTCGGCCACCAACGGGGTTTAAAAGTGTCCCGCTAGCGGCCGAAAAGCGCTGCAAAAACTACAGTAAAGCGCCGCTAAAAATAACGGCTTTTTACCGCCGATGCCCGAGCGCTGTGAGTGTGAAAGCACTCTAATGCCGCATACACACGATCATTTTTAATGTCATTTTCAAAAACGACGTTTTTCTCAACGTGATTTTTCTTGTTTCCTCTCAAGCCTGTCTTGCATACACACGTTCATTAAAAAAAACGCTTGAGCAAAGCGCAGTGACGTACAACACGTACGACGGCACTATAAAGGGGAAGTTCCGTTCGAATGGCGCCACCCTTCATGTTAGTAAAGTTTGTTGAGGGACGATTCACGCTTTTCAGCCTCGTGCTTTTCAGTCCGTTACAGCGTGACGAATGTGCTATCTCCATTACGAACGCTAGTTTTACCAGAACGAGCGCACCCGTTTCATACTTGATTCTGAGCATGCACGTTTTTTCCCCCTCGTAAAAGCATACACACTATCGTTTTTCACGTCGTTAAAAAAAACGACGTGAAAAACGACATGAAAAAATAGAGCAGGTTCTCATTTTTTTAGGCCATTTTTCACGTTGTTAAAAATGCTCTGGAGCCTACACACGATCGTTTTTAATGCCCAATTTAAAAAATTGCATTTTTACCGGTGTGAAGAACGATCGTGTGTACGCGCCATTAGTCATTTTCTAGCAAACAAATAATGTTTTTTTTTTTTTTCCTTAAACATAGTTTTATTGAAGAAGAAAGAATAGTTACACGTTAAAACTATACATGGCGGGTATACAATTTACAGTCTGTGACAATGAAGATATCTTGACATGACATTCCTATACAATGTGCTTGGGGTCATGAGGCACTCTAGTGGCTGACATGTACACTACATTATAGAAAGAAATACGGTCAGTACTATTGACATCAAAGAAGAATTATTATTGTTGTGTGTTCCCAAGTTACTCTGTGGTTTCTGATGCCTGGAGCCACCTATCCCAAATTTTGTCATATTTTGAGGGGCAACCCCTATGAGAGTATACCAGCTTTTTATAAGGAAGAGTAGCATTGACCTCCGCTATCCAATGTGAGAGCCTCGGTGGTTCTGCCCTCATCCACACTCTAGCAATAACCTTCCTTTCGGAAAACAATGTTTCATGGAGAAATATTTTTGTGAACTTATTCAGCTCCGGATCAGGAAAAATCCCTAGAAGGCATAGTTTGGGCTGTAGTGTGACAGGAGAGCCCATGGTATCGTGTAGGAACCTGACAACCTGGGACCAATACGCCTGCATTTTGGGGCAGCGCCAGAGAAGATGGAAAAATGTGCCCGGGGCCAGGCCACACATGGGACACATATTTGATCGTTCTGGCTTATATTTGGAGACCACGAGTGGAGTGAGGTAGGCCCTATTGACAAATAATGATTTTTACATGTAGGAAAGAAGTGTCAGTAGGGATGAGCTTCGTGTTCGAGTCGAACATACGTTCGACTCGAACATCGGCTGTTCGATCGTTCGACGAAGATCGAACGATTTGGGCCGTTCGCGCCAAATTCGAGTGACGCGAACGGCCCACAATGCACTACGCCATCGCAGTGTCATCCAGGCGCTGTGATTGGCCAAGCATGCACTGTGACCCCGCATGCTTGGCCAATCACAGCGCCGGCAGCGAGGAGAGCAATGATTGGCCACAGGCAGGATGCCTGTGGCCAATTATTGCTGAGGGTGTTTAGTACACACCCCACACTATAAAAGGCCGCCAGCATGGCGGCCTAGTGTAGTGTGTTCCGGAGCAGGGAAAGACAAGCATAGGCAGGGACAGTGACATTTATTTCTTTCTTGCTTAACCTGGATTCCTTTAGTTTAGGGAAAGAGAAGGATAGGTAGGGAGAGTGTCAGTGTGTTTTACTGTGCGAGTCCTTGTTTCTAGGGACAAAGAAGGAAAGTGAGGGGATTTCTCCTTGTGCTATAGTGTGCTTTAAAAAAACATTTTTTCTAGGGACAGAAAACTGTAGGTAGGGAGAGTGTCAGTTTCTTTCACTGTGCCAGTCCTTGTTTCTAGGGACAAAGAAGGAAAGTGAGGGGATTTCTCCTTGTGCTATAGTGTGCTTTAAAAAAACATTTTTTCTAGGGACAGAAAACTGTAGGTAGGGAGAGTGTCAGTTTCTTTCACTGTGCCAGTCCTTGTTTCTAGGGACAAAGAAGGAAAGTGAGGGGATTTCTCCTTGTGCTATAGTGTGCTTTAAAAAAACATTTCTTCTAGGGACAGAAAACTGTAGGTAGGGAGAGTGTCAGTTTCTTTCACTGTGCCAGTCCTTGTTTCTAGGGACAAAGAAGGAAAGTGAGGGGATTTCTCCTTGTGCTATAGTGTGCTTTAAAAAAACATTTTTTCTAGGGACAGAAAACTGTAGGTAGGGAGAGTGTCAGTTTCTTTCACTGTGCCAGTCCTTGTTTCTAGGGACAAAGAAGGAAAGTGAGGGGATTTCTCCTTGTGCTATAGTGTGCTTTAAAAAAAACATTTTTTCTAGGGACAGAAAACTGTAGGTAGGGAGAGTGTCAGTTTCTTTCACTGTGCCAGTCCTTGTTTCTAGGGACAAAGAAGGAAAGTGAGGGGATTTCTCCTTGTGCTATAGTGTGCTTTAAAAAAACATTTTTTCTAGGGACAGAAAACTGTAGGTAGGGAGAGTGTCAGTTTCTTTCACTGTGCCAGTCCTTGTTTCTAGGGACAAAGAAGGAAAGTGAGGGGATTTCTCCTTGTGCTATAGTGTGCTTTAAAAAAACATTTTTTCTAGGGACAGAAAACTGTAGGTAGGGAGAGTGTCAGTTTCTTTCACTGTGCCAGTCCTTGTTTCTAGGGACAAAGAAGGAAAGTGAGGGGATTTCTCCTTGTGCTATAGTGTGCTTTAAAAAAACATTTTTTCTAGGGACAGAAAACTGTAGGTAGGGAGAGTGTCAGTTTCTTTCACTATGCCAGTCCTTGTTTCTAGGGACAAAGAAGGAAAGTGAGGGGATTTCTCCTTGTGCTATAGTGTGCTTTAAAAAAACATTTTTTCTAGGGACAGAAAACTGTAGGTAGGGAGAGTGTCAGTTTCTTTCACTGTGCCAGTCCTTGTTTCTAGGGACAAAGAAGGAAAGTGAGGGGATTTCTCCTTGTGCTATAGTGTGCTTTAAAAAAACATTTTTTCTAGGGACAGAAAACTGTAGGTAGGGAGAGTGTCAGTTTCTTTCACTGTGCCAGTCCTTGTTTCTAGGGACAAAGAAGGAAAGTGAGGGGATTTCTCCTTGTGCTATAGTGTGCTTTAAAAAAACATTTTTTCTAGGGACAGAAAACTGTAGGTAGGGAGAGTGTCAGTTTCTTTCACTGTGCCAGTCCTTGTTTCTAGGGACAAAGAAGGAAAGTGAGGGGATTTCTCCTTGTGCTATAGTGTGCTTTAAAAAAACATTTTTTCTAGGGACAGAAAACTGTAGGTAGGGAGAGTGTCAGTTTCTTTCACTGTGCCAGTCCTTGTTTCTAGGGACAAAGAAGGAAAGTGAGGGGATTTCTCCTTGTGCTATAGTGTGCTTTAAAAAAACATTTTTTCTAGGGACAGAAAACTGTAGGTAGGGAGAGTGTCAGTTTCTTTCACTGTGCCAGTCCTTGTTTCTAGGGACAAAGAAGGAAAGTGAGGGGATTTCTCCTTGTGCTATAGTGTGCTTTAAAAAAACATTTTTTCTAGGGACAGAAAACTGTAGGTAGGGAGAGTGTCATTTTCTTTCACTGTGCCAGTCCTTGTTTCTAGGGACAAAGAAGGAAAGTGAGGGGATTTCTCCTTGTGCTATAGTGTGCTTTAGAAAAACATTTTTTCTAGGGACAGAAAACTGTAGGTAGGGAGAGTGTCAGTTTCTTTCACTGTGCCAGTCCTTGTTTCTAGGGACAAAGAAGGAAAGTGAGGGGATTTCTCCTTGTGCTATAGTGTGCTTTAAAAAAACATTTTTTCTAGGGACAGAAAACTGTAGGTAGGGAGAGTGTCAGTTTCTTTCACTGTGCCAGTCCTTGTTTCTAGGGACAAAGAAGGAAAGTGAGGGGATTTCTCCTTGTGCTATAGTGTGCTTTAAAAAAACATTTTTTCTAGGGACAGAAAACTGTAGGTAGGGAGAGTGTCAGTTTCTTTCACTGTGCCAGTCCTTGTTTCTAGGGACAAAGAAGGAAAGTGAGGGGATTTCTCCTTGTGCTATAGTGTGCTTTAAAAAAACATTTTTTCTAGGGACAGAAAACTGTAGGTAGGGAGAGTGTCAGTTTCTTTCACTGTGCCAGTCCTTGTTTCTAGGGACAAAGAAGGAAAGTGAGGGGATTTCTCCTTGTGCTATAGTGTGCTTTAAAAAAACATTTTTTTCTAGGGACAGAAAACTGTAGGTAGGGAGAGTGTCAGTTTCTTTCACTGTGCCAGTCCTTGTTTCTAGGGACAAAGAAGGAAAGTGAGGGGAATTCTCCTTGTGCTATAGTGTGCTTTAAAAAAACATTTTTTCTAGGGACAGAAAACTGTAGGTAGGGAGAGTGTCAGTTTCTTTCACTGTGCCAGTCCTTGTTTCTAGGGACAAAGAAGGAAAGTGAGGGGATTTCTCCTTGTGCTATAGTGTGCTTTAAAAAAAAAAATTTCTAGGGACAGAAAACTGTAGGTAGGGAGAGTGTCAGTTTCTTTCACTGTGCCAGTCCTTGTTTCTAGGGACAAAGAAGGAAAGTGAGGGGAATTCTCCTTGTGCTATAGTGTGCTTTAAAAAAACATTTTTTCTAGGGACAGAAAACTGTAGGTAGGGAGAGTGTCAGTTTCTTTCACTGTGCCAGTCCTTGTTTCTAGGGACAAAGAAGGAAAGTGAGGGGATTTCTCCTTGTGCTATAGTGTGCTTTAAAAAAAACATTTTTTCTAGGGACAGAAAACTGTAGGTAGGGAGAGTGTCAGTTTCTTTCACTGTGCCAGTCCTTGTTTCTAGGGACAAAGAAGGAAAGTGAGGGGATTTCTCCTTGTGCTATAGTGTGCTTTAAAAAAACATTTTTTCTAGGGACAGAAAACTGTAGGTAGGGAGAGTGTCAGTTTCTTTCACTGTGCCAGTCCTTGTTTCTAGGGACAAAGAAGGAAAGTGAGGGGATTTCTCCTTGTGCTATAGTGTGCTTTAAAAAAAACATTTTTTCTAGGGACAGAAAACTGTAGGTAGGGAGAGTGTCAGTTTCTTTCACTGTGCCAGTCCTTGTTTCTAGGGACAAAGAAGGAAAGTGAGGGGATTTCTCCTTGTGCTATAGTGTGCTTTAAAAAAACATTTTTTCTAGGGACAGAAAACTGTAGGTAGGGAGAGTGTCAGTTTCTTTCACTGTGCCAGTCCTTGTTTCTAGGGACAAAGAAGGAAAGTGAGGGGATTTCTCCTTGTGCTATAGTGTGCTTTAAAAAAACATTTTTTCTAGGGACAGAAAACTGTAGGTAGGGAGAGTGTCAGTTTCTTTCACTGTGCCAGTCCTTGTTTCTAGGGACAAAGAAGGAAAGTGAGGGGATTTCTCCTTGTGCTATAGTGTGCTTTAAAAAAACATTTTTTCTAGGGACAGAAAACTGTAGGTAGGGAGAGTGTCAGTTTCTTTCACTATGCCAGTCCTTGTTTCTAGGGACAAAGAAGGAAAGTGAGGGGATTTCTCCTTGTGCTATAGTGTGCTTTAAAAAAACATTTTTTCTAGGGACAGAAAACTGTAGGTAGGGAGAGTGTCAGTTTCTTTCACTGTGCCAGTCCTTGTTTCTAGGGACAAAGAAGGAAAGTGAGGGGATTTCTCCTTGTGCTATAGTGTGCTTTAAAAAAACATTTTTTCTAGGGACAGAAAACTGTAGGTAGGGAGAGTGTCAGTTTCTTTCACTGTGCCAGTCCTTGTTTCTAGGGACAAAGAAGGAAAGTGAGGGGATTTCTCCTTGTGCTATAGTGTGCTTTAAAAAAACATTTTTTCTAGGGACAGAAAACTGTAGGTAGGGAGAGTGTCAGTTTCTTTCACTGTGCCAGTCCTTGTTTCTAGGGACAAAGAAGGAAAGTGAGGGGATTTCTCCTTGTGCTATAGTGTGCTTTAAAAAAACATTTTTTCTAGGGACAGAAAACTGTAGGTAGGGAGAGTGTCAGTTTCTTTCACTGTGCCAGTCCTTGTTTCTAGGGACAAAGAAGGAAAGTGAGGGGATTTCTCCTTGTGCTATAGTGTGCTTTAAAAAAACATTTTTTCTAGGGACAGAAAACTGTAGGTAGGGAGAGTGTCAGTTTCTTTCACTGTGCCAGTCCTTGTTTCTAGGGACAAAGAAGGAAAGTGAGGGGATTTCTCCTTGTGCTATAGTGTGCTTTAAAAAAACATTTTTTCTAGGGACAGAAAACTGTAGGTAGGGAGAGTGTCATTTTCTTTCACTGTGCCAGTCCTTGTTTCTAGGGACAAAGAAGGAAAGTGAGGGGATTTCTCCTTGTGCTATAGTGTGCTTTAGAAAAACATTTTTTCTAGGGACAGAAAACTGTATGTAGGGAGAGTGTCAGTTTCTTTCACTGTGCCAGTCCTTGTTTCTAGGGACAAAGAAGGAAAGTGAGGGGATTTCTCCTTGTGCTATAGTGTGCTTTAAAAAAACATTTTTTCTAGGGACAGAAAACTGTAGGTAGGGAGAGTGTCAGTTTCTTTCACTGTGCCAGTCCTTGTTTCTAGGGACAAAGAAGGAAAGTGAGGGGATTTCTCCTTGTGCTATAGTGTGCTTTAAAAAAACATTTTTTCTAGGGACAGAAAACTGTAGGTAGGGAGAGTGTCAGTTTCTTTCACTGTGCCAGTCCTTGTTTCTAGGGACAAAGAAGGAAAGTGAGGGGATTTCTCCTTGTGCTATAGTGTGCTTTAAAAAAACATTTTTTCTAGGGACAGAAAACTGTAGGTAGGGAGAGTGTCAGTTTCTTTCACTGTGCCAGTCCTTGTTTCTAGGGACAAAGAAGGAAAGTGAGGGGATTTCTCCTTGTGCTATAGTGTGCTTTAAAAAAACATTTTTTTCTAGGGACAGAAAACTGTAGGTAGGGAGAGTGTCAGTTTCTTTCACTGTGCCAGTCCTTGTTTCTAGGGACAAAGAAGGAAAGTGAGGGGAATTCTCCTTGTGCTATAGTGTGCTTTAAAAAAACATTTTTTCTAGGGACAGAAAACTGTAGGTAGGGAGAGTGTCAGTTTCTTTCACTGTGCCAGTCCTTGTTTCTAGGGACAAAGAAGGAAAGTGAGGGGATTTCTCCTTGTGCTATAGTGTGCTTTAAAAAAAAAAATTTCTAGGGACAGAAAACTGTAGGTAGGGAGAGTGTCAGTTTCTTTCACTGTGCCAGTCCTTGTTTCTAGGGACAAAGAAGGAAAGTGAGGGGAATTCTCCTTGTGCTATAGTGTGCTTTAAAAAAACATTTTTTCTAGGGACAGAAAACTGTAGGTAGGGAGAGTGTCAGTTTCTTTCACTGTGCCAGTCCTTGTTTCTAGGGACAAAGAAGGAAAGTGAGGGGATTTCTCCTTGTGCTATAATGTGCTTTAAAAAAAACATTTTTTCTAGGGACAGAAAACTGTAGGTAGGGAGAGTGTCAGTTTCTTTCACTGTGCCAGTCCTTGTTTCTAGGCACAAAGAAGGAAAGTGAGGGGATTTCTCCTTGTGCTATAGTGTGCTTTAAAAAAACATTTTTTCTAGGGACAGAAAACTGTAGGTAGGGAGAGTGTCAGTTTCTTTCACTGTGCCAGTCCTTGTTTCTAGGGACAAATAAGGAAAGTGAGGGGATTTCTCCTTGTGCTATAGTGTGCTTTAAAAAAACATTTTTTCTAGGGACAGAAAACTGTAGGTAGGGAGAGTGTCAGTTTCTTTCACTGTGCCAGTCCTTGTTTCTAGGGACAAAGAAGGAAAGTGAGGGGATTTCTCCTTGTGCTATAGTGTGCTTTAAAAAAACATTTTTTCTAGGGACAGAAAACTGTAGGTAGGGAGAGTGTCAGTTTCTTTCACTGTGCCAGTCCTTGTTTCTAGGGACAAAGAAGGAAAGTGAGGGGATTTCTCCTTGTGCTATAGTGTGCTTTAAAAAAACATTTTTTCTAGGGACAGAAAACTGTAGGTAGGGAGAGTGTCAGTTTCTTTCACTGTGCCAGTCCTTGTTTCTAGGGACAAAGAAGGAAAATGAGGGGATTTCTCCTTGTGCTATAGTGTGCTTTAAAAAAACATTTTTTCTAGGGACAGAAAACTGTAGGTAGGGAGAGTGTCAGTTTCTTTCACTGTGCCAGTCCTTGTTTCTAGGGACAAAGAAGGAAAGTGAGGGGATTTCTCCTTGTGCTATAGTGTGCTTTAAAAAAACATTTTTTCTAGGGACAGAAAACTGTAGGTAGGGAGAGTGTCAGTTTCTTTCACTGTGCCAGTCCTTGTTTCTAGGGACAAAGAAGGAAAGTGAGGGGATTTCTCCTTGTGCTATAGTGTGCTTTAAAAAAACATTTTTTCTAGGGACAGAAAACTGTAGGTAGGGAGAGTGTCAGTTTCTTTCACTGTGCCAGTCCTTGTTTCTAGGGACAAAGAAGGAAAGTGAGGGGATTTCTCCTTGTGCTATAGTGTGCTTTAAAAAAACATTTTTTCTAGGGACAGAAAACTGTAGGTAGGGAGAGTGTCAGTTTCTTTCACTGTGCCAGTCCTTGTTTCTAGGGACAAAGAAGGAAAGTGAGGGGATTTCTCCTTGTGCTATAGTGTGCTTTAAAAAAACATTTTTTCTAGGGACAGAAAACTGTAGGTAGGGAGAGTGTCATTTTCTTTCACTGTGCCAGTCCTTGTTTCTAGGGACAAAGAAGGAAAGTGAGGGGATTTCTCCTTGTGCTATAGTGTGCTTTAGAAAAACATTTTTTCTAGGGACAGAAAACTGTAGGTAGGGAGAGTGTCAGTTTCTTTCACTGTGCCAGTCCTTGTTTCTAGGGACAAAGAAGGAAAGTGAGGGGATTTCTCCTTGTGCTATAGTGTGCTTTAAAAAAACATTTTTTCTAGGGACAGAAAACTGTAGGTAGGGAGAGTGTCAGTTTCTTTCACTGTGCCAGTCCTTGTTTCTAGGGACAAAGAAGGAAAGTGAGGGGATTTCTCCTTGTGCTATAGTGTGCTTTAAAAAAACATTTTTTCTAGGGACAGAAAACTGTAGGTAGGGAGAGTGTCAGTTTCTTTCACTGTGCCAGTCCTTGTTTCTAGGGACAAAGAAGGAAAGTGAGGGGATTTCTCCTTGTGCTATAGTGTGCTTTAAAAAAACATTTTTTCTAGGGACAGAAAACTGTAGGTAGGGAGAGTGTCAGTTTCTTTCACTGTGCCAGTCCTTGTTTCTAGGGACAAAGAAGGAAAGTGAGGGGATTTCTCCTTGTGCTATAGTGTGCTTTAAAAAAACATTTTTTTCTAGGGACAGAAAACTGTAGGTAGGGAGAGTGTCAGTTTCTTTCACTGTGCCAGTCCTTGTTTCTAGGGACAAAGAAGGAAAGTGAGGGGAATTCTCCTTGTGCTATAGTGTGCTTTAAAAAAACATTTTTTCTAGGGACAGAAAACTGTAGGTAGGGAGAGTGTCAGTTTCTTTCACTGTGCCAGTCCTTGTTTCTAGGGACAAAGAAGGAAAGTGAGGGGATTTCTCCTTGTGCTATAGTGTGCTTTAAAAAAAAAAAATTTCTAGGGACAGAAAACTGTAGGTAGGGAGAGTGTCAGTTTCTTTCACTGTGCCAGTCCTTGTTTCTAGGGACAAAGAAGGAAAGTGAGGGGAATTCTCCTTGTGCTATAGTGTGCTTTAAAAAAACATTTTTTCTAGGGACAGAAAACTGTAGGTAGGGAGAGTGTCAGTTTCTTTCACTGTGCCAGTCCTTGTTTCTAGGGACAAAGAAGGAAAGTGAGGGGAATTCTCTTTGTGCTATAGTGTGCCAAAGCATTCCTCATCAACCACCTTTGAAATCCTTGTTTTTTGGACAGTCAGGGAAATTGTCGTTGTGCTATTCTGTGCAAAAGCAATAATCCTCAACCATATTTAGAAATCCTTAAGTAAAGGGACAGAGAAGGACACCTGAAGGTAGCCCTTATTGCTTTTTTCCCATCTCCCTGCAGGCCATCTATTAGAATGTCTGGAAGGCAAACAAGGAGAGGCAGACAGTCAGGAGGCAATAAAAGAGGGCAAGCAGGCTCTGTGTCTGGGGGCAACAGTGCTGGTCGTGGACGCGGTGCATTGTCATCAGCACATGGCCATGGGACACGCTTGTCCTTCTTTTCGGCAGCTGGACATGTTGAGCCACATCATGCCGAAGACTTGGTAGAGTGGATGACCAAGCCCTCCTCCTCCTCCTCATCCTCTCTCACCCAGGCTCAGGGTACTGGCAAAGCAGCTGCCAAAGCGTCCTCTTCCCTGGTATCAATGTCAGACTCATCATCAGTCACTCCTTCCCTAGACCCACCATGTCCTCCTCCTGAGGAGTCCCCCGAACTGTTTGAGCACAGTGTTGGGTACATGCTCCAGGAGGATGCCCAGCGTTTCGAAGGGTCTGATGATGAAACCCAGCTACAGGAAGGCAGTAGCGTGAGAGCAGACAGAGGGGATGCAAAGAAGGACACCAATCTGGCAGTCATGTTCCAGCAGCTGCAGCATACTGCCAGATTGGCTCCAGTGATGAGGAGGGAGGGGATGATGAGGTCACTGACTCCACGTGGGTGCCTAATAGGAGAGAGGAGGAGGAGGAGGATGAGGAGGAGGCACATCTCCAACGAGGCAGGATGCCCTTTGGTGGCCAGCGTAAGGGCAGTACACCGACGGAATCACACCGCAGAGCTCCGCCTGTGCAGGGCGCTGCCTCTGCCCGTCATTCAAAAAGTTCCTTGGTGTGGGCCTTTTTTGAGGCTAGTGCATCAGATCGCACAGCTGCTGTTTGCAACATATGTCTCAAGCGTATATCGCGTGGCCAAAACATCAGCCGCTTGGGTACCACATGCCTGACCAGACATATGTTGACCTGGCATGCAGCTCGTTGGCAAGCCTACCTCAAAGACCCACACCAAAGAACAAAGCGGACCTCTCCTTGCACCGCATCAGCTGGGATCTCCAACCCCACTATAACTTCAGTCCTCTCTGAAACATGCACTGAGAGGAATGAAGGTGTAGAATTAGGTGTGTCACAGCCAAGTACTTGCGGCCACTCTGCTAGCAGTACACCGACGTCCGATTCTAGCAGGCAAATTTCCCTGCCCCAGCTGCTGGACCGTCGAAAGAAGTTCACTCCCAGCCATCCACATGCCCAGCGGTTGAATGCTAGCTTGGCTAAATTGCTAGCGCTTCAACTGCTGCCTTTTCAGTTGGTAGACTCGGCCCCCTTCCGTGAGTTTGTGCAATGTGCGGTTCCTCAGTGGCAGGTTCCCAAACGCCACTTTTTCTCACGGAAGGCTATTCCGGCTCTCTACCGGCATGTGGAAGGCAATGTCTTGGCCTCGCTGGACAGGGCAGTCAGCGGTAAGGTGCATATTACCGCTGACTCATGGTCCAGCAGGCATGGACAGGGACGTTACCTTTCTTTCACGGCCCATTGGGTCACTCTTTTGGCAGCTGGGAAGGATGCAGGACAAGGTGCAGTAGTGTTGGAGGTTGTTCCACCGCCACGCCTCCAAAATGCTACTACTGGTTGTGACACACCTCTCTCCTCCACCCCCTCCTCTTCTTCCTCCATGGCCTCT
Organism: Rana muscosa; assembly: GCA_029206835.1. Taxonomy (NCBI): domain Eukaryota; kingdom Metazoa; phylum Chordata; class Amphibia; order Anura; family Ranidae; genus Rana; species Rana muscosa. The sequence goes on along the minus strand of CM055116.1, from coordinate 1,075,599,207 downwards.
TCCTGTGGTTTGTCCTATGAACCAGCGGTGCTCCGTAGCCGTTCACGGGGCTACGCAAGTACGCAGGCAAAAAGATGCCATGCCGTGCTTGCGCTGGTGTGTTTGGGGGACAGAAGCCACACTGGGGCAGAGGTCCTGTCTGCTCTGCAGGGCCAGGCCGAGAGGTGGTTGACGCCACGCCAGCTTAAGCCAGGAATGGTGGTTTGCGACAATGGCACCAACCTCCTCTCCGCCCTCCGACAGGGACAACTGACCCATGTGCCCTGTGTGGCTCACGTCCTTAACCTGGTGGTGCAGCGGTTCTTGGGCAGGTACCCGGGCTTACAGGATGTCCTGAGGCAGGCCAGGAAAGTCTGTGTGCATTTCCGCAGATCTTATAATGCCAGTGCTCGCCTGGCTGAGCTGCAAAAGGAGTTGAACCTGCCCAAGAACCGCCTTATATGTGACATGCCCACCAGGTGGAACTCAACGTTGGCCATGCTGCAGCGGCTGCACACGCAGCAGAGGGCCATCAATGAGTACCTGTGCGACTACGGCACCAGGACAGGGTCAGGGGAGCTTGGTTTTTTTTCTCCACGCCAGTGGGGCATGATCAGGGATGCATGCACTGTCCTGGCACCATTTGAGGAGGCCACGAGGATGGTGAGCAGTGACAGTGCATGCATCAGTGACACTGTACCTCTTGTCCACCTGTTGGAGCACACGCTGCGTGGAATAATGGACAGGGCACGTGAGGCAGAACAGAGGCAGGAAGAGGAGGACTTCCTTGCCTCTCAAGGCCCCCTTTACCCAGACAGTGTTCCTTCTGTCCCACCCATCGCACAGGAAGAGGAAGAGGAGGAGGAGGAGGAGGAGGAGGAGGATTGTGTCAGCATGGAGGTGGAGGCTGGCACTCAGCATCATCAGCAGCAGTCTTTTAGGGATGATTTACAGTCCCAAGAAACCAGTGGACTTGTACGTGGCTGGGAGGAGGTGGCTGCGGATCATGTCGTCCTTAGTGACCCAGAGGACTCCGGAGCGAATGCCTCAGCAAACCTACGCTGCATGGCCTCCCTGATCCTGCAAAGTCTGCGGAAGGATCCTCATATTCTTCGGATCAAGGAGAGGGACCATTACTGGCTGGCCACTCTCCTTGATCCACGGTACAAGGGTAAGGTTGCGGACCTTATGTTACCTTCGCAGAGGGAGCAGAGGATGAGACAACTCCGGGAGGCCTTGCAGAAAGGTCTGTGCAACGCGTTCCCAGAGACTGGGAGGTTACAAACTCCTGGTCCTGGACAACGAGTTGCTGAGGCTTCGGCCAGTCAAAGAAGGAGCGGTGGGGAAGGTGGCCGTCTGACCGATGCGTTCAGACAATTCTTTAGTCCGCAGCCCCAAAGTATGATCGGTTCCAGCAACCATCGCCAGCGTCTGATAAACATGGTGCAGGAATATCTAGGGGCAAGGTCAGACTTGGACACCTTCCCCACCGAAAATCCTCTGGCTTACTGGGTCTTGAGGATGGATCACTGGCCAGAGCTTGCACAGTATGCAATTGAGCTACTGGCCTGTCCTGCATCCAGCGTTCTTTCGGAACGCACATTCAGTGCTGCTGGAGGATTTGTCACGGATCACAGGGTGCGCCTGTCCACCGACTCGGTTGATCGACTGACTTTCATCAAGATGAACCAGTCTTGGATCACCACCAGCTACCACACACCTGATGCTGATATAACAGACTAATTGATTTTAACATGTCACATCCCTTCAAGACTGATGCTGATGCTGAGTGCCTGTGCTGTTATGTTGACTGGCTATCCTCCTCCTCCGAGTCCTCAATGATACGATTGATGATGATAGCTTGGAAGATCATTTTTGTTTATGGGTGCCGCCACCAGTGGCTAAGGCCCAATTTTTCAGCCCCTGTTTTACAGGGGCGTGTAATTACAATTTTTTTAGCAATAATTTGCCATAGGGCTCATTGCTGTGCTCCAAGTACAGTATCTGTGAGGGGTTGGAGTGTTGTGGCACCAGTGCCTAAGGCCCAATTTTTCAGCCCCTGTTTAACAGGGGCGTGTCATTACAATTTTTGAAGCAATACTTTGCAACAGGGCTCATTGCTGTGCTCCAAGTAACGTATCTGTGAGGGGTTGTAGTGTTGTGCCACCAGTGCCTAAGGCCCAATTTTTCAGCCCCTGTTCAACAGGGGCATGCAATTACAATTCTTGATCTAATAATTCACAGCAGGGCCCATTGCTGCACCCACCAAGAGTAACTCTGAGGGCTTACAGTGTTGTGGCAACGCCACCACCACCACCACCACCACGAAAGGCCCAATTTTTCAGCCCCTGTTCAAAAGGGGCATGTAATTACAATTCTTGATCTAATAATTCACAGCAGGTCCCATTCCTGCACCCACCAAGAGTAACTCTGAGGGCTTACAGTGTTGTGGCAACACCACCACCACCACCACCACGAAAGGCCCAATTTTTCAGCCCCTGTTCAAAAGGGGCATGTAATTACAATTCTTGATCTAATAATTCACAGCAGGGCCCATTCCTGCACCCACCAAGAGTAACTCTGAGGGCTTACAGTGTTGTGGCAACACCACCACCACCACCACCACCACGAAAGGCCCAATTTTTCAGCCCCTGTTCAACAGGGGCATGCAATTACAATTCTTGATCTAATAATTCACAGCAGGGCCCATTGCTGCACCCACCAAGAGTAACTGTCAGGGCTTACAGTGTTGTGGCACCAGCACCACCATCAAAGGCCCAATTTTTACTACCACTGTTCAACTATTATATGTAATTAAAATTCCTGATATAATAGTTGACAGCAGGGCGTTCCAGCACCAACCAAGAGTAACTGTGAGTGCTTACAGTGTTGTGCCAACACTAACAACTAAGGGGCCTATTTCTGCAGAGTATATACGGCAGGTCCCTACTTTCAAACATCCAACTTACAAACGACTCCTACTTGCAAACGCAAGAAGACAACATGAAGTGAGAGGAAATCTACCCCTAGGAAGGAAAATTCTCTCCTGTAAGAATAAATATGGGAGAAAGGTGTCTCCTCTGTACTGATGCTTTATCAGCAATCCTTGTTTCAAGAAAAACACCACATTTCAAAAACAGTTGACATTGGGACGGAAAGTGAGGTGAAATGTTCTGAACAGGGGCACAGACAGCAAAACAAATGTTACAGGGGTGATAACCCTTACCTATGTTTTCCAAAAAGTTTAAAAATAGATTTTTGGGCTGGAGCTACACTTCAACAATGTACCTGTTCAAAATTACAAACAGATTCTACATAAGAACAAACCTACAGTCCCTGTCTTGTATGCACCGCCTGTATACGGCTGTTCAGAGTATATAGGGCCTTTTTTATTTTATGTGCGGGGTTCCCCTTAATATCCATACAAGACCCAAAGGGGCTGGTAATGGGCTGGGGTAGGGGGGGGGGGTCATGGGGTAGCTATGCCATTTTTCTTAAAGATTTTCATCCATATTACCGGGACCAGACATTACATTAAAGCCGCAAGCAGTTTTAAATGGCTTTTTTTTCCTTTAGAAGTGTCATTTTGTGCAGGGACCGTTCTAAACACGGGAAACACGTGGCACTTCACAGGCATACTTTAGACACCCCCCAGGTACGATATTTAAAGGAATATTTGACTTTTTTTTTTCACTTTATGCATCATTAAAATGACTGCTCCCGAAAAACGACCGTTTTTAAAACTTCTTTTTGCATTGATACATGTCCCCTGGTGCAGAACCCGGGTTCCCAAACCCTTTTTAGGACAATAACATGCATAATAGTTGTTATAATTAGCACTTTAGAATTCGAACGTTCGCATCCATTGTATTTAATAGGGTTCTAATGTTCGTACGAACTTTCGGTCCGTTCGCGGGTTCTGGTGCGAACCGAACCCGGGGGTGTTCGGCTCATCACTAAGTGTCAGAATAGGCCTGGTCTTTAGATGTGGATGTTTGTGGATGTCTGCACTGAACCACTGACATTCCAGGGACAAGACTTCCTAATGTATGATTATTTTAATAAATCACAGATACCTTGAAACTCTGCCCTTGGATCTGCATAAAGTTTGAGCTTTATGTTTTGCAAACATCCCCAAAAAAATGGAGAGATTGCAATCTGCATCATCAAACCAGGATTATGTGAAAAATACTAATCTGTGAGGTTTGTTGAGCTTATTTATAAACATTAGGTGGCTGAGTAAATCACAATATGATAAAATCAGTTATAACTTGAGAATCCAGACAAGAAACAAAAGGAGACATTGTTATTTTTAAGCATTAACTGATTCACGCATCTCTGTTATGCTGTAATTCATGGAATTCATGTTCAAGGTGCAGTCACCAATTATTCACTCTTGCAACTGCCAGAGAACAGTTGAAGGGTATTATTAAATACTCAGAAAATAAATTTGTATTGTATTGTTTCCATTTTACAAATGCAGACCATGTTTACTCATACAGAAGAGCTTTTCAATTAAATGTTTAAAGTGGTAAATTGGATTACAGTTAACCAAGCATGAAAAATAATGTTACATTGTGTGGTAGTGCTATAATGAGTGCCATTCCTGCTATTATGTATGATAAGTATTTTGAATAAGGAGGTGGTACAACTCACCCCATTGTCTCTTAACTGCCTCCTACATTTAAGAAAATGCAAAGGCTGTACAATTTTCACCCCTCTAATGTTTACCTTTCTTTCCTGTGACAAAAACAAAGATATTTAATCGAGAGTTGAGTGTGGTACCGTACAATGCTGTCTAAAGTTATTTAGTTTAAAAAAACACTAAAAACTGAACTACAATATTTAAAAAAGAAAATCTTTTATCCATATTCATATTCAGAGTTTTAAAGCTGTACAGATGCAGTGACGAGAAATCAATGTTACACACAGGCTTTTTTTTTTCAACAGCTGAGCAAGGGAGATAAAGGAAAAAAAAATGTAAATGAGACCAAAGCTCATTTGTATGAAATATTTCATATTGTCCTTATCTAAAAATATGTTCTATGTTTTAGTTCTGACCATAATTAATTAGGAAATAAACTGTGTACCAAACCACTATACAATTAATATAATGATTTAACTTAGTCAATTGTTTGTCCAGCACTTAAAGCAGTAAACCAAAAACACATATAAAACACACCAAAATACATAAAATGCACAAACAAAAACATGCTTAAAGGCAAGCAGTAACTCTAATCAGAAGCACATAGTCCTACTTACACACACTGCATATTTGAAAGCTAAAGCTGTAGAATAGTACACTGTACTTCAAGATAATATAATGTAGCATACTAATTTTCGTTATAATAAAATCCTTATTTTCTCTCTTTTATAAAATGACCACATGGCTGCTATATACTATTCATGACTAGTGAGGGTTGAGATTCATTATGAAGATCAGTGGCTTCTACCTATTCCACATCTGTATAACTCAATACTATTACTACACTTTAGAGAGGCCAAATAAATTAAAATAAATGCTATAACGGTAACTACATTCATTTTGGAAAAATAAAATAAAAGTATTTTTTAAACCCCAAAATCGCTTAGCAAGAAGATCTATGCCCCCATTTACTTGTTCTCTACAACATGTTTCCACAATGAAGCTGGTGTCATTAAATAGGAAAGGGCAGGGCTATGGGCATTTTAGCCTAGTTTGTTAGAAGACTGTAAGCTTACTGTGCACAGAAGGAAGCAGGGGCAGAAGAAAGAAGATTTGCAGGCTTGCCAGGTATTTCTTTTTTTTTGTGGAAAAAAAAAGGGGGCGTGTGGCTGAACCATGGCAGTGTGAGGAAGCCACAACTCTGAGCTCTGTGCTGCCGAGTGGGAATTGATAGCAGATCACCTGTCCTGCCCGCTCTACTTATCCATGCAGAAGCAGAGGAAACCCACAGGAAAACCTGGCACCCCACAACACCACAACATTACCCGCTACCTCTCTGCAAGGGTACATTTAGGTCCAGCCACATGCTCTAGCATGGCTCCCTCTGGACAATAGACATGTGCATTTGTTTTCGTCCGAATGCATTTTCGTCCGAATTTCAGGTATTTTCGTTATCGTTTTAACAAACGAAAATGAAAGCGCAGAATCCGAAAACCGAAAGATCCGACATAAACAAATGTTTTTTTTATGTTTTCGTTGCAACAACAGTTCGATATAGATAGGAGATTCGACATGACGCTGACAATAACAATCTATGTCTATCGAACCTGTGGTCGAATGTACCTAACCTTAACTCTATTAGTCCAAGATTATTCTACATAGAGAGAAAAGATTTGACATAGAGAGAAAAGATTTGACATAGAGAGAAACGATTTGACATTATAGAGAGAAAAGATTTGACATATAGAGAAAAGATCGCTGCTAGAATTGGGTGGGGGAAGTAAAATAAAAATAATTGTAGCGATAAAGAGCCGCAAGTTTCAGTTTGGGCCCTGAGTACAGCTTCCCCAACCCCCCGGCAATCTGCTCTTCTCGCTCTGGCACAGTTAACCCACAGCAATTTCACTTAAACAATCACTTATGCTTTAAATGTGGGTGTGTGGATTGATAACTCAGACTCATAGACAATGTTATAAATAATAACTGACTTTACTGCTAGTGGTAAGATAAAAGGGAATAACATGCATGTAACATTTGGTTCACAACACATAAGCAGGTCCCTGCAGTTATAAATCACAATACTGTGTGTGTGTGTACCAGCAATGGAAAGGGGACGGAACGCCACGTGGGGCGACCGTTACCTAAACACCCTGTGGTGTGATAACTAACTTATAACTATCTAACGGATCAGGCCTGATCCCTAACCATGAAACTCAGTCTTAGAAGAAACACGAATCTTCACCAGCACAGGATCTGTAAAGGTGGTGCACTTGAAGTATTTAAAACCATGTATTTGTAATCCAATAGGGGGGGGTAATTCTCCCACACCGGAGGTGTTAGGCCTCGGAAGTCTAGTAGGCACAAAGTATAAAAGTAACAGTTTAAAGATGAGCTTTCGCTCGCTCACCACTCCGGAACACTTCCCTCAGTCCGGAACTTCCACCGGCTGTGTCGGTCCTCGTCCACAGCAGCTTCTACGATCGGATCCCCGATCCAGATAACTTTAGAAGAGATGAGTCTGGATGCCACCCAGGCTCGCAAAGGGGGTGGAAGGCTCTTTGGTTCGCTCCACAGGCCCCAGGCTTCAGGCCTGGAACAGCACAGATCCGCACAGGTGTATCTCTCTCTCTGCCGCCCCGTGTCCAAAGAGAAAGAGCTAGGCCTCGCCCCCTCCTTATATTCCTTCCCCCCGACTCCCCTCTCTCTCGTATTTCCTGTCTCTGATTAAAGGGGAACACCCCGCTACACACTCCCCCCACTAAAACTCTTTGGTCCCCAAAGATAAACATTTTAACAACATTTCTGAACCATTTTAGAGAGTGCGGAGTATGATGTTGGTACAGGGAATTGCCACCAAAACTCAGAGGTGGGATTCCCTGTCCTACAGGTCACACTGGCATGAGTGGCCTGCCTAACTGTGCCAGAGAGTGAGCTGGGGTTGCCCTCCACCAAATGAACAGTGGAGGGATTGGAGCACTCGGTACTTCTTCTAGCGGTGGTAACAGAGTCCTCTGAGCTCTTTCCCAATTGAGGGTAGGTTAACTTCATGGGAGGCCTCACGACTCTGCGAGCTCTCTGCTCCCTTGGGACTTCAGGCTCTGGTGCCACAGGCTCTGTTTCAGGAACACTCTCTGACATCGTCACTGGTTCTGGGGCCTCTGTCTCTTCTTCATCTGAGTACAAGCCCGGAATATCTTCCCAGGATTCAGGCACGCCACTGGATGGAATGAACTCTGTAGCTTCTGGGTTCAGGGTCCCATCCTGCATATCCTCAGTGGGTGGAAGGTCTATGGTGGGATTTTCCGGGGTTGGGGAAGGCCATAGCCACTCCAGTTCTCCTCTCCCATCTTCACTTGGTTGAGAAGCCTGTCCACCTCTAGATCGAGAGGTCTGAGACCGAGTGTTGGGTCTGGGAGTATCCAAGATGGAAACAGATTCCGGTAGGTTCCTCACTAGAGGTATCCTGACTGCTTCTTTAAGCGGGAGTAAGTGGTTTCTGTGCCAGGTCTTCAAGGGTCCCACTCTCCTCTCTGGCTTTAACTTGTACACCGGTAGTCCAGGGAGTTTCCTACAAATAACGTAAGGCTCAGACCTCCACCTATCAGCAAGTTTGTGCTTCCCTGGGATCCCTAGGTTGCGTAGCAGAACACGGTCTCCAGGCTGCAGGTCTTGCACTCGAACCTTCAAATCATAGTTCCTTTTATTTCAGGCCCCTCTCTGGTCTGAGGCCGCTTGGGCTTGTTCATAGGCCGCTTTCAAATTATACCTAAGTCTGTCTACATATCCTTTGTGGGAGGTAGCAGAGGTATAGTCTAGAGAAATGCCAAAGGCCAGATCCACTGGCAATCTTGCTTCTCTCCCAAACATGAGGCGGTAGGGAGAGTAACCCGTCACATCACTGGTGGTGCAATTGTAGGCATGCACCAAAGTGGATATGTGTTGACTCCAATGCTGCTTCTTCTCTGTCTCCAGAGTCCCAAGCATGTTTAGCAAAGTCCGGTTAAATCTCTCAGGCTGGGCATCTCCTTGTGGATGATAGGGGGTAGTCCTGGTCTTTTCCACTCCCAGGGAGTCCAGTAAGTTCCGGATCAGGCGACTCTCAAAGTCCCTTCCTTGGTCGGAGTGGATTCTCTGTGGTAATCCATAGTGGACGAAGTATTTTTCTACAAGCACCTTAGCTACAGTGGAAGCCTTCTGGTCTCTGGTGGGGAACGCCTGTGCATAACGGGTGAAATGATCGGTTACCACCAGAACATTTCCCAATCCACTCAAATCGGGTTCGAGGCAGAGAAAGTCAATGCATACCAGATCCATTGGGCCTTGACTCTGTAGGTGGCCCATTGGGGCAGCTTGATGGGGTAGAGTCTTCCTCTGGATGCATCGTGCACAGGAGTGGCAATATTCCTCCACTTCAGCCCTCATACAGGGCCAATAGAACCGGCTTCTGACAAGTTGGAAGGTTCTTTCAGCTCCCAGGTGACCATGCTGGTCATGTAAGGCAACCAGCACAGTCTCTCGGTGCTTCTCTGGGAGAAACAACTGCCATTTATCCTCGGAGTCATCAGAGGGGCCCCTTCGGTAGACCACTCCCTGATGGACCTGTAGCTTGTCTAGCTCTCTCCTTAGCAGACGAGCCTCCTTGGAGGGGTGATGTCGAAGTTTCTCTGGACTCTCGTTTTCCAATGCTTCAAAGACCAATCTCCCCATGGGGTCTTCCAATTGGTCGCACCTCAGTTCCTTCTTAGACAGCTTCGGTAAGCATTCCTCTTCAAGTTGAGTCACCCTGCAGTAGTGTTTTGGGACTCCCACTGTGGTAACTCCTATCTCCTCGGCTCTGGAGCCCCCTCTGGCTTGAAATTCAGCCCCTTGACAAAGGGCTCGCACTCCGTCCGGTGCTACCTGAGTCCAGTCCTCCCAGTCATCAGCCATGGTATGAGATCTTCGGGACAGGGCATCTGCATCCCTATTTCCAGTCCCTGGTCTGTATTTAAGACTGAAGTTGAACCCAGATAATGCAGCCAGCCACCTGTGTCCTGTGGCATCCAACTTGGCAGTGGTGAATAGGTAAGTCAGAGGGTTGTTATCTGTTTTTACTGTAAACTCTGCCCCATAGAGGTAGTCTCTTAGTTTGTCCACCACTGCCCATTTGAGGGCCAAGAACTCCAACTTATGAGTGGGGTAGTTCTTCTCCGAGGGGGTCAGACTCCGACTCACATAGGCCACTGGTCGCAGTTGCTCTTCATACTCTTGGTAGAGCACTCCACCTAGGCCTTCATGACTAGCATCAACATGTAACTCGTATGGTCTGGTGGGATCAGCATAGGCCAATACTGGGGCTGTGGTGAGGCTCCTCTTCAGGGTTCTGAAGGCCTCTTCACACCTGGGGGTCCACTGATCTTGAACCGACTCCCCGGGTCTTCTGGGTCCCTGGCCATCCTCTTCCCCTTCAGTCTTGAGCAGTTCATTTAGGGGCTTGGCAATACGGGCAAACCCATCCACAAACCTCCTATAGTAGGAGCAGAAGCCCAGGAAAGATCTAAGTTCAGTGACTGTTGTGGGTCTTGGCCAGGAGGTAACTGCCTCCAACTTCTCAGGATCAGTAGCCACCCCCTTTTCAGACACTATGTGTCCCAGATAGTTCACCGAAGACTGGTAGAACCGACACTTCTCGGGGGAAAGCTTTAGTCCCTCTTCACTAAGCCTTCTCAACACTTTCTCCAATCGGGCCTCATGTTCCTCCAAAGTTCTCCCGAAGACAATGACATCGTCCAGGTACACGAGGACTTCTATGAGGTTCATATCTCAGACAGTCTTTTCCATGAGACGTTGAAAAGTAGCTGGGGCCCCAGATAGGCCCTGAGGCATTCTGTTAAACTCAAAGAATCCCACAGGAGTTATGAAAGCGGTCTTTTCTCTATCCTCTGGGTGCATGGGGATTTGATAGTACCCGCTCTTGAGGTCCATCACGCTGAACCACTTGGCTCCAGACAAACTCTGTAAGGCGTCCTCTATCCTTGGCGTGGTGTACTGATCAGGGGTGGTCCTCCTGTTGAGAGTTCTGTAGTCAATGCAGAGCCTCAACGACCCATTCTTCTTCCTGACCACCACTATTGGAGAGGCATAGGGGCTTCTGGATTCTCGAATCACCCCAGTCTTTTTCAGTTCTGCAAGCTGCTCCCTCAGATCCTCCAGATCTGCCAGCGGAACCCGCCTGACTCTCTCCCTGAACGGTCTGTCTTGTTGCAGGCGGATGCGGTGGGTAGCACTCCTCGCACACCCCACATCGAACTCATCTTTGGAGAAAATCTTCTCCCATCTAGTCAGCTGTGCCTTGGCTCTCTCTTTCCAGGCTCCAGGTAAATTCGGGTTCTCCATGGAAAGTTTTTCCCAAACATCTCCTTCTTCACCCGTCCCCTTTACTTCTGACCAGCTGACTGGGACAGCAGGACTCACCTGTCCCAACAGCATCCGGGCAGGGATCTCTATGGCCCTTTCTGTAGAGTTCTTCACACTCACCGGGACTCTTCCCCTGGCTTTCTTCAGGGCCTTGATTGGAATCACTTCTGGTATCACTTCCAGGCCTGAGTGATCTTCCCTTGGGTCGGATTCCAGCATGACAAAGGGACCAGGCTGCTTCCAGGTGAGCTTCACAGTGGCCCTGAGACAAGCCACCTGTCCGGGCTGCAGCACCACTCCTTCTCTCCCCAGTCTCCACACCTTCCCTATCCCCTCTCCTGGGGTCTTCTGCTCTAACACTAACCGTTGGTAGGCTGTTTTCAGCATGGGATGGATGTTTGGATCTTGATGGCTCCTCATCTTCACCAGGGGGGTCAGAAGTCTTCTCACTAGATCCGTATTGGTGCCTATGATGAGGGACATCTTGCTGGCCCCGGGTGGTCTAGGACACACAACTGCCAGGGTGTCGAACACTTCTGTCTTCCCAGCCACAGAGGGGTCGAATGTCAGCTTTATGGGCAGATAACCATCATAGGGGAACCTCTGCGTTCCCAGGCCCCATATCTCCAGTTCTTCTATCTTCTGTATAGGCAAATGGCTTAAGTGCCTATCGTAGAAGTCTCTGTACAACAAAGTCACTTGAGCTCCAGTGTCCAGGAGGGCCTTCGTATATACTTCTTCCACCTGGATAGATACAGTGGGGGACGGGCCGACCAATTCTTCTGGGTACGGCCGGGTTGAGGTCACTTTCTTCTGAGGACTTGTCTTCATCCAGTTTGTTTTTGACTTTATTCTCTCTTGAGCCCGGTATGCATTGACCTTCCCCACCCTAATGGGAGTACAAACCCGCTGAGGGATGTTATTGTCTCTTGGTTGTAGACATTCCTTCTTGGGAGTGCTAAATTTCTTCTGAGGGGTCTTGTCCCCTCTCTCTGGTGTGTATCTTGGTTGAGAGACCCTAGATTCCTTCTGAGGGGTCTTGTCCCCTCTCTTTTGCTTCCTTCCATTCAGTCCGGAGCTCACTGAAAGAGATGGGCACCCGGTTGACTCCTTCACCGGGGCCCTCTGGAGTTTCCCGCCGGCTGGCGATTATCCATTTTCTTCTTCTTGGGACTGGAACACCTACTGGCAAAGTGACCACTGCCCCCGCAGTTGTAACATAGCAGCTCTTCTCGGTCCTGTATGGAAGCTGGTTCTGAGGTATTCGGGAACAACTCCTTTCTTGGACTTGGTTTCTCTGCTCTTCTTTGATCTTTCTCCATCAAAGAGGTCAGCATCTCCAACACTTGGGACATTTGTGATTTCAAAGTGTCGACTTCTGCATCTCTTTCCGGGCTCTTGACTGAACTGACCAACACTGGTACAGGGGTGACACTCACTCTGGCCACCTGCTGATCTCTCTGCAGCGCCTCTTCGTCCCTAATAATTTTTATTAGATCAGAGTAGGTTAGTGACATTCCTCCTCCTGAGGTTTTCAGGTGCAGCCAGACTGGGTCTGAGCGCCGCACTCCCCTCATGATCTGCTTCATTCGTGCTTCATCTGCATCTTTGGGCAGCATTCCCTTCTTCAGGACGATCTTGCATAACAGCCTGTTCAACCTTCTAACATACTCTGACAGTTTCTCCTCCGGCTGCTGGAAAGTATGTTCAAATTGGTAGACCATCTCTGTCACCTTCTCCAGCTGTCCAAACTCTTCCTGCAGCATGGCCAGACAATCTTGAGCTGTACAGTTTGCATTTCCAAAACGGAAGCTCTTCACCGCTTCTGCCGCGGCACCTTTCAAACTTTCTAAAACTCGTTGTCTTTTCTGTGCTTCAGGCACCTCCCATGCCTCTACTGCTTGTAATGCCTGTTCCACCCAAGTGTCAAAATCTTCCTCCCCCGCAGGGACGGGGAGCTCCCCCGAGAATGTTTTTAGTCTCCGGTAGCTAGTCTCTACGTGCACTGTGCTTGTCTTCTGACAGTTTGTTAGTAGATCCCCTAACGCCTTTATCAGTTCGGGTGATATGGCCGTGGCAGGTGCAGGCGTCACCGGAGGTGTCGCTCCGTCTTTCCTCTCTGGCGGGGTACGGGCCGCAACTTGCGGTGATCCCGTTGGTGATAGCTCTTTCTTAGTAGCGTACGCCAAACTATAAGATCTGTTATCCGTCATCCGCGCATATTTGCATTTACAAGCCTCTGGCTTCCCATCTGAATATTCCACTAGCGTATACTGGTGTGAGGTGTCTGGGTCTGACTTCATTAACCCTTCCACCGTTTCGGTCGGCCATTCCTGACCCGGAATGTTAATGACCACTGACTGGCTTGGATCTGTCTTGGCTACTTCACACCACGTTCTGATGTCTTTCGGGTCCATGCCGGTAAGTCTTGGCGGGCTCTCACCGCTGTCTCAGTAATCCCGGATTTACGAGCCCCCACGTGTAGCGATACCCTCAACTTAAGAGAGCCGCAAGTTTCAGTTTGGGCCCTGAGTACAGCTTCCCCAACCCCCCGGCAATCTGCTCTTCTCGCTCTGGCACAGTTAACCCACAGCAATTTCACTTAAACAATCACTTATGCTTTAAATGTGGGTGTGTGGATTGAAAACTCAGACTCATAGACAATGTTATAAATAATAACTGACTTTACTGCTAGTGGTAAGATAAAAGGGAATAACATGCATGTAACATTTGGTTCACAACACATAAGCAGGTCCCTGCAGTTATAAATCACAATACTGTGTGTGTGTGTACCAGCAATGGAAAGGGGACGGAACGCCACGTGGGGCGACCGTTACCTAAACACCTTGTGGTGTGATAACTAACTTATAACTATCTAACGGATCAGGCCTGATCCCTAACCATGAAACTCAGTCTTAGAAGAAACACGAATCTTCACCGGCACAGGATCTGTAAAGGTGGTGCACTTGAAGTATTTAAAACCATGTATTTGTAATCCAATAGGGGGGAGGTAATTCTCCCACACCGGAGGTGTTAGGCCTCGGAAGTCTAGTAGGCACAAAGTATAAAAGTAACAGTTTAAAGATGAGCTTTCGCTCGCTCACCACTCCGGAACACTTCCCTCAGTCCGGAACTTCCACCGGCTGTCGGTCCTCGTCCACAGCAGCTTCTACGATCGGATCCCCGATCCAGATAACTTTAGAAGAGATGAGTCTGGATGCCACCCAGGCTCGCAAAGGGGGTGGAAGGCTCTTTGGTTCGCTCCACAGGCCCCAGGCTTCAGGCCTGGAACAGCACAGATCCGCACAGGTGTATCTCTCTCTCTGCCGCCCCGTGTCCAAAGAGAAAGAGCTAGGCCTCGCCCCCTCCTTATATTCCTTCCCCCCGACTCCCCTCTCTCTCGAATTTCCTGTCTCTGATTAAAGGGGAACACCCCGCTACACAATGATGATGATGAATGTTATTGGCTGATTGTAACCAAAGAGGAGGAGCAGTAAAATAGCTAGAACTAACTTGACAATTCAACATGAACGACGAAGATTCGACAAAGCATCGAAAAACATACAAACGTTGAATCTGTCATTGAAGGCTTATGGTGTCTGTCGAAAGTTCTAAGAAGTTTCGACGGAGCAGCTAAACTGTACGACGCTGCAATCGTACATTTACGGTCAAATGCATCCGCCCATAGGCTATAGAAAAATTCTAATGTTGGTTGACTAGTAATAATAATTAAAAAATATAATTATTACTAGTCATAAAACATTAGAATTCTACTATAGCTAGCTTGTAGGCGGAACATTCGACCAGAAATGTACGATTGCAGCGTCGTACAGTTTCGCAGCTCCGTCGAATCTTCTTTGAACATTCGACAGACACCATAAGCCTTCAATGACAGATTCGACCTTAATTCATTCAGATTTTCGGACTAATACAATTTCTAACAAAAAACAAAATAAATAAAAATTTATTTCCGGAGTAACTAAATAAATTAATTTTTCGGACGAAAACAAAATTCCGAAACAAAATATTTCAGTGTGCACATGTCTACTGGACAACAGCCACCGGACACTGCTCCTCTTGTTGCCTCCGATGCTGACACACAGGTCTCATCATCTCTGACTCCAGAGCGGGAGGCTGCCAGATCAGCCCCCCATCCCTACCCCAATCCTGCAGTCCTATCGGCAATGCATCCGCAGAGGATCCCAATATCCACCAGCTCAGAGGCTCTTCCTACCAAGACAGAAACACAGCAAATCAGGCTCTGTGAGAGGAGATTGAAAAAGTTTGTTCTCCTAAGAGCCCTGGAAACCCAGCAGGAACAATCAGTCTCTTGCATGGAGGAGCTATTGCACAGCCAGCATCAGCATTTAATCGCAATGCAGCTGCAACAGGAGGACTCAGAGAATAGGAACAGAAGAAACAACATTAGGCTCCAAGGCATTCTGGAGGATACCACAGGACTGAGAATAACGGTGTCTGCCATTTTCAATCTACTCTTGGGAAACACCAAGGACACTTACATTGAACTTGACTTGGTACACAGAGACCCAGTCATAATTTATCCTTCTCAACTGAAAACAAGAGACGCGATCTTGAGGGTGGATTTCAATACAATTAAGGAGGACATCCAACGTGAGATGTGGCGACGGGACACCATGGATTTTGACAGAGCCGTGGTGCAATTGTTTCCAGATCTGTGCCCCAAATGCTAAATCACCACCACCTGATAAATCCATTATTGTATTAACTGCACACCCAGGGAGCAACATATCACTGGAGTTTTCCCCTCTGCCTTACTGTCAAAAAGGACAACTGAGACTAGAGAAAAATAGAGAACCTGCTCTCTATTTTCTCATCGGGAATCTCGTCGGCCTGTTTCCCGACGAGAAACCCGAGAGTGTGTACAATTACCTGTCGCCGTGGAAACCCGCGCATGCTCGAAATGACTTTGACGCATGCGCGGTAGCTTCCTAGGCATGGGTAGGGTGTAGCAAGATGGCGGCAACGGCATCGAATGTGACGAGCGCACGCTCGTCGTAGTAGATGACGTCACCGCGTTCGTGCCATTCAAAAGAACGGTGGTTCTTTTGAATCGTACGTGTGTACACTCGGCCGGGACAAGATTCTTGTTCAAGAATCTCGTCAGGAAAAACGACATGTTTTTTCCTGACGAGATTCTCGGCCATGTGTACTAGGCTTTACACCTCCAAGTTCCTGCTCAATTGCAAAAATTATTCCAATTTCTAGACTGTGAAGCACTAGCAGTACCTGATTGGCTGGCTTTGCTGGAACAGTGGGAATCTAGCCTTTGGTCTCAACCAAGACCCCGGCGTGAGAAAAGTTTCCGTTCCAGCCATCCACGATCATTTGCTGCTCACCCTGATCCAGAAACCAGAAAAGTCTGAATAATGGAACTATTACCTGAATGAGCTGGAAACCTCCTGCTGCAATAGTTACATACAGTATCTCACAAAAGTGAGTACACCCCTCACATTTTTGTTAATATTTTATTCTATCTTTTCATGTGACAACACTGAAGAAATTACACTTTGCTACAATGTAAAGTAGTGAGTGTACAGCTTGTATAACAGTGTAAATTTGCTTCCCCCTCAAAATAACTCAACACACAGCCATTAATGTCTAAACCGCTGGCAACAAAAGTGAGTACACTCCTAAGTGAAAATGTCCAAATTGGGCCCAATTAGCCATTTTCTCTCCCCGGTGGGATGTGACTCATTAGTGTTACAAGTTCTCAGGTGTGAATGTGGAGCAGGTGTGTTAAATTTGGTGTTATCGCTCTCACTCTCTCACTGGAAGTTCAACATGGCACCTCATGGAAAAGGCCTCCTTGAGGATCTGAAAAAAAGGATTGTTGCTCTACATAAAGATGGCATAGGCTATAAGAACATTGCCAAGACCCTGAAACTGAGCTGCAGCACTGTGGCCAAGACCATACAGCAGTTTAACAGGACAGGTTCCACTCAGAACAAAGACGTGTGTGTGTTACCTACTGTCAAGCATGGTGGTGAGAGTGTCATGGTCTGGGGCTGCATGAGTGCTGCAGGCGCTGGGAAGTTACAGTTCATTGAGGGAACCATGAATGCCAACATGTACTGTGACATACTGAAGCAGAGCATGATCCCCTCCCTTCGGAGACTGGGCCACAGAGCAGTATTCCAACATGATAACGACTTCAAACACACCTCCAAGATGACCACTGCCTTGTTAAAGAAGCTGAGGGTAAAGGTGATGGACTGGCCAAGCATGTCTCCAGTACTAAACACTATTGAGCATCTGTGGGGCATCCTGAAATGGAAGGTGGAGGAGCGCAAAATCTGTAACATCCACCAGCTCCATGATGTCGTCATGGAGGAGTGGAAGAGCACTCCAGAGGAAACCTGTGTAGCTCTGGTGAACTCCATGCCCAAGAGGGTTAAGGCAGTGCTGGAAAATAATGGTGGCCACACAAAATATTGACACTGTGGGCCCAATTTGGACATTTTCACTTAGGGGTGTACTCACTTTTGTTGCCAGCGGTTTAGACATTAATGGCTGTGTGTTGAGTTATTTTGAGGGGACAGCAAATTTACACTGTTATACAAGCTGTACACTCACTACTTTACATTGTAGCAAAGTGTCATTTCTTCAGTGTTGTCACATGAAAAGATATAATGAAATATTTACAAAAATGTGAGGGGTGTACTCACTTTTATGAGATACTGTAGATTCGTTATTAAATTCCTTCATTTTCACTGGAGGCTGCACAATGAGTTTTCCTTTTCTCATTGATTAATGTCATGACTGGCTCCTGAGGATACCTTGAGGGTTTATATCTCTGGCGTGTTTTCCATCAACTGTTACCATGAGATGACTAGATAAGCTGATGCAGTCTGTACCTAGTGTGAGGGGTAAAAAAAGCTCACAGATGCGAGTATAGACCTTGAAAGGTCTTTGGATCTGGTAAGAAGGTATTTTTGCCCTACTTTCCTGAGCACTGGGTGCTGCACTAAATTGGAGGATATTGCACTTTTTACATCACTTTATGGACTATGGTGTCTCTGGAATTTATTCAATTAAATTTATTTTAATTTCAATAACAATTTTATTGGTATATGTGTGATAATCATTGCACTATATATGACAGCGCAACACATTTTATATATAATTTTGGATGTTGCCGTGTTCAAGGTTTTGAGTGCTGCTGTTGATTCTAATTAATTTATTTTGTTTTTCATTGTTTTCACTGTATACACCAAGCGCAATATTCCCTATTTTTTTTAATTAAAATATACAGTACCAATTTATTAAAATCAAGACAAGGGGCAACTCACATCTAGGTAGATAATTTGAGCATGTACAGAGCCTTAAAAAAGTATTCATACCCCTTGAAATTTTCCACATTTTGTCATGTTACAACCAAAAAGTAAAAGTAAATTTTATTGGGATTTTATGTGATAGACCAACACAAAGTGGCACATATTTGTGAAATGGAAGGAAAATTATAAATAGTTTTCAATTTTTTTTTACAAATAAATATCTTAAAAGTGTGGCTTGTATTTGTATTCAGCCCCCTTTACTCTGATACCCCTAAATAAAATCTAGTGTAACCAATTGACTTCAGGAGTCATCTAATTAGTAAACAGAGTCCACCTTTTTTTATTTTATTTTCAGTATAAATACAGCTTCTCTGCAAAACCCTTTAGAGGTTTGTTAGAGAACCTTAGTGAACAAACAGCATCATGAAGGCCAAGGAACACATCAGACAGGTCAGGGATAAAGTTGTACAGAAGTTTAAAGCAGGGTTAAGTTATAAAAATCTCAAGCTTTGAACATTTCACAGAGCCCTGTTCAATCCATCATCCAAAAATGGAAAGAGTATGGCACAACTGCAAACCTACCAAGACATGGCTGTCCACCTAAACTGACAGGCCAGGCAAGGAGAGCAGTAATCAGAGAAGCAGCCAAGAGGCCCATGGTAACTCTGGAGGAGCTGCAGAGATCCACAGCTCAGGTGGGAGAATCTGTTCACAGGACAACTAATCCAAAAATCTGGCCTTTATGGAGTGGCAAGAAGAAAGCCACTGTTGAAAGAAAGCTATAAGAAGTACAATTTGCAGTTTGTGAGAAGCCATGTGGGGGACACAGCAAACATGTGGAAGAAGGTGCTCTGGTCAGATAAGACCAACATTTTACTTTTGGCCTTTTAATTTTTGGCCTAAAAGCAAAACACTAAGTGTGGTGGAAAACTAACACTGCACATCACCCTGAACACACCATACCCACCGTGAAACATGGTGGTAGCAGCATCATATTGTGCGGATAATTTTCTTCAGCAGGGACAGAGAACCTGGTCAGAGTTGATGGGAAGATGGATGGAGCCAAATACAGGGCAATCTTACAAGAAAACCTGTTAGAGTCTGCAAAAGACTTGAGACGGAGACTTGAGACTTGAGACTTGAGGGCGGAGGTTCACCTTCCAGCAGGACAACGACCCTAAACATACAGCCAGAGCTACAATGGAATGGTGTCATGAAACTAGTAGACCAGACTGTGTGACTGCATAAAGGAGACCAAAACGCAAGTAAGTGATAAAAAGGTATTTATTAAAAAGGTGACAAACAAGTGAAAACAACCAGTGCAACAACCAACAAGTAGTATATACAAATAAAGGGGAGATACCGTAATCGTAAACAAGCCAGGCCGAGGTCATACACAAAGGGATATCAGCAGATGGGTATGGATGAGAGAACAACAGGACAGGCAAACAGGTAACAGGAGGGGCAGGTCCAGGATGGGCTCGGGATAGGGATCAGAACGGATCAGGTCGGGTCGGGTCAAATGCAGAGTCGGGTCAGATGCAGGCCCAGGGTCAGGCTCAGGGTCAGATGCAGGCTCAGGGTCAGAATTTCAGGGTCAGGATGAGAGATACCAAGGCAAACATGTGAGGGCTTGCCGGGTATTTTAAGTATCAGCCAGTGATTAGGCTAGGTGACACCTCTCAGCAGGAGGAGCAGTCCGCTCCATACTGCCAGGATGATATAACATCAGTAGGGAGAAGTTCTCCTGACAGTTCCAAACTGCCAGGAGACACCTGCTGGTGGACCACAGTACTGCAAGCCAAATAATAAATATTACCTGACAGTACCCCCCTCGAAAGAGCGGCCTCCGGATGCTCCAACTAACTGTTGCTGGGGAAAGTCCATGGCGACAAGCTGGGCAACAGGCAAAGTCACATCAGGTTGGGCATGAGGAATGTCCATGCCTTTAACCAAACAAAATTCAGCTTGATCTGAGCAGCGGGTACAGACACATCTGGGCAGGCAGCGGACACATCCGGGCAGACAGCGGGCACATCTGGGCAGACAGCGGGCACATCCGGGCAGGCAGCAGGAACATCAGACTGGAAAGCGGGCACATCCAGGGAGGCAGCGGGCACATCTGGGCAGACAGTGGGCACAACCAGGGAGGCAGCGGGCACATCTGGGCAGAAAGCGGGCACATCCGGGCAGGCAGCGGGCACATCAGACTGGAAAGTGGGCACATCTGGGTAGACAACGGGCACATCCGGGCAGGCAGCGGGCACATCAGACTGGAAAGTGGGCACATCCGGGTAGGCAGCGGGCACATCCGGGCAGGCAGCGGGCACATCAGGCTGGGAAGCGGGCACATCAGACTGGAAAGCGGGTACATCAGACTGGAAAGCGGACACATCAGCATGGAAAGCGGGCACATCAGACTGAGAAGTGGGCTCATCAGACTGGGAAGCAGGCTCATCAGACTGGAAAGTAGGCACATAAGGCTGAAAAGCGGACACATCAGGCAGGAAAGCAGGCACATTAGACTGGAAGGCAGGCACATCGGACTGCAAGGCAGGCACCGGGACATCAGGCTGGAAAGTGGACACCAAGACATCAGGCTGGAAGGCAGGTATCAGGACATCAGGCTGGAAGGCAGGTACCAGGACATCAGACTGGAAGGCAGGCACCAGGATACCAGACTGGAAGGCAGGCTACAGGACACCAGACTGAAAGGCCGGCACCAGAACACCAGACTGAAAGGCAGGCACAGGACATCAGACTGGAAGGCAGGCACATCAGACTGGATAGCAGGTACTGGAACTTCAAACCAGGCAGCAGGTACTGGAACTTCAGAAAGCACAGGCGCTGGCACATCAAACAGAACAGCAGGTGCTGGCACAACAGGATGAACAGCAGGTGTATCGGACTGGATAGCAGGTACTGGAACTTTAACCCGGGCAGCGGTGCTGGAACTTCAGACTGGGCAGCAGGCACAGGCGCTGGCACATCAGGCAGAACAGCAGGGGCTGGCACAACAGACTGGATAGCAGGTACTGGAACTTCAGACTGGGCAGCAGGCATAGGCGCTGGCACATCAGACATAGCAGGTGCTGGCACAACAGGATGAACAGCAGGTGCATCGGACTGGATAGCAGGTTCAAACCGGGCAGCAGGTACTAAAACTTCAGACTGGGCAGCAAGCACAGGCACTGGCACATCAGACAGAACAGCAGATGCTGGCACAACAGGGTGAACAGCAGGTGCATCGGACTGGATAGCAGGTACTGGAACTTCAAACTGGGCAGCAGGTACTGGAACTTAGAACGGGATAGCAGGCACTGGGACGTCAGACTGTGTAGCAGGCACTGGGGCATCAGACTGGGTAGCAGGCACTGGCATGTCAGACTGGGTAGCAGGCACTGGAGCGTCAGACTGGGTAGCAGGCACTGGGACGTCAGACTGGGTAGCAGGCACCGGGACGTCAGACTGGGCAGCAGGCACTGGGACGTCAGACTTGGTAGCAAGCACTGGGACGTCAGACTGAGTAGCAGGCACAACAGACTGGACAGCAGGCAAAGAGTTGGCAGATTTAGGTGGGTCATCAGGTTTAACTGGCATGAACGCAGGCTGGAACGGGTTGGTTGGTGTGGAGGCAGGTTTTTGTGGAATTGTTACAGGTGGAAGGGAAGAAGCAGGTGGATTGAAGGCAGGGTAGGTGCAGCAAGTAGAGACTGGGTAATAGACATGTGCACACTGAAATATAAATTTATTTAGTTACTCCCGAAATTCGTTTTTATCTATTTCGTTTTTCGTTAGAAATTGCATTCGTCCGAAAATCTGAATTATTAAGGTCGAATCTGTCATTGAAGGCTTATGGTGTCTGTCGAATGTTCAAAGAAGATTCGACGGAGCAGTGAAACTGTACGACGCTGCAATCATACATTTCCGGTCGAATGTTCTGCCCACAAGCTATAGAAGAATTCTAATGTTGTATGACTAGTAATAATTATATTTATTCATTACTATTACTAGTCAACCAACATTAGAATTCTTCTATAGCCTATGGGCGGATGCATTTGACCGGAAATGTACGATTGCAGCGTCGTACAGTTTTGCTGCACCATCGAATCTTCTAACTTTCGATGCTTTGTCGAATCTTCGTCATTCTAGCTATTTTACTGCTCCTCCTCTTTGGTTACAATCAGCCAATAACTTTCATCATCAACTTTATTTTTATTTTACTTCCCCCCACCCAATTCCAGCAGTGATCTTTTCTCTCTATGTCAAATCTTTTCTCTCTATAATAACAAATCTTTTCTCTCCTATGTCGAATCTTTTCTCTCCTATGTCGAATCTTTTCTCTCCTATGTCGAATATTTTCTCTCCTATGTCGAATCTTTTCTCTCCTATGTCGAATCTTTTCTCTCCTATGTCGAATCTTTTCTCTCCTATGTCGAATCTTTTCTCTCCTATGTCGAATCTTTTCTCTCCTATGTCGAATTTTTTCTCTCCTATGTCGAATCTTTTCTCTCCTATGTCGAATCTTTTCTCTCTATAATGTCGAATCTTTTCTCTCCTATGTAGAATAATCTTGAACTAATAGAGTTAAGGTTAGGCACATTCGACCACAGGTTCGATAGACACAGATTGTTATTGTCAGCCTCATGTCGAATCTCCTATCTATATCGAACTGTTGTAGCAACGAAAACGAAAATAAAGCATTTGTTTATGTCGGATCTTTCGGTTTTGGGATTCTGTGCTTTCGTTTTCGTTTGTTAAAACGATAACGAAAATAGCTGAAATTCGGACGAAAATGCATTCGGACGAAAACGAATGCACATGTCTACTGGGTAATAATATTTGGTAGGAAGCTGTGTAAACTGGGCTGAAGCTAGGGTTGCCATAGGCGATGGGCGGATAGATTCTTGGGAAGGCAGGTGATTAATAGCAGGACTGGATTGTTGCGGCTCGGCTAAACACAGGAGATCCGACCATGCCTACAGCACAGGTTGAACAAAAGCTGGTTCACACACACCCTGTCTGATCAGAGACTGCACTGAACGAATACAATCAGATAACACCTGCTGGGAACAAGGGAAATAATGTTCATCGAAAGAAGCCGGATCATCCTCTAATAGCCATACCAGGGATTCAACTTGGTCACCATTGAAGGGAGGAGAGAAATCATCACTTCCTTCGGGAATGCATGACAGGGCTGGCTTTATACATAACCAAATTAATGGCTGAACATCCTCAAAAGACATATAGCCCAGATCCACCAAGGAATGAGCTGATCGGATAGTTTCCATCAGCTGGTCACTGGTCCAATATTTTAAAGTCTGGCGACAATATTCACCATCCTCTGCCGCCAGCAGAGAATAATACATGGTTTCATTGACATCCATATTAACAGGACTAGCAAACCAGGATGATTCCTCAATGCAGCCATGTCTGGCTAGGGATGGCCTTGGTATACTGTCACGGAACTAGTAGACCAGACTGTGTGACTGCATAAAAAAAAGGTATTTATTAAAAAGGTGACAAACAAGTGAAAACAACCAACAACAAATAGTATATACAAATAAAGGGGAGATACCGTAATCGTAAACAAGCCAGGCCAAGGTCATACACAAAGGGATATCAGCAGATTGGTATGGATGAGAGATCAATAGGACAGGGAGAGGGTGGATGGACAGGCTGCAGGACAGGGATCAAAGGCAAACAGGTAACAGGAGGGGCAGGTCCAGGATGGGCTCGGGATAGGGATCAGAACGGATCAGGTCGGGTCGGGTCAGATGCAGGGTCGGGTCAGATTCAGGCTCAGGGTCAGGCTCAGGGTCAGATGCAGGCTCAGGGTCAGGATTGCAGGGTCAGGATGAGAGATACCAAGGCAAACATGTGAGGGCTTGCCGGGTATTTAAGTATCTGCCAGTGAGTAGGCTAGGTGACACCTGTCTGCAGGAGGAGCCGTCCGCTCCATACTGCCAGGATCCATCCGCTGGTGGAGACCAGCACTGCGGCCCAAAGATGATATAATGATATAACACAAGTATGGAGAAGTTCTCCTGACAGTTCCAAACTGCCAGGAGACACCTGCTGGTGGACCACGGTACTGCAAGCCAAATAATAAATATTTCCAGCGGATGGAACCTTTCCTGACAAATGGTTTAGATCAAAGCATTTTCATGTGTTAGAATGGCCCAGTGAAATCCAGACCTAAATCCAATTGAGAATCGGTGGCAAGACTTGAAAATTGCTGTTCACAAACACTCTCCGTCCAATCTGACAGAGCTTAAGCTATTTTGCAAAGAAGAATGAGCAAAAATGTCACTCTATAGATATGAAAAACTGGTAGAGACATACCCAAAACTACCTGCAGCTGTAATTGCAGGGAAAGGTGGTTCTGCAATGTATTGATGTGGGGGGGGGGGGGGTAGGACGAATAGACAATTGAAAACCATTTATCATTTACCTTCTACTTCACAATTACTTGCCACTTTGGGTTGGTCTATCACTTAAAATCCGGAAAAAAATACATTTAAGGATTTACGTTTTTGGTTGTAACATGACAAAATGTGGAACATTTCATGGGTTATGAATACTTTTTCATGGCACTGTGTACAGTAGTTCTGGTCAGTCTCTGGGCTTCCCTGGATTGTCCCAGTGAATTGGATCAGGCAATGGCTGTGTGTATGGACGGAAGCAGCCAATAGCCACATTAATCAGCGTGGAACGCAAGATGGCGTTGCAACGGATGTGATATCACTACGGAGGTTGTGCTGAGGCAAAAAGGGGCAGTAATGTGTTTCAAAGCTTCCTCTTCTTTGTCAGACCTACTGTAATTGGCTGAAAGAAATGTCAGTCAAATATAGAAAAACAAATAAGAGGGGCGGGCCTAGGGGCTATACTTAGTAATCTTATGTTTAGGACGGAACTCCAGCACACATATGCAAGTCCCTAGACTAATATTACAATGCAAATTCAGATAATACACTTTGCATACTTGTATAATGACACACTAATAGATAATAAATATTAATATAAATTCATATATAAATTCATATATTTACACATGAATACTGACGTAAATTCATATACAGTATAAGAATTTAATTATATATAAAAAAATTATAATTTAACCACTTGCCGCCCGCCCTATAGCGGATTGACGTCGGCAAAGTGGTTGCAAAATCCTGACAGGACGTCATATGATGTCCTCAGGATTTTGAGCCGCTGCGCGCCCCCGGGGGCACGCATCGCGGCGATCGTTGCTGCGGGGTGTCAGTCTGACACCCCGCAACTCCGATCTGGGTAAAGAGTCTCCGACGGAGACTCTTTACCACGTGATCAGCCGTGTCCAATCACGGCTGATCACAGTGTAAACAGGAAAAGCCGGTCATCGGCTTTTCCTCACTCGCGTCTGTCAGACGTGAGTAGAGGAGAGCCGATCGGCTGCTCCTCTGACAGGGGGGGGTTTGTGCTGATCGATTATCAGCACAGCCCCCCCGAGGATGCCCCCACTGGACCACCAGGGATGCCACTGGACCACCAGGGATGCCAGCACCAGGTATGCCACCCTAGACCACCAGGGATGCCAGTTAGTGCCCCCTAATGGATTCCAATCAGTGCCCACAATGGATGCCAATCAGTGCCCACAATGGGCATCACTGATTGGCAGGCATTTTTGTTTGGCACTGATTGGCATCCATTACAGTACATCAGTGCCGCCGAACAGTGCCCACCCGTGCCACCTATCAGTGCCCATCCATGCCCATCCGTGCCACCTATCAGTGCCCATCCATGCCCATCCATGCCACCTATCAGTGCCCATCCGTGCCGCCTATCAGTGCCCATCCATGTCACCTATCAGTACCCATCCGTGCCGCCTATCAGTTCCCATTCGTTCCGCCTATCAGTGCCCATACGTGCCGCCTATCAGCGCCCATACGTGCCGCCTATCCGTGCCCATCTGTGCCGCCTATCCGTGCCGATCTGTGCCGCTTATCAGTGCCCATCCGTGCCGATTATCCGTTCCACCTATCAGTGCCGCATATTAGTGCCCATCATCAGTGCCCATCAATGCCACCTCATCAGTGCCACCTCATTGGTGCCACCTCATCGGTGCCCGTCAGTGCAGCCCCATCAGTGAAGGAGAAAACTCACTTATTTAAAAAGATTTGTAACTGAAACAAAAAAAAATACATTTTTTTTCCAAATTTTTGGTCTTTTTTAATTTTTCTTAGCAGAAAATAAAAATCCCAGAGGTGATCAAATACCACCAAAAGAAAGCTCTATCTGTTGGGAAAAAATGATAAAAATTTTGTTTGGGTACAGTGTAGCATGACCACGCAATTGTCATTCAAAGTGCAACAGCGCAGAAAGCTGAAAATTGGTCTGGGCAGGAAGGTGTTTAAGTGCTCAGTATGGAAGTGGTTAAATAAAAAATATATATTAAAAAAGTGATAATTCATATAAAAATAATAGTAGAAAAAATGTGATAATGTATAAAAAGATATTTACCTAAAATTCATGAATGTCATACAAGACCTTTAAAATGGCTATAATAAAGTTGGTCCATGTATATGTGAGTATACACAAGTACATTTATAGATTTATATGCTTGCTATAGCAAACATACATACACACTTATATGATGTCTCTGATTATAAAGAGTGTCTTTTTTCATAAAAAGCAGGAAAGGTAAAAATGCACAATTATAGTGGTAATAATAAGAACACGTAGATTCTTCTGAATTGAAGGAATATAGGAGAGATTTTTATAAAGGGAAAGTTTGAAGAAATGAAATAGCTAGTGATCGAAAAGATCTTATATATTAAATAAATTACATATTATGAAGATGTTGAGTAGTTAATGAAAGTAGGCATCAGAATAATGTAGATTGAAATAATAATATATTGAAACATTTTTTTTTTTTAAAAAGTGTTAATTTAAAGTTCTTCCTTCAAGCCCTTAGGTACCAAAGTGTCAAGGGTAAAGATCCAGTTTGTTTCCTGTCGGCATAACTGTTGGAAACTTTCTGCTGGGGAAACTATGTCTGGTATGGATTCAAGGACCCATACCTTAAGATCTTTACAGGATTTTTTGTGATATTCTAAAAAATGACAGGGCACACTATGCTTGGGGTTACCCCTCTCTACAGATCTGCCATGCTCACCAAATCTTTTTCATAGGGTTCTTATGGTGCAGCCTACATATAACATACCACATGGGCAAGAGAGACAATAAATCTCAAACATAGAGGAGCAATTATGAAAGGCATTAAAGTGTAAAGTTCTACTATTTGTCATAAATTATTTTTGCCCGTGCTGTACATGTGCACAAGTAAGACACAGGGTTTTTTTTCAACAAAACATGCAAATTAATGGCATAAGAGTTAACTGGGTTCTTCCTGTAGGTGGTTTGAGAGGTTTGATTTTGCTAGAGGCAATTTTGCCTTTTACATTAGGGGCCTTCCTGTAGGCAAATTTGGGGGAAAGCATGAATGGGTGTTTTGAGATGGGGCTCCTGCTGTAGTATGGACCAGTTTTTTTAATTCAATCTTATTTTATTATATTATATGCAAGAGAAAGACAGAAAAAGACACACTTCGTCTTAAACATTACAAACAGTGATAGGATACACCATCGACAGGTATCATGTATGGCAAAACAAAGCAGGGCTAAGTTACACATATAAGGATTGAGCACCTGTGTAGGAGGACCTCCGTGGGATTTTTGTAATATCAGTCCCTGTACAAGAATAAATGAGGTAAGGAAACCTTTATCTGTATTTCTGCAAAGGGGATCCTAGGTCCTCCGTATGCAACTTATCAGATGAGATTATACACAAATCTGTTTGGAGAATATGACGTAGGGTCACTCATTGGGTTATTGGCATTAAGTAGATCGAAGCCCTGGTACGTTTTCTCACTGTATTCCTAGAGGTGTAATTAGATATAGAGAAAAGAAAAAAAGAATCAGGGTCAGGGGCAGATAGAAGGGGACAATTAGGTAGGGGACAGGAATCAGAATCCCAATCACTCCATCACGGTCCCACGGCGGACCCGTCCAGGTCACGTCCCGCCCAGGACACAAACTCAGAGGAGTATCGGAACACGGACCACGAAGTCCATGTGAGAGAGAACTGTTCACTTTTACCACTTTCCTCCGCCAGCAAGCGTTCCAGGTCTCTAATGTGGTCCACCTCAACAGCCCAATCTCCCAGGGAAGGCATGGTTGTCGATCTCCAATGACGGGGAATCACTATTCTGGCCGCCGCCAAGAAGTGTCGCAATACATCATTTCTGATGGATTTAAATGACCCCGGGATTATAGACAGGAGGGCCACCTCAGGTGAAGGCTGGATAGAGGTCGCCATCAGTTTGCAGTAAAGTGTGAAAATTCGCTGCCAGAACCTCCGCACAGGAGGGCACTCCCACCAGATGTGGAGCATGGTTCCCCGGGAGCCGAGACACCGCCAGCAGGCATCCGACACTTCCGGATTGAAGTGATGAATAGATGATGGACATCTGTACCATCTTGTTATTAGTTTAAACCCCTTCTCCTGGGTCTTAGTGGCTAGGGATAATTTGTGAGTGAGGATGAAACATTTTTGCCAGTCAATAGGGGAGATAGGGTGATGCAGATCTGTCTCCCAGGCCACCGTGTACGGTGGAAGGTCAGGGGAGTGGATATCGAGCAGAATGGAGTACAGTTGAGATACAACATGTGTTGGAGGCTCCACCTGCATGAGCAGTTCCTCGAATCTCGTCAGTTCAGCAAGAATGTCTGTAATAGACGGGAAAGTCCGGATGTAGGAGATAGTCTGTTGCCTCTGAAGCCACTGCATGGGGTGACGGGGGGTCAGACCGGCAGGGGTATCTGACCGTAAAGTGGGGTCTGCACGAAGGACCTGGGCAAGTCGTCTATGATCCTCCTTTCGCCATGGTCCGAATCTTGTTACAGACATAGCTGGTGGAAAGGCCGGTGTCCCAAAGAAGGGAGTCATAGGCCCCATGTGGTTTGACAAGCCCCTTCTGGACAACATGCGGTCCCAGATCCGAATCGTTTGACGGGTAAGGTCATTGAGAGGGCCTGAACCCCCCCGGACCGTGGGCAAGGTCCACGGGAGAGTGGAGAGTTCAATTGGGTTCATGTGGCCTTCTAATTGGACCCAAAGTTTGGTGGAAGAGTGGTGAAACCAGTCTAATATGCGGGTAAGCACCGCTGCTTTATGGTATAGGGAGGCAATTGGGGCTCCGGCCCCCCCCGAGCCTTTGGGAGAGACAGTGTTTCATACCGTATCCTTGGACGGGCCGCATTCCAAATAAATTTGGAAAACAGCTGGCGTATTTTCTTGAAGTACGAGTTGGGTATGTGAATAGGGATGGTCTGAAACAAATATAAGAACCTAGGGAGAACGTCCATTTTCAGGGCATTCACTCTACCCAGCCAAGAGAGCTGTTTGGACGCATAGTTGGTTAAATCTGCTTGGGTCCTAAGGAGTAGGGGGGCAAAATTCAGGGAAAAAAGTTGGGAAGCATCCGCCGGTATTTGAATTCCGAGATACCTTATGGAGGGGGAACCAGTTTTGAAGGAGAAAGTAGACGCTAGTCGTCGTAGGGCCGATGTGGGCAGAGATATGTTAAGGATTTCCGATTTATTGTAGTTAACCTTGAAGTTGCTAACTTCTCCAAATTTCTGAAACTCCTGCAATACCGAGGGCAAAGATGTGTGTGGATGTGTCACGAACAAGAGCAGATCATCTGCAAAAAGAGCGAGTTTCGTATGTGTGGGCCCGACTGTTATGCCGTGGATAGAGGGATTGTTACGTAGAGCGGTAGCCAAATGTTCCATAGTGAGAACATACAGGAGGGGGGATAGTGGGCATCCCTGTCGTGTCCCGTTGGATACAGAAAAGGCTGGAGAAAGCGAGCCATTCAGTCTAATCCTAGCATACGGAGAGGAGTAAAGGGACATTATTCTCGCCATCATATTAGTTCCCACACCTATTTGTTGCAGGGATAATCGAAGGAACTGCCAGTCGACTCGGTCGAATGCCTTCTCGGCATCGACTGTTAAGAGGCATAGTGGGATATCGTGGGACCGGGCATAGTTGGTTAGAAGAAGGGTCTTCAGGGTGTTATCTCTAGCCTCACGGCCACTCACAAAGCCGACCTGGTCTAAGTGTATTATCCCAGGCAACAACGGTTGTATTCTATTGGCTAGAATTTTAGCAAAGACTTTCAGATCGACCCCAATCAAAGAGATCGGCCTGTAGCTTGCACATAGAGTAGGGTCTTTGCCTGGCTTTGGGATGAGGGATATGTGGGCCTCAAGTGTTTGTGAGGGGAACAAGGAGCCCTCCGACAAAGAGTTGAACATCTTAGTTAGAAAAGGTGTGAGGAGGGCGGCAAAAAGTTTGTAAAACTTAGGAGTGAAGCCGTCTGGGCCCGGGCTCTTTCCACTCGGCGTACCCGCTATGGCTTTGGCAACCTCCTCTTCTGTGATTGAGACTTCCAGATCAGCGATGATGTCATCATCTAATGTGGGGAGCGCGGTTTCTGAGATATATGACACCTGGTCTTCCACCCTGGAAGAAGGGGAACCAGTCCCGTGAGTCTTAGATATATTGTACAGGGACTGGTAGAAGTCTCTGAATTCCTCTGCCATCTTAGTGGGTGAGGAGACCAATTCTCCCTGTGCCCCCCGAATATGAGGCACAAAGGTGGAAGTCGCTTTTGGGTGCAGGGCGCGAGCCAATGGCCTACCACATTTATCTCGAAACTTATATTGATGGAAAGCGAGCTTATCTGCATATGTGCGTGCAGAGGCTTCATAAAGCTCTCTGAGTTGTGATCGCGCCTTAGAAACGTCCGCCAGTGTTGTCACTGTCGGGGATCGCTTGTGTTCAGTTTCTAAGTTCCTAAGCTTTTGGTTTGCTGCCTCAATGGCGGCTGAGCGCTCCTTTTTAAGACGCGTACCCATTTGGATAAAGGCACCTCGTAGAACCGCCTTCAGTGCCTCCCACTGAAAGGGCAACGATGTCGTATCTGAAGCGTGGTCCACAAAAAAATTAGATATTGTATCCGAAACCCTTTTCACACATTCTGGATTCGTAAGCAACGAATCGTTCAAGCGCCATGACCACTCCCTATTCGGAGTGGAGGGGAGCGAGAACGTCATATGTATAGGAGAGTGGTCAGACCAGACCATTGGGTCTATGGTGCAGTCCGGGGACCAGTCTAGACAGCTATGGTCACTCATTAGGTAGTCTATGCAACTATAGGTGTGATGGACATGGGAGAAGTGGGTATAGTTGCGGGCCGTGGGGTGCAACACCCTCCAAACATCCACTAGACGCAGATCGTAAAATGCCCGTTTTAGAGCCCTCAGTTTGGGGAAGGAGATACACGATCGCGAGGTGGAGGAATCTAAAAGTGGTTCAAGAGGGGTGTTAAAATCTCCCCCCAGTACGAGCTTACCCTCCATGAATCCCGACAGAACCCTCAAGTATTGTAACGCGGCCGATACTTGGTTAATATTAGGGAGGTAAATGTTGGCTACCGTAAATTTGGTACCCCATAACATGAATTTCACAAACACATACCTCCCCTGTGGGTCCGAGAGATGATCAAGTACCTCTATAGGGAGCGTCTTATGAAAAGACACAGACACTCCCCTGGCTTTCTGGGTTGGGCTAGTGCTGTGGAACCACCTGTTGAAATATCTGCTGGAGCAGGAAGGGGTGGAGGCAGAGTGAAAATGTGTCTCCTGGAGAAGAAGCACATTGACCTGGCGTTTGTGCATTTGATACAGGATTTGTCCTCTTTTGGTGGCAATATTAAGCCCATTGACATTGTAGGAACAGAATTGTAGCCTAGGGCGAGAGATCACCGTGTGAGCCATGACGGAGCGACAGGGGGGGAGGGTGAGGGGAGGTGAGAGAGAAATAAGGAAAGAAACAGAAAAGGGGGAAAACACAGCAGGGGAGGAAGAGAGGAGGTAGAGCGATGTGGGGAAGAGATTGAACAGAGAGAGCACCTGGGGAAGGTGGCTCAAAAATACTAAAGTGTGCGCAAAAACGTAACACTTCGTGAAATATCACGTAGTAGGCACGAACTGTGCCAATCCTATTTAGGGGGAGAGAACGGGATTAGAACAGCTGAGTTGTGTTCCCGACAACCTAGCAGGCATAAATAACATAACTGTAAAGTAACACACCCAATGACCGTGGTATTTAAAGCTTACCTGTCTAGTCACTAAAGAGCAATGTCAGATTAAATACCATTGGTACGCTTGAGTACAATAAACAATCAAAAATGACATAAAAAAGAAAAAAGAACATCAGTGAAGAACAAGGTGTATACAAACTGGTGGCAAGATAAAGGCACAGGTATTCCCGCGTAATCATGCGGGGGTAGGAAACATCAATTGCTACATTTATAGCAGCATTAACTATGATTGTCATCACGGCTCAGCTCAGATATCTGTGTAAACGCACAGAAGGTGTCAGTGCCAAGGTCAGCCAGTTTCAAGCCCCCAGGACATAAATGCCCAGAGCCCAAGGGAAGACCCGGAGGTCCCCGGACGAGCCAAAGGGCTATGTCCGGGAAACCCCAAGCCAACCCGCAGAGCCAGAGCCGTGAGAGAACATATCAACATCACTGGCCGCTTTTCCAGAACCCCATCAAGTACAACCGCACCAGCCGAGGGCAGCGAAGTGCTTTTCGAGCCATGTGAGACAACTAAACCGTCAGCAGCATTTAAATAGCAACGTTAGCAAGAGTCAGTGGGCTGAGAGTGCAAGTACACTGTGAAGACATAACAAAACAGGGAAAACAGAAGGTGGACCTGGCCGGAGTCTCATAAAAGAGCTGTATCCACCTAGTAAGCAAAAGGACATAGCAGAAAGAACCATTTCAGGTCTCAGACGACAGAGTCCGGATCAGTCCTCTGGTGACGTGGCTCGCCGCTCTCTAGGACCAGAAGGTACCGATCTAGACTGAGGGCGTCCTCGACGTTGCAGAGGAGGGCCCGGTAGCCGCTGACGGTCATCTGGGGGGTCCAACCAGTTCGGGACGACAACAGGGTCCCGGCTCAGGAACAGGAAGAAGGCAGGAAGCTGGTCCGGGTCTGAGAGGACAAATTTGTGGTTATCTTCCCGGGTCACTTTGATGCTGAATGGGTGACCCCAAGTGTACGTGGCGCCTACTTGGCGAAGCAAGTCCAGCAGAGGGCGGACCATTCGCCGCATGTACAGCGTGTTGCGGGAAAGGTCCGGATAGAGGTGTATAGATGATCCGTGAAAGTCTAGTGGCCCCAGGCGCCAGGCCTTGCGCAAAATCTCCTCCTTTAGGGTATAGTAGTGCACCCGGCAGAGGACGTCACGAGGGCGGTCCCTGCGATCCCCTCCTATGCCTCCCACTCTATGTACTCTGTCCAATTCAATGGGAGATGTAACTTCCCTGCCCAGGACCTGGTTAAGGATAGCAATGACAGTGGGTTTGAGATCAGTACCTGAGGTCGCCTCCGGGACCCCCTGCAGCCGGATGTTGTTCCTGCGACTCCGGTTCTCACTATCTTCTATCCGGAGCTGGTGTTGCCTTAGACGGGAGAGATGAGCCGTAGATGCATTTTCAAGCGCCGTTATGCGGGCTGAGTGGTCTTCTTGGGTGGTGACCATAGCAGAAACCGTGACCTCAGACGCGGAGACCCGTTGTTTGAGGGCATTTAGTTCAACATGGAGAGAAGTTTCCATTTTGGAAGCCCAGGAATCAAAGTCAGCTCGGAAGGCAGACAGTATGGCAGTGGATGTGGCGCCTGGGGAAAGCGTCTCTGCTGAGACAGTGCCCTCGCCAAGGGCAGTGGGATCCATCAGAGGAGTCGGGTGTGTACCCGGGCCGGTCCCACTGGCAGAGGAAGCTGCTGCAGTCGGGGGAGGAGGTTGTGATCTGCCTGAGGCTCGGGTTGACGAAGGTTTATCCTTCCCTGTACGGGAGTCCTGCGATGTTGTGCGTAGCAGGTACCGTTGAATAGTACCTTGTTGCAGTTCAGCGGAGTCAGCAGAGGTAGAGCTGGAAGCCGCCATCAGCCGGTTGGGCGTGATTGGGTGGGAACGTAGCCTGCGGTCGTCGGGAGAGCACAGAGCTCAGCGGTGCATGTCTTCAGCCCTCCATCCTCAGCCACGCATCATCAAAGGTGGAACGGATGAGCAGAGGATGCGACCCGTGTTGCAAATGGGGATCAGTGCTTACTGTGATGTTACTGTCCTTTTGGAGTGCCTGTGCATGTGCTGCAGCACAGCGACACGGCAGTTTAGGCAGTACCGGTGGCCGAGGAGGGAGTGGATGGAGGTCAGTGGTAAGAGTTGAGAGTTAGCACTGAGTCCGGGTGGAGCAAGATGGCCGCTACACTTCTTGGCAGTGTGTGACTGGAGGAGTGCGGGGAGGGCGAGATGGATGAGGTATAGGCTCAGCTGCCCTGTAGGCCAGAATAGCCAGGATTTGATGTATAGGGTGAAGCAGGTTGAAGTGGGCAGGGGGGGGACCCAGCAGCACTATGGTCGGGTGTAGCAAGATGGCCGCCCCTTAAGCCTATGGGATCAGGGCTCCCACCAGGTACTCCCGTCTGCCAGCCAGGGGGGGATTAGCCTAGGTCTAATGTCCTGTATTTCACCCCTGCCCCGCTTACCCTGTGTGGGATGGTCCTTCCTGCTGGATGCTGCGTTGGGTGTAGTGGGAGCAGCAAGATGGCCGCCGACTTCCAGAGGTAGGCCGGAGCCGCGGACTTTCCTAAGGCTGGCCGCCGCGGGTGTGTGAGGCCGAACGTTCCGGGATCTCTCAGGCAGCTAGCTCCATCCAGTGCAGGCACAGGTGTGGCCGAGCCTCTCGCCGTAAACCCCGCCGACCGCGGCACTCCAGGCCGGAGGATGCAGATGTTATTGTAGGCCGCAAGATGGCTGTCAGGCTCCGGAGCCGACCACGGGCCAGGAAGAAGACCGAGGGGGCTCCTTACTGTACAGACACCCCCATCCAAGCCTGGATGGAGACGCAGGGTGTCCTGTGGGTATCCGTAGACCCCCTGGGAGGTGTTGGAGGCTTTGTGGGCCCCAAGATGGCGTTGGGCCCGAGCTGCATGGAACTGGCCTGGCAAGTTCTGGACGGCCGGCCCAAAGTCAAAAATGTACACCGGATTGCAGGTAGGAGACCCTCAGGAGCAATGGGGGTAGATTTGGAGTATCATCCAAGTAATATGTAGCGAGGATGGCTATGGATGGAAGGTATGGTTGCAGAGCTCAATGTCTGCACGTCTTCCTCAGTCGGCTCCCGGACACGCCCCCGGACCAGTTTTTTTAATACACTCTTCATTTTCTGATGTTTGGTATGATATTGTGTAGTAAATCTGTCACCTTTATTTCCCTGGGTCTGTGATTTAGGTCCCGGGATATCCTGGGTATTCTAAGTGAGATAGGCCTGCTTAATAAGGTCTGAGGGAGTATCCTTTGTTCAGAAATTTTTGTTTTAGGGAAGCACTGTATATTATAGTCTTCTAATCTCATACAATTGTGCCATGAATGGCAAAATTTACTCTTTGGGCCATTTTTTGCCCATCTCGGGTGGTTCCCAGCCTTAAGTATGGTGTATTTCTTGCTATGATGGTAGAATTAAGGTGGCTGAGCTCCAGATCCAGGAAAAAAAGAGAGGTGGTATATATGACTGAAGTGAAAGAGGCTCTAAACGTGTTAGAATTGCAGTGGGTGACAAAATCCTGTACAGACTGAGTGGAACTGTCCCAAATGATGATTATATAGCAGCCATAGGAGACCAGGTGTGCTGCAAAGGAATTGTGATCCCAGACACACCTGGCCTCCCACAGCCCTTTAGTAAGATTGGCATAACTGGGTGAAAAATTTGCCCCACTGTTGTGCCTGTCTTTTGAAGGTAGTACTCATCCTCAATTTTAAAATACTTGTGCCCCAGACAAAATTTGGTAGCAGCCATAATGAAGTTCGATTGTCTGGAGTTGATGTCAGAGTCACTAGAGATGAAATGGAGTGATGCTTAAAGGCCCACCTCTTTGGGTATAGAAGTATATAGCAAAGACATGTCCAGGGACACTCACAGGTACGTGGGTTCCCAGGTGTATGGGTGTAATAATTCTAGAAAGTGGATACCATCCCGGATATATGAGGGAAGAGTTTGTGCTAAAGGCTGGAGAAAGTAATCAATATACAGTATAAGGAGTAACTGGCGGTAATGCTCTCCATTGAGGCCACTATAGGATGTCCCGGGGGATTATCAAAACTTTTATGCACCTTTGAGAGGTGGTAGTAGTTAGGTACTTTATTTTATTGTCTTGATTTCAATAAATTGGTATATTTTAATGCTGCACTTAGTCTGGCACCCCTCTGTCTTTTTCCCTTGTATTTATAGAGCTGCCTTCTTCACTCTAAGGGTGCTGCCCCTGGTACTGCTAGTCATTACCTGACATCATGGACTTTCTATTATGGACTCATTGTTTTACATTATGATGCTTTAATGACCAGTATTATTTTTATTTTTTTTCTACATCCCTCTAGTTCCACTATCCTTGATTCTTCTTGGCAAAGTTTGGTGTGCCAATAACAATTAATGGCACTGAAAGTGCAACTAGTTAATTTTAGCTGTATGAAGGTTTCCATACACTATACAATGTGATTATACAATCTCTGTACAATCTCCTTTAGAGGTGAGGTATGCCAGTGGTCGCTCTGTTCCCTAGAGGTGACTTGATCTTCTGGGCATCAGGCCGGGAGGACAGATGGATTTGGGTTTTAACTCCCCTGCCCTTTCTTACTTTCTGATCCCCCCCCCCCCCCACCACACCACCTTTTTTTTTCTCTCCCTATTCCCTCTGTTACCTCTTCCCTCCCACTTTTTTTTTCTACTGGGGTCTAATGTTGCTTTTCTTCCTCAATTAATCACAAAAAAAGAATCAACAGATGAAGAAACAGTATATTCCAGCTGTGTAGCTCTGCTGAATGCTTCTATCACACATTGTTTATACCAGGGCTCAGGCCTCCATCAGTTTTTCTGTACTTGACATTATATTTTTGTGTATGATATTTACTGTACCCAATGCTGATATGTCTCCGTAAAATGATCTGTTTTACCGCTTCTTCTAAACAAAGAATTAAAAAAATAATAATGTGTGTAATAGGGATGAGCAACAAGCTAACTTAACAAACATATTTCTTTGTTTTTCCTTCCTTTTCTTCTTTTTTCTATATACTTTAAGTGTGAAAAGGCACAAACATATATTCTACATATGGTGAATATTCTATATATATATATATATATATATATATATATATATTGTGACAGCAGGAAGGTAAAGTCACCTGGTTGCATCCAGGGGGGTAGATATATTTCGCCCAGATTCAGGCTTTACGCCGACTTATACAACTAGGTGGAGAGTTGTATAAGGCTAGTGGGCTCATGGATGACTCATACCTCTAGGGAGAGTGTGGGGCGTCGTACAGACAGGGAGTTGATGAGACCAGCTGAAGCTTGTCAGCTCATTTAGGCCTCTATAAGAACTCCCAGCTTCATTAGATGTTAGCTCATGCCTGGACCCAGACCTGTGTGGACTGTCTAGGGAGAGTGAACCCCTGTGCGGTGAGGCAAAGCCTGTGTGGCTATTTGTTTGGACTTTTACTAAACCAGGGACTTAGGGACTAGGACAGCACCAGGCTGATCCCAGTTGTTAGTTTAGGAAACCTGCATGTTTAGTCAGAGGTCAAACTGACCAGGATTTATTTTGTTTATGTTTCTTTTTGGCTTTGCTGTGTTTTTGTCACTGTACATAGAGAAATAAACCGCACCTTTTGATTTTGAAAACCACAACCTCCGTCTGCTGGCCCTGTTTTTGTGTGGGGAGCCCAACCAGGGGGTCACACACACCCGCTACCGAGTTAACCCCCTCACAGTTGGTGGAGAACCAGTGGCAGTTTTTTTTAAGCCAGCATGGAGGAGATACTGAAACAGCTGGCTCTAGCAAATGCCAATCAACAGCAGACAAATGCAGGTTTGCAAAGGAGACTTGCAGCCCAGCAGCAAGCTCATCAACAAGCCCAGCAGCAATCTGAGGCCCGCTTCATAGACCTGTTACAGAAGCAAGAGCAGAGACTACAACAAATGGAAGCAGTAATGCAGCAACGTCCGCAGACCAGTGAGGAAAGCCGTCCCACTAATACCGCGTCCTTTGGGGTGAGTCGTTTATTGACAAAAATGACTGGAGAGGATGATCCAGAGGTATTTTTGACCACATTTGAAAGGACTGCTGAAAGAGAAAAGTGGCCTGAGGAGCAGTGGGCTGGACTGGTGGCTCCTCTGTTAACTGGTGAATCGCAGAAGGCTTACTATGACCTAGAGCCTGACCAAGCAAAAGACTATGTGATGCTAAAAGCTGAAATATTGGCAAGGCTGGGTGTCACCCTGGCTGTCCGGGCTCAGCGTGTGCATAACTGGACTTTCCAGCTTGGAAAACCCCCCAGGTCTCAAATGTATGATCTCATTCACCTGAGCAGGAAGTGGCTACAGCCAGAGACTTTGTCCGCACCAAAGATTGTGGAACGTGTTGTGATGGATCGTTTCTTGAGAGCTCTTCCTACCGCCATTCAAAAGTGGGTAAGCCATGGAGACCCAGAAACGGCCGGTAAACTTGTGGATCGTGTAGAGAGATACTTGGCTACAGAGAACCTGACGGCCTCTTCCAGAGACTCTCGGACTTTCCACCCTAAGACCAGACCATCCCCAGGGGCGGATAAGAGGATTCCAAGGGGTGAGGGTGGAGAGAGTGAGAGGGTGGGAGCTCTACCCAAAGTTTGGCGAGAACAGCCTGGGAAGTCAGGGGCTCAAGAGGCAGCCAAATGGATTGTTTGCTACCGCTGCCGGCAAGCGGGACATATTGCAGCAAATTGCCCGGTTGTGGAGGAACCCATGCAATGTGACTTTCTGATGGACAGACGTCAGTCGCTGTGTGCGACAGTCGCATGCACTGCCATTCGGGGAACTGAGAAACATTTATGCAAAATGTGTATTAATGGTAGAAATGTTGTGGTATTACTGGATTCAGGTAGCCTTGTGACCCTGATAAAGGCTGAATTAGTTAAAACAGAGGTCTCTGGGAATAGCAAGGTAGCTGTTATTTGTGTGCATGGGGACACCCGAGAGTATCCAGTGACTACAGTGTGTTTCGAGACCCCCAAAGGTACCCTCTCTCATCCAGTGGGGTTAGTATCTCAATTACCGCATGATGCCATTGTGGGAAGGGATTTTCCGAAGTTCTGGGAACTGTGGGATGATCCTGAGCCCCCCACTGGTGCCCCTATGTACCAGGAATGTGATAGCCAGAACTCCTCTGAGAGTGGTGAGGACTCTCCAGAATTTCCCTTGTCAGTATTGGCAGGGGAGACTCAAGAAACTGGAGAGGAGCCCACCTCCTCAGACGAAAACCTACCGTCTGTGGAGTTTTCTGATCTGGAGGTTCACAGGGAAAATTTTGCCACAGAACAGTTAAAAGACCCCGCCCTAATAAAGGCACGGGAAAACGTAGTGGAAATAGATGGCGAGTTAGTGAACCCAGATAATACCTGCACTTACCCATACTTCAGCGTAGAGAAGGACCTACTGTATCGGGTGGCAAAAAGGGCAGAAGAAACCGTTGAGCAGCTTGTGGTGCCCAAACCTTACAGGAAGTTGGTGTTGGAGTTGGCCCATGGGCACATTCTTGGAGGTCATCTGGGGACAGAGAAAACCCGAGAGAGGGTATTACAGAGATTCTATTGGCCTGGGGTGATGAAGGACATAGAAAATTATTGTTCCTCCTGCCCTGTGTGTCAGAGGTCGGCCCCGATGCCACATTTCCGTAGCCCGCTGGTCCCTCTACCCATCATTGAGGTCCCGTTTGAGAGAATCGCAATGGATTTGGTAGGTCCTATAATCAAGTCCGCTAGGGGGCACCAGTACATATTGGTTATAATGGACTATGCCACCCGTTATCCAGAAGCGATCCCTCTCAGAAATACCTCGGCCAAAACCATAGCCAAAGAGCTATCTCTTGTTTTTAGCCGGGTGGGTATTTGTAAAGAACTGCTTACGGACCAAGGTACACACTTTATGTCCCGGGTTATGAAAGAGCTGTGTAAATTGTTCAAAGTGACGCAATTGCGTACATCTGTGTATCACCCCCAAACCGATGGGCTGGTTGAAAGATTCAACAAAACCCTAAAACAAATGTTGAAGAAAGTGGTGGATAGAGATGGAAAGGATTGGGACTGTCTACTTCCTTATTTGATGTTTGCTATTAGGGAGGTGCCCCAATCCTCTACGGGATTCTCCCCCTTTGAGTTACTGTATGGGAGACACCCAAGAGGGCTGTTGGATATTGCCAAGGAAACTTGGGAAAGTGAGAGTTCTCCCCACAGGAGTGTGATTGAGCATGTCGCCCTGATGCAAGATCGAATTGCACAGGTAATGCCCATCGTGAAGGAACATTTGGCCCAAGCGCAGTTGGCACAGCAGAGAGTGTACAACAGTGGAGCAAAGACCCGTACCTTTTCCCCGGGGGATAGGATATTGGTACTTGTCCCTACGGTTGAAAGTAAATTCCTTGCCAAATGGCAAGGCCCCTACGAGATAATGGAAAAAGTGAGCGAAGTGAATTACAAGGTCAGACAACCAGGAAGGCGAAAGCCCGAACAGATATATCACGTTAATCTGTTGAAAGCCTGGAGGGATAGAGAGTCCCTAGTCGCAGAAACTTGGTCACCAGCTCAAACTGGTTGCGTGATTCCGGAGGTTGGAATAGCAGCCACCTTGTCACAACCCCAACAACAGGAGGTTAAGGAGTTTGTGCTTCGCAACAAGGAGGTGTTCTCTGAGCTGCCGGGACAAACATCTGGGGTAGAGCATGATATTATTACCCCACCCGGTGAAAGGGTGAAGTTAAAACCCTATCGGATCCCAGAGGCCCGACGGGAGGCAATACGGGAGGAAGTACAGAAAATGCTGAACTTAGGGGTGATAGAGGAGTCCCAAAGTGATTGGTCTAGTCCCATTGTGTTGGTGCCTAAACCGGATGGGAGCTGGCGATTTTGTAACGATTTTCGTCAGTTGAACAAAGTTACAAAATTTGACACCTACCCCATGCCACGTATAGATGAGTTGATCGACCGACTGGGAACAGCCCGATACATGACGACTCTTGACCTCACAAAAGGGTATTGGCAAATTCCCCTGGCCAAGTCGGCCAAAGAGAAAACCGCATTTGTAACCCCAGACGGGGCGTTCCAATATAAGAGAATGCCGTTCGGGTTACAGAATGCGCCGGCCACATTCCAGCGGAAAATGGACCAGATACTGAGGCCCCATCGGAAGTATGCTGCGGCTTACCTGGATGACGTAATTGTCCATAGCACAGATTGGGCCTCACATCTGCCAAAAGTGCAAGCAGTCCTAGACTCTATCCGGGAAGCGGGGTTTACGGCTAACCCCAAGAAGTGTACCATTGGGCAGGAGGAGGCCAAATATCTTGGGTACACCATTGGCAGGGGAGTGATAAAACCCCAACTCAACAAAGTCGAGGCCATCCAGAGTTGGCCACGTCCCAACAGCAAGAAGCAGGTACGGGCCTTTCTGGGAATCGCGGGTTATTATCGGCGCTTCATTCCCCACTTTGCTTCTAAGGCTGTGCCCCTAACCAACCTGACGAAAGGGAAAGGGTCGGTCATGATTAAATGGACCCCCGAGGCTGAGGCAGCATTCCAATTCTTGAAACAAGCCTTATGTAGCCAGCCAGTGTTGTACTCACCCGACTTCTCTAAAGACTTTGTCGTACAAAGTGATGCGTCAGATGTGGGGTTAGGAGCAGTATTGTCCCAGGTCTGGAACGGGGAAGAGCACCCAGTCATTTACCTCAGCAGGAAGTTGAAGTCCCATGAGGTAAATTACGCCACGGTTGAAAAGGAGTGTTTAGCGGTGAAGTGGGCTCTAGATTCCCTTCGGTACTATCTGCTAGGTAGGCACTTTGACATGGTTACGGATCACGCTCCGTTAAAGTGGATGGCTCAAAACAAGGAAACAAATAGAAGAGTGAATAGGTGGTTCCTGGCCCTCCAGGAATTCAACTTCACAGTAAAGCATCGCCCTGGCGTTCAAATGGGGAATGTGGATGCTTTGTCTCGAGTACATGAATGCCTGATTGCTGGTGTTCCAACCCCGAGGTTAAAACAAGAGGGGGGGGTATGTGACAGCAGGCAGGTAAAGTCACCTGGTTGCATCCAGGGGGGTAGATATATTTCGCCCAGATTCAGGCTTTACGCCGACTTATACAACTAGGTGGAGAGTTGTATAAGGCTAGTGGGCTCATGGATGACTCATACCTCTAGGGAGAGTGTGGGGCGTCGTACAGACAGGGAGTTGATGAGACCAGCTGAAGCTTGTCAGCTCATTTAGGCCTCTATAAGAACTCCCAGCTTCATTAGATGTTAGCTCATGCCTGGACCCAGACCTGTGTGGACTGTCTAGGGAGAGTGAACCCCTGTGCGGTGAGGCAAAGCCTGTGTGGCTATTTGTTTGGACTTTTACTAAACCAGGGACTTAGGGACTAGGACAGCACCAGGCTGATCCCAGTTGTTAGTTTAGGAAACCTGCATGTTTAGTCAGAGGTCAAACTGACCAGGATTTATTTTGTTTATGTTTCTTTTTGGCTTTGCTGTGTTTTTGTCACTGTACATAGAGAAATAAACCGCACCTTTTGATTTTGAAAACCACAACCTCCGTCTGCTGGCCCTGTTTTTGTGTGGGGAGCCCAACCAGGGGGTCACACACACCCGCTACCGAGTTAACCCCCTCACAATATATATATATATATATACTAATTTCTTCTTGAAGACTTACATAACCTGGGCAAGTAAAACAATGATAAAACATGAAGAAATTCTTATACCCTAGACCTGCCTCTGTTAGTAAAAAGCCTACCTAACAAATAGTATAAATACCCAGGGCTTTTTTTCTCAAACAAAAGGTGCTGGAACACACACCCTATACAGATTATATTTTCTTTTTAAGGAAAGCTGTTTTTAGAATATTTGTGTTTTTTTTTTTTTGTTAAATACATATTTTCCCCATATGGTTTATAATGATTGCTCCATTTGCTATCTGTGTTATTCCCATATATAACTTTGTTAGATATTTGCTTACTTGAGGGTTTTGTGCTAATAAAAAAGAAAGGCATCAGCTTAGTTTGTATAAGCTGCTTTGGTTCGTATTCACTTTATTCCTTGGAGAGCTGAAGCCATAAAACTTATTATAACTGTTATGTTATATTGTGTAATTCACTCCCTGAGGAGTGTCACAGTGTAACAGATGTACTTGTCTTACCTTGTAACAATATATTTGCCCGGTGCTTTGCCATTTGGATTCCGTTTCTGCTTACATTTTCCTTTGCTAAAAAGAAGAAGACAATGAATAAGTAGCAATAAATTATATAGTATGTTTTAGTGTTGTGTCTGCTTTGTCACTATAAAAAACTGCTATACATTAATCCACTCGATTGTCTGTTATATAAAAAAAATAAGGTTCATAGATTTTACAGAGAAAGTAATTTATGGCACAGTTTTACTGGTCATCTGCGGTACATTCATATCATTTGTTTTCATTGATCTAATTTTGGTCTAACTTGATCATAAGTTTCCTGCTGCAGACCGTTTGTAATCATAGACTAAGGTATAGATTTTATTATGCCATTTTTTTTTAACTGGTTTGTCTTTGTTATGAATTACTAACATACTATATCTATCTATCTATCTATCTATCTATCTATCTATCTATCTATCTATCTATCTATCTATCTATCTATCTATCTATCTATCTATCTATCTATCTATCTATCTATCTATATCTCTATATCTCTATCTATCTATGTCAGGGAACCAACAGCAGGAGAAGGGCTTTAGGACCCAGAATCTCTGGCAGAAGGACTTTAGGACCCAGAATCTCTACCAGCAGGTCACATGGGCCTATATAAGGAAGTCTGCAAGTGTCTGCATTTGCTGGTTGATCTTCGGCTCCTCCAGTGTGTTATCTTTATGATATTCCTGTTCCTGTGTCTCCTGTTACCGATCCGGCTTGTCCTTGACCTGTCTCCTGTTTGCTTCCTGTGTTCGACTCCAGCTATCCACCTGACCACGTCTGCTCTGATCCCAACCCGGCTCATGACCTAGGCTTCCTTGTGACCACGCTCCAGTCGCAGCATTATCTGAATCCTGCAACACCTCACGGTTGTCATCTGTCTGCTGATTCTACCCCAGCACACCAGCTGTACTCCAGAACCTCCTGCATACAGTCCAGCAGGCAACCCGTGCTGCTTTGGGCCTGACCTTTCCTGTTTTCACCCTCAGGGGGGTCTGGAACTTAGCCGCAAGGGAAGCCCTCTCTCTCCATTGGCCTCTAGTACCAGGTACGTGATAATCTATCTATCTATCTATCTATCTATCTATC
This sequence comes from Rana muscosa, assembly GCA_029206835.1. Lineage (NCBI taxonomy): Eukaryota > Metazoa > Chordata > Amphibia > Anura > Ranidae > Rana > Rana muscosa. The sequence continues at coordinate 1,075,554,347 of CM055116.1, read as the reverse complement.
TATCTATCTATCTATCTATCTATCTATCTATCCATCTATCTACAAAGTTGTTAAAGCCTAAGTTTACCAACCCAAAAAAATACAACATACATTACTTACCTTCAGTGTCATTTGTCCATTGTGCTTCTGTCTTCTAGTTCAGTTGAAATCTTCCATTGTCAACGAAAGATTGCAGCAGTGGGGGTTAACAAAACAGACAAGCTATCACAGACTCTTATCAGGAGTGCCTTATTTTGCCCACCCTTTCTGTCCAGCTCCTCCATTTATAGAAGCCATTACTACAGCGTCTCAGAATGAAACATGATCTATGAATGGAAGGAGCTTTCAATTATTATTATTATTATTATTATTATACAGGATTTATATAGCGCCAACAGTTTGGGCAGCCTCTGCCCATCCTCCGTTCATAGTTCCTGTTTCATTCATACATAGAAGCTGTAGTAATGGCCTCTATGAATGGAAGAGCTGGTTTGAAAGGGCAGGCGTAGTCAGGCATTCTTTTTGAGAGCCTGTGACAGCTCCTCAGTTCTATTATTTCCTGGCACACCGGAAGAATACCTTGGCGAGGATCGAGGTGGCATTGGAGGATGGAAGATTTCTACTGAACTAGACAGAACACATAACAGTGAAGGTAAGTAATGCCCCTTGTGCTGATTTTGTATTTTTTATGTAGGTAAACTTAAGGCCCGTACACCTGATCGTATTTTCCGACAACAATTGTCCGACGGACGTGTTTTGTTGGATAATCCGACAACAAATGTTGGCTGTGCGTGCTCTCAAATTGTCCGACAATAAATGTGTTACGTCGGATCATCCGATCGTGTGTAAACAAATCCATCGGACTAAAATCCGAAGTACAAACACTCATGCTCGGAAGCAGGGACCAGCCGGAAGCGTTCGGTCTTGTAAAACTAGCGTTCGTAATGGTGATATCACATTCGTGGCGCAGCAAATGATGAAATCTCGAAATGCAGCGCACATTCTCTTCTTCTTTATAATGGGATAATAATGAAGCTGCTTTGCTGGTGATACTGACGGAGTAATGACAAACGTATTTGCAAAGGATTTTTCTTCTAGTGATATCAAGAATATATATTTTTTTGTGTCAAGTTAGCACAACCCCATTATACCCTAGTAGTTTTGAAGCTCAAAGCTCCAACTCTGTTTGTGTTCCTTGTTAATAATTTTACATTGTATTTTTGAAATGTACCTACTGTAACAGCAGGCAGGTAAAATCACCAGGTTGCATCCAGGATGGGAGATATATATGTCTTAGATTCAGGCTTTATGCCAGTTTATACCACTAGGGGGAGTGCTGGGAGTCTTGCAGGGGAAGAGTTAATGAGCCCAGCTGAAGCAAGTGGGCTCATTGGGGCCTCTACAAGAACTCCCAGCATGCTATGTGCGGTGAGCCAAAGCCTGTGTGGTTATTGCTAAGAACTTCAAAAAAGCAGGGAGCTAGGTACTGGGACAGCACAAGGCTGTACCCAATTGTTAGTTAGGGACACCAACGTGTGTAGTGAGCGGTCAAGTTGACCAGGATTTATTTTCCTGTTTCATTTGTTTTTGCTGTATTTTTTTGTCTGTATATAGTTTAAATAAAACCACACCCTTTTGTTTTCTCCTACCACTGTCTGCTGTGCCTGTTTTTGTGTGGTGAACCCATCCAGGGGATCACCCACACCCACTGCTGAGTTAACCCCCTCACAGTTGGTGGAGAACCAGTGGCAGTTTTTTTTTAAAAGGCCAGTATGGAGGAGATACTGAAACAGCTGGCTCTAGCAAATGCCAATCAGCAGCAGACAAATGCAGGTTTGCAAAAGAGCCTTGTGGCTCAACAACAGAGCCTCGCAGCCCAGCAGCAGACAAATGCCACTTTGCAACAGAGCCTCGCAGCCCAGCAGCAAGCTCATCAACAGAGTCTAGCAGCCCAGCAACAAGCCCAGCAGCAATCTGAGGCCCGCTTCATAGACCTGTTGCAGAAGCAAGAACAGAGACTACAGCAACAAATGGAGACATTAATGCAGCAATGTCCGCAGACCAGTGAGGCAAGTAGTTCCGCTAATACTGCGTCCTTTGGGGTGAGTCGTTTACTGACAAAAATGACTGGAGAGGATGATCCAGAGGTGTTTTTGACCACATTTGAAAGGACTGCTGAAAGGGAAAAGTGGCCTAAGGAGCAGTGGGCCGGACTGGTGGCCCCTCTGTTAACTGGTGAATCGCAGAAAGCTTACTATGACCTAGAGCCTGACCAAGCAAAAGACTATGTGATGCTAAAAAATGAAATATTGGCACGGCTGGGTGTCACTCTGGCCGTCCGGGCTCAGCGTGTGCATAACTGGACTTTCCGGCTTGTAAAACCCCCCAGGTCTCAAATGTATGATCTCATTCACCTGAGCAGGAAGTGACTACAGCCAGAGACTTTGTCCGCACCAAAGATTGTGGAACGTGTTGTGATGGATCGTTTCTTGAGAGCTCTTCCTACTGCCATCCAAAAGTGGGTAAGCCATGGAGACCCAGAAACGGCCGATAATCTTGTGGATCGTGTAGAGAAGTACTTGGCTACGGAAAACCTGACTGCCTCTTCCAGAGACTCACGGACTTTCCACCCTAAGACCAAACCATTCCCAGTGGCGGGTAAGATGATTCCAAGGGGTGAGGGTGGAGAGAATGAGAGGGTAATGCCGCGTACACATGATCGTGATTCACGGCGGTGAAAACACCGCCGTGAATCACGACATGAAATTAAATGAAAAACGAGGGAACGGCATTTTCCCCCACACACGACCGTTTTTCCCGTCATTTTTTTCTTTGTCGAGAAAAACGACCGTCTGTGGGCTCCGCGGCAGTGTCTCCCTATGGGAAAACTGCCGTGGAAAAAAATGATGGAAAAAACGATGAGAAAATTTAGAACATGTTCTAATTTTTCTCGTCGTTTTTCCTGCCGTTTTTCTCAACGAGAAAAACGGCATAAAGCCCACAGACGATCGTTTTTCTCGGTGAAAAAAAAAAATGTAATTTTTCCCGACGGGAAAAATGATCGTGTGTACGCGGCATGAGAGTTATACCTAATGTCTGGCGAGAACAGCCTGGGAAGTCAGGGGCTCAAGAGGCAGCAAAAAGGATTGTTTGCTACCGCTGCCGGCAAGAGGGACATATTGCAGCAAATTGCCCGGTTGTGGATGAACCCATGCAATGTGACTTTCTAAGTGACAGACGTCAGTCGCTGTTTGCGACAGTTGCATGCACTGCCATCCGGGGAACTGAGAAACATTTATGCAAAATGTGTATTAATGGTAAAAATGTTGCTGTGTTGCTGGATTCAGGTAGCCTGGTGACACTGATAAAAGCTGAATTAGTCACTACAGAGGTCTCTGGGAATAACAAGGTAGCTGTTATTTGTGTGCATGGGGACACCCGAGAGTATCCTGTGACTACAGTGTGTTTTGAGACCTCCAAAGGTAATCTCTCTCATCAGGTGGGGTTAGTGTCTCAGTTACCACATGATGCCATTGTTGGAAGGGATTTTTCAAAGTTTTGGGAACTCTGGGATCGTCCTGAGCCCCCCACTGGTGCCCCTATATACCAGGAATGTGATAGCCAGAATTTCTCTGAGAGTGGTGAGGACTCTCCAGAATTCCCCTTGTCGGTATTGGCAGGGGAGACTCGAGAAACTGGGGAGGAGCCAACATCCCCAGACGAAAACATGCCGTCTGTGGAGTTTTCTGATCTCGAGGTTCACAAGGAAAATTTTGCCACAGAACAGTTAAAAGACCCCGCCCTAATAAAGGCACGGGAAAACGTAGTGAAAATAGATGGCGAGTTAGTGAACCCAGATGAGACCTGCACTTACCCGTACTTCATCGTGGAAAAGGACCTACTGTATCAGGTGGCTAAAAGGGCAGAAGAAACCATTGAGCAGCTTGTGGTCCCCAAACCTTACAGGAAGTTGGTGTTAGAGTTGGCCCATGGGCACATTCTTGGAGGTCATCTGGGGAAAGAGAAAACCCGAGAGAGAGTATTGCAAAGATTCTATTGGCCTGGGGTCATGAAGGAAACAGAAAATTATTGTTCCTCCTGCCCTGTGTGTCAGAGGTCGGCACCGATGCCACATTTCCGTAACCCGCTGGTCCCTCTCCCCATCACTGAGGTCCCCTTTGAGAGGATTGCAATGGATTTGGTAGGTCCGATAATGAAGTCCGCTAGGGGGCATCAGTACATTTTGGTTATATTGGACTATGCCACCCGGTATCCGAAAGCGATTCCGCTCCGAAATACCTCGGCCAAAACCATAGCCAAAGAGCTATCTCTTGTTTTTAGCCGTGTGGGTATTTGTAAGGAACTGCTTAATCACCAAGGTACACCCTTTATGTCCCGGGTTATGAAAGAGCTGTGCAAGTTGTTCAAAGTGTCACAATTGCGTACATCTGTGTATCACCCCCAAACAGATGGGTTGGTTGAAAGATTCAACAAAACCCTAAAACAAATGTTAAAGAAGGTGGTGGACAGAGATGGAAAGGATTGGGACTGTCTAATTCCCTATTTAATGTTTGCCATTAGGGAGGTACCCCAATCCTCTACGGGTTTCTCACCCTTTGAGTTACTCTATGGGAGACACCCAAGAGGGCTGTTGGATATCGCCAAGGAAACTTGGGAGAGTGAGAGTTCTCCCCACAGGAGTGTGATTGAGCATGTCGCCCTGATACAAGATAGAATTGCACAAGTAATGCCAATCGTAAAGGAACATTTGGCCCAAGCGCAGTTGGCACAGCAGAGAGTGTACAACCGTGGGGCCAAGACCCGTACCTTTTCCCCGGGGGATAGGGTATTGGTACTTGTCCCTACTGTTGAAAGCAAATTCCTCGCCAAATGGCAAGGCCCCTACGAGATAATGGAAAAAGTGAGCGAAGTGAATTACAAGGTCAGACAACCAGGAAGGCGAAAGCCCGAACAGATCTATCACATTAATCTGTTGAAAGCCTGGAGGGATAGGGAATCCCTATTCGCAGAAACTTTGTCACCAGCTCAGTCTGATTGCGTGATTCCTGAGGTTGGAATAGCAGTCACCTTGTCAAAACCCCAACAACAGGAGGTTAAGGCGTTTGTGCTTCGCAACAAGGAGGTTTTCTCTGAGCTGCCGGGACAAACGTCTGGGGTAGAGCATGATATTATTACCCCACCCGGTGAAAGGGTGAAGCTAAAACCCTATCGGATCCCAGAGGCCCGACGGGAGGCAATACGTGAGGAAGTACAGAAAATGCATAAGTTGGGGGTGATAGTGGAATCCCAAAGTGATTGGTCCAGTCCCATAGTGTTAGTGCCTAAACCGGATGGGAGCTGGCGATTTTGTAACGATTTTCGACAACTGAACAAAGTCACAAAATTTGACACCTACCCCATGCCACGTATAGATGAGTTGATCGACCGGCTGGGAACAGCCCGATACATGACAACCCTTGATCTCACAAAAGGGTATTGGCAAATTCCCCTGGCCAAATCGGCCAAGGAGAAAACCGCGTTTGTAACCCCAGATGGGGCGTTCCAATATAAAAGAATGCCGTTTGTATTACAGAATGCACCAGCAACATTCCAGCGGAAAATGGACCAGATACTGAGGCCCCATCAGAAGTATGCCGCGGCTTACCTGGATGATGTAATTATCTATAGCACAGATTGGGCCTCACATCTGCCAAAAGTGCAAGCAGTCCTAGACTCTATCCGGGAAGCTGGGTTTACGGCCAACCCCAAGAAGTGTACCATTGGACAGGAGGAGGCCAAATATCTTGGGTACACCATTGGGAGGGGAGTAATAAAACCCCAGGTCAATAAAGTCGAGGCCATACAGAATTGGCCACGTCCCAACAGCAAGAAGCAGGTACGAGCCTTTCTGGGAATCGCTGGTTATTATCGGCGATTCATTCCCCACTTTGCTTCTCAGGCTGTGCCCCTAACCAACCTGACAAAAGGGAAAGAGTCTGTCATGGTTAAATGGACCCCAGAGGCTGAGGCAGCATTCCAATTCTTAAAAAAAGCCTTATGTAGCCAGCCAGTGTTGCACTCACCAGACTTCTCTAAGGACTTTGTCGTACAAAGTGATGCATCAGACGTTGGGTTAGGAGCAGTATTGTCCCAGGTCTGGAACGGGGAAGAGCACCCAGTCATTTACCTCAGCAGGAAATTGAAGTCCCATGAGGTAAATTATGCCACAATTGAGAAGGAGTGTTTAGCGGTGAAGTGGGCTCTAGATTCCCTTCGGTACTATCTGTTAGGTAGGCACTTTGACATGATTACTGATCATGCTCCTTTAAAGTGGATGGCTCAAAACAAAGAGACAAATAGAAGAGTAAATAGGTGGTTCCTGGCCCTACAGGAATTCAACTTTACAGTAAAGCATCGCCCTGGCGTTCAAATGGGGAATGTGGATGCTTTGTCTCGAGTACATGCATGCCTGATTGCTTGTGTTCCAACCCCAAGGTTAAAACAAGAGGGGGGGGGGTATGTAACAGCAGGCAGGTAAAATCACCAGGTTGCATCCAGGATGGGAGATATACATGTCCTAGATTCAGGCTTTATGCCAGTTTATACCACTAGGGGGAGTGCTGGGAGTCTTTCAGGGGAAGAGTTAATGAGCCCAGCTGAAGCAAGTGGGCTCATTGGGGCCTCTACAAGAACTCCCAGCATGCTAAGGGAGATGCTCCAACCTGGAACCAGATCTGTGTGGATAGTCTGGGGAGTGTGATCTCTGTGCGGTGAGCCAAAGCCTGTGTGGTTATTGCTAAGAACTTCAAAAAAGCAGGGAGCTAGGGACTGGGACAGCACAAGGCTGTACCCAGTTGTTAGTTAGGGACACCAACGTGTGTAGTGAGCGGTCAAGTTGACCAGGATTTATTTTCCTGTTTCTTTGGTTTTTGCTGTATTTTTTTGTCTGTATATAGTTTAAATAAAACCACTCCCTTTTGTTTTCTCCTACCACTGTCTGCTGTGCCTGTTTTTGTGTGGTGAACCCATTGAGGGGGTCACCCACACCCGCTGCTGAGTTAACCCCCTCACACTACATACTCCCAAACTGTTATTTGAAGTTAAACACATAAGCAAGTATTTGTTCTAATTATTTTTTTTATTGAATATTAAGCACAAGAAGGGCATATAAAAATCCAGAGGAAGGCAGCGATGGATAAATTGGTGGAATTGGTGAAGCCTCTGTACCCCAGGGCAGACATCAATTATATGAAGAGCAAAATTGGGAACCTGAGGAGTACATACAATAGGCAGCAGCAGATCAGATATATGTCCCATGGCTGTGGTCTTACAACAGGCTGCGATTTTTGACAGACCAGACCGAACCACGCCCATCGCTCTCCGTGCTTCTTTCCACATCAGCTGAGGCCATTTTGTTTCTTGTGCATTCAGAACAAAAATTTAAATAAATAATTAGAAATATTCTGTCACCAAAATAAACCATCTGAAACAAAAAGAGCAAATGATACACAGAAAAGGAACTAACGTATAACCAATAAAATCATACTTAAATAAAAATTAAAAAAAATAAAAAATATTAGTCAGTAGCAAACATTGTCACAAGTGCAAGGTTGGTCAACTAATTCAGCAAAAGGGATGCTAGGAACAGATGTGACTTGGGGTGGCTTAATGAATGGTGTATTGTTTTTTTTTAGAGGAACGTGAGTGTGGGCAGTTTCAGAATTTGGACGACTGGCATATGAGAGCTGGACCCAGCACAGAGCCTCCACTTGACATCACATCCCCAGACGCAAGGCAGACAGAGGGTGGAAAAGACCAACAAGTTGAAGAAACGACTCTTGAGCTTCTTGTTTGCCCCAGTAAGTATTTTTTTAATCTGGGTTCAAATGTGTATACATGTCAAGTGTTTAGATGTCCAAACAAAACAACCACTCCACACATTAGCAAAGTATGTAGTGCCTTTAACATTAGCATGGAGAATGAAGAGGTGTAAGGAGCTGGCAGTGTTTTTAGGTACCCGAGTTTTGTAGACACAGGCACCAGGGCCAAGATTACAGAGTAGTTGTAGTGTGTACATTCCTAGCAGTGTAGGTGTCTGAAAGGCAAGCAGGTTGCAAGCAATAATAGACTGGCTAGGTAGGCATTTTCCCAATTTCCCTACTAACGTGACCAAAGAAGAGAAAAAATACTCTTTTCTCTTCTTCCAAGGCCACGAACTTCCAAGATGCACAATTGGCCGTATCAGTGCAGATATGCTGCAGGCTTTGAATGAGCTTGAGAAAATAAAGCAGTCTGCCACTGGTTTATAGAGAAGAATACGGGATTATGTAGACATGTTAGACAAATTTTTATTTCATCAGACCTGAAGTTTTCTTCAGCTTGTTGGCTCCTGTTTTTTAGGGAAATTTTCACATGTTTTTACTACTTTGAAGCACAGACTCACATTGATGCTACTTTGAAATCACGCTACTTCATTTGAACTACCACGATTTCAATGTAGCAAGGAACAGTGACATTGCCTCCAATAGGCTGTGACTTGTCATGTGATTTTAGCATGTCAAATAGCATGAAAAATCGCAAAAATGTGAACCTGGGCATTTTTATTGTCTGAGGTCAGTGTTTCACCACTCCACTTCTCTAAGTGCACGACCGCGTCCTGTTTTCTTTATTTTCCGCAGTATTAAAAAAAACAACTGTGTGAATTAATAACCTTGAAAATGACCTCATCACCTGTGCCAAAAATAACAAATAGAGAAAACAGGACCTGGGAATACACCTGGAGAAAGAGAGTTGAGAAACACTGACCTAAGTAATGTTTGGATTATTCTTGATGTGTTTTTTTGTCATCGCAAAGCCAAAATTTGAAGAAGCACACAAATTGGGACCCCAAAATGTAATTTTCCCCATGATCATATGCCTAAAATGTGTGTCTTTCCCTACATGGAGTTTGCTAAAGCCACAAAACACACAGTGGGGGTTATTTATGAAAGGACAATCAACTTTGCACTACAAGTGCACTACAAGTGCAGTGGAAAGTGCACTTGTAGTGCAAAGTGGATTTCCCTTTTGTAAATAACCCCCACTGTGTCAACATGTGCTATCTCCCATCATGGGGTATCAATTGATGTGTTTCGGGGTGCAACCCCTTCCTCTCACCTACTTTAGTTTTGAGGAAGGGGTTGCACCCCCAAAAGGCATACATTGAAATCCTGTGATGGGAGATAGCACATGTTGACACACTGCGTTTTGTGTCTTTACCAAATAACCTGTTTGTACCTATACACATTTTAGGCAGGGGATCATAAGGGACATTTAACAGTTATGCCTCTTCAAATTTTGGCTTCTAAAGGGGTGAGCTCATCACACCTGAGAAAGGCAAGATCTTCACAGTTTGAGAATACTAATATTAATGTCTCATATGGCCTTCAATTTCCAAAAGTTGAACTTTGTAAGTTCCAGAGTTGGGCTCTGCTTTCAAACATGCCTGTTTAGCCAATAAAAATGCAAAAGAATGGCAAATATACATGTTAGCCCAGGTTCACACTGAGGCTGCGGGAGTGAAGCCGAGTGAGTTCAGCTGAACTCGCACGATTTCACTCCTGCCTGTCAGTCCCGATTTCAGCTCGATTACAGAGACATCTGACACAGATGTCAATGTAAATCACGGCAGAAATCGCAAAAAATAGTACAGAAACTACTTTTTGAAATCGGTGCAGCGCCGCAGACGTGGCGTCGCACCGATTAGGACGGTGCCATTGCCCGCAATTTGCGGCAAATTTCGCCGATTTGACATGCGATTTGACATGTCAAATCGCATGTCAAATCGCACCAGTGTGAACCAGGGCTTATACACAAAAAACGATGTTGGTTTGTTATAAAACCAGAAAACGCACATGTGAATGTGCTTGTAGTAAAATGTGTTGTACTAAACAATTCTTAATTTAATGCTCAATACCAGGGATGAGCCGAACACCCCCCTGTTCGGTTCGCACCAGAACCTGCAAACAGACAGAATGTTCGTGTGAACTTTAGAACCCTATTAAATACAATGGACTCGAACGTTCGAAATCTAAAGTGATAATTATAAAGGCTAATATGCAATTTATTGTCCTAAAAACTGTTTGGGGACCCGGGTCCTGCCCCAGGGGACATGTATCAATGCAAAAAAAGGTTAAAAAAATTGACGTTTTTACGGGAGCAGTGATTTTAATAATGCTTAAAATGAAAAAATAAAAGTGAAATATTCCTTTAAATTTCGTACCTGGGGGGTGTGTATAATATGCATGTAAAGTCGCGCATGTTTCCCGTGCTTAGAACTGTCCCTGCCCAAAGTGTCATTTTTGAAGGAAAAAAAGTCATTTAAAACTCACTCGCGGCTATAATGAATTGTCGGCTTTTATCAATACATAGAAAAGTCATTGATGAAAAAAAAAAAGTGTGGGGGTTCCCCCAAATTCAATTACCAGGCCCTTTAGGTCTGGAATGGATATTAAGGGGAACCCCGCCGCAAATTTTAAAAAAAATGGCGTGGGGTTCCCCCTAAATATCCATACCAGGCCCTTGAGATCTGGCATGGATTTTAAGGGGAATTCCACCCCAAATTTTTAAAAAAATGGCGTGGGGTCCTCCCAAAAATCCATACCAGACCCTTATCCGAGCACGCAACCTGGCCGGCCGCAGGGGAAGAGGACGAGAGAGCGGCCCCCCCTCCCTCCTGAACCGTACCAGGCCACATGCCCTCAACATGGGGAGGATGTCCCCATGTTGATGGGGACAAGGGCCTCATCCCCACAACCCTTGCCCAGTGGTTGTGGGGGTCTGCGGGCGGGGGGCTTATCGGAATCTGGAAAAAAAACAATAAAAAAAAAACAAACATTCCAGCGATGAAATCCAGTGTCCCGCGGCGATCCCGATGTCCAGCGCTGTCCGTCATTGGTTGTGCCTGTGCGGACCTGATGGGGAACTTCCTCCGCTGTGTTTTAAATGTATAGACCCGCCCCTTCTAAAGTTCCCCATCAGGTCCGCCCCCTGAAAGGGCGGGTCTATTCATGTATTACACAGCGAACGAAGTTCCCCATCAGGTCCGCCCCCTCGGTATGTCCGACCCCGCCTACGTCATTGGCCTGAGCGGGGAACTTCCTTCACTGTGTAATTAAAATTTAAATTACTTTTTTTCCTTCAAAAATGACACTTTGTGCAGGGACAGTTCTAAGCACAGGAAACATGCGCGACTTTACATGCATATCATACACACCCCCTAGGAACGAAATTTAAAGGAATATTTCACTTTTATTTTTTCATTTTAAGCATTATTAAAATCACTGCTCCTAAAAAAACTGCCGTTTTTAAAACTTTTTTTTGCATTGATACATGTCCCCTGGGGCAGGACCCAGGTCCCCAAACACTTTTTAGGACAATAACTTGCATATAAGCCTTTATAATTAGCACTTTAGATTTCTCCCATAGACTTTTCGAATTTGCCTCGAACACCCCAAATTGTTCGTTGTTTGGTGAACGGGCGAACAGGCAATGTTCGAGTCGAACATGAGTTTGACTCGAACTCGAAGCTCATCCCTACTCAATACCAGTGTATTTGTTAGACTTGTGCACAACGGAAAAATTTGTTTAGTTTCGGTTTGTTTCTTTTCGGTCCTGTTGATTCGTAATCGTTCGTAATTTTGCTAGACGGGATTTTTCGCGTTCAGACTAATTCGTATTTTAGCAAGCAACATTTTTCGTTGAATCGGAATGATTCGTTTTAATGTAAGCCTTATTTTTAGTTGATTTATAATTCGTACTTTCGATAGAGTACATTGTTTTTCGTTGATTCTGGACACATATATAGTGCCGTTGTACGTGTTGTACGTCACCGCGCTTTGCTCGAGCATTTTTTTTCACGATAGTGTGTAGGCAAGGCAGGCTTGAGAAGAATCACGTCGAGAAAAACGCTGTTTTTTTTCAATGACATTAAAAGCGGTCGTGTGTACGCGGCATTATTGTGCTTCGAATGGATTCGTACATTCATAACTTTTTTCATAATGAATTATGCCGAAGATATTCGGGCATTCGTTATTTGCGATATAATTTATTTCGGATTCGGTTTTATTCGTAATTGCTCTGTTCGGAAATTCGAATGCTTCCGAACGTCCGAAAGTTGCTAAATTTGGACGAATTTCGATTCGTTACGAAACGAATTGCACAAGCCTAGTATTTGTTAAGTTGGTGTAGTTACAGTGACAGTTTGCTCTAAAATGTGTGTAGCAGAGCCACGGCACAACATAATAGTTAGTTCAAGACGAAATTGTCACCTCATGTAGCACAAAGATTAAGGGCCATTTGCAAACCTAGGAAACACAGACAACAGTAGTTCAAATGAAATAGTAGTTTATTAACAAATCAAACATTTAGTCATGATCAACTACATTTTGCTGCCAATCCACTGCCCCTCTACCCACAAAGTAGTCCATATATTGTTCACGGAAAAAGACAGGCATTCTGGGAGTGCAAACCAGCACGTCCACTTTCTACAGCTGGCATCACAGCCTCTTCAGCTGGGAATAAAATGGAAGGGACTAGGGGGGGCCCTGAGGCAATGTAGCTGCTAGTATCCCTCCTTAAAAAATTATGGAGGATGCAGCAGCACAACACGACATGGTTGATTTTATACTCAGCCAAGTTCATGGAGGTTAAAAACAGCCTAAAGTGACTGGAGAGGATGCAAAAGGCGTTTTCCACCACCCTTCTGGCACGAGAGAGCCGATAATTAAAAATGCGTTGCTCTGGGGTGAGGTTCCTCATAGGAAAGGGCTTTAGAAGATGTTCCCCCAGAACAAAGGCCTCATCTCCCACAAAACAAAATATAGGCCCTCGACATTGTCCTGAGCATGTGGCAAATGTAAGGTGCCATTCTGTAGCCGATCGTAGAATTCGGTATGCATCATGACACCTCCATCCGAGTGGTGGCCATTCTTCCCCATGTCCAGGTACAGGAACTTGTATGTTGCAGACACTACAGCAAGCATAACTATGCTGAAAAAGGCTTTTGTGATTGAAGAAATACAATCCTGAGTTGGGTGGTGGGACAATCCTCACATGCTTCCCATCAATGGCACCAACACAGTTGGGGAAATTCCACAAATTCTCAAACTGGGCCACCACATCCTGCCATTGCTGGGGTTTGAAGGAAACTGGGGAGACAAGCAAGGCAAAAAAAATACTACATGTGCACATAACATTTCAAGCATATTTGACACAAACATTTTTGGGCATCATAAAAGTATAACATTTAAATGAGTATTAAAAAATAAAAGTGTAATTTCTACTTATATGATTCCTCACCCCCTCTGGTGGCCCATTCTAAAAATGTTATGGTGGGGGGAGGAATGGGTAGATGTTTTGGACAGGTAACCATCTCCACTTTCATGAGAGCTAAATGCATGAATAATTTATGATAATTTGGCCAGCCCCTCCTTATTTTCACTATTGGCAGCCCAGTGGACAGGCAAGAAGTGTCATAATCCAAAAATAAGAATACACACTGTCCAAATAGAAGCACATTTTGACATACATAATTTACTATTAGCAAGATAATATGAGACCAAAACTTTATACTGTACAATTTGAAGGTAATCAGGCAGGCCCTTGCACTACATGCTTTGGAGAATTCATGCAGAAATCTGACCACAAAAGAGGTATAGTGTGTATGTGTTTTGCAAAGTTAGCAGATAGAGTAGTTGTATCAGTTCACTCAGCATTTTGGAGTGGGAGGGAGGGTTACAAAATAGTTTGTGCACCCAAAAAAGGCACTCTTGCACTCTGCATGAATTTGTGCACAACAATAAGTTTTGGACACATTTTAGGGGGTGTTTAGGGTAATCAGAAAAATGTAGCAGACAAAATACATTGTTAAGTTACTAGGCTAGGTATGTATGGGCCCAGGATAGCATGCTGGGGAGGTTAGTGAAGAAAAATATGCATGTAGGCCAAGAAAAAGCTTACAGTATGCATGAGGACAAAGAGGACATTCACAGCATATTACAATAATGGGAATGATGGAATCAAAATAATTGTAAAATACATTAGAAAACATTAAGTACATAGAATGTGATATTAAAGAATAAAACTTACCCGAATATAGTCTTACTGCAGGACTTGTATGATGGCAAAACAGGTCTCTGGAATAATGAGTCCCAGAGCCTGGAGAGAGATACCAGTGGTAAACTTGATATCCTGGAGACTTCTCCCTGTCGACAAGTACCGAAAGGTGGCTATGAGTCTTTGCTCTGGTGGAATAGCAACCCTCATGCAGGTGTCCTGCTTCTTACTATAGGGGGACAGCAAGGACAAGAGTTGCTGAAAGCAGGAGTCCGTCATCCGGAGATAATTCCTAAAATCATTAGGATTATTCTCCTGGAGCTCCCGTAGCAAAGGCATATGACAAAATTTTTGGTCCAACAACTCCTCCTCCTCCTGTTCCTGGACCGGGCTAGAGTCAAAGCAATACCTCCAAGCCCATAAATAGCATGCTCTCTCGTAGGATTGCGCAACATGGCTGGTTGACGAACAACCGTTCAGAAACAAACTGAAAAGCACAAAGCTGAAAAGCGCGTATCAACACTTAACAAACTTCTACTAACTCGAGATTAGCAGAAGGAGCCCAAAGGGTGGTGCCTGACAATTGAACTTCCTCTTTTGTAGTGTCGTAAGTACAGTAGGTGACCGTGATATTGTGTCAATCTCGCTGCTTTTATCGGTGAGATTGACCACCTACGAGCCCTGTCGCGGGAGCCAGCGCTGAGCTGGCTCGCCGGGAAAGGAAAAATGTCCGACTTTAAATGAACGGGGATCTGACTTGGATCCCCGCCAATACCAAGCACTGTGTTTGGTATGAATCATGATATGGAACTCCACGCCAAATTTTAAATAAAAAGACGGCATGGGTTCCCCTCCAGGAGCATACCAGGCCCTTGGGTCTGGTATGGATTTTACGGGGAACCCCCTACGCCGAAAAAACGACATGGGGGTCCCCCCAAAATCCATACCAGACCCTTATCCGAGCACGCAGCCCGGCCGGTCAGGAAAGGAGGTGGGGACGAGAGAGTGCCCCCTCTCCTGAACCATACCAGGCTGCATGCCCTAAACATGGGGGTGGGAGCTTTGGGAAGGGAGCCCCCTGCAGCCCCCCCACCCCAAAGCACCTTGTCCCTATGTTGATGAGGACAAGGGCCTCTTCCCGACAATCCTGGCCGTTGGTTGTCAGGGTCTGCGGGCGGGGAGCTTATCGGAATCCGGGAGCCCCCTTTAATAAGGGGGCCCCAGATCCTGGCCCCCCACCCTTTGGGAATGAGTATTGGGTACATCGTACCCCCACCCATTCACCTGAGGAAAAAAGTGTCAAGAGAAAAAACCACACTACACAGGTTTTTAAAGTAATTTATTAGGCAGCTCCAGGGGTCTTCTTCCAACTTCCGGGGGCTCTTCCGACTTTGGGGGTCTTCTTCCGACTTCAGAGGTCTTCTTCCAACTTTGGGGGTCTCTTACGACTTCTCCGCTCTCTTCTTCCGCTCTCCGGTGTCGTCTCCGCTCTCTCTGGTTCTTCTCCTGCTCTCCGATGCCTTCTACCTTCTGCCGGGCTCCTCCGATATCTTCTTCCAGCTCTTTTACTAGCATTGGCCCGGTCTTCTGCGTCGTCTTCTTCCCTCTTCTTTTCTTCGATGTTGACACAACGCTCTCTCCTGCTGTAATGCCGGGTGCGTGGTGCGCAACGATTTATATAGGCATAGGATGTGGCCGGTGACCCCGCCCCTTATGTCGTCACCACCCGGAGCATGATGGGACTGTGACGTCATAAGAGGCGGGGGTCACCCGGTGTATAAACTATTGCGCACCGCGCACCCGGCATTACAGCGGGAGAGAGCATTGTGTCAACATCGAAGAAGAGAAGAGGGAAGAAGACGATGCAGAAGATCAAGCCAACGCTAGTAAAAGAGCTGGAAGAAGATAGCGGAGGAGCCCGGCAGAAGGTAGAAGGCACTCGGAGAGCGGGAGAAGAACCAGAGTATATATCTCAAAACAAAGAGACAAATAGAAGAGTAAATAGGTGGTTCCTGGCCCTACAGGAATTCAACTTTACAGTAAAGCATCGCCCTGGCGTTCAAATGGGGAATGTGGATGCTTTGTCTCGAGTACATGCATGCCTGATTGCTTGTGTTCCAACCCCAAGGTTAAAACAAGAGGGGGGGGGTATGTAACAGCAGGCAGGTAAAATCACCAGGTTGCATCCAGGATGGGAGATATACATGTCCTAGATTCAGGCTTTATGCCAGTTTATACCACTAGGGGGAGTGCTGGGAGTCTTTCAGGGGAAGAGTTAATGAGCCCAGCTGAAGCAAGTGGGCTCATTGGGGCCTCTACAAGAACTCCCAGCATGCTAAGGGAGATGCTCCAACCTGGAACCAGATCTGTGTGGATAGTCTGGGGAGTGTGATCTCTGTGCGGTGAGCCAAAGCCTGTGTGGTTATTGCTAAGAACTTCAAAAAAGCAGGGAGCTAGGGACTGGGACAGCACAAGGCTGTACCCAGTTGTTAGTTAGGGACACCAACGTGTGTAGTGAGCGGTCAAGTTGACCAGGATTTATTTTCCTGTTTCTTTGGTTTTTGCTGTATTTTTTTGTCTGTATATAGTTTAAATAAAACCACTCCCTTTTGTTTTCTCCTACCACTGTCTGCTGTGCCTGTTTTTGTGTGGTGAACCCATCGAGGGGGTCACCCACACCCGCTGCTGAGTTAACCCCCTCACACTACATACTCCCAAACTGTTATTTGAAGTTAAACACATAAGCAAGTATTTGTTCTAATTATTTTTTTTATTGAATATTAAGCACAAGAAGGGCATATAAAAATCCAGAGGAAGGCAGCGATGGATAAATTGGTGGAATTGGTGAAGCCTCTGTACCCCAGGGCAGACATCAATTATATGAAGAGCAAAATTGGGAACCTGAGGAGTACATACAATAGGCAGCAGCAGATCAGATATATGTCCCATGGCTGTGGTCTTACAACAGGCTGCGATTTTTGACAGACCAGACCGAACCACGCCCATCGCTCTCCGTGCTTCTTTCCACATCAGCTGAGGCCATTTTGTTTCTTGTGCATTCAGAACAAAAATTTAAATAAATAATTAGAAATATTCTGTCACCAAAATAAACCATCTGAAACAAAAAGAGCAAATGATACACAGAAAAGGAACTAACGTATAACCAATAAAATCATACTTAAAAAAAAATTAAAAAAAATAAAAAATATTAGTCAGTAGCAAACATTGTCACAAGTGCAAGGTTGGTCAACTAATTCAGCAAAAGGGATGCTAGGAACAGATGTGACTTGGGGTGGCTTAATGAATGGTGTATTGTTTTTTTTTAGAGGAACGTGAGTGTGGGCAGTTTCAGAATTTGGACGACTGGCATATGAGAGCTGGACCCAGCACAGAGCCTCCACTTGACATCACATCCCCAGACGCAAGGCAGACAGAGGGTGGAAAAGACCAACAAGTTGAAGAAGCGACTCTTGAGCTTCTTGTTTGCCCCAGTAAGTATTTTTTTAATCTGGGTTCAAATGTGTATACATGTCAAGTGTTTAGATGTCCAAACAAAACAACCACTCCACACATTAGCAAAGTATGTAGTGCCTTTAACATTAGCATGGAGAATGAAGAGGTGTAAGGAGCTGGCAGTGTTTTTAGGTACCCGAGTTTTGTAGACACAGGCACCAGGGCCAAGATTACAGAGTAGTTGTAGTGTGTACATTCCTAGCAGTGTAGGTGTCTGAAAGGCAAGCAGGTTGCAAGCAATAATAGACTGGCTAGGTAGGCATTTTCCCAATTTCCCTACTAACGTGACCAAAGAAGAGAAAAAATACTCTTTTCTCTTCTTCCAAGGCCACGAACTTCCAAGATGCACAATTGGCCGTATCAGTGCTGATATGCTGCAGGCTTTGAATGAGCTTGAGAAAATAAAGCAGTCTGCCACTGGTTTATAGAGAAGAATACGGGATTATGTAGACATGTTAGACAAATTTTTATTTCATCAGACCTGAAGTTTTCTTCAGCTTGTTGGCTCCTGTTTTTTAGGGAAATTTTCACATGTTTTTACTACTTTGAAGCACAGACTCACATTGATGCTACTTTGAAATCACGCTACTTCATTTGAACTACCACGATTTCAATGTAGCAAGGAACAGTGACATTGCCTCCAATAGGCTGTGACTTGTCATGTGATTTTAGCATGTCAAATAGCATGAAAAATCGCAAAAATGTGAACCTGGGCATTTTTATTGTCTGAGGTCAGTGTTTCACCACTCCACTTCTCTAAGTGCACGACCGCGTCCTGTTTTCTTTATTTTCCGCAGTATTAAAAAAAACAACTGTGTGAATTAATAACCTTGAAAATGACCTCATCACCTGTGCCAAAAATAACAAATAGAGAAAACAGGACCTGGGAATACACCTGGAGAAAGAGAGTTGAGAAACACTGACCTAAGTAATGTTTGGATTATTCTTGATGTGTTTTTTTGTCATCGCAAAGCCAAAATTTGAAGAAGCACACAAATTGGGACCCCAAAATGTAATTTTCCCCATGATCATATGCCTAAAATGTGTGTCTTTCCCTACATGGAGTTTGCTAAAGCCACAAAACACACAGTGGGGGTTATTTATGAAAGGACAATCAACTTTGCACTACAAGTGCAGTGGAAAGTGCACTTGTAGTGCAAAGTGGATTTCCCTTTTGTAAATAACCCCCACTGTGTCAACATGTGCTATCTCCCATCATGGGGTATCAATTGATGTGTTTCGGGGTGCAACCCCTTCCTCTCACCTACTTTAGTTTTGAGGAAGGGGTTGCACCCCCAAAAGGCATACATTGAAATCCTGTGATGGGAGATAGCACATGTTGACACACTGCGTTTTGTGTCTTTACCAAATAACCTGTTTGTACCTATACACATTTTAGGCAGGGGATCATAAGGGACATTTAACAGTTATGCCTCTTCAAATTTTGGCTTCTAAAGGGGTGAGCTCATCACACCTGAGAAAGGCAAGATCTTCACAGTTTGAGAATACTAATATTAATGTCTCATATGGCCTTCAATTTCCAAAAGTTGAACTTTGTAAGTTCCAGAGTTGGGCTCTGCTTTCAAACATGCCTGTTTAGCCAATAAAAATGCAAAAGAATGGCAAATATACATGTTAGCCCAGGTTCACACTGAGGCTGCGGGAGTGAAGCCGAGTGAGTTCAGCTGAACTCGCACGATTTCACTCCTGCCTGTCAGTCCCGATTTCAGCTCGATTACAGAGACATCTGACACAGATGTCAATGTAAATCACGGCAGAAATCGCAAAAAATAGTACAGAAACTACTTTTTGAAATCGGTGCAGCGCCGCAGACGTGGCGTCGCACCGATTAGGACGGTGCCATTGCCCGCAATTTGCGGCAAATTTCGCCGATTTGACATGCGATTTGACATGTCAAATCGCATGTCAAATCGCACCAGTGTGAACCAGGGCTTATACACAAAAAACGATGTTGGTTTGTTATAAAACCAGAAAACGCACATGTGAATGTGCTTGTAGTAAAATGTGTTGTACTAAACAATTCTTAATTTAATGCTCAATACCAGGGATGAGCCGAACACCCCCCTGTTCGGTTCGCACCAGAACCTGCAAACAGACAGAATGTTCGTGTGAACTTTAGAACCCTATTAAATACAATGGACTCGAACGTTCGAAATCTAAAGTGATAATTATAAAGGCTAATATGCAATTTATTGTCCTAAAAACTGTTTGGGGACCCGGGTCCTGCCCCAGGGGACATGTATCAATGCAAAAAAAGGTTAAAAAAATTGACGTTTTTACGGGAGCAGTGATTTTAATAATGCTTAAAATGAAAAAATAAAAGTGAAATATTCCTTTAAATTTTGTACCTGGGGGGTGTGTATAATATGCATGTAAAGTCGCGCATGTTTCCCGTGCTTAGAACTGTCCCTGCCCAAAGTGTCATTTTTGAAGGAAAAAAAGTCATTTAAAACTCACTCGCGGCTATAATGAATTGTCGGCTTTTATCAATACATAGAAAAGTCATTGATAAAAAAAAAAAGTGTGGGGGTTCCCCCAAATTCAATTACCAGGCCCTTTAGGTCTGGAATGGATATTAAGGGGAACCCCGCCGCAAATTTAAAAAAAAATGGCGTGGGGTTCCCCCTAAATATCCATACCAGGCCCTTGAGATCTGGCATGGATTTTAAGGGGAACTCCACCCCAAATTTTTAAAAAAATGGCGTGGGGTCCTCCCAAAAATCCATACCAGACCCTTATCCGAGCACGCAACCTGGCCGGCCGCAGGGGAAGAGGACGAGAGAGCGGCCCCCCTCCCTCCTGAACCGTACCAGGCCACATGCCCTCAACATGGGGAGGATGTCCCCATGTTGATGGGGACAAGGGCCTCATCCCCACAACCCTTGCCCAGTGGTTGTGGGGGTCTGCGGGCGGGGGGCTTATCGGAATCTGGAAAAAAAACAATAAAAAAAAAACAAACATTCCAGCGATGAAATCCAGTGTCCCGCGGCGATCCCGATGTCCAGCGCTGTCCGTCATTGGTTGTGCCTGTGCGGACCTGATGGGGAACTTCCTCCGCTGTGTTTTAAATGTATAGACCCGCCCCTTCTAAAGTTCCCCATCAGGTCCGCTCAGCGGACCAGATGCGGAACGCGAGAAAGGGCGGGTCTATTCATGTATTACACAGCGAACGAAGTTCCCCATCAGGTCCGCCCCCTCGGTATGTCCGACCCCGCCTACGTCATTTGCCTGAGTGGGGAACTTCCTTCACTGTGTAATTAAAATTTAAATTACTTTTTTTCCTTCAAAAATGACACTTTGTGCAGGGACAGTTCTAAGCACAGGAAACATGCGCGACTTTACATGCATATCATACACACCCCCTAGGAACGAAATTTAAAGGAATATTTCACTTTTATTTTTTCATTTTAAGCATTATTAAAATCACTGCTCCTAAAAAAACTGCCGTTTTTAAAACTTTTTTTTGCATTGATACATGTCCCCTGGGGCAGGACCCAGGTCCCCAAACACTTTTTAGGACAATAACTTGCATATAAGCCTTTATAATTAGCACTTTAGATTTCTCCCATAGACTTTTCGAATTTGCCTCGAACACCCCAAATTGTTCGTTGTTTGGTGAACGGGCGAACAGGCAATGTTCGAGTCGAACATGAGTTTGACTCGAACTCGAAGCTCATCCCTACTCAATACCAGTGTATTTGTTAGACTTGTGCACCACGGAAAAATTTGTTTAGTTTCGGTTTGTTTCTTTTCGGTCCTGTTGATTCGTAATCGTTCGTAATTTTGCTAGACGGGATTTTTCGCGTTCAGACTAATTCGTATTTTAGCAAGCAACATTTTTCGTTGAATCGGAATGATTCGTTTTAATGTAAGCCTTATTTTTAGTTGATTTATAATTCGTACTTTCGATAGAGTACATTGTTTTTCGTTGATTCTGGACACATATATAGTGCCGTTGTACGTGTTGTACGTCACCGCGCTTTGCTCGAGCATTTTTTTTCACGATAGTGTGTAGGCAAGGCAGGCTTGAGAAGAATCACGTCGAGAAAAACGCTGTTTTTTTTCAATGACATTAAAAGCGGTCGTGTGTACGCGGCATTATTGTGCTTCGAATGGATTCGTACATTCATAACTTTTTTCATAATGAATTATGCCGAAGATATTCGGGCATTCGTTATTTGCGATATAATTTATTTCGGATTCGGTTTTATTCGTAATTGCTCTGTTCGGAAATTCGAATGCTTCCGAACGTCCGAAAGTTGCTAAATTTGGACGAATTTCGATTCGTTACGAAACGAATTGCACAAGCCTAGTATTTGTTAAGTTGGTGTAGTTACAGTGACAGTTTGCTCTAAAATGTGTGTAGCAGAGCCACGGCACAACATAATAGTTAGTTCAAGACGAAATTGTCACCTCATGTAGCACAAAGATTAAGGGCCATTTGCAAACCTAGGAAACACAGACAACAGTAGTTCAAATGAAATAGTAGTTTATTAACAAATCAAACATTTAGTCATGATCAACTACATTTTGCTGCCAATCCACTGCCCCTCTACCCACAAAGTAGTCCATATATTGTTCACGGAAAAAGACAGGCATTCTGGGAGTGCAAACCAGCACGTCCACTTTCTACAGCTGGCATCACAGCCTCTTCAGCTGGGAATAAAATGGAAGGGACTAGGGGGGGCCCTGAGGCAATGTAGCTGCTAGTATCCCTCCTTAAAAAATTATGGAGGATGCAGCAGCACAACACGACATGGTTGATTTTATACTCAGCCAAGTTCATGGAGGTTAAAAACAGCCTAAAGTGACTGGAGAGGATGCAAAAGGCGTTTTCCACCACCCTTCTGGCACGAGAGAGCCGATAATTAAAAATGCGTTGCTCTGGGGTGAGGTTCCTCATAGGAAAGGGCTTTAGAAGATGTTCCCCCAGAACAAAGGCCTCATCTCCCACAAAACAAAATATAGGCCCTCGACATTGTCCTGAGCATGTGGCAAATGTAAGGTGCCATTCTGTAGCCGATCGTAGAATTCGGTATGCATCATGACACCTCCATCCGAGTGGTGGCCATTCTTCCCCATGTCCAGGTACAGGAACTTGTATGTTGCAGACACTACAGCAAGCATAACTATGCTGAAAAAGGCTTTTGTGATTGAAGAAATACAATCCTGAGTTGGGTGGTGGGACAATCCTCACATGCTTCCCATCAATGGCACCAACACAGTTGGGGAAATTCCACAAATTCTCAAACTGGGCCACCACATCCTGCCATTGCTGGGGTTTGAAGGAAACTGGGGAGACAAGCAAGGCAAAAAAAATACTACATGTGCACATAACATTTCAAGCATATTTGACACAAACATTTTTGGGCATCATAAAAGTATAACATTTAAATGAGTATTAAAAAATAAAAGTGTAATTTCTACTTATATGATTCCTCACCCCCTCTGGTGGCCCATTCTAAAAATGTTATGGTGGGGGGAGGAATGGGTAGATGTTTTGGACAGGTAACCATCTCCACTTTCATGAGAGCTAAATGCATGAATAATTTATGATAATTTGGCCAGCCCCTCCTTATTTTCACTATTGGCAGCCCAGTGGACAGGCAAGAAGTGTCATAATCCAAAAATAAGAATACACACTGTCCAAATAGAAGCACATTTTGACATACATAATTTACTATTAGCAAGATAATATGAGACCAAAACTTTATACTGTACAATTTGAAGGTAATCAGGCAGGCCCTTGCACTACATGCTTTGGAGAATTCATGCAGAAATCTGACCACAAAAGAGGTATAGTGTGTATGTGTTTTGCAAAGTTAGCAGATAGAGTAGTTGTATCAGTTCACTCAGCATTTTGGAGTGGGAGGGAGGGTTACAAAATAGTTTGTGCACCCAAAAAAGGCACTCTTGCACTCTGCATGAATTTGTGCACAACAATAAGTTTTGGACACATTTTAGGGGGTGTTTAGGGTAATCAGAAAAATGTAGCAGACAAAATACATTGTTAAGTTACTAGGCTAGGTATGTAT
Source organism: Rana muscosa (assembly GCA_029206835.1). NCBI lineage: Eukaryota > Metazoa > Chordata > Amphibia > Anura > Ranidae > Rana > Rana muscosa. The sequence goes on along the minus strand of CM055116.1, from coordinate 1,075,530,705 downwards.
GGGCCCAGGATAGCATGCTGGGGAGGTTAGTGAAGAAAAATATGCATGTAGGCCAAGAAAAAGCTTACAGTATGCATGAGGACAAAGAGGACATTCACAGCATATTACAATAATGGGAATGATGGAATCAAAATAATTGTAAAATACATTAGAAAACATTAAGTACATAGAATGTGATATTAAAGAATAAAACTTACCCGAATATAGTCTTTCTGCAGGACTTGTATGATGGCAAAACAGGTCTCTGGAATAATGAGTCCCAGAGCCTGGAGAGAGATACCAGTGGTAAACTTGATATCCTGGAGACTTCTCCCTGTCGACAAGTACCGAAAGGTGGCTATGAGTCTTTGCTCTGGTGGAATAGCAACCCTCATGCAGGTGTCCTGCTTCTTACTATAGGGGGACAGCAAGGACAAGAGTTGCTGAAAGCAGGAGTCCGTCATCCGGAGATAATTCCTAAAATCATTAGGATTATTCTCCTGGAGCTCCCGTAGCAAAGGCATATGACAAAATTTTTGGTCCAACAACTCCTCCTCCTCCTGTTCCTGGACCGGGCTAGAGTCAAAGCAATACCTCCAAGCCCATAAATAGCATGCTCTCTCGTAGGATTGCGCAACATGGCTGGTTGACGAACAACCGTTCAGAAACAAACTGAAAAGCACAAAGCTGAAAAGCGCGTATCAACACTTAACAAACTTCTACTAACTCGAGATTAGCAGAAGGAACCCAAAGGGTGGTGCCTGACAATTGAACTTCCTCTTTTGTAGTGTCGTAAGTACAGTAGGTGACCGTGATATTGTGTCAATCTCGCTGCTTTTATCGGTGAGATTGACCACCTACGAGCCCTGTCGCGGGAGCCAGCGCTGAGCTGGCTCGCCGGGAAAGGAAAAATGTCTGACTTTAAATGAACGGGGATCTGACTTGGATCCCCGCCAATACCAAGCACTGTGTTTGGTATGAATCATGATATGGAACTCCACGCCAAATTTTAAATAAAAAGACGGCATGGGTTCCCCTCCAGGAGCATACCAGGCCCTTGGGTCTGGTATGGATTTTACGGGGAACCCCCTACGCCAAAAAAACGACATGGGGGTCCCCCCAAAATCCATACCAGACCCTTATCCGAGCACGCAGCCCGGCCGGTCAGGAAAGGAGGTGGGGACGAGAGAGTGCCCCCTCTCCTGAACCATACCAGGCTGCATGCCCTAAACATGGGGGTGGGAGCTTTGGGAAGGGAGCCCCCTGCAGCCCCCCCACCCCAAAGCACCTTGTCCCTATGTTGATGAGGACAAGGGCCTCTTCCCGACAATCCTGGCCGTTGGTTGTCAGGGTCTGCGGGTGGGGAGCTTATCGGAATCCGGGAGCCCCCTTTAATAAGGGGGCCCCAGATCCTGGCCCCCCACCCTTTGGGAATGAGTATTGGGTACATCGTACCCCCACCCATTCACCTGAGGAAAAAAGTGTCAAGAGAAAAAACCACACTACACAGGTTTTTAAAGTAATTTATTAGGCAGCTCCGGGGGTCTTCTTCCAACTTCCGGGGGCTCTTCCGACTTTGGGGGTCTTCTTCCGACTTCAGAGGTCTTCTTCCAACTTTGGGGGTCTCTTACGACTTCTCCGCTCTCTTCTTCCGCTCTCCGGTGTCGTCTCCGCTCTCTCTGGTTCTTCTCCTGCTCTCCGATGCCTTCTACCTTCTGCCGGGCTCCTCCGATATCTTCTTCCAGCTCTTTTACTAGCATTGGCCCGGTCTTCTGCGTCGTCTTCTTCCCTCTTCTTTTCTTCGATGTTGACACAACGCTCTCTCCTGCTGTAATGCCGGGTGCGTGGTGCGCAACGATTTATATAGGCATAGGATGTGGCCGGTGACCCCGCCCCTTATGTCGTCACCACCCGGAGCATGATGGGACTGTGACGTCATAAGAGGCGGGGGTCACCCGGTGTATAAACTATTGCGCACCGCGCACCCGGCATTACAGCGGGAGAGAGCATTGTGTCAACATCGAAGAAGAGAAGAGGGATGAAGACGATGCAGAAGATCAAGCCAACGCTAGTAAAAGAGCTGGAAGAAGATAGCGGAGGAGCCCGGCAGAAGGTAGAAGGCACTCGGAGAGCGGGAGAAGAACCAGAGAGCGCGGAGACAACACTGGGGAGTGGAAGAAGAGAGCAGAGAAGTCGGAAGAGACCCCCGAAGTTGGAAAAAGACCTCTGAAGTCGGAAGAAGACCCCCGAAGTCGGAAGAGACCCCGGAAGTTGGAAGAAGACCCCCGGAGCTGCCTAATAAATTACTTTATAAACCTGTGTAGTGTGGTTTTTTTCTAAACACTTTTTTCCTCAGGAGAATGGGTAGGGGTATGATGTACCCCATACTCATTCACATAGGGTGGGGGCCGGGATCTGGGGGCCCCCTTATTAAAGGGGGCTCCCAGATTCCGATAAGCTCCCCGCCCGCAGACCCTGACAACCAATGGCCAGGGTTGTCGGGAAGAGGCCCTTGTCCTCATCAACATGGGGACAAGGTGCTTTGGGGTGGGGGGCTGCAGGGCGCCCCCTGCCCCAAAGCACCCACCCCCCATGTTGAGGGCATGCGGCCTGGTACGGTTCAGGAGGGGGGGCGCTCGCTGGTCCCCACCCCCTTTCCTGACCGGCCGGGCTCCGTGCTTGGATAAGGGTCTGGTATGGATTTTGGGGGGACCCACACGCCGTTTTTTCGGCGTAGGGGGTTCCCGTTAAAATCCATACCAGACCTAAGGGCCTGGAAAAACGTACCGCTCAAAAGCTTGAGAATTCACCAAATAGCTGCTTCCGCCCGGTCACTCACACAGGTGCTGGCTCTGCACTGATGCATGGGAGAAAAAGAAACCCTGGACTGCCGCACTCTGTATAGACAGTTATTTATTCCAAAATTTCAGGTAAAAAATCCAAATTCAAAATAAATCCATAAATCCAAAACAACAAATGCAGATGGTGTGCATGCAGGGAAGGGTGGCTAACGCGTTTCACGTCACGAATTGACGCTTACTCATAGCTGAGGCTATGAGTAAGCGTCAATTCGTGACGTGAAACGCGTTAGCCACCCTTCCCTGCATGCACACCATCTGCATTTGTTGTTTTGGATTTATGGATTTATTTTGAATTTGGATTTTTTACCTGAAATTGTGGAATAAATAACTGTCTATACAGAGTGCGGCAGTCCAGGGTTTCTTTTTCTCCCAGACCTAAGGGCCTGGTATGCTCCTGGAGGGGAACCCATGCTGGTTTGTTATTTAAAACTTGGCGTGGAGTTCCCCCTCATGATTCATACCAATCACAGTGCCTGGTATTGGCGGGGATCCAAGTCGGATCCCCGTCGCTTCTTTCTCGCGCTCGCTGTAATGGTTTTTTCCTATCGCAGCGAGCGCGAGATGTACTGTCGCCGAGAACCAGCACGATGGGATCGCGCTGGAAACACATTCTTGCAGGCAGGTACTGTACATTGAAACTAGAGTTGAGCGGACACCTGGATGTTCGGGTTCGATGGGTTCGGCCGAACTTCGGAAAAAAGTTCGGGTTCGGGACCGAACTTTACCCCGAACCCGAACCCGATTGAAGTCAATGAGAAAAAGAAAACCAACGATTGCAGGATTGTAAATGTTGACAGTCACCACATCCCTAATTATATGAAAAACTGGAAGAACCCCCTTGGGAGGTGGGACTTTGAAAGTGACTGACAACACACAGAGGTATATCAAAAAATATATATGAATTTAATCAACGAGTATCAAGACATAATTACAAAGACAGTTTCTTATTAAAATACATGAATTAAATACAGATTCACAAAAAACTGTTTGTATTCGAAAAAGAAAGAAAGAACATAATGTTTTATAGTCCGACCCGACAGCTGTTTCGGTTACCCTTCTTCGGGGGATTTGTAGACATTAAAATCGGGAGTTGTCTATAAAAAGACAGATTCCATTAAATACATGATGCTATTGTGTATATATATGCATAAAATTGTTTATACAAATAGACAAAACGTCACACATGTATATGAAAATAAGTAAATAATAATTTTTTGCTTACAAATATTTCCAAAAGTAGTTCGATATTCCATGCGAAAATAGGGCACGTGTGTCGCTGTGTATATGGAGCGAGAAAGAAAAAACGCACCACAGAAAAAGGCTGGAGCAGGGTCCAAAAATAAACTTTCATACGAGGGTCCCCAAACGGTGACAGACGATGGAGCTAGAAAGGACTCTAAATAAAGAGTCTAGGTTTCTGCAAAACATATATAGACAGCCCTTAGTATTAATTAATATCCTCATTTATTGGAGCTTAAGCCAAGTAAAAGATGTAACAAATTATCCTCAAAGACCTACCAGTAAACCTTCATTTAGAGTGGACAAGAAGAAAAACAGCAACTCCTATCAATTCAAGAAAGAATCTCTCTCATATCTGAGAGATTGCATAAATTATGCATTCCTCTGGCAGTAGAGTGAATTGTATGAAGTGTGGCTATCTTCTAATTGTTGAGGGAAATACTGTAAAAAGAAAGAGAAACAAAAAGGAGGGTAAAGGTGCAAATAAGCACCATTAGCAACCACTTAAATAAGAGGATAGTGATGTCCTAAATACCTAAAAGAGTCTAACCATATGAATGAGAGTATATACCTGTGTAGCTCCTCCAGACTGTAAACTGGTACCGTGTCCTGTGCCCGTGCAAATCTCCGTTTGATGAGATGGGCTTTAAATGGCGTCTTAATAAGCCGCCACAGCTGTGTGAGCGGACGGCGCAGGAAGCCGGCGTGTGGTGACGTCAATACGCATGGCGTCGCTTGAGTGTAAAACACTCTAAAGCGAAACCAAAAGAGCCGCGAGCGGAAGTGTATGTCCACATAGAAACGCCGACACCGGAAACACCTAACACGGTCAACGTCCAGAGACTGCAACAGGACGCAGATGGTGTATTCCATCTATAGAGCCTCAGATCTAAAACTGTCATAATCAAATAAAACAAAAAGAATAGGTGGGAAAAGTAATCCCTTAAAACAGGCACAGGATCATGTCACCTAAAGAGGGACCCCCGCACATTAAATGCCAAGCGCGGTCTCAATACGACAGCAATCGGCAGGTAATTAGCGCTGACGCATGTGTGCAAAAAAGAAATTATTTTGCATCAAAAAAGGGGGAAAAAAATTGTAACAAGAGGCCAAAATGAATTGGTCATCCAGACAATTAACCCCCTACGTGCGTCGTGCAGAAAGCAATGGACCCCGCAGGCCCAACACAAAAGACACACATCAACCTATAACGCATAGAATAACGAAAAAATACCATATAACATATATCATACTAAACATACTCAAAACTTTGATGTATAGCAATAATCATAATAATGATGAATATATACTCTCTTCTATTCTTCCCAACCACCAGAGGAGAAACCCTCCAAAAAGGGGCGATAACTAATATGTTCATTTAACCCGGGTGGCAGGGTAGCATTCAGAGTAAAAATCCATTTTGTTTCTCTCTGCAAGAGAGTTCTATTCCAGTCTCCTCCTCTATTATTTGGATGGATCCTATCCAAGATTAAAAATTTTATTCTTGGAATTTTACTGTTATGAATATCTCTAATATGCCGTCCTAGGGGGAGATCTGGGTCACATTTTTTCATACAGGTGATGTGTCTAGCCGCTCTTTTAAAGAATGGCTGTTTGGTTTTGCCAATGTAGAAAGAACCACATTGGCATGAGAGCAAATATACAACTCCTTCCGTTTTGCAGTTGGCAAAGTGAATTGCCTTGAAGACTTTTCCATTGGGTAGTATTGCTTTGTTGTCAATATTCATATACTGACATAAATTGCAGCCGTCACATCGATATGTACCTGGTCGCCTACAAGGATCAACACGGAATTCACCTGTGTACTCACTCTGTATTAAATTGTCCCTTATTGAATTTGCTCTACGGTAGGTGATTAGAGATTTAGCTGGCACAAATGGAGCCAATGATGGATCAATTTTTAAAAGATGCCAATATTTGGAAATAATCCTCCTAATCTGATCACTCTGTTTGTTAAATTTGGTAATGATACGTACATCATTTGGATAAGATTTATCGAGCCTATTGATCGGTTCTTTTTTTGTCAAAAGTTGGTCTCTAGATTTAAGAGTAGCCCTTCTGAATGATTTTTTGAGACTACTGAGGGAATATCCTCGTATCAGAAGGCGATCTCTTAAGGCATTTGCCTCTCTCTGAAAGATAGCATCACTTGTGCAGTTCCTGCGTAGTCGCAAATATTGCCCAAATGGTATTGATCTCACAAGAGGTGCCGGGTGTGCACTTTCAGCATGAAGTATGGAATTGCACGCCGTATCTTTGCGATACAAAGCACTTGATAATTTACCATTCGTGTCCTTCAGTATAGTGATGTCTAAAAAGTTGATAGACACGTCACTGTAGGTCATGGTAAATTTTAAATTGTAAGAGTTGTCATTCATAGCATCTAGGCATGACAACAACAATTCCGGAGTGCCTACCCACACAATGAAGATATCGTCAATATAACGACTCCAGTTGACAATCGATTCAGTAAGTGGTAGAAGTGTTTCTTCAGATAAGAAATTTTGCTCCCACTCCCCCAGGTACAAATTAGCGTAAGAAGGGGCACAACAAGTCCCCATAGCAACGCCTTGTACCTGGAGGTAGTGGGACCCATCAAAAGAAAATGCATTACAAGTAAGAATATGCTCAAGTGCAGAGAGCAAAAATCGATCAAAAGCACGATTGTCCCGATGGGACTGGGACAGAATATGTCTGATAACCCCAATGCCCCGCTGGTGGGGGATGGAGCTGTAGAGAGCTTCTACATCAACAGCCACCAGCAGGGCATTGGGGGGTACCGACATCTCATCCAATTGATTTAGTAGATGCATAGTATCTTTAACGAAGGAGGATAGATTATTTACATATGGACGAATTTGTTCGTCAATAAACTTGCTTAAATTTTCGGTAATACTACCACATCCTGAGACAATAGGGCGACCTGGGGGCATAGTTTTATTCTTATGTACCTTAGGGAGACTATAAAAAGTCGGAATTCTAGGGTGAAGAGTTCTAATAAAGTTCCAAGTTTGAAGATTGATGGTTTTATTGGTATATGCCTCATCAATCAACAAATAAAATGCATTGTTGAACTTAGTAATTTGAGTTTTGGAGATGCGTTTGTACCAATCGTTGTTATTAAGAATTTTTAAACACATTTCTCTATATTGGAGATTCTCCATAATTACGATGTTGCCCCCTTTGTCTGCTGATTTTATTGTTAATTGATTTTGTTTAATTAAATTCTTTAGGGCCAATTTTTCTCCTTCCGTCAAATTGGATGGAATTTTGTGATTCAAATGAAGTTTATTAATATCTCTAGTTGTCATGGACAAAAATGCGCCCAAGTTGACATTAGTACCAATAGCTGGAAACTTGTCCGATTTCTTCTTTAATAACGATTGGATCTTAGGTAAAATGACCTTTTTCGTAGTCACAGATGGTACATCCCCCTTCAATAGGCTCTCTAGATCTATATTGTCAATAAGGTCAAAGCCACCCTGATCCATGGACAGATCTACAAGAATTTGTACATCTTGTTCATGTTGAGCTGCAATTTTATCTCCCTCTATAGTCGAAACTGCTGTTTTTGTATACATACTTTTCAACAATAAGGTCCTTGAAAATAGCTGTAGATCTTTAATTATTTCAAATTTGTCTAAGTCGGAGCTTGGGCAAAAATTTAAACCCCGAGATAGGACCGATCTCTCATCCTCTGATAGTGCATAGTCCGACAAATTAATAATGTTTAGCCTGTCACCAATGGCTTCATGGTTATCCAGCTATGATAACATATTGGATGAACCAATGCTCATCCCTGCCATAGGCTCAGTCATGTTTGATACATTAATTAAAGGAAAAAGAGTACCTGGTGTTGATTGTTCAACTCGTGGTCCCAACACCTTGGTATTCAGAGTCTCATTCTGAGCAGAGATGGGCATTGTTTCCACCATGCGTTTTTTAGTATGTACCTTATTTGGTGATTTCCATTTATTCTTAAGTGGTTTTCTTTTGTCTGAAATTGAGCGTTGTGAAGATGAAGAAAGAGAAGAATTAAGTGAAACATTGGATCCCCTATCGGCGACTGCACCCTTCATTTTGTTAAATCGAGGGCGTGAGCGAGGGTTATTATTTCTTTGCCAGTGATATGCTTTTGATTCTTTGAAGGCTATTTTATCTCTCCAGAATTTCTGTTCCTTGGCGGGCAATACATTGCCGGCCAGGAGGTCAAGATGAATTTTAATGCCTTCTTCTAAAGTTTTATAATTGTCTAAATTTTCACACGGTTTTAATTGTGTATATATATTATCAATATCTGTATTCAATATCAAGATCCTTCTAGAATACTCTTCCATTAGAAGTTTCATCATGATTAAGCTACATTGTTGCAAATTCTTTTCCCATTGTTTCTTGAATGTATCGTCAATGTTGTCAAAGGTAGGAAAAATCTGAATGCGCAAACCTAACGGGTTCAGATCTTCGCTAATATATTGTTCAAAGCCCTCAATATGCCATAGTAGTTGAGCCTTTTTTTTCCACCAATTTAGACAACTGGGAAAAAAGAGCTGACATTTCGGAAGTCTGAGCTTCCTTTTTAGCTTGCTCTCTATATCTGGACATATGTCCCTCAAAATCCCTGGATTTAAACATGCTAGTTCCCTAACAGTGAATATGTTCAATATGATAATAATAAAAAAAAAAAAAAAAAAAGGAAATTTGTTTACAAAAGGAAACAGTAAGCAAAACATAAATACACACAATGCATATAATAACAAAATATAAATTAGCACATTCCTCTCATTTGAATATAAGTCATTGTATAGCTATTAATGCAAAAGTACAATGGGGACCAGAACTTCTGAGGACTATTAGCGCTGTTTCCCGTGCTTAGAACTGCCCCTGCACAATGTGTCATTTCTGAAGGAAAAAAAGTCATTTAAAATTCACTTGCGGCTATTAATGAAAACATTTTTTATAAAAAAGCGTGGGGGTTCCCCCAAATTCAATTATCAGGCCCTTCAGGTCTGGAATGGATATTAAGGGGAACTCTGCCGCAAATTAAAAAAATGCTTGCGGTTCCCCCAAATATCCATACCAGGCCCTTCAGATCTGGAAAGGATTTTAAGGGGAACTCCACACCATTTTTTTTAAAAAAATGGCGTGGAGTACCCCAAAAAATCCAGACCAGGCCCTTTATCTGAGCACGCAAACCTGGCAGGCCGCAGGAAAAGAGGGGGGATGAGAGAGCGCCCCCCTCCCTCCTGAACCGTACCAGGCCACATGCCCTCAACATGGGGAAAGGAGAAGACATTAATAAAGGAATTTTCAAAAACCGGCTATTGTCATGTTTAACATTTTTGACACTTTCTTTGTGAAATGGTAGGGGTACAATTTACCCCATTACCAATTCACATAGGGGGGCGGGATCTGGGGGTCCCCTTTGTTAAAGGGGTCTTCCAGATTCCGATAAGCCCCCCGCCAGCAGACCCCCACAACCACCGGGCAAGGGTTGTGGGGATGAGGCCCTTGTCCCCATCAACATGGGGACATCCTCCCCATGTTGAGGGCATGTGGCCTGGTACGGTTCAGGAGGGGGGGCGCTCTCTCGTCCCCCCTCTTTTCCTGCGGCCTGCCAGGTTGCGTGCTCGGATAAAGGGTCTGGTCTGGATTTTTGGGGGGAGTCCACGCCATTTTTTTTTTACAGTTGGGGTGGAGTTCCCCTTAAAATCCATACCAGATCTGAAGGACCAGGTATGGATATTTGGGGAAACCGCACGCATTTTTTTTAAATTTGCGGCAGGGTTCCCCTTAATATCCATTCCAGACCTGAAGGGCCTGGTAATGGAATTTGGAGGGGACCCCACGCTTTTTTTTTATCAATGACTTTTCTATGAGGCCTCGTACACACGACCGAGTTTCTCGTCGTAAAAAACACGTCGTTTTTTTCGACGAGATTCTTGTTAAGCTTGTCGATTTTCTCGTCAAGCTTTCTATGCGTTCACACTGTCATTTCCCAATTTCCTCGTTGTTCTCCGTGCTCACGTCCAGCACGTACGACGGCACTATAAAGGGGAAGATCTTTTTTCTTGGCGCCACCCCTTGGGCTGCTTTTGCTGATCTCGTGTTACCGCGTGTGAAGTAAAAGTTTGGGAAGAGACGATTCGCGCTTTTCAGTCTTCGTACATTCAGATCGTTTTCTGCCGTTCAGTTTGTGCTTGTGGGTTCGTATCTTGACTTTCAGGGCGTCTAGGCAGGTCGTATCTGTTTTACAGTGCGTTCTTGCCTGTTTGTTTCTGATTTTCAGTTCGTTATTCATAGGCCTTGCTGTTCTAAAGTGCGTTCTGTTCTGTACGTTCTGATTAGACGACCGTTTCCTAGCCATGTCGCCTGGACGTTCTCGTCGTCGAGTTCGTGCTGTGCGTGCGCTTGGTGTTGGTCTGCTTGTTTTGGACCAAGACCAGTCCATGAATGGTGTGAGGAGGAGTTCATGGACCAATAATTGGTTGCTCCAGCGGGACCAATTCTGCCACATGCCTCTGCTGCGGGAGATCGTCGAGAATAATCCTGAGGACTACAGGAATTTTCTGAGGATGTCTGACCCTGTTTTTCAGGAACTGTTGGCTTTGGTGTCCCCCTATATTACCAGGAAGGACACCGTTATGCGGGAAGCCATCAGTGCTGAGCAGAGGCTCATCGCCACGTTGCGTTACCTGGCGACAGGGAGAAGTCTTCAGGACTTGAAGTTCACCACAGGCATCTCCCCCCAGGCTCTGGGCCTCATAATCCCAGACACCTGTTCTGCCATCATCCAAGTCCTGCAGGAGGACTATATTAGGGTAAGTTTGCTCCCTTAACATCACATTTTAGGTATTACATGTATGCTAATGTATTGTATTTCTTTCATCCTTCCCTAATTACCATGATTGTAATATGCTGAGAATGTCCCCTTTGTCCCCATGCATGTTGGAAGCTTTAGATTGCCCCTTTTTTCTCCTCCCTAAATATTTCCCTTCACTAACTTTTCCAGCAGGGGCGCCTGTTGCTCCAAATGTTGGGGGGTTCAAACCCCAATTTAGGAAATAAACTTCCTCCTTTTTTGCTCTGTTACCTATTAAACGCCCCCAGTTGTCCCCTCCAATGCAGCCATTTGTTCCCTCAAATGCAGCCATTTAGTCCCCTCTAATGCAGCCAGTTTCCCCCCAGCCCTGCACTTACCTTCTTGTGGTCAGCGCCATCCTTCTTCTGTCCTTGATGTCTTCTCCTTCCCTTCATGTTGCATCAGCCAATCATGTTACCATTAAACAGACTTGGTGAACATGATTGGCAGAGCAGCCTGTCAGTTTTTACCCAAGGAATGCCCCCTCCCTACTTCCCCGATTTTTCTTTTAGGAAGCCAATTACATCCCTCAGGTTGTAATTTGCAAGACTATTTTACTACCTGTTTCTGCTATGCAATTTTAACCCCCTAAATGCCGCAATGATTCATATGTCGGTCGCTTTACAAGAGGCCATCCACCTGAATAGTGTGCGGCATAGACAATACATAGGTTCATGCAACGCATGAACCTATGTATTGTTCTGAAGACAAAGAGGACCGACATCTGCAAGATTGTATTTGTTTAACAGTCACCACATCCCAAAAATAAGTAAATAAAACAAAAAAAACCCTAGGAGGTGGGACTTTAAAAGTGACTGAAAAACACACATCAGAGTATGTTGAAAATATATAGATTTTAATAAATAGTTACAAAAAGACAAATTTGATGTAGATCACATGGATTATGCAAATCCAAACTGGAAATTAACATGATACAAAAAGAAGAAATTGAAACATATATTATTATTTGTCAGACCCGACAGCTGTTTCGGTTATACCCTTCCTCGGGGGATTTGCAGACAAAAGATTTTCAGATATTATAGACAAACAGATTCTGTTGAATATACAATATGATATAAATTACAAATTACACAGTGCATATATGTACATAAATAAAAGTAAATATAGAAAATAAATAATAAAAATGTGCTTACAGTAATTTGTCAAAAGAGGGTCAGCATTCAATACACCAAGGAACTACACGCACGGCAGAGAACACAGGGTGAGGCACAGAGTCGCACCCCACCTGTGTGGGGAGTTCGAGGATGAAAGGGATCCAGTAGACCTCAAACGAGGGTCTCCAGGTGGAAACACGCAGGGAAATCAGGAGAAGCTCAAAAGAGTCCCCCAGGGCAGCTCTCTAAAGACAAACACAAGAAAATGTATATAGATAATGGGAGGTAAAAAAGGGGGGAAGGGGAAAATCATATTGATGAATCCCTATTGTATAGTAATACCCCCCATTTTATATACCCAAAATAAAAATCCTGTATATACAAGTATAAGTTAACCCATCATATATATATGTATGTATCCAAGGGCAACCTACCAGTATAGCGAAATATTCCAAATCAAAAAGGTATCAGGTAGGCAAAAGGAACTGCTTCAAAAATAGAGAGGGTGTCCTCAACAAACCATTTGCATTGAATGTACATTAATTATGGCCGTGAAGCAAATCTATGTGTGGTTCCAATCTTCTAGTTTGAATTCTAAAAAGTAAAACATAGATGGAAAAAAGATGGTCATACATTAGTCCAGGGCAAATAGTTTGAATATAAGATTGCCAAAGATTGTGTCCTATAGGGAGATTACCTGTATGGACATTGAGAGCTGCTGAGATCCCTGCGTATGATGCCTCATGTGGACTGTAGTAAGACCATGGAGGCTTTAAATGGCGTTCAAAGGGCATCTGCACATGCGTCAAAAGACGCCGTAAATGGCGCCGATGCGGTGACGTCACTACGTCCTCCGCTATACATCCATGCTGTCTCTAAACAGACTCATAGCTAGAGGGCCTATATAGACCATCTGCGCATGCGTCAAAAAAGCGTCACGACGGGCGTCAAAGCAATGACATCATCACGTCGTCCGTCGCATCTCTATGACGCTCTAAACAAGCATCTGAAACAGAGGATTTGTATAAAAAATAGGCGCACATTCCAAAAACAAAACAGTAAAACAAAAACAAACAAAAGAACCCAAAGAACAATCCTCCCTCAAGTATAGTAAGTATTATAAGTATAAAAAAGAAGAAAGGGGGAAGGGTTTTCTGTTATTTGTATTATTTGTTGTGGCAGATGGACAAGAAGGATTTGAATCCAAAACTTAATCACCACTCGGGGACCCCCCGTGCGACACCTGCCGGCCGCCGCCCCAAGTGACAGCAGCCGGCACATGACGCACGCCGACGCACAAATGCAAATAATTGCATATAAAAGGGAGAAAAATAACCAGACCGCCCCGGCACAAAGCCGGGCGATATGGCTCACTCCCTATGTGCGCCGTGTGAGGCAAAAAAGGACCCAAAGGGGAGCTCCAAAATGCACGTGTATGCAGGTCGTAGGTGCATCAAAATGGGGGGAAAAAAAAGGGGGAGGGGAGAAGGGGAGGGGGAGGGGGAAGGGGAAAAGAAAAACATTCTATAAAATTCCATATACAAATTTCTGATTACATACTATACATAAATAGACAATATCTATACATGATAGAGGATATATCGTGTCCCTTGTGTGTTCACTCTTCCCAACCACCTGAAGAGAAGCCCTCCAGGAATGGACGATAACTAATAAGGTCGTTCAGTCCTGGAGGCATGGTGGCATTTAGGAAAAAATCCATCGAGTCTCTCTCTGTAAGAGTGTCCTATTCCAATCTCCTCCCCTGTTACTGGGGTGTATCCTATCCAAGATCAGAAATTTTATTCTAGGAATTCTACCATTGTGGACATCTTTTGTATGTCGTCCAAGGGGAAGATCAGGATCACATTTTTTCATGCAGTTGATATGTCTAGCCGCTCGTTTAAAGAATGGCTGTTTGGTTTTGCCAATGTAGTATGATCCACACTGGCACGTGAGTAAATAAACAACTCCTTCTGTTTTGCAATTCGCAAAGTGGGTAGGTTTAAATATTTTACCATTAGGTAATAATGCTGCAGGGTCAATGTTCATGTACTGGCACAGATTGCAGCCTCCACATCGATAAGTACCTGGTCGCCTACACGGGTCAACACGAAATTCACCCGTGTATTCGCTTTGTATCAAATTGTCCTTGATTGACTTGGCCTTCCGATAGGTGATTAACGGTTGAGCCGATACAAATGGGGCTAATGATGGATCGATCTGCAGAAGGTGCCAGTATCTAAAAACAATTTTTCTGACCTGTTCACTTTGTCTGTTGAATTTAGTAATGATGCGTACAGTATTGGAGTCAGGATTATCAGGTTTAATACTCGGTTATTTTTTTGTAAGAAGTTGGTCCCTAGATTTAAGAGTAGCCCTTTTAAAAGATTTTTTGAGGCTGCTAAGAGAGTAGCCTCGTATTAAGAGGCGATCTCTTAGGGCATTGGCTTCGTTCTGAAACGTAGCATCATTCGTGCAGTTTTGACGTAGTCGTAAATACTGTCCATATGGGATTGATTTAACTAATGATATGGGGTGTGCACTTCCCGCATGTAATATAGAATTACATGCAGTGTCTTTGCGATATAGTGCACTTGTTAATCTGCCATTTGTATCCTTCAGTATGGTAATATCTAAAAAATTAATGGATGTTTCACTATACGTCATGGTAAATCTAAGGTTATATGAATTCGCATTCATAGCATCTATACAGGACAATAGTAGTTCTGGAGTGCCTGTCCATACGATAAAAATGTCGTCGATATAGCGACTCCAATTAGTAATGCATTCAGTCAGGGGCATTAAGCTCTCTTCTGATAGAAAATTCTGTTCCCACTCCCCCAGATACAAGTTTGCGTACGATGGGGCGCAACACGTCCCCATTGCTACGCCTTGTATCTGGAGGTAGTGGGACCCATCGAATGAAAAAGCATTACAAGTAAGAATATGTTCAAGAGCGGAAAGCAAGAACAGATCAAAGGGACGATTATCTCGATGGGATTGGGATAGCATATGTCTGATTACCCCAATGCCCCGCTGGTGGGGGATGGAGCTATATAGTGCTTCTACATCAACAGCCACCAGCAGGGCATTGTATAGTATGTAATCAGAAATTTGTATATGGAATTTTATAGAATGTGTTTCTTTTCCCCTTCCCCCTCCCCCTCCCCTTCTCCCCTCCCCCTTTTTTTCCCCCCCATTTTGATGCACCTACGACCTGCATACACGTGCATTTTGGAGCTCCCCTTTGGGTCCTTTTTTGCCTCACACGGCGCACATAGGGAGTGAGCCATATCGCCCGGCTTTGTGCCGGGGCGGTCTGGTTATTTTTCTCCCTTTTATATGCAATTATTTGCATTTGTGCGTCGGCGTGCGTCATGTGCCGGCTGCTGTCACTTGGGGCGGCGGCCGGCAGGTGTCGCACGGGGAGTCCCCGAGTGGTGATTAAGTTTTGGATTCAAATCCTTCTTGTCCATCTGCCACAACAAATAATACAAATAACAGAAAACCCTTCCCCCTTTCTTCTTTTTTATACTTATAATACTTACTATACTTGAGGGAGGATTGTTCTTTGGGTTCTTTTGTTTGTTTTTGTTTTACTGTTTTGTTTTTGGAATGTGCGCCTATTTTTTATACAAATCCTCTGTTTCAGATGCTTGTTTAGAGCGTCATAGAGATGCGACGGACGACGTGATGATGTCATTGCTTTGACGCCCGTCGTGACGCTTTTTTGACGCATGCGCAGATGGTCTATATAGGCCCTCTAGCTATGAGTCTGTTTAGAGACAGCATGGATGTATAGCGGAGGACGTAGTGACGTCACCGCGTCGGCGCCGTTTACGGCGTCTTTTGACGCATGTGCAGATGCCCTTTGAACGCCATTTAAAGCCTCCATGGTCTTACTACAGTCCACATGAGGCATCAT